>JAKTSN010000001.1:0-1200000 GCA_030580235.1 Suhomyces sp. yHMH580 | reverse complement strand
ACATCATTCAATGCAACACACACGGCACCTTTATGATGCCCATTGTACTGCCTCACAGTCTCGCTATTAGACAAATCCCACAATCGCACGTAGTGATCGGAACAGGCCGTCACCAAGTAGGCACTATCAGCACTAAAAGCACAGTCCCAAACCCATCTTTGGTGGCCCTGAAGCGTCGTTTCCAAGTTGAAGTTATTCTCGGTGGACCAAATGCGCGCGGTGTGGTCGGCAGAGCAGGTGGCTAGATGTTTCATATCGGTGGACAACAAGACACGGGTGATGTATTTCAGGTGGGATCTGAACTTTGTGATGGGCGTCAACGACGTAAGGTCGCGCTGGTTCTGCATTTTCCACACGTAGCAGTTGCCCTTGTTGTTTCCCGCCACCAACATCGACCCGTCGCTGGCCACACTCAACGAGTTGATGGGAACATCGTCTTCTGGAATGAGGTGGTGAGTACACTGGTTTTCGCCCAAGTCCCAGATTCGTATGTTTCCGTCCTGATCGCAACTGATCAACTCACCCTGGTTGGGATGGATAACCACCTCGTTAACAGGACAGTGGTGCTTGTAGTTTCTCTGGACCGACGGCGACCGCACATCCCACACCTTGACCATGCCGTCCTCCAGCGACGTGACCATCCACTTATTTTCCATTTGAAATGCCAACGACGTCACGTTGTTGGTGTGTCCCTCGAATGTCATGACTGGGTTGTTGTTGCTGTTATTACTGTGGGCAGCACCGTTGGTGCCACCATTGTTGGTGGCCGAGGCATTGGTCGAGTTGTTTCCTGAGCTGCCTGTTTGTCTGATATCGTAGAGTCTGACGTAGAGCGTTCCCGCGGCTGCTAGGAACCGTTTGTCTGAAGTGATTTCCAACCGGTTGACTTGGGAGTCGGTGTGCTGGATTGTTCTCGAGCACACGCCTGTAAGAGCATCCCAGAACCGAATCGTATGGTCATATCCTGCCGAAGCAAGAATCACCGACATTCTGTTGTATGTTTGATGTGTTGGTTAACTAATGAGTTCTACTGAGTTCTAATTAGTTCGCACGATTTAATTTGAGATAAGATTAGTAAATGAGAGAAATGACTACAAAGCTATTGAGCTGAATTGACGAGGAACCTACTGATAAAAAATGGGATGGTCTCACCAGCTGAATTACCTCATTACTATAATGGAATTGGTATCAGGAGTTACAATAACCTGCGCTCTTCGAATAGGTGGAATTAATTCTACATGGTAGCCACATTATTTGTAAAAAATGCGTAAAACTTGAAGAACTTGCAAATCGATAAAATACTGGCTGCAAAGACTGTAGAGCCAAAATATCTTTGTGTGCTTGAGGCTACAAGTATATCCTTCACATCCATATGCCTTACTATATGTAATGAGTAACCTCTATCCAATGAAATAGGAAATATGCCAACAATTTTTTCTGCGAGGTTATACTCTTTAATTAGCTAAGACAAAAGCTAGGTTCTATCTAAAAGAGAATTTAGTCACTATTTGTACTTGTTCAGGACCGACAATGGGTAACTACGCTAGAAGGGACAAAAAATAGTTTCTGTCGGTAGTAATATAGGCGGTCATATTAGTTGCGAAATGGCTGACAATACCGATTGGGCTGAATCGAGTCTCATGCAGTCTTGGTACCTCTGACCTTACATTTTTATTGTAGATGTATTTATTTTCAACTTTAACTATACAGGTATTATACAGGTATGGAACGTTAATGATATTTATTTTTTCAATATTTCAAATGTTCAGTTTAATTGGTCCTGTTGGGACTGTTGGTACCATCAATATTTGGATTGAACTATGAGGTAAATGAGGTAAAGTACAATTCTGATTATCATTTGTAATGGTAAACTTAGTCTTTTTTGCTAATATGAATGATGAATTGATACGATAATTATCACGCAACTAAACTTACAATTTTCATATACATATTTAATGTAAAGCCTATAATGAGGGTAGCCAATGCGACTCTTGAATTTGGGTGATCTTCTGTGTTATGTCCCCCAATATTTAGTAACGTCTAATGGCTTTTTATATCTACTTATCATCCAGAATTACGTTGAGTTCTTCCAATTTTCAATAATTTTACTTTTCATTAACTATAGACACTAACTACCCCAGGCAATGTGAATTAATCTATAATCGAGGCTACGTAAACAGTTGCTGTAAGTCAAAGGTCGTGAAGGCATGGGCGTTTAGAAGTTCTCGTTAATTACTTGCTTTTGTTGTGGAGTCAAGGAAATTGGATAGTCTACCTTGAACACAATACGCAAATCACCTCTTTGTCCTGTTTTGCTGCTTGGCATTCCCAATCCTGGGTAGGTGGTTTCGTTTCCAGGTTGCACAGGTGACGATCTGCTGAATGAGATTCTTCTACCATCGATAGTGTTGATCTCTTTGTCAAATCCACACAACGATTCTTTAAAGGTCAATGGAAGAGTCATGATCAAGTTGTTATCTTCTCTCTTGAAAATCGGATGTGGTTTTTGCTCAATCACAAATACTATGGTTTGTCTGGCATGACATTCAGGTTGGTAGTCACCTTCGTTCTTGAAGGTGATTCTGGTTCCGGATTTCCAACCTGATTTGATGTTTACTTCAATGATTTTTGGTTCTTGGGCACCGGAAAGTCCCTTTCTATTTAATTTCATCTTCTTGGTACATCCATTGAATAAATCATCCAACGACACATTCAATGGAATGGTGATGGTGTCTGGTTCTGGACGACGTTGTTGACGGGCACCTCCGCCGAAACCACCGGGCATACCACCCATACCGCCTCCAAAACCACCATGGCCGCCTTGACCACCGAAGCCAAAGTCATCATGGCCTCCTCCCATGCCGAATCCACCCATTTGTGAAAAAATATTGAATGCATCGGCTTGTGAGAAAGATGCTCCTCCAGCGGAAAATCCGCCGGCACCGCCAAACGGACTGCCGCCGGCGCCGCCAAATGGACTGCCACCAGCACTACCGCCGGCTGGAGCATTGCCACGGGCAGCTTCTATACCGTAGTCATCGTAGACTTGTCTTTTATCGGCATTGGACAAAATATCAAATGCTTCTGAAATCTCCTTGAACTTTTCTGTGTCACCAGTTGGTTTGTCTGGATGGTATTTTAAGGCAGTCTTTCTGTATGCTTTCTTTATTTCTGTCTCTGAAGCAGAGGGACTGACGCCCAAAAGGTCGTAAAGTTTAGTTTCTCTAACCATTATTGCTTGCTTGACTACAAGGATAAAGAGATTCACTGCATTATATTAGGCCGAAACGGCTATATACTTGGTCGCAACTGAACAATCTTCGAGGGTATTCTAGAAGGTTCCGCGCACGTGCCACAGTTCCCCAAACCTCACGCTATGCTCACGCTAAGCTCACGCGCACTTTACGTTACTCGCCCTATTGTTGTTTGGCAATACGGGCAGCCTTCTTGAGGGCACGGACTCTGATACTCTTGTGCATGTCGAAGTTGAGCTTGTTGGCGATTCTGGAGTAGACACCCACAGTGTTCTCAATGCCAAAGTGCATCAAGGCGTGCGTCCAAAATGGCGTGCTGGTTGCAAATCTTTCCTGCGCACCGCCGCGACGTCCCACACCATGTAAAACAGACTTGACAAAGTTCTTGGGGTTTGGAATCATGGCCGAAGGTCTCTTGATCTTGGACATGGCCGAGGTCACCAAGTACGAAATCACAAGCTCGACATCAATACCCCGTGGCTTCAACTCACCTGCCAAGGCATTGGACCATGCCTGTAAGAAAGCTTTGGTTCCCGAGTAGGTAGCCAAGTATGGCGTAGGAAGCAATCCTCCAAACGAGCCCATGTTGAGTATGAGACCGCGCACTCCCTTGTTTTTGGCAACAGTGGCCGAAATCACGGGCGCGACAATCTGAGTGATTTTCAAAGTGGCAGTGGTGTTGATGGTGATGATGTCTCTCAACTCCTTGTCTTCTGTTTCCAAAAATGGAACGGGGATCGAGTGTGATTGGCCCACGTTGTTGACCAAAACAGTGACTGGAAGGTCATTGATAGCATCCCCAAGTGTAATGTAGTTGGTTGGCTCATCTGTAGACGCGTCGAACGCAACCACCTTGGTGCTGACCTTGTACTTGGCTTCGATTTCTTCAGCAAGTGCTTCCAATTTTGACAAGGTTCTAGAAACCAACACAATATTCAAGCCCTTGCCGGCCAACTGGAACGCATACTCTTTACCAATACCATCCGAAGCACCCGTGATGACTGCCCAGTTGCCTTTTTTGGCTCCGTACTTGGAAAAGTTTACCGAAGGCAACACAAATGTGTCCAACACAAGGCTGATTAACCCTAAACCAACAGTGGTCAACTTGTAAACACCGACCAACAAGGTCCCGTAGATAAGGCCTTGTACCCACTTGCAACCACTTATGGCTTCGACGACTTGAGACACCATTGTTGTATAGCTTACACCACTGGAATATCCACAACATTTAAAACTGTTGGGAGGTCGTGCACGGGCAAATAAGCTGAGCCAAGTTTGATATATTACAGTACTATACATATGGTACAATTAGACGGTTCTCGATGTACAGGAATACTAGTCGGAGGATCATTAGACGTTTCTAGATATAAGTGAACTCGTCCAACTTTTCAGTGGTTACTTGCACATGTGCCTCTTCTCGCAAGCTCTGGGCTTCGAGGCTGGCAAGAGACCTCTCGAGCTTTAGCTTGGATACTTGTAGATCCATAATTTCCTTGTTGGTAGTTCGCAACTCATTATAACGACTCTCAAGTGTCTCGATAGTGGACTCATTTTCGATTCCAAGCGTTTCTATCCACGGATTATTGTACAGTTTGTGAGTCTTTGAAATACTTGGCCGTGATCTAGCGGGCGGCTCGTTATTTGAGTGGCTACTTCGAAGATTACTTTGATGGAGGTGATGGCCGCGACCCCGTCCCCCGCGATAAGACGAGCCGCGGTAGCTACTGCCTCTGTAACCCGAACCGCGATATGAATCGTAGCCAGCGCTTGGTCGAAAGCTGGACTCGTCGTACTCGGCATCTGTGCCGTTTTCAGGTCTTGGTTCAGCTGGACCTTCAAACGTATCTTGAGATCGATAACTCAGACCTCCCCGTCCCCTGTTATACGATTTGTATCGCCCATGATAGCCTTCCCTTGGAGGTCCATAACTGTCGTAATATTTGCCTCTTCCTTTGTAACGCGAGCCTTCGCCTCCCCGGCCACGGCGGCTACCGCTATAAGAGCTAGAATAGTAACTTGAGCCGTAATCATTCAGCCCTTCGTCGCCGTAGTATCGGTCGTGATGGTTTTCGCCGTTGCGGCCTCCAGTATCACTTGCCATTCTTAATGCTTTTTAACTTCATATAAAATCGATGTTTTAAAACCTGCGCTCTGTAATCTGCAAACTACAAAGTGAAACCGCAAACGTCTAAGAATACCTGAGCTCGCAAACTGCACAAAGACACGCTATTACAGTTCCTGATCGGGTAAGTGAATAGTCGTGCGCACCACTAAAGTACAATACCAATTTTGCTAATGATCTAGTCATTGCAACTGGGGTAATCATCAGGTGCACAATTGCTCAAGGGCATCAATAACAACTTAATATCATTGAGCGTAATAGCACAACATCAGCATAAATTAAAAGAAATTATCATAAATTAGAATAAATTAGCATATATTAGCACCATCTTTGTATTGACAGGTGGATTATGGCGGCTGCAACCCAACATTCATTAGAGAGTCAGTTTTCGATATTCAACTTAGCATGGAATAAATTGAATACCACAGAACCAGATAGAGTTGAGCTCTACAAGATATATGACCTTCTCCGGCTCATTGAAGTCGAATTATTGGGTACAGAAAATGGCACCCAACAAAATGATCTATTCTTCCTTTCGAAAGATCCCATCATCAGCAAAAACATGAATCTGGTTATTCGAGAGTTGGAACACAATTTTAATCGATTCAGAAATGAGATCCTAATGAGTAAATCTGACATGTTCCAACTCATCAGCAATACCCTCGAAGATATCAAGATCTTTGACTACGACACCATGAAAGTCTACGGAGATTTCAACGACTATACCAGTAAAGGACAAGTTAAATATTATCAAGATAACTTCAACTTCTTGATCGAAAAAGAAAACACTTCCAATATACCCAGCATATTATATAAACCCAAATTCAAAGATACCAATAGACAGGAAGTAGATGGGGTTTTTATTGAAGAAGAAGAATCAATACGTGATGATTCTGACGACACCAATTCTATTATGGAAGAAGCTTTTGATTTGGTAAAAGGGTCACCGCTTAGTTTGTTGGACTCAGCGACTGAATCCTTCGATGGATCGGGAAAGTCAATAAAGAAAAGTGTCTCCATCGACTCCGATTTTAATCTCAATTTGCTGAACACCGGGTTCCAACTCAAAAGATCCTTGGATGATCTTCAGCAATTTCACAATGATCTCGAAGGAAAGTTTGCTGCATTCGAAATAGAGCTAGACGAGTTGAGCCATCAAAATAATCACGACTTCGAAAGTCTAATAACCCTCAACCAAAATAATAATCGCATGCTAAAAAAAGTCAAATCTATCAGGTCAGAAATGGTGTCGATGAGCTGCCAGTTACAAGAAGTCAAGCATCCTGGAAGCATGGAAGTGATTGAGAATTTTATGGAATCTAAAAAAGTCCAAACTGCCGTACCGACCACAATAAAGCATACCGAACAGACCCAAACTGAACAAGTTGATACCATACATACTTTTTCACTCAACAGTAAGCATACCAAACTGACTCAAACTAGCCCCACTAAACAAGCTGAAACCATACATACTTTTTCACTCAACAGTAAGCATATCAAACTCACTCAAACCAGCCCCACTGAAGAAGTTGATACCACAAGCATTATAAAAATACGATCGGATGTCGCTGTGCAAACCGCTCCTGAAACAAAAGGATCAGACAACTTGTTTGCTAAATTGGTATGCATGGGTATACTTCTAATGGTATTTTCCTATTTCAATACATAGTTATATAATATCTAATCTAGAGTTAGCCCATATTGACAGAACGGGAGTAGCCATCGTAGTTTTCGCCTTCGTCTTCGTGGAAGTAAGGATGGATCAATGCTCTCTTGGCACTGATTCTTCCGCTAGGATCATAAACCAACATTTGCTGCAAAAGATCAACCCCGTCAGCATCCAAACTAGGCACGAAATCGGCTAAATTCTTCTTGGACCATTTAGGGAAAGTGGGTTTGAAGTCTGGCAAATAGCACACGTCGGGCCAGGTCTCTTCTGTAGGAGTTCCCAATATTCTGAAGATTCTAAAGATCTCGTCAATCTCAGAGTCTCCTGGGAATAATGGCTTTCTATTGCACATTTCGGCAAATATACAGCCAACCGACCAGATGTCAACCCCAGTGGAATACTGCTTTCCACCAAGCAATATTTCTGGCGCTCTGTACCATAAAGTAACCACTTCATGGGTGTAGGCTCTCAACGGAACCCCGAAGGCTCTGGCCAATCCGAAATCAGCAAGCTTCAAGTTACCTTCTTTATCGATCAAAAGATTCTGAGGCTTCAAATCTCGGTGTAATACTCTATGACTATGACAATGTTTGATACCTTTGACCAACTGGTTCATAAACCGCTTCACCATATTGGCACCTAAACCTACTCCCTGTGGAATAGACTCCATATATTTTTTTAAATCCAAGTCTAAAAACTCAAACACGAGGTACAATTTATGGGAATCCGAATGTATGATATCGTAAAGTCTGACAATGTTTCGGTCTCTCATCTCCTTAAGAAGCGAGATCTCCCGAATGGCGGTCGATGGAACTCCCTCGTCTTCTGATTCCAACCTGATTTTCTTCAATGCAACCACCCTGTTATTATGCCTGGTGTCAAGGGCCTTGTAAACAACACCATAAGTTCCCTCGCCGACTTTTTCCTGGCGCTGGTAGTCTGATAACTCTACCATGATACTTTGTAAAATGAGTCAACCAACCTGTAGCTAGCTCAATACTTGTGGAAGATTAGGTCTGTATTATTTACAATTCACGTCTTTATTCTACACGTCTAGGTGCGGCATGCGCACGACCGTATCCGAAATGAAAACAAACCTGCTCCAGAGGAATCACGTGAGAACAAACAGGCCAAATTTAGGGCTACTCCACCTCCACCTTGGAGCCGTGCCATTATTGTTATATTTATCATTAATCATTAAATTGCTATTGCTACGTGCTATATGCATATTTCACCACCCAATACTCATTGCGGGAGTTTACACTCTACAGTTACTGCACAAAAGCTGTATTGTAAATATTAAAAAGCGTGGCCCTCTCCCGCTTCGCACACCTTAATTTCTCTACCCCATTCACTGTTGAGAATCTGTTTACCTGTAATTCTCCTTTCTGGCTTGGGGCCCAAAATTGAATAAATGACGTTGCGGCACCTAGCTCTTTTCAAGCTCTCAATCGGGTCGTAACCGGTGGCGGCTTTTCTTTTGACAAGATACTCTTCAAAAAACTCGTCCCTTTTAGGATCGGCCAACTTCCAAAGTTGGCGACCTGTTCTCATAGCCATGTATATGACCCCACATGCCCAAATATCCACTCCTCTAGGATCAAACGAGCTTTGAGTAAACTCTTCGGGCGCAATGTAAGGCGACGATCCACATATACCCTCACTTAATTGTACTTCGTCTTCCCAGGCCATTCTGAAACATTCTGCGTTACCAAAATCAGTAATTTTGAGAACACCATTCTGAGTAAGCAAAATGTTTTCTGGCTTCAAGTCTCGATGACTGACTCCCATGTCATGCATGTAGTTAACCCCGCGTATCAACTGCTTGAAAAAACAGTCGGCTTCTGCGTACTCCAACTTGTTGGATGCAATGATCAATGTGTACAAATCACCACCGGAACAAAATTCCATCACCTCACAATAATCGCCTTTTGCATCCTTCAACAAGTCCAAAGTCTCGATAATATTGATGTTCTTTAACGACGACGAAATACAGAACTCCAGCGTTAATCTGCGATTATACTTTTGGTCCGATTCGTTCATTTTCCGCTTGAATTCCTTGACTGCATAAAGCTTTTCGTCCTGCGAATTCAGATCGGGTTTTTTGTGGCAGATCCTCACCACTCCAAAAGAACCTCTCCCAATAACTTCCTGACAACGACCATACTTTTGAACAAACGACCGAGAGTCTTGAGCACTGGAGTTGGCATTGGTTGGAAGATAGGGTACCAGCTCAAGTATAGTGCCTGGTTCTGAGCCTAAGATGGGGTTTTGAGAATCGTCCACCTGAGTTCCAGCGTGGTATGGCGACGTATTGTTCTTTATATGGTTGACCAAACCGGCAAATAATGTAGGAGGTTTTTCAGCACCTTTGGGGGTTGCGGGCGCCTGTCCCAACTGACCTTTTAAAATATTGGGAACTGCACTTTTGGCTTCGTCTCTTAATTTTTTAGCGCCCAACAAGTCTTTCAACATGTTGGATAATTTTTCCTGTCTCTTTGCTGACCTCAAATTGTGCTCGTGGCTTCCATTTTCCAACATCCTAAATCTGGGCTTTGCAGCAGCTTGGCTGGCCATTGAGGGGATGCTAGTTGTAGATGCGTGGGAAGTGATATTTGGAATCGATGAAGTGGAAGTTTTCGCTTTTGTAGATGAAGCTCTCGATACTGGCGTCGACTTGATGACAGGCGATGCCATTTGTTTACGTGGGACGTGGACTGACGAGTTTCTTGATACAGATGGAGACGGACGAGGATTGGGAGCCGCCAACGGCGTGGTCGACAGGTTGACAAGCGAAAAGTTAATTTTTTGAAGATTGGCATCTGTTACTGAAGAGGCTCCACTTGGATTAGGTTGATGTAATTCTTCTAACGCAAGGTATCCATTGCCCTCATTGGATATGGCCAGATCAGGTGAGGCATGTCCTGAAAGATTGTGAATGGGAGATCTGGCGCCAGGAGTATTGGCTCTTGAGGAGACAGTGGGAGTAAGAATTTCTTTGGGTAAAGGTGAAACCAGATCGTTTTCTTGTTGGGATATTATGAAGTCCTCGTTGTTACTAATAGCATGCGTGGAGGTACTATGGTTTCTTGTAGAAGGAAGGTCGGGCGATGAAGCATTAATCTTTGGTGACTCCAGGACCCCAAAGAGTTTGCCTATCTTTGATATAGTTTTCTTGGACTTGGAGTCCAATTTATCCTTGTCACCCATGTATTATGACAAGAAAAAGATTGCAGTAAATTTTAATTGGTATTTGGTGCCAGTAGCGGCTCAATTTTCAGCGAGCTATTTTAGGAAAAAAATCTCACTTTTAGGTGGTGTGAGGGAGCAATGGGAGTCGTCCAATTAAATAGGCGCCGATCAATCAATTTTAAGGTGACTGCACTATCTACTGGGTGCCAAAGATATGATGCTGTGTATCAGAATGTTAAGAATGGTGAGTCAGCAGCAAATATAGCAGAATACCCAAGCCTCCAACGATTTACTGCCTCGTACCCGTAATATTTTTTTACTGCCAGTAGTCAACTAGCATCATGCTTAAAAAAACTTTACTACGCAGGGAATTGGGGTCGTGCCACGACGGGCAGTACACTTTGCTGTAAATATACAGAGTTGGCATAAAGACGCGAGTCCAAGAGGTGGCGGCAAATGCCCGATAGAGGCACAGCTGGTACCAAGAAATCGAAATTTTTCTTGACCTTTTTACATTAGTCGCCACCGTAGTAAGGTGGTTCCAATAAAATATTGGGCAATGTAGTGAAACCGACCCCGGTGTCACGGGAGAAAGTCGTCATAATCGTAGCTGATCTACTGTTGCATTGTTGTCTCAGCCGCGCCACGACTCTCTGACGAGAGAGACTCGTCGTCACGTGAATGGACACTCTGATCTTCATTCTCAGTTTGTTACTTCTCGTCATGTGCTCCATTACTCTTTCGTTGTATCTCGCGGCCTAGCCGAAAATCAACTGCAACACATCAGTCGTATACTCATCATCAATGCAATGGAACACTAGCTAGATACTATGACATCTCTTCCCCTGCTTCCGTCCGATGTGCTTTTCACTATCATCGAAAAAGGTGGTTTGTCTAGCCAAGACGTGGTGCGATTGTCGTTGTCAAATACCAGGTTGGCTCGCCTAGCTCAAAACAAACATATTTGGAAATACTTGTACCAACGTGAGTGGGGCCAATACGTAGATGCAATCGACCATGAGTCTAAACTTCCGCGAAATGACTTGGAAAAGATAAAGGTTTTGGTGCAGTCTCAACGAACATTTGATGCGAGCATTAAATCAGCCAACAACCACCTCGAAGAGCTCAATGATCCTACATTTTGGATAGTGGCTGCCAAAGCATTTTCGCGGGTCATGAACCAGTTGAAGGCTGAAGTCAATCTGAAATCCCCCAATTGTCTGCTTCGGCCCGTCTGTACCACCATATCGGTGCTACGAAGATTAAGCTGCAAAATAGCTATAGACTGGCACATCGACCACTATCACGATACGGAGTTGGACCATGAACTTTTTTGGTTCAAAATAAGTCATTTTGATCCAGATTTTGCGACTCTATCATACATGCGGCAAGTCAAACTTGAGGCCATACGGTACAACTTGAAGAAACATGTGCTCGAGAACATACTACTTCGAAACATCGACTATCGTATATTATTGATCAATTCAGGAAAGACCATATGGTTTGAAAGCGAAGTCATTTACGTTTACTTTATCAAAAACATCATCGAGTTAGTGCTCACTACTTTTAATCTGACCAAAATTGCCAAGCTTGTCCAACCGGATCATCTTGGTCAATTCTACAGTGGTTCAACCTGGGAAGACTTGAGTATAGTTAGAATATACTCAGGAGAATGTAGAGGTGACGCTTCGATTTTTATGAGTATGCTCATCAAAGTACTAAGAGAGTTTTTCAAAGACTTTGATATAAAAGTTGGCCCGAAACCGGCTCAGAATTTCAAAGTGGATTTGTCGAAATCATTTCTTCATATCGGGCTCACCAAAACCTACTACCTATATCTTGACCCCAAGAAACGGGCCACGAAACCATATGATTGTGCCATCTTGAGTTATCCCAATGCCGTCAGGTTTCTCAGGAGCTTGAACTTCAAATCGAGCCAGATCGCCAATCATATCAAGCCCATTGACTACAGCTTTTGGGTGCAGAAAATGTTGACTTTTGAGCAACTGCCATCCACATACAAACTAAGCGATATTGTGCTGAAATCACCTAATAATATTCCCCAAACCCCAACTAGACTAATCAGCCAAAAGCATATCCAATTTATAGAGGTTTTTTTCAAATTTGTGGATGAACGCCTGATGCCAAGTTGTCGTAACCTCTGTAGTTTTGTAGCACAATTTGGCAAAACCAACTCCTATCTGACGGTAATGGATAGTATGAGGAAAGATCCCAAATATGGCGGCCACATTGATTCCTTCCCTTTGCCGAAACAAATTAATGAGCATCCAGTGCTACGTGTGGCTAAAATTAAGGGTAAAGTATGTCAAGTGTCGAATAATAATCGGATTGCAATATTGATCTACAATGATGACACATCGACCGACCATCTGATAACCCACAATCTCGCAATAATTGGGGCTAAAAATGCAAAAGTTGTGGAGCCAACTCCTGCAGAAATGATGCAATTTTTGACTCATTTTGGTTATGAGAACTTGGGCTCTTTATTTAACCACCTCAATATGGAGCAGTGTTCTTTTAGTCATCATACCCATGTGTCCTAATATTACAACGTCCCATGAAGCTAACGCACCAAATAAATATGGAACAGCTCTTCACGTGGGTAATTTCAAGGGCCCGATTTGCGCTCAGCGAACAATAAACTATTTCGGGCAAATTGTCTGATCAATGTTGATCCTCGTCAATAGCTAGTATAATTATTGAAGCTAGAATTTTTCAACGAGCGGGTACGTCCTGTCAATCTTTCACGCTGCTTGAGCTCGCCTGTATTCAAGAAAAAAATCAGCATGTAGGACGTGAATGGACTGGCAAAACGTTAGCAGCGTAAACATTATTGAGTACGAAGATAGTGAAGTTGCAACGCGTACGTGGCAACCGGGGAACCGAGCACTTAACCGAATGCACGTTTTTTGCAATCTATTGCGCAGAAGCTCTAATAATATTTTTGGGCGCAAATTCCAGCTAAGCAGCCTTCAAGATTGACTAATGGTGCTAGTACTAGCAGTAAGGCTTTGCCAGTCAAACTTTACGAGGTCCTAATAATAGTATATTCCAATATCTTATTCATCATTTATAAATATTATGCACATTACCACTTTTATTAATTATGTTCGTTAATGATGTCTGTCATCCTCTTGTTACTAGTATTGGCGGTGGCAGCATTACCTGTTTCGCTGGCTCCAACAAGAAGGGATGCATATAGCATTGTGCAGAATCCCATAGACTATGTTGACCTTTTCTATGGCACCGAAAATGGAGGCCATATGTTTCCAGGAGCTTCAAGACCCTTTGGAATGGCCAAAATAGGCATTGATGCTGTTGACCCCAAGTTTGGTGATGCCTACTCAGGGTATGCTCCCGGAGGAATGGTGACGGGAATTTCTATGATGCACGAGTCCGGCACCGGAGGTGCGCCGGAATATGGCTTAGTTTCGCAGCTTCCATTTTTGGGTAATTTCGATCCACTGGTGGAAACCAACTTAACCAGAGTCACACAGGATGTTGCAAGGGTTGGATACTACAACTTCAACTCATCTGACGGAATAGTGGCGGAATTTGCAGCTGGTGAAAGGCTGGGCCTTTTGAAGTATGGCTTTCCCTCCAACTCTTCACCTCAACTTCTAGTCAATGCTTCGCATCACTTATCTGCACAAAGCAGGCCATGGTGGAGTCAATATTTTGTCAGTGGATTTATCGAGGCTAACGAGGACTTGTCAGGTTACTCTGGATACACTTCTTTGAAAGGAGGGTGGGGCCAACAGCAGGCATGGACATTATACTATTGTGCTGAGTTTGAAGCCAACGCCGACTCTGTGAAAAGCTTCCACGGCCAAGACGTAGATTCTAGTTCAAAGTCAATCAGCTCAACCACTCAGGACGACTCGTTTGGTTTGGTTTTTTTGTGGAAAGAGCACCCAATAGTGCAATCAAAGGTTGGGATCTCATTCATCTCGGCAGATCAAGCTTGCAAGAATTGGCAAAACGACTTAGGTAGCAGTTATAATTTGTCTGAGTTGGTAGAAAATACTCAAAAAATATGGAACGATGAGGTTTTTGGTAAAATCTCCATTTCTAATGCAGATGAAGCCACTTCAAAGAGTCTTTACACCAATTTATACGGAGCTCACCTCTTGCCTAGCAATCGAACGGGAGAAAATCCATACTGGCATGATCCCGAGCCAGTGACGTATTACGACGACTGGTTTACTTTATGGGACACCTTTAGGTCTCTCAATCCGCTTTTCAACATCATAAACCCCAGCCGAGGCTCAGAGTTGGTCCAAAGTCTAGTGGAGATTTACAAGCACGACGGATTCGCACCTGATGGAAGAAGCGCCAACCAAAACGGGATGACACAAGGTGGATCTAACTCAGACATTGTCATTGCCGATGCATATGTCAAAGGGATCCAAGGAGTCAATTGGGAAGATGCCTTTGCATCGATGGTGAAAAATGCCGAGGTTGCACCTCCATACGTTTATGATAAATTTGCACCCGACGCATCCAACCAGGAAGGCAGAGGTGCTTTACCAGATTGGCTCAAGTACGGCTACGTTACAAGACACTACACCAGATCATTAACTCGGACAATCGAATACTCGTATGACGATTTTGCATTGTCGGTCGTAGCCAAGGGCCTCAACAACCAACCTGCCTACACGAAGTACCTAGAAAGGTCGTCCAATTGGCAAAGCGTTTGGAATTTCAATGCCACGGCCAAAGATTATGACTACAAGGGCTTCATTCAGCCCAGAAACCCAGATGGTCTGTTCAACTATACAAACTACGACCCATTCAACTGCGGAGGATGCTACTGGGGCGATGACACCTATGAAGGAAAAGCGGTGGAATATGGATGGGCGGTTCCGTTTGATATCGAGACGTTGATTGAGTTTATTGGAGACAACGACACATTTGTCAAGCGATTGGATGATATGTATTCGTTGCACGGAAAGGACGAAGTGGCGGACGTTGGTAACGAACCAAGCTTTTTAACTCCTTACTTGTATAACTATGTCAACCAACAGTCCAAAACTGTGGAAACCACCAAATGGATCATGGATAAATACTTCAAGTCCGGTGTGGGTGGATTGCCTGGGAATTCTGATGCCGGGGCAATGCAATCATGGCTAATCTTTGGGTTACTTGGCTTTTATCCGGTGGCTGGCACATCAAACTATTTGATTGCATCACCATCGTCGACTTATTTCTCGATCAACTTGGAAAATGGCTATAAGGTGGAGATATCTGCACCCAACTACTCTCCCAAGAATAAATATGTGAAGAGCATCACCATAAATGGCAACCCGCACTCCCAAAATTGGGTTGACCATGATACTCTTTTTAAAAACGGGGCATCTATCGTGTTTGATCTTACAGACACTGTCGTGGACTTGGAAACCGGGCCCTCCCCGCCTAGTCTTGGTCACTACTCTCGCAAATAATTCATAACTTAATTTTGATATATAATTGTACTTTTCGCAGCCAATAAAAAAAAGGCCAGCGCTCATACTCAGAGCTCCAAATGCAAACCGTTAACATAACAAGACAACTCCACCAACCGCATGGTGGACTGTATCTTTTTCTCGAGAGCTCTGAACTCAGTAGCGCTGCAATGGGTAGCATGCCGAAACACCAACTTATCTTTCAAATAGTTTGTGAGCTGTTCGCCCGACACATACAATGAAGGGTGGCGGGGGAACTTTGTTGGCACAAGGTTGTACGTTAAGTTTAGCTCAACATCGAATTTTTGATTTGCATTTTCGAGCGCGAACTTTACTCCACAGGAGAATCTGCTCTGCAGGCTCGTTGCGGTGGGCAATCTGGTATCATTGCTCACCAACGTAGAGTTGGTAAGGCCTAGCTCATTCGAGTACCTAATAATATTCCTAGCAAGCCTAGAAATCGGGCCCGACGCCTCGAATTTGTTGTTATCAAGAGGTTTGCGAAGCCGTGGCCACGCAAGTGTAGTTCGGTGGCTCAGAAAAGAGTCAACAAAGCCAATACTTTGGTGTATGCATTGGCATCTTGATGCATTTGAGGTGCTACATCGCCTCTATAAGCAGTCCGGCTTGCAAGTCTCGGGCCCTGGCACCCCTGAATCACCTTGACTCTCTTAACTATACTTGTGGGTTTAAGCCTGTTGCGAAAAGCTTTGAAGTCGTCTGTCTTGAGAAGAGTTCTACACCCCACGGCAGAAACAGCTGCAGGATGGTTTAAAGTGCCCATTATCGTTTATATATTTTACCCCAGCCTGCTTGGTGTTCGCTTGCCAGTCAAGATTTGCCCATTTAAATCCTGGCTCAGCGCTGAAATTATGTGCGCCAGAATGTGGTAAGGGATGAAATGCCCACATTGCATTGTAACATGGTGATTGATGCACAAGAAATTTATTACACATGCTAGTTTCACATACACATGATAATGAAATTATCCTATTTATTACAATACGTTGAATGTTTGGAAGAGGCCAAAGTGTCGTCAGCTCCTGCGTTTTCATCTGAAAACACATCGGTTATGCCCTCCTCATCATTTTTCGATTCTTCTTCTCCTTCATCCTCTTCAGTTATCGCATCTATACGAGGACCTGCCTCGGGCTCGCTTTCCTTCACCCCTGAGTACCCGTATCCGTCATCGTCGTCGTATATTTGCAACCCATCTTCACCGACAAACTGATCTTTTTTCCCGAACCGGTCTCTTATTCTTTGTAATGTGTGAGCTTCAATACCAGTGCTTGTGGTCAGATTTGCCCCCACCAAGTCCGACTGCGGCGAATATGGTGGGGACATGGGTTCTCGCACAGAAGGCACTTTGGGCGCTGGCGCCGCCGCACCTGAATGGACCGGTGAATAACTTGTGGGCAACCCCAGTGACTTGAGATAGGCGTTCAAGTACGGTGTGGTTTGTTGTGCATTTGCCGGCTTCACTTCTAGTTTTGCGGGCTCTGGTTGAGTAATGAACAAATCAAACAAAAACCTCACTATCCTGAAGTTGAATCCTACAATTAACCCAACGAACACACCTGTGTACACTGCCACCAAGGTGAAATGTAATGCTGTGATGTAGAAAAGCCCAATTTGCTGTTTCATCCACTCATAATCTTGCAAATTGGTACCTGAATCCTGTAGTTCCAAAAGCCATTTGAGAGGCTCCACGAACGGGTACCGTAGAAGTGGAGAATAGATCACCACTTGAAATGTTAGTAGGAGTGGAATCACAAAGGTGTGGCCAATAATCCCAGTGCAGATGCCAAACACTCCCGAAACTGCATTCCTTACTACTCTCAAGGGGAAGTATATGAGGGCATTATGAAATGGCATATATTGGATAGCTGAATGTAGCAATTTTTGCATTGATTCTCTGACAAACTGTGCTACGTTTGCTTCAGTTGCCCCTAAACATAACGAGCGTGATTATGCTTTGTGTTCAATGCGACTTTAACATTTTCCCTCGCTAGCATATGCCTTTTTACCATCCTACACTATACTACATTGAACATGAAACTGGGCAAGTGCACTATGTTATAACTGTATAATTATCGATGCATGAAGAAGTTGGGGAAAGCCCTCCGCTAATGAGAGAATCAGGATCATTAAACAAAAATAATAAGCCTAAAATAAAAAAAGTAAAAAATCGAAAATTAGAAGAAAATAGACCCCTTCCGATGATTTGTGCAAAGTTGGTTGGCATTGATTGACCAAAAGATATATTTATATGATTCTTGATGTGTTTGAAGTAAAGTAGTAAAAATAATGGATTTCGTGATGTTTATGAGGGTATTGAATATTTATGTTTCTGTGCTTGTGCTTGTGCTCGTGTCTCAAAAGTCTATAGAACATGACATTGTGAAATTTTGTAGCAAGCGATTATAATTGGTTTATATTGATAAAATCGTAGCATTGGTAGTGCTGTTTTTGCTGTTGGCTTTGATTTCATCTTTGTTGTTTCCTTTGTTGTTGCCGAGGCTCTTATCAATCAAGTTTTTGTTGGTACTGTCCAATGCAACATCACGCTTAGCGATTTTGTCTTGCTGAATTTTGTGATGTTGTACCTTGATGTAGTCCACGTAGTAGTTTCCAAACACATTCCAGTGAAACTTGACTAAAGTCGATATTCTAGCTGCAATGCTCTTAAGTTCTGAGCCACCGTTTGGAGTGGAACTCGTACTAGTACCAGTACTAGAACTTTCACTTGAACTTGAACCCGCGCTCGAACTTTGTTCTTCTTTGACAGTTGTGGAGATATCATCATTACCGATGTTCAGAATGATTTCATTGAGTAAATCTTTGAAGATTTTGGCTTCCATCAACCCGTAAACTTCTGAGCTTGGTTGAATATGTTTGATGAGCCAATTGTAACTGAAATCGATCATATCTGGCGGTAAGTTGTTGGAAGTGACCATGACATTTCTTACAATTTGAAGTGAGATTGATGAAATGTTTTTGGTCCACTTGATATTTCCATTATCGTCATTAACAATAGCCAAAATTTGTTGTTGGATCTTGAGAATGTTGGCAGGAGAAAGTAAAGTGGTGGACTTCTTAGCATTCATCACCAATTGCTTGTATAAAACAACACACAACTGAACACAAACTAGTTGTCTAACGTCAGCTCTGAGAAGCACGAGACGAGTATGGTCAAATGCCAAAGTAGAAGGAAACTCAGTGGCCATTTGTCTACATGATAAAAGATCAATGATGGAGGACACAATCATTGGTCTAAGAACACTTTCATTGAAAGCCACTTCGTGGTTTTCTTCGTCCACAAAAACATTGGATTTGGACTTCTTCACAAATTTCTTGTAGAACCAGTTGAGCGAATCGTTGATGTTGATTTTCTTGTGGTTGATTAAGGTTTGGAAATAATCGCGTTCAAAGTCAACTGCAGTTTCAATAAGCACTGGTCTGAGAATACGGATTTGATGGTTGGCAACATCCAACTTCATGGCTTCCAAAATCTGGAAAATCATTCTCAAGCCTCCCACCAAAAAGTCTACCGAGTTCTGGTTATACGCATCCACAAACTTGTGGTGCATTTCAGCCACCCACTGGTCACGCATAGGAGCGCAATGGGACTTGAAGACATCACCCAACCACTTGGACATTTCAACAAAGTCGAAGGAGCCTATATTAAGCTGCTGGATGAGGAGTTCGATGTCCATGATTTCGTTAACTTGTTGGCGATCTTTGGTGGGAAGGAGGGAAAGAAGAATATCGCGAAGGGTCGTGAAGAGCATAGGAAGTCTTTCGATCTTCACTGGTTTGTCTTTGGAGTGGTTTCCTTTAGAGAAGAACTGAGCACATTCCTTTTGAATTTCAAGCCAGTATTTGTCGATGATAGACTTCTTACGTTTGCCTCTTTCGCCATCGAGATTTGGTCTGAACTGGAGTTGCGGGTCAAAGAGAATATCGTGCCTGAGCTGAGGATTCTTCAAAATTTCGTGGAGGTCGATTTCTTTGAGAGATTGGAGGTTAATAGGTGGTAATGGCGATATGTTGGAAGAAGCAGTGCTGTGATGCAAGTGGTGGTGATTATGTGAGTGGGTGTGCTGTTGTTGCTGTTGAAGGCCATGATGATGGAAATGGTGGCCTCTTTGTGAGTTGTAGTTGATTATGGGTAAAGATCTGGATCTAAATCTTCTGATGAGTTTGGGGGCTTTTGATTTGGAGTTGTTGATCACATTTGACGAATTTGATGAGGAGGACGCCGACATCATCGAGTTCCCTAATTTTAAAGTCACTTCAGGAGTTATGGGGAGATGATGGGATGACTTTTTGATCATGTTGTTGGTGTATGATTTTGGGGATGGAATGTCAAACGGCGTTGATGATGATGAAGGAGTTCCTGAGGAAGCGGCAGCAGCGGCAGCGGCAGCGGCAGCGGCAGCGGCGACCTGTTCTTGTTGCATTTGGATGGGTTGCACCAGCTGGATAGATGGATCCAACCTTGCTCTCTTTGATTGGTCCGAACATGTGGAAGGCGAAGCAGCAGACGACGAGTTTCTCTTGAAGGAGTGGGGTCCGTTGCCGGTGGAGCCGGCTGTTGTTTGAGGAGACGAAGTCGCTGAGGCCGACTGGGTCGACGGTTTCGAAGTGGTTGCTGCGACGGGTGGTTCGTTGGAGTTTGAGTTTGTTGTTTGTGGGGATTTATCAAAACACACCTGCCTGAACTGATGGTCGTCCAGAAACACTTGTTCTTGGTCTTGAGGTTGATTGTTCATATGTGAATTCATCATGCTATTTCTTCCTGTTTTCAAAATGTGAGTTGAACAATCAAGAAAAAATCAAGGAGCTAATAATTTGAACGTGTACCGTGTGAAAGGGGCAAAAAAATGGGGGAAATGGTCGTAACTAATGGAACAAAATAAACACCCAGGTATGGAACGGAAGGTGAGGATCAAGATAAAGACGGATCTGTAGAATATGTAAAGATTTTTGAGGGGGCGAGATTGTTGGATTTCAAGTACTAATAGATGACTAACTGGAATTTGCGAATGGCTAAGTATATATAGGACCAGTGAAATTAAAAAGAAAAATGACGATGCTAATGAGACATTAGAGGTGATAATAGCAAGGCGCTTTAGTCAGAAGGAAAAAATGCCGGGCGGCGAATCCGGCGTGAGCGAGCATCGTGCGGGCGCACATGAGCTTTTTTTGGTTTGCCCCGCGGCATGGGAGAGATGAGGGTGTGCGGTGAGCAATGACAGAAGAATAGGGAGGGAGGTTCTACGCAGTCCGCGCGAAACAAGACAACAAATGAGTAAGGGGGTATTCTTCGGGGAAGTTTCGGGGAGGTTTCGGGCCAAGAACCAAGAAAAGTGGTTAGGCTACCTAATATTTTCCCGTATCTGGTGCCGCGCGTGGAACTTTTTACTGTTGGAGGCTTAATGTTCATCTTGTTGCTCGTGACGGTGCGTTTCTTTTCAGATTTCTTTTTCCCTATCACATGACAGCGATTCGTTCCGTAGTTATTTCTTTTCCCTCTCACACTCAGCTAGTTCTATCTGGATCCGAATTTGAGGGGAAAACACCACCAACTTCAACTGACATGGGGCACTATCGCACACCAAGTGACATGGAGTGGCATGGCATGGTGAAGTTACCCAACAATAGGTCCCTATGATGCTGACCAATCATAGCTAAATTAATAAAGCTGACACATTGAGCATTGGGATCGCCTTCGGATAAACAATCATTTCTTTTTATCGAAGCGAGTAGTTTTAACTTACGTTTACGCATCGATCTATGTCCAGTAATAGCGTAAGCTAATTCGTCCAGATACGATATTTTTCCGTCGTAGGACCTGCGCTTCCAGATTTGGGGTAGTTCAACACCGCCAGGTCAGTGATGCAGAAGCAATGACTAATCAGCCGGTTAAGAGTTTTCGCGGCGCCTGTATGGTGTAGTTCCAGCATCTTATGACGCTGGAGCGGCAAAAGCGGGATTGTTTTCCACCCACACCGAATATAGCTAGATCCAACGTCGGCCACAAAGCCAGATTTACATCGGTGGCAACAAGATTGATTGTTAGTGACACATTGCTCGCGCAAATAACGTATAAACTCCGAAAATTAAATGCACAACCTTAACTTAATATCCCTATCGGGTCTTATCTACGGTCTTTGCTTACCGTCAGCCCTTCCCTCGATTTGGTCTACAGTGTTATCGCTAGTAAATATTCGAATATCTTCATTTACAGTCCTCTACAGATGGTCTCATGCAACTCGACTTCGATAAACCATGTCTCCTCTGCCTTTTTTCGGTGCCTTGTTCGGTGCCTGTTTCCATGCTTTGCATGCCTAATTTCTGTTTATCCTTAACTCATAAAAACTCATGCATATTGCCCAGGTACATTCTATAGGTAGAGATGGCTTGGTCTTTAATGTCGTAAGATCCATCTCAGCCGACCTTGCGACGTCAACGGTGCCTCTGCCGCCCCCTTTGTCTGTTTCTTCGCTCTTTCCCCGTTTTCTGTTTCACCCAAACCAGTGTCTAAACCGACCCAACGAGGCACAGTTGCAATATTTCTGTTTCACAGCAACGTCCTTGTGTAATCTACTTTAAGCTTTCACGCACGTTCATCTTCGATACCTCGTTATATGGAAATTATGTAATAGCCCGTCTCCTGGTCCTGCAGGCAGTCTGATTTTGGTGGTAAATTTTTTTACCGCCTATACTGAATGTCTCAAGTTAATGAACTCTTCCAGTCAGCTTTAGCGCCTGTTTTTGTTAGGAATATGTCGACTCTTCAGCCTGACTCGCTGCACTATATGTCGAGTGAGCTGCCGGCACATCTTCCTTCGGCCTTAAGAGCTCCCGTGCCCAACCCTTCCATGGTTCATGATTCTCCCAGTCCCTCGCCTGGCCTCCCACAAGAGCCCACTAACTCATCCCAAAATCTTACCACCAACACCACTGGCACTTCCTCGGGCCCTAGCACCGCTACTGGTGCCAATTCTAGTGCTTCTGCTTCAGCCACAGGTAAAACTCAGACGGTGTTCATCCACAAACTATACGATATGCTTCATGATCAAACGATATCACATTTGATATGGTGGGCGCCTTTGAACGATTCTTTTTGCTTACTTCCGGGCGAAGACTTCTCTAAAGTTTTGAGTCAGTATTTCAAGCACACCAATATCGCTTCTTTCATACGACAGCTCAACATGTATGGGTTCCATAAAGTGAATGACACTTTTCAGAATTCAGATAAAGACTCTTCTTCCACTGCAACTTCAAACTCAAATGCAAATCCGTCCATCTCTGGTGGCTCCTCAACCACCTCTTCAAACAAATGGGAGTTTCGTCATTCAACAAACCAGTTCCGTAAAGGTGATATCGAGTCGTTGAAGCTCATCAAAAGAAGATCTTCCAAAAACGTGAATTCCCATAAAGAAGTGGTCAATCTTAAAACGCTTCCTCCCACATCCAATCCCATGCCGCTAGACTACCCCCAACAAGGACCTCCACACTATCAGTACAATCCATACCATAGCGAAGACGACTCGATACCTTCTTCGAACCAGCCGAAATCGGGCGAGAACGTGCTGCAGCTGCAGCTGCAATACCACCAGTCATTACAAATACAGCACCAGTCGCTTCTCAACTCTAACTACCCTGCTCAACTCCACCCGGGTGCCGCTGCTCCGCCATCAAACCTGTCGCTCAGTTCACCTCATCCTGGCCAGTACCATCTGATTCCGTCGTCTACCACTCCCATACCTGAGTCATCAAGTGGTCTTATACCTAATCATAACGAACAATACGTCCGGGAAGCTCCTCCTCCTCATCCAACTGGAACCCCGTCTCATCTTCCATACCATCCTCATATCCAACAACCTGTTTCTGGCACAACTAGTCATTCCGCTCAACCTCCATTACAGACATCTTCGTCATTTGAGAACTCTACCAACATCAAGTTCATCGATATAAATACCCAGGTCAATTCGCTAAAAGCAGAGTTGGCCTCTTCAAATGCCAAGTATGAATCTATACAAAGTGAACTCAAACGAAGCCTGATGGATACGTTTCAGATCCTCGAGATGTTTGAATCGTTTGTACAGTTATATGCTAATTCACTGTTGAAACCAGAAACTGAAAATCCGGCTGAGGAGAAACCTCGTATCAATCCAGACATTTTTAACCGCTCTGGAAACAAAACACCGGTTACATCAGCTTTGGGCGAAAAAGAGGATGAAACAAATACGTCGCCGATGTCTGTATCTCAACCCAAGCCCAAAAAGACCAATTCAGGTAACAACATTCGTTTGGCAGGAAAATCGATTCAGTCGCTCCAAAATGAAATATCCAAAATTAAAGCCAACTTGCATCAAAAATTTAGTCAACCATTGGTCAACAGCTCAAACACCCCTGCTGCTTCGGGGTACCATCTCAACCGCCCACCATCCGGTACTGTAGCCACAAAAAAACCTTCAAATTCAAACATTCAAATTGTCCCCCAGTATTATCCATTAAACCGACATTATACTATTTTTAATCCCCACAATGAAGCTTACAGACAAAAAATAGGCACCTCACTGCTTCTACCCAATGAAGATCAAAAGCCTACGAGAACTCTTAGTACCGCTGATCCCTTACAGCCTCAACCTTCGAGGCGGGCTTCAAGGATCCTTTATGACGAAGCAGGTACCAATGGCCCAATTCAATCTGTCACTTCAGCAGGTACATCTAGTACGGCCTTTAGAAACCGGGCTGAATCAAACAGTTACAGTCCATTGACTATTGGCGGTGCCAATGCCGGCAACTCAACGAAGCAGAACAATTTGCAGCCAGCAGTTAATTTGCCCACCAATCAGCCTGGAAGGACTTCGCCAAACAACGTTTCCTCGTCCTCTTCGAGATCTTCCATATTTGACAACTCCAAAGGTGGCCACGCTGAACATATCAAGAATTATCACCAGTATCCCTTTCCAAATATGAGTAATACGGGGAACAACGAAAGTGACGTCAAAACTGCCGCTCACCAGCCGAATTTCCAGCCTCCCAGCAATCATCTCACCCATCAACAGTCTGCTCATCGTTTCTCAGGAAGTAGAACGAACTCGTTGCCTAACCCATTGATCGAACATGCACAGTCTCCTGATAATGGTCCAACCTCAAGTGGTCCAAGCAACTTAAATGGATATCAGTACCAGGCACAGCGAAATTCGTTTACCTCGATGTATGAACACAACAGGTATCATTCTCTTTCTACCATACCTCACAG
Source organism: Suhomyces sp. yHMH580 (assembly GCA_030580235.1). NCBI lineage: Eukaryota > Fungi > Ascomycota > Pichiomycetes > Serinales > Debaryomycetaceae > Suhomyces > Suhomyces sp. yHMH580. The sequence continues at coordinate 1,175,018 of JAKTSN010000001.1, read as the reverse complement.
TAACCTACACTTACCTCCACCCACTGGCCCTTATCAGCCAGGCCACAGTTTAGGAAATATCTACCCGTTAACCTCAATTTCCAAGTCAACATCCACTTCTGGAGGCACTATACCAACCGTTAACACGTTGGCTTCAAACTCATCTCAACCAGCCAGTCCTAACTTAGACTTTGTCTCCAAAACACAAGACACTGCGGATCAACCAAGCATCTCCCATTTGGCCCTGGCTATTGAATCCAAAAATCAACTCCCGTCTGTAAGCGAACTCGACAAATCTATCTCAAGACCTTTATCAAACCAAATCTCCTCACCAATAAAACCTGAAACAAACAAATTGCATTCTTTATTACAGAATAACGAGTCAACTTCTGAATTGCCAAGCCCGAATAAAAATCAACCTGATTTCAAAAAGAGAAAATTATAGAAAAGTATCAGTATTTTGATTCAATCGACTGGCCATTTCTGTTCTATTTGGGAAAATTAAACCAATTTCTTCACTATGTATTTTTATTAAACTCGGTCGTTGCCTATTTATTGCTACTTTATTTTATTCCTTTTCTGTGTTATAAATGTATTTTTCGTTTTATATACTGATTCGTGATTTTGTATTTATCTAGCCTTGGAAATTAAAATTTCTTCATTACTGCAGGATCTCTCTTTTAAGTGGCTCCACATATTCGAGTTCCAACTTGTCCTTGACGTAGACGATATAGTATGGTGTAGCAGTATTGCCTTCATTGAAGTTGAATACTTCGGAAGCTGGGACTTCGGTCACAACCTCGTCATTGTACTTCCTGAATACGTTTCTATGAGGATCTTTGATATAAACCCAGTAATGACCATAACTTGCCTCTCCTCTATGAATGAATATAGCAAATATCGAATAGCCCACCTTTGTATAGTTGTTAAACTGGTTGGAAACTTTGTCCAATGAAACGGACAACTGTACTTCTATAGTTGTCAATTGTTCCTTTAAGCTGCTGATCTGTTGGTCAATTCTACTCAAAGTTTCAGGCTCAAGATTTAGCTCAATATTATTTTCCAAATACTTTTTGGTCGTGGCCAAAGAGTCTATGATATTCAAATGAGTCACTTCGTCAACCCTCAATATACTTTCCTTTCTCTCTTGCAAGTGTTTGATTTCTGATTTCCATTTGAATACTTCTGCACGTTTCAGCAAGATTTCCTCATCGGAGGTGTCTAAATATCTATCGAGGTAAATCTTTTCACTGAATGGAATAGGTTCTAACGATTTATATGCTACCAATTTTTCTCTGTCAAACATTACTCTTTGGACATGAAATTGAAGTACTTCTGGCAATTCACTAATGGTCAATGATTTTTTGACATATCCTTCGTCTAATTTTACAAAGTCTTCACTGAAGTAGTTATCTAAAGAATCATATATGTTCTTTGGATGATCGCTCAAGTTGATGATTAAACTGAAAAATCTTTCGACAGAAATTCTAGGTTTTTTGTCTAAACCATCCTCACCAACTGGTGTGATTGTTTGTTTAGTCTTTCCGTAGAACAACTTTTTGATCAAGTCAATTTGCTCACCATCTTCGTCCAATTTTTCTGGGACTAATGCACTCTCGATTTGATACGTGACATTTTCAATACATTCAGTGACGTCCTGTTGTCTTCCAACTTCAATAGTGCTCTCCATTTGGTCGGTACTAATTAACAAAAGTTTTGATTTCTCCAGAGTGACATTCATGTCTATAAGGCTGACTTCATTTGCATTTTCCTGGACTGCCTCGACATCCATGTCAACATCTTGATCGGCATTGTCTTGGATCTCCTCTATATTAATTTCTTGTTCAACTTTGAATGATACTGGTTGGGACGAGGGTAAAAACGATAAATAGGCTAATTCCTTCGACGGCTGGACACATCTTTTTTTGCTTTGAATCATTTCTTTGAACAAGTTTTGCAAGTGAAAAATGAACTGGTTCGATCTCATGATTTCCGCTTGCTCAACCTTTCTTCCACCGATTTTTCGACTTTGTAACAAATTCTCGTTATTGTTCTCATCGAAGTTTAATACCAATTCTCTCAAAGGTTTAATGCAGAAATAGTATTGCAATAACGAATTCAAATAGCAAGTGTTACCAATGTTGTCTAGTCCGGCTGGCCAGTTTTCTGCTGGTAACAAGTTTGGATCTACCTTGCCATTCTTCAAGAAACTAGATAAAATTTCAGACTTCTTTGATTCGGCGATCATCTTCAATCCATGCCTCAAAGTTCGTATATCAGCATAGTCATCGGTCTCTTGGATAGATAATTTTTGAAAGCTAGTTATAAGATCAAATTCTGAAGAGCTGGACAGGCATTTGAAAAGGTCGTAAGCAGAAGAAACTCCGGAAAGCGAATCAACTTTGATCATATCGGGCAATTTCGTCTCAATATAATTCAACAACAAATAACTTTTTCTGCCGACCCCAATCGAAAGCAAAGATTTGTTGAGCATTATGACTTTGGAAGCACTTGAGTTGAATCCATTAGATTGCAATGTGTCATCTAATTGAAATTCATAAGCGGTGATAACCACTTCATCTTCGGTAATCTCTTCTACGCCCAATTCTTCTAATGCCATGCCGATTGGCAAAAGTTCATTATCAATGAACTGAGAAAGCTTTTTGCAACCACGAGCCTTGGCAATAGTGACTAACTGACGATTGAAATAGAAATAGTTTTTGTAATCGCTTTTGATGCTTGCTTTATACATGGCGATAATAATATCTTCGTCAATATTGTCAAGTTGGTTGTTATCAACGGTGAGTCCAAGTACATTCATGGATTCAGCATAGTCACTCCATCCAACCAAATCACCATTGTAAGTTAAATTTTTCAAGTATTTGGCAAGCTTGCTATTTGAGTTGTTTCCATTTCTGAAATTGATAGTGTTTTTCAAGGAATCAACATAATGTAATTTGTTGATCGGACCCGAGTCGGAATTTACTGTTCTCTCGAAACACTTGATAATAAGCTCGTCCTGAAAATACGAACAGATACTGAGATTTATCAAAAAAGGCATATTAGTTGAGTTATGACCTTTGAAGTGAACCAAATTAATATGTTTATCAAACTCGGGAACTTTGGTGAATACTAGCGAGAGGTTGTCAGAGTAGGAATAGTTAGTGGAAAACTCGTTATTGGGGTATGTAGAACCATAGATTCTGGCCAAGTATATGAGTTCGGCTATTTTGCGGATATACTCTTCTTTCAAATAAGGTGATGCATTCAAGTTTGGCGGTACCAAATCTGTATTCTCCTTGTTGAGGGTGAAAGAAAGCTTGTCGAGAAGAAATTGGATATCGATCTGGCTGTCCAACAGGGTGTTTTGCAAGCTAATGGTCTTGAGAGAGTCTTCAGGGGGTAATAACACCGGTCCCTTTAGCACCTTGATCAAGGTTTTAAAGCAATGGACAGGGTGCGGAATGGTTTCCGGTGACAAGTTGGGGTGTTTGTCGATGCTGGCAAGATACCTTGATTTGATGATTTCTTCGTCGATGATAGGATTCAAGTCTTCCTTAGTATATTCCGAGTTGAAGATGGTGACTCTCAAAATGTGATTATTGATAGTGTTGGAGCTTTTATATAATGCGTCATCAAACCATTTATCCTCTGATTCGTAATATCCCAACGACTTCAAATCTTGAGGAGAGACAATAGACTGGGGAATAATATGGTACTGGTGCTTGTCTGTAGAGCCTACTTTGTGAGAATTTTCCAACACCACCAATCTAAAATGATTCACCACCTTTTTGTCGTCGCAATTGACCAATAGACCTCTAATGATTTGGACAGTTTGGCATGTATCTTCGTGGCTGGCCTCTTCGTACGAGGGACAGTATGCTAGCGAATTGTTAAGGATAAGCAAGTCGTGCTCGTAAGACTTGGACTGGGCAATCTTGCTCAAATTGTTGGAGTATTCAATAGGCCTGGTGTTGATTAGACTGACCGAGTACCGAGTCTTGTAAGGTATGGAGTACTTGATGTCGTCAAGAATTCTGTTCAACGTCTTAAATGGATAGTTCTTCACTGAAACATCACTATTCTGACGGCTCTGTATTTCTGGCTCAACTCTATTCTCAATTTGGTTTTCCTTATCGGAGGCATTACCACCAGAGGAATTCCACGTTTCAGCTCTTGTGGGCGAATGAGTCCATGTATCATTCAGCAAGTCGGTGCTGCTGAAGGAGCGAGGATCGCGATTGGCAAATGGGTTATTGCTTTTGAACTTTCTCTCACCGTTTTCAAGTGGCACACTGTTGGCATCTTGCATTGAGTGTGTTGAGCGGGCGTTTTTGTCTTCCGTAGACAAGGGCAATTCGGAGGATTCGGGCGAAACGGAAGACGTTTTGGAAGCCAGCGTCAATCTTGAGTTCAGTTCCAGTCCGAAGTCGAGATTTTCCATCATATTATACGGTCTCTTGGTATAAAGTACAGCCTCTTGTTAAGTCGTGATCAAATCATGGTGGGGCGTGCACGACCGCAGTGTGCCAAACGAAAAACTTGGCAAAGGTTGCAACCAACCAAAACGAACAATGAGTATAGACAGTTCGGGAGGCAATTCTGGTGTTGATGTGGAAGTTTCTGGCTCGCCAAAAAGTGGTGGGCCTCCTAGCTTTGACTTCGACAAAATTAGAGAGAATTCCGATGGTTCGATGGGTTCGTTGTTGAGGCTGGGCTTCAATGAAGTAGTGGTCAACAACCCGTATTTCGCGGCGGGCGGTGGTCTAATGTTGCTAGGAACGTCTTTGGCACTCGCCCGTCTGGGAATTGTCAAGAGTTGTGGCTTTGTTTACCGCCAGATGATCGTGGATCTCGAGATTCCGTCCAAAGACAAATCGTACCTTTGGTTCCTCGAATGGATGTCTCAGTACAAACATCGTAGCTCGAGACACTTGTCAGTGGAGACAAACTTTGTGCAGCACGACAACGGTGCTGTCACCACCAAGTTCTCGTTGGTGCCGGGTCCGGGCAAGCACTTGATCAAGTACAAAGGCGCCTATATGTTGGTAAGCCGTGAAAGATCAGGCAAGTTGTTGGACATGACAAGCGGCACTCCATTCGAAACCGTCACTTTAACAACTCTCTACAGAGATAGAACACTTTTTAGCGAACTTTTGGGTGAAGCCAAGCAGTTGGCTCTCAAGGCTAGAGAGGGCAAAACAGTATTGTATTCGTCGTGGGGACCTGAGTGGAGACCGTTTGGGCAGCCCAGAAAGAAGAGGATATTGGGTTCAGTCATATTGGATGAAGAGATCGCCAGCAATATCGTCAATGACGTCAAGGACTTCTTGAACAGTGGCGACTGGTATCACAAAAGAGGTATTCCTTACAGAAGAGGTTACTTACTCTATGGTCCTCCTGGTAGTGGGAAGACGTCGTTCATTCAGGCATTGGCAGGTGAATTGGACTACAACATCTGTATACTTAATCTTAGTGAAAACAACTTGACCGATGACAGGTTGAACCATCTCATGAATCATATTCCCGAGCGGTCTATCTTGTTGTTGGAGGATATTGACGCAGCATTCAACAAAAGACAGCAAACCGAAGACGCCGGTTTCACCTCGGGCGTGACGTTTTCAGGACTTTTGAATGCATTGGACGGCGTGGCCAGTGCCGAAGAGTGTATCACTTTCATGACCACCAATCATCCTGAAAAGCTCGATCCTGCATTGTTGAGACCCGGAAGAGTGGACTACAAAGTCTTGATCGATAATGCCAGTCTCTACCAGGTCAGAAAAATGTTCATGAGGTTCTATGAAGACGAACATGAGCTTTGCGATGAGTTTATGGCCAAATACCAGCTGTTGGGTCTCAACTCTGTCAGTACGGCACAATTGCAAGGGTTGTTTGTGTATAATAAGAGAGATCCAAGACAAGCAATTGAAATGGTCGAAACCTTGAAAAACCCCAACAATGTCTTTTAACTGTATAAGACCTTAAATAGTAATAGAATGTACATAGTCACTATCCCCTATACTTCTTCAAAAGCTGCTCACTAGCGGTGTCTAACCTTTCAGACGTGACCTCGCCTTCTTCTCCAGCACCACCATTCTTCGACTTTGCTCCTTCTTCGAGAAGTTCGTTCATAAAATTGACGTAAATCAAATAGATCAACAAATCGCAGCTGTCTTTCTGGAGGGTGGCTTTTGTATGTGGTTTCAGGACTTTGTCTTCATGTAATTCCTTTCCTTCCCCTTTGAGCTTAGATTGAAGTACTCTTCTGAATCGTGCTTGATTATACGTCTTCTTGTCCTGCTTCATCTTGGCTTCTTCTCACTAGTATGATTAGCTTCCAAAATAAATAAATACGGGTCACGTGCGTTTTGGGTGCAAATTATCTACTCTTCTGCAACCAAGGTAATATAAACCGAGTGCAAGTTGTAACATGGCTCCAGGATGACAGCAACAGTTCTGATATGCTTATTCCCCCACGTCAATCAACTGTAGTTATAGTCCACCCTCATGTTCAGGTAACATAACTGGTAAAGTCTCCGTAATGAGACATGACACCAATATCGTTCAAAATTATCTAGTGGACTAAAGGCTTTTCATTCGAAATTGACTCTCTTCATTTTTGAGCCAGCCGGATATGTTGCCTCGGAAATTTTTATACTAATTTGATGGATTTCACTCTAATGTTCTGAAAATTCCAAAGCCCTGCAGTTATTTCGCATATTTATGGCAATATCAGACAGCTTTTTCTAGATGAAATGAGATACACAGGGCTCTTTCCTTGACCCTAATCAGAATCATTGTATAACAATGTATCACTACATGTTTCACCAATGGTGTCTTACAGAGATACTCATCATCATGCATCTAAGTTATTATTCTTATCGCTTACTTGCCCCGCACACACGCATGTCTCAGCCGTCTTGCGGCACGTGCCGAACCAGCACCAACTTCCTCGAGTTATCGCAACCAATATCTTATCGTATCGAAGAACCCTCGCCAATTAAGCCATCGAGCTTTTCAAGTGTGATTCTTATAGAAAAACGTCTAGATTTGGGATACACACATTAGACTAGTCGAATAATGAAAATCCGCTATGGTGTTTTATGGTCGATCGCCGCAGTATTTGGGTTGAACCTGCAAGTAGAAAGTGGTGGCGATGGTATAATCCAAGCCGAGTTTGATATATTAAAGTATGGCACAGCTTTCACTAGCGTATTTGCTACTGCTCCATCCAAAGATGAAAAGGAATGTCCTCCGTGTTTCAATTGTAATCTCCCCAACTTCGAATGTGCCCAATTCTCCAAATGTAATCCGTTTACGGGGATGTGTGAATGCCGTGATGGGTACGGAGGAATGGACTGTTCAGAGCCTCTATGTGGAGCCTTACCAGATGGTAACAGAAATAGGCCGATTCGTCATGCCAACGACACTTGTGATTGTAAGAATGGCTGGAGTGGTATCAACTGTAACGTCTGTACTTCCGATGAAACTTGTGACGCTTTTATGCCAGAAGGCTTAAAAGGTACATGCTACAAGTCCGGGATCATTGTCAACAAGTTCCACCAAATGTGTGATGTTACCAACCCGAAAATCATTTCTATTTTAGGAGGTAAGAAACCACAGGCTACCTTTTCATGTAACAAAACTGCAGCCACTTGTGACTTTCAGTTCTGGATCGACGAAAAGGAATCCTTCTTTTGTGACTTGAATAAGTGTAAGTTGGATTACGACTTGAAGGCGAATACCACCCATTACAATTGTGAGACTGTCGCCTGCAAGTGTTTACCCGACAGAATGTTGTGTGGCGAAGAAGGCTCCATTGACATTTCCGATTTTTTGACCGAGACCATTAGAGGGCCTGGTGATTTCACTTGTAATGTTAAGGAAAAAAAGTGCCGATTCTCTGAACCAAGCATGAACGATTTGATCTCTAGTGTGTTTGGAGATCCGTACATCACGTTAAAGTGTAACTCTGGTGAATGTCTTCACAAAAGTGAAATCCCTGGGTATGATTTGCCTGACCATAATCGGTTGACGTTGAGCAATTTGTTTTTGATCATTGGTGTTGCATTTATATGTGGTTTGATTGTTATCACCTCGATCTACAATATCAGTAGAACACCATTATTCAAGAGCTCTGATTCTTCTTACGATCAATTGGATGATTCTGATACGTTTGCCATCAACGAAGACTTCCAACCAGCAATTCTTTCCTTTGAAAACATCAGCTTCGAAGTGGCAGATGGGAAACACAGGGTGCTCAATGAGATATTTGGTTTAGTCAAACCAAGTGAATGTTTGGCCATTATGGGTGGTTCTGGTGCAGGAAAAACAACCTTTCTTGATATTTTAGCTGGTAAAAACAAATCGGGACAGATTTCGGGCCAAATCTTCGTCAATGGAAACATTTTGGATAAGAAGGATTATAAAAAGATAATTGGTTTCGTCGATCAGGAAGATCATTTGATTCCAACATTGACGGTGTATGAAACTGTTTTGAACAGTGCTTTGTTAAGATTGCCTAGGACTATGAGCTTAAGACAAAAGGAAGCCAGAGTTGTTGAAGTGTTGAATGAATTGCGAATACTAGGTATCAAGGATCGGGTGATTGGCTCTGATTTTAAAAGAGGTATCTCTGGTGGTGAAAAGAGAAGAGTCTCGATAGCCTGTGAATTGGTAACGTCGCCTTCCATCTTGTTTTTGGATGAACCTACGTCTGGTTTGGACTCCTACAATGCGAGAAACGTGGTTGAATCGTTGGTTAAATTATCGAGAGACTTTAATAGAACCATTATTTTCACTATTCATCAGCCTAGAAGCAACATCGTTTCTTTGTTTGACAAATTGATATTGTTGAGTGAAGGGGATTTAATTTATAGTGGTGAAATGATCAAGTGTAACGACTTCTTCAACAAGAATGGCTACAAATGTCCATTGGGTTACAACATTGCAGATTACTTGATCGATATCACGGTGGACCACAAAAAAATTGTCAAAGCTTCCGATTTGCCTGAAGTGAACATTCCTGGAATCACAAGCACATCTGATCAAATTAGACCTGATGATATCCATCAGGATTTCGTGCAAAATGAAGAGTCCACAGATACAACCAGAGAGTGGGAACATTTTGCAGTTCACCGAGATGAGTACAATTATGATCCAATCAAAAAGACCGATAATGACGATGCTGAGGGAAGCGAACTACTTGTCCAAATAAGAAATAAATTGCCCCAGGTCTATGGTGAATCTTCCATTGCGATTGAAGTTAAGCAAGAGATTGATGAGATTAAAGCTCTGCCAACAGATTTTAATTTGAATCATCAATATCTAAAAAAAGCCAGTGTTTCGAATCAAATCTTGATCTTATCATCCAGAACTTTCAAAAACTTGTACAGGAACCCAAGATTATTATTAAGTCATTACATCCTCTCATTATTAGTGGGTGCGTTCTGTGGATACTTGTATTACAATGTCTCGAACGATATCAGTGGTTTCCAAAATAGATTGGGTTTATTCTTTTTCATGTTGGCGTTTTTCGGATTTTCTTCGTTGACAGGATTGCACTCATTTGCAACTGAAAGGATCATCTTTGTGAGAGAAAGGGCCAACAATTACTACCATCCATTCAGTTATTACATCAGTAAGATATTCTGCGATGTTATTCCATTGAGGGTATTACCACCTATTATTCTTATCAGCATTGCGTATCCAATGATAGGCTTGACCATGGAACACAATGGATTTCTCAAGGCTTTGGGAATATTGGTATTGTTCAATGTCACTGTGTCGATTGAAATGTTGATTGTTGGGATATTGATCAAGGAGCCAGGAACCTCCACCATGGTGGGGGTGTTGGTGTTATTGATGTCGTTATTATTTGCGGGTTTGTTTATTAACAGCTCGGACTTGAATATTCAGATCAAGGTCTTCGAATGGATCTCAGTGTTCCACTATGCCTACGAGGCTTTGGCAATAAATGAAGTCAAAGATTTGATATTAAAAGAAAAGAAGTATGGATTATCCATAGAAGTGCCGGGAGCCGTGATCTTAAGTTCTTTTGGATTTACTGTCAGTGCCTTTTGGAAAGACGTTAGATACTTGGGTGGGTTGGGAGTTGTGTTCTTAGCTCTAGGCTATATCTTCTTGCACTATTATGCAGTAGAAAAAAGATAATACAGATACATACCATATAAAAGTAATTCTTATTAACTAAATACACACAAGAAATAAAATGCTGCTTTTTAGTCTTCCTTATGATTCTTTACCCATATCCATGATTTTGTTGAACATTATCTTCTTTAACTCCATAAGGTCCAACTTTTCTTTCGGTACGTCAAAGTCAAACTCTTCGAGGGTCATTGGGGTCGTTACGGGTTCGTCATTCACGTCGTGATAACTTTTGATATAAGGAGAACTTAATGCTTCCTCCACAGTAATTCTCTTGGAAGGATCAAAGACTAATAATTTGTTGAGCAAGTCAAGACCCGTAGGGTTGATACGCGTGTCAGGCAAGCGTTTGAGTCGCAGCGGATGATTGTTCAATACCGCGTCAATATCTAGTCTTTGTCTAAATGGTAAAGTATTGATGTATGCTTTTGCTCTAGGGGATTTTATAGACTCAAAATCCTCCCCAACGGGTGTTCCCAATAATTCGAAGATTAGGTTCAACTGGTTTCGGTAGTCACTTCCGGGAAATAATGGAATGAATGTGAACATTTCTCCCAATATACACCCTACAGACCAAAGGTCAATGGCGGTGGAATACTGTGAGGCGGTAAGCATGATTTCAGGTGCTCGGTACCATCTGGTTGCGACATACTCAGTCAACATCGAAATGCCGCCTATTGCACCACCGCGGTTATCTTTATGCCTTATTCTGAGGTTGTCGAGTCTGGCCAATCCGAAATCGCAGATTTTTAAATCACAATTATCGTTTACCAAAATGTTGGAGGGCTTCAAGTCTCTATGAATTACATTCGCACTATGAATAAATTTGAGGCCTCTCAACAATTGATAGATGAAATACTGGCAGTGTTCATCACTTAAGTTATGGGTTTGTATTACTTTAGCCAAATCCGATGGCATGTACTCCTGAATCAAGTAAACTTCATTGAAATGCTCGAAATCCAAAGGTTTTTGGACATCGAATAATTGGATAATATTTTCGTGGCCCCTAAATTTGGTCAAGAGTTTTATTTCTCTTAGTGTCCTCAAACAAAATAAGGGTTTTTCAAAGGGTTCGACTTTTTTAATTGCAACTGAAATATTAGTGGGCTGGTGTACTGCCAGACACACTACCCCGTAAGCGCCTTCGCCGAGAACGCGGTCAACCTTGAAGCTTTGAGATACATTGAATACAACTTTTCTTGTCATTCGAGGTTCAATTATCTCTCTATTTGGTGCTTTTCTTGTGGTAATCATTAGTATAGATATGAGCTTAGGTGACGGTGTTGGCCATCGATTGAGGGAGATCTAAATTATGGCGAAGTAGGGTGCTACTTATATGTGGCTCAATTTTTCAGTTTCCATACTGAGTTTCAGATCTAATTAGTTTTGACACACAGGTCCACAAATAACCACATTACTCAAGGCATCTACATATAAAATCCGTAGGCAGGTTATGATATGCATCGTAGTTAGATTATTTTTTTCTATTGTCGGAAAACTTTAGTTTCTGGCCCCGCCAATTTCTGTGCCTGCGACTGTCTCAGACGAATAGTCATCGCAGAGAACAATAAATCGAAACTCGTCGCTGACTTTTGTGTAGTATCCGGTGCCACATCCATGACCCAAATCAGTTAATCCACATGAGACATATCTGAAGAAAGTCATAATTGCCAGCCGTAATTCGAATACAAATTAAGCTTTTTAAATGCCGAAATCAATTTCACAAATTTGATTTTGGTGGTTGTGCTTGTTTGTTTAATAGATCTGATATGTATAATAATCTCTTGCTCGAACTTCGAAACCAAATACCTCATCGCACTCTTGGTGGCATTCATTCAAACGGTCAGACTTCGTGAGCTGAAGAATATGTGTAACTGCGTCGCTACAATAATAGCTGCGCCAATGCACCGATGGGAGTGACCTGCCTATTGTGCGAAGTTTGCTGTGATATTAAATGTGAATATGCGAGTGAAATACTAATTGAGTTTTATGATTCGCGCTCATATCAGCCTAGCACCCTCTTCCCTTTCTTACAAGGGAAAAAAAAATGTGGGCATAGCCTTTTTCCCTGTGTGTGCATCAGATCCCGTATTGTCATGTACGGATTGGGATTATAAAGAAATATCTGAGATGAGCCGAAAATCCATCCTACTACAGGATCAATTGGTCATGTATCATTATTGTTTCAAATTAGTGAAGCAAATTGTGATCGTTTTACAAAATCCAATTTTAGCCTTAGTAAAGAACAATTCAGATCGTTTATTGTTCTCTGATGTTCGCAACCTCCTTTTTCTTGCTCATCGGCGCTCGGAAAAGTTCCCAAAACCTTCTTATGCGCATGCAGAATTCCAAGCACAACTACGAGACGCGAAAGATGTGTGGAAGTCTTGACTTCGATCACAAAGAGGTGGAAGACCTATTTAATTTCGCGTGCTCTCGATCAGCGTATCACCGATCTCTAAAGGCGTACGTGATACCCTTTTTCTTTGCCTGTAGAGACGAACGAAACATTTGACAATACGAAGCTTGGCTTGTATCATTCGAAATGTTCTAGAGTCATTACTCGATGCAGTCTGATGAAGCTGGTGACTTAGCTATTGTCGCTTTTACTTCAAAAATAGAAATAACGCACAAAAATGTGCTCTGGTGTCGTCACCTGCGAGAAGCCTAAAATTACGAGTGACCATCCTGTTGCGATTTGGCTCAATTTCGAAATAATAAACCACGTAAGGTAACTTGCGTAATTTCACCAGTGAAAAAAAACGTCATGATTTCCTCAAATGGCTCGTAATCATTTTCCCTATACAAACATTTTTCTGTTAATTAGTTGAGAAAATAAACCATAGACAACCGTAAATATAAATTCATGCTATTATTTCGCTACAAATTAACGTTCTTTAAAAAATAAGCAAGACGACGAGAGAATATAACCCACTATTCAAGTGAGCTATATACTAAATCTTAAACCGATCTACTAGAATTAGATTTGTCGGTCTTGAGATTTAAGTAGAAAAAAACCGCCAAACTACGGATTTATTTGCGGTTATATTCGAAACGGAAGCTGCCCGATAATGCGCTTGACGTAGATGATCTGCCCCGCTTTTCCGGGATAATGATTTTGTGGCTGAAGATGTTGAATTCAAATTTAAACTGAATTGGCCCTCCTTGCGTGCTGCCGTAATCAAAGACATCGTGAGAAAAACAAGTTGAACGAACGCACTTGGTAACATTTCAATCTAGTTGATTACTGCCTCCGTACATTTACAGAAAACGGCGTAAAATAAGTAAGAAGATACGTGATACTTATGCTCTTCAAAATGCTTCCTTCTCATTTCTTTACCCTATCTAACATGTAAAGAAATCACGAGGCTTCGCATAATAGGTGTTTTTTCTTCGGTCCTGTTTATGGGTAAACTCCTTCTCAGCACCCTGAATGTAAAGCTTTTTCACTTACCCATCATCATGTGACAGTTCAAAATTTTCTCTAGCAGGCTCGGAGATAAATTTATTGAAACTGGCACGGTTGAGTTTTGACGTTCACTTGTCTAACTACGTGCTGCAGGGTGATTCAATAACATATTTCGAAAACGATAGTAGGAAGCTAGCTATGTGTCTAAGTATAATCGTGAAGTCTAGAGCTGGGCATTTTTCTATGAATGTGATTCAAAAACGCCTTCAGTGGAATGCGTCATTCAAGATACTGCTCAAAAAGGGGGTGGTACAGGGCCTGATTTTAGCTCTGGATCAACTCATACGAAAAATCTCTAATTACGCTTACTCGCTGCTTGTGAAATAAGTGTAAATTGCTCTCATAATTTCACGAATCTGGCAACTTGTCCGAGTGGTTAAGGAGAAAGATTAGAAATCTTTTGGGCTTTGCCCGCGCAGGTTCGAATCCTGCAGTTGTCGTCATGATTTTTTTTTTCTGGCTGGAAATTACTTGCCTGTTTCTCCCCTCAATTTTCAAACACTATGCGGAGACCGCATGTGTCGCACTAGACCGGTTTTGTTGGCAGCTGCGAACTACCCCACCTAGTGAATTACGTGGAGACGCCTGAGTAGAGTGCAATGCGATATTCTGCCGAATAAGGATGTAGTTTTGCTTGCATGCTCATTTGTTTACTATTTTGGAGTCTCAACCTCTACAGCGGTAGCAGTATGGCGTGCCCCAAATAAATGATTCCTCATACCACCGGCCTGACTGGGTTGCAGGGCACCTGCGCACGTACGTCACTAATCAGATGTTTACACCACTTCAAAAAAAAATCTCCCTTTACCGGCCGATTCCTAACCTCGTTTTAAAGCAACAGACTGCATATACTCATATTGTGTACAGGAAGTAACCTTAAACCATTTACGGGGAAGAAGCAGCCAGTAAAATCCAACCTATCCAGCTCCACTCGGCTTATAATTTAACAGAATATCAGTTGTTGTGAATCTTTTACTTGCTCCTATTTGTTCATATTGTCTTTTTTACATCAACATCAACTGAGCTATTATAGCTAAGCAAAGATCGCAAAACCCAACACTCTTAGAAGCATCGGAATTCACCGATCATCAAATACTAACACAATACTCCATTTGAGTTAGCAGTACAAGAATGTACAACGCTAAAGAAGGAGAAAATACGGGCTCGAATCCAACCACCAGCGCTTCCAGTGATGGATTTGATTTGGATGCTATCCGTGAAATAATAGCCGACAAGGCAGAGTCGTATTCGAAAACAGTCAAAGACACCGATGTCGACTGGTTTTTAAGAGAGTCTGGAGTGGTATTACCTTCTCATAAGGAGAACATTCCCAAAAAAGAAAGCAGCGCGGAGCCAAACAGAAGCGCTACACCAGAAGCTACAGCTGCGAGCTCTGAAGAAAAATTAACCAGACAAGCGAATGACCAAAAAGATAAAGAATCAAGCCTAGAATATCTCAATAATCACCACCATCTTCTTCGACATTCCAGCACAGGCACTCCATCAAGTCCTATACATCTTCAAACCAATATTTCCAACACCAATGACTATAATCTGTCCAAGACAAAGCCCTCAGTTGCAGATGTCAGGCAGGAAAATGTGGCATCTTCGCCTCCCAACCCACTGGATTCAAGTAGTAGGAGAAGAAAGAGCAGTGCCTCTAGTATAGGAAGCGCTAGCAGCATGGCAAGCGGCTCTGGAGGAGGTTTCTTTTCGAAACTAAAAGGGAAGCTCGCCAATAAATTGGAACCGCAAAAGCCGCAGCAGTCACACATCTTCAAAAAGGACTACGACATGTCTTCAAAAGAATCAGACACGGAACAGTCCCTACACCCCTCACCTCCAATAAAGCTGCCTGAAGAAAAGCCAGCGGATATGAGACTAAAAAGATCCAAATCCATTCCCACCACATTGGACCCTCGACTCGATGATTACATCAAGTTTTACCAACAAGAGCCAATCAGAAGACCGTCTCTGTCATCGAAACCCTACCGCAATACAGATGAACCTAAATTGGCTAGTGCATTGGCAAGGGGTTTTGACAATAATCCGTTTGCGCCGCGCTCCTCTCTAGGAGCTTCCACCACAGAGCCGTCGGGAGGTAAGTTGTCGTCTTTTTTGAGGAGAAGATCCACCGTATCTGGAGTGAGTTCATCTCATACACAATCCAATGCTTCGTCGTCGCCAGAATCAAGAGAGAGACGCTCTGATTCGAATTCCCCTCCGCCAAATATAAGTGATGTGCATTTAAATCCTGGTTTCAAAGAACTCAAACCGTTGAAACGAGTAGCATTTCATCTGTCTACATTCTTGATAGACCCGCCCCAACAAATTCCGTCTCGTAATCCAAGAAAGGGAAATGTAGAGGTCGCACAAGATGGAACAATCAAGATCAAGCCACTCTCTGAAGAGGAGAAACTAGCCATTGAACACTCTCACATGGGCCAGGGCGGAGGACTTGTGGTGGGTGGCAGTTTTTCACAGACAAATCTGGGCGAAACTGTAGAACCTCATCCTTCTACAACCAATAATGAAGGCGATGAAGACCCAAAAGTAGATAAGCATGCCAAACTGTTAGGAATAGATAAGCCCATGGTTTCCCATGGCCATCATAGTTACGATATGCCCGTCAAGAAAATGGCTTTGGACGTCATGTACACCAGATGTTGTCATTTAAGAGAAATTTTACCCATTCTGGCGATATTGAAACAGATTCCTAAAGGATCAACAGCACCAATTACCATCTTACAGTTGAGAAACCCAACTCCCACTCTCGTTGAAATCGAAACATTTGCTGATTTCATTCGTATTGCCCCCATTATTTGTGTTTCCTTGGATGGTGTCAGTCTTACTTTTGAGCAATTCAAAATACTTCTTTCAGCCATGAGTGCCAAACTTCAACTAGAAAAATTAAGTTTGCGTAACACTCCAATTAATGCGGAAGGCTGGTCATTGTTATGTTGGTTCTTGTCGAGAAATAAAGTGATTGACAGGTTGGATATCACCCAATGCCCATCATTGTCAGTCAATGTATTGAAGAGAAGAAAGAAGCCCAAATCTGATAATACCGATGAGAACAGAATGATATGTAATAAAGAAAATAGGTCCGATATGGACTGGTCACTACTTGTTGCGACCTTAGTGGCGAGAGGAGGTATAGAGGAATTGATTCTCACTGGATGTTGCATTAGTGACCTCGATATTTTTGAAAAGTTGATGAAATTGGCCGTCCTGAGGAAAACAACCAGATTAGGTTTGGCTTATAATCAACTTCAACCCAAGCATTTGAAGATCTTGGTAGAGAACTGGCTATTCCAAGATTTTGCTGCGGGTTTGGATTTGGGTTACAATGATTTCCTGTCTTCAAGCATGAACAAGATTCTCATAGATTACTCAAAAACTCCTGGCTTTGACAAAAAATTAGAAAAATCGTCGTTGGCTTTCTTAAGTTTGAATTCTACCAATATGATGTTCACCGAACAATTCAAAGATGTGTTGGAAAAAATTTTGTTGAAATTACCCAACTTAAAGTACCTTGACTTATCCAATAATCAGAGATTATTTGGAACGTTGAACAATGAAAGAAAATCCTCGACAGATTCTGTTTCTACCTCGAATTCAGAAGGCGACAGTGTTGAAACGAGAAAACCAGGAGCGGTAGCTCCGCCTAGCGAGTCAAGTCAATCTACAACTTCACTTTCTGAAGCATCGATATTGTCTTACTTTACGTCGAAACTACCAATGTTTCCAAAATTGGTTAGATTCCACCTTGAGAACAACAACTTCAGTGACGATTCCATCTTTTCAATAGCAAGGGTATTACCATTCTGTAAGCATCTTGGATACTTTTCATTGGTAGGAAACAAAATGGAAGTCTCGTCCGTCTCGTCATTAGTACAGGCCGTTAAAAATTCTAAAACCTTGATCACACTAGATTGTGATATCGACGACTTCCCAAATTTCTTTAAGGAAAAAATCGGTATTTATACCATGAGAAATATGGAGAGATTATTGTACAAGAATGACAAAACTGTTGACGAAGACCTGCAGACTTTTGATTCAGAGTCCCTTACAGAACAATTGAACATTATCTTAGAAATGAAATCCACCCAGAAATTGGATTTGAAGTCTTCTGAAGTAACCAAGTTTGTTGAGAGAGCTCGCACCATCAGAGCAGAGTTGAAAGCAGCCATCGACGATTTATTAAAACTTCAATTAAAGAGTGAATTGAATTTGGAAGGAAAAGAAACCTTAATCAAATTCATATTCATTGACTCGTCCATCGAGAAGGGATTACAGTTGATTGATAGTTCGTTGGTGTCTGATAATGAATCCAATTCTTATGGGAGCGTGATTCTCTCTCGCGCAGAGGATGAGAAGGGTGCGAAAGTCCAGGCCAAGAAAGCAGCATCTGAATTTGTTGCGGCAATTCCTGATGATGAATTGCAAGAAAATGGAAACTTGAAAATTCCAAATGATGTTTACGCTAGTGCCTCACCTTTGCACACGTCAAGATCTTCCAGTAGATCCAATTTACAATCGTTGAATCGTGAGGAAGGTTCTGTATTAAAGCTTGCGAAACTTCATGATTATCATGTATCACATCGCCAATCTGACTTTCTCGATTCATTGGTCGATTTGAGTGGAGAAGACATCAGAAGAAAATTGCTTAGTGTTGACTTCAATGATTTGGATATGATTATAGATACTTTGGATAAATTAAAAAAGCAAGGAATCACCCTTGAAAATGTATTCAACATGAAACAGAACAATCCAGATTATTTCTTGGAGCAAGAGGGGGTTGATTTAGCTGACATCAAGAAAAAACTAGAGCATTTAGCGAAATCTGAAAAGGGAGCTGCTTCGAATGAGACAAAACAGGAAAAGAAAACAAGCGATGATGAAGGTCTGGAGGAATCTGGCGAAGACAAGAATGATACGATTCACCAAGCATATGACCAAGTATTAAGTACTTTAGCCCCTACCAAGTAATCCAAGATACAGAGAATAGATCTTTATCCATTTTATCGAGCACACATATTGGAATATGTTTATTTATTTTTATATATTCCAGTTTCTCTATTTTTTAGATGGAACCGTTATAATACAATTAGCATGTACAAGTATGATAGTCTAACCAGTAGGAAATCATGCAAACAACATAGAATGTGAGGCAGGGTCACAAACACCACAAGCACAACGAATGAATTTATTTATATTCATCGTCGGATTCAGGAACTTGAGTCTTCTTGGGATTATCAAACTCATCATCGCTATATTCCTCGCCTTCACCACCAGCACCGTTTTTTTCGGCCTCTTCAGCCAAATCTTCACAGGCGTCGATCCAATCAGAGTAGATATCAATTGGCTGAGATAAAGAATGTATGGCTGTTTGAAAACTTTGTCCACAAATCTTGCAATGAAGCTCTCCCAATAGGTTCTTTTTATCTAAAGTACAGATTACTGACTTCTCGTGGTTGCAGAATAAACATGTGAAGGTGACATCCAAAGTCTGCTTGATCTTCTTCTGCGGCTTGGCCGAAGACTTTCTTTTACCCATAATCCACTAAGTAATAAATGGGTATGGCAAAGAACACTGTCACATTTACGTCTAGAGGCATTTAGTAGAAAAGTTTTTCGTCGCGCGCACGACCATATATGAATAACTACAAGGTATTGCAAGTACTGGGTTTATTATTCTAAAGGGGTGTGTTTTGTCGTTTCGTCATCTCTTGGGCCCTCTTTTTCATCCGCATTTCTAGTCTTAATTTCTCAAACTTCAATTTTTCGGCTTTCAGGTCGATCGAAGGTCTGGGAGATAAAGTGGACTCTTGGCTGCTTCGAGTGCTTCCAGTGTAGGCCATGGATATCTTCAAGTTGGGATGATAGAAGTTGTTGAGCTTTATTCCAATTTCGTAGATCTTAAGATCGTTCAGTCTGTTCTCGTATAAATTGACAGAATCTTGGAACAAATGTTTAGTAAAGTCACCTGCAGAAGAATGGTTGGCAATTTTGGCAGTAATAGGATAATGAAGCAACAAAGACAAACATTCGCCAAAATCACAGGTGATCAAATCTGTCTTAAGCTGAATAAGAAGTTGAATGGTCATGTATACAATCAAATCCGGTATGGCTGTGATACAGTTTCCGTTGTGATTTTTCAACTGACATGAAATCAACTTATCCCATAGCAACATTGGTGCAGACAAGTCATTACCAAATTCTCGCAACAACAAGAGCCTCAAGTACCTAATGATCCACAATTGGGACTCGATCTTGAGTTTATGTACCAAATCATAATGGATAAGCTGGTCTACTTTCATAAGACTAACGTTGAAAGACTCTATCGATTTCCACAATACTTCTTCCGACTCGTAAAAACGAGATATAATGCCACTCTGGACCATGAGTTTGTTGAATATGGTAAATAAGTCATGCAGTAAATAATTTAAATCGTAAAGACTTAGTATGCGAAGGTCGTCACTAGAAAGTGTATTTGAAATCGGAATCACAATGGATTCCTTGTACAAGTTTATGTAGATCAACCCCAAGATCTCATGAATACCTTGCTTGTAACCAACTTGGGGATTACATCTCGACCAAATGTACAAGATTTCGATGATTTGTTGTTTGCAAGCCAAGGCGGTGGGGTTTGAGCTGTTGAAAAATTCCTCCCCAGGAAACAATCTGTCAATGTCAAGTATAATAGTCTCAAGCAACTCTATATCGGAGTCACTGGCAACATAGGGAGGAGTTTGACTTCTGGGGCTGGCTGATCTGGTTTGGTCACTACTTAACGGATCGTCCAGGGTCGATACGCGAACAAGCGTTGTTTTCTTCAAGTGCCTTGGAGCTTCTCTTCTTGATGCTCTTCTTGAGATCAGCTGGCTCTTGTAAAACGGTGAATCTTGATCGAGTTTCCACCACGGTATCTTCATTTCGGGACGCTTCATAAGCTCGTGATAAACCACTCTCAGGTCAGCAAGCTTGCTGTCCCACGTATGAATTTGAAGACTGTCTGTTATCAAGCATGCTTTCCATATAAGGGATCTGGTGAATTTGGATTGCGACGGTATATATTCGTTGTTGCAGACCGCCGTTTTGAACGCCGACAAACCACCATATTGGTTTATCGTAAGCAACACTTTGGATATGATATCATTTTCTTTTTGCATAATGTAGCTATCAGCAAAGTTTTGGAATGCAGAATGATGAGCTGTACTAATGCAAAGGTCGATTGCAGCACTACTGAAACTAGCCAAAACACAACGATACCAATTGCCTGAAATGGAGCGTTTTTTTGGTGCGGCTGGAATAGGTACGTAAGCGAGACAAGACTGTTGAATGAAATGGCCAGGCACACACGAGAGATATGTAGTGAAGTATGTACTCGAAGTCTTAGTAGAGGATATATCACAAACACTAGTTCTGGAGATCTTAATATAGGGGCATTAGTGGTGCCTGGTCTAGGGGGACATGATTTGCACCCAGCCTGAAAAGTGCACGACTGAATTGATGAGATAAACGACAGAACTTCGAGACACCACCAGTAGCCAAGAATGTCACAGGAAGAGAAGGAAGCGCAAGCTCTCCAGCAAGGATTAGATGAGTTGGCGGGCATTGAGAAAGAAATGAGCGTCGCCGAAAGGGACGCCGAGGTGTTCAGGATCAAACGCACCCAGAGAATCTATGCTTCACGTCGAGATGTTCTCAAAAAGATCCCAAAGTTTTGGTACATTGTACTTGCTGAGAACGATGATTTTGCCGAGTATACCACCATCGAAGACTTGAAGTACTTGGAACACTTGGAAAATATCTACGTTCATCACAAGATTGCCGATATTGAGAAGCCTACCGAAGAAGACCTCAAGCATTTTAAGGATTTCTCCATCACCATCACGTTCGGTGCCAACGACGTATCTTTACCACAACAAGAAGTCACCAAGCACTTCCAGACTATAATAGAAGAAGGTGAAGAGAAGATCATTTCCAAGCCTGTGGAAGTGCAATGGCCTCAGGAGCTCGCGGATATCAATCCCTCTAGCATCAAAGCCGCAAAGGGATCGCACTTGGAAAAAGAGGACAAGAAAAAGTATCGTTTGGGAATGAAATCGTTTTTCTCGTGGTTTGCATGGACCGGGGAAAAAGCAGGAAAAGAGTTCAGACATGGGGAAGACTTGACTCGCCTTATAGTCGACGACTTGTTTTTGAATGCAACGAAATACTACGTATTGGCGTTACCTAACGATGACGGCGACGACGAAAGCAACGAAGAAGACTCTTCTGAAGGTGAAGAATTGGACTTGAGCGAAGACGAAACCGACAAGAAACATTCTCGTGAAGATGAATCTCCCAAAAACTCTAAAAAGTTTAAAACTAATTAAGTAGTCAATGCTTACGCGTTCGCATGATTTTGTAGATGTGCGGCCAAATCCCCATTTTGTTAACGCCGAGCACTCGCCTTGCATATGCAAATATATTTGCCTCCAATTTTTGCGTTCAACATTTTACAGCATTTACTTCTAACTCTTCAGTAAATAGCATTTATAATGGATCCCTCAGAAAGAATCATAGGTCATATGAACCATGACCATCAGTTGGCGCTTGCAGACTACCTCGTGGTATATGCACACACCACCAAGCTTGATGAATCGTCTCCTGCCATAATCAGATTGGATCTTGAACTGTTTGACATCGAATATCTTGAGGACTCTAAAAAGAAGACTTCAACTCTCAAATGGACAGACGCTGAGGAAGACTCAAACCTAGACGTCAAGGAATGGGGTGATCTCAAGAACAAATTGGTTTCCATGGCCAAATATGCTGCTAACAAAAGAGGCTACTCACACACCAGAGTCACCAAAGTAGTTTTGCCTTCGTTGGTTGGAGCTTTAGCGTACGTGTTTGCTGCAGTCTTGGTACTTAATAGTTATGATCCGGCCATTTTGAAAAATATGTTTGCCAACGATGCTTTGTTCAACAAGATCGTTGCATATTTGCCAAATGTTCTTACCAACCTCTACACCACTTGGTTGAGTAAGAATGCCAGAAAGTTTGCCTTGGGTATTTACAGCATTCACGCCTTTGAAATTGTGTACAGTTCTGTTCCTTACTTCATCAAGCACAGAGTACCTACTGTGCAAAGATTGAAATGGTCCTTTATGCACTTGGTAGAAGGATTCCCAGTGATTTTAAGATTGAAGGCATTGGCCAATTGATCTCCTTCAAGATACTCAACCAAGCGATTATTATGTGACCACTGATTTTTGTAATGAATATATCGATTTCATACCCAAGCAATTCTTGTAAACAAATTGCATAAATGTAACAAAAATAAAAAATTATCGAGTAGTATGGATGATACTGTGGCAGAGTAAAGTGCTTTTGCATAGAACGACAACCAAAAGACAACACGTAGCACACAATCTGGCTTTATTAACAATTCAAGTTATCTCCAGTATGAACTTTGACATCAATGATTTAAACCTTGACTTCTGATGAGTACTACATATGTGAAAATATAGGTATTGAGCTCTGACAGTCATTCAACAAAATGGCAACTTGTCCGAGTGGTTAAGGAGAAAGATTAGAAATCTTTTGGGCTTTGCCCGCGCAGGTTCGAATCCTGCAGTTGTCGTCATAACTTTTTTTCCCTCCTCTGGCTGCTACAACCATGTTCGGCCGACAATCCATGTATGCGTAGTTCATTCATCAGAATTTAAGAGCGGGAAAGCCCGTATACAAATGTTCTACCTGTTAAATTCTGATGACTGTTCTGTTATTGTCTACAGGCCTCTCTGTTTTGATGCTATCCTTTGGTATCTTCACCCAAAAACCAGAACCGAAGTCAAGATTAAAATATACCGGTACTTCTTGCATTCGTACGGAAGATAATACCAAGTATTTAAACCTGCCCAGTACCCACTCAACTAATCTCGACCATATGTCAATGCTGCAACCTCTACCTGCCTACACACATTCCCGTGAAAAGCACTTAGCAAAAAATGAATAAAAAATGATTCCGCCCAGGATCGAACTGGGGACGTTCTGCGTGTTAAGCAGATGCCATAACCAACTAGACCACGCAACCATTTGTTGGAAACAACGCTGTGTAGTTTTTATATAATCGGTCTGAGGAAAACACACTGCAATACTTTACATGTTTGATTTTTCATGAACATATTTGGCTCATCATGGTCTATTGAAGGTCTATACAAGGTGTGGCTATATATAAGGCGAGCTGTACTGTAATAGCTTTAGTTGTCTCAATCCAAGAGACGAGTACAGAATTGACATCGACTCTTCTCACTCTGGTCGGTCTCTATCAGTTCGATTCTTGTAATTAATATTACGTTTAACCGTATCAACTTTTTGTTGATCTTGTGGATTTCGAGTTACGATTTCAAGCTAGCTCGCTTGATGTAAATTTCTGGCGGCACTTATCCGATTCAAGTGAGTCTCGCTTTTGTTCAACTGCTCGTTCGAGTGGCATTTTTCATTTATCAAGTCCTTGAGATTTATCGTTTCAAGTCATTTTGAGCCACTTCGAGCCGGTCTGATCGAGCGATTCTGATAATGGATTTTGCCGAGCTTCACTATTTGGTCCAGCAAGCTGCGGATGTTTTTATCACGTTCTTGATATATATTGTCATTAGAGTCTGATTTTTGAATAGTTTTACAAATGGTTTTCGTTATCATTATGAGGCTATACTTGCTTGAGAAAATGGTCTCTGGTTGTCTTTAAAAATCGTACAAGTTCCTTATGTTCATTGAATTCATTCTCAATTTGTTTAAGGGTATCCGGGTCCAATACCGAGGAACTCACAACTCGATAGGCTTCGTCACTTACACTTAAGTCGATCCAAAATTCACGATCGAAATCTGAAGAGTCAATGTTAGTGAATATGAACTTGATCAAATCTACTGTGACTGCTTCAATTCTAAGCCCAAGATGTTGCTCAAACTTGACTAGTTCCGGATAGTTGCGTCGTATCTGATGATGAAGACTTTTCTGGGAATTATCAAGTTCTCGGCTACCTTTTTCTATGGATTGAGTCAACTCACCAACGTGAGCTTGCAACTCGTTTCTTTGCTCTACCAATTGCTCTTGCTTGCGTATTAACTCATCTACTTTGGATCGTTGTACTCTCAAGCCTTCGAGGGCACTTTTCAAGTTTTCTTTGGTTTTAGTTTCTTTAGACTCAAGATTTTCGATCTCACCTTGAAGCCTGACTTCTTCACTGCGTAGTTCATTTAGTTTGATATGATGCTCCTGCTTCTCTTCGATCAACAAAGCTCTTTTTTCGGTCAATTTTCGTTCCACCTGGAGCGAAAACTCCTTCATGACCACCTGCAACTCTTCGAACTCCTCTATAGACGTGTGTGTACTCATGTTGCTGCTAGTGATGCTCTCTAACAATCGCGTCTGTTTATGTTTTGTTTTGATGCCTTTATGCGCACCACGTGACTGGAACAACAACGCTTACTGATAGGAATCTTTCCATACTTCCAACTTAATATATCGAGGACTTACTTTTGGAGGATGATAAGAGATGCTCGCGAGCCGAGTCAGGACACAAGGTTCAATCAGTCAATAAAACTATTGACTTTCAATACATGGGGACTCAAATTTGTATCCAAACTTAGAAGGAAGCGCCTCGCATACATTGCTAAAAGATTGGGCGCGGATACCGAAGAGCAGTATGATATTGTAGCATTGCAAGAGATATGGTGTGAGGAAGATTGGGAGCTCATAGAGCGTGAATGTCATGATGCCTATCCTTATAGAAGACTTTTCAAATCAGGAATAATATCGGGCCCTGGTTTGGCATTACTTTCCAAGATCCCCATAGATGAGACCTTTCTCTACAGATTTCCCATAAATGGGCGTCCCTCGGCGTTCTTTAGAGGAGATTGGCTCGTTGGTAAAAGTATTGCCGTGACAATTCTCAAATCCCATGTTGCCAACGCCCTTCCAATTGCCATATTGAACTCACACATGCATGCTCCATACGCCAAAAGTGGAGATGCAAGCTACTCTTGTCATCGAGCATGTCAGGCTTGGGACCTTGCAAAGTTGGTAAAACTATTGAAAAGATCAGGATATGCGGTCATTCAAGTGGGTGATCTAAATTCTAAGCCAGGCTCCTTGCCATATAAACTCTTTACAGTTGAAGGTGGATTGACCGACTCTTGGGATAACCTTCACAAAGATCATGCACATAGCTTGGAAGATGTAGCAAACATGACTCCGCAAGAGCAAGTTGAGTTGGCTGGAATAACTTGTGACTCTCAACTAAATACCTGGAGAGCCAACCGGAAAATCTGGGAGGCTTGTCGACTTGACTATGCATTGATTGATTCCAACAATATTCGTAGTGTGTCTGCAGGTGTCAGGTTTACGGAGAGATTACCAGAGCCTTATAAATGTTCGGCTTCAGATCATTTTGCTTATGGTGCCGAATTACAAATCAAATCAAAGGACGAGCTTGTTTTGCCCCAGGATAACGAAAATATAGCGGAAAAGTTGAACGTATACCGAGAACTACTTGGTGAAATTGTGGAATACAGGCAGAACACCATTCCCTTTCAAGCCAATTGGAGAAAATACCATTTTGCATTATCTGTCATTGTGGTGATTGGTTTACATGTAGGCATAACATTTGCATCGGGAGTTAATGCATGGGCTTCAGTTATAATTATGTTTCTCAGCACTGTCATTGGTATTACCGGGATATTAAACGGGCTCATTTGGTACCTTGGAGTAAGGTCCGAACTGAGAGCTCTCCAAGAAGTTCAATTGGAGGTTGAAGATATATACTCATCACACCAAGCAGATAAAAAGTGAACCGCGAATGAGCTCACGTTGCTAGTAGGCGAGGATACCCCAAATGAGCTCACGTTGCTAGTAGGTGATAATAGTTCAAAAGATAGTAATCCTGGTTGGATTTCTCCATACTCATATTGCTAACAATGATGGAGGAGGCAGATATATCTCCTTGCCAAAGAGCAGTTTAGAAAGCCTCAACAAAACAATAAGAAGGGGATCTACAAAAAAGTACAAAGGTGTCTCCGGCCGACCTATATCTCTGTGCTCCTCATTAAACAGTATGAAATGTTACTTTTACGTCCGAAGGTCTTCAAGGTACCTCCACTTAAAAGTAGATATGGCAAATAGCTAACAAATAACTAATAAAACTACTGAACCTAAAAAAGATTCAAAAAGTTGTAGTTTTGAATAGCTTGGTTGTTGGAAGGAGTTTTGGGATCGATAATTCGGGGCCCTCATGTTTTGCTACTCTAGTTTAGTTGAAAAGGGTGCTGGCTCAACTAGTATCACTTATGCGTAATTTGCGCAGGCAAGTTGAGGATGAATCGAACGACTTCAGAAAAAACAAAGAAGAAGAAAGAGAGGGTAAGAGAGGGAGCTAATGATTTTTGTAGTGGCATCACGGAGATTATAATCAGCATTCCACCTTGATGCAAAAAATTGGCATCGCTTCCTCATCGCGTTTTCAGATGTGACCACATATTGTATTACATAGTGATTATTCTAGCTCATGAGACAAGTCCCAATGATGGTACCTAAATCACTGGGATGTTCTAATGATGGCGAATGCATCTTCGCCAGACTATAATTCATTTTGGTGTAATTGTCACCTTTACCTCATTCAGCAGCTGTCAAATGTAGTTACGCTTCTATTTTTCACAATTCGGGCGTGTGGTCTAGTGGTATGATTCTCGCTTTGGGCGACTTCGGTTTCCAAATATGCGAGAGGCCCTGGGTTCAATTCCCAGTATGCCCCGATTTTTTTGAATACATTATTTATTTTTACCGTGAATGGCCCAATCTCGATACACACTATCAATATACCTCTAATTTCATTGATGTAAGGACGATACGTCACTAATAGAAGAAGCATGGTGATGTTTGTTACAATCTGATGTTGGGTGTTATTTTCTCAATTAGTTCACAAATGGGATTTTTTTCGCAACAATTGGTGAATTGAATAGGCGCCAAATAACTTACCAACATATCAGTTTAGTTGTTAGTTGATATGGGTTCCAAATACATAGCAAATGATGCTTCATCAGTCGTCAGCGATCAAGAACCCTATAAATCACTTGACTCTCATGAGCCTTGCCCGCGCTCGAAATGTGTCAACTGTCGCCTATCAATCAAAGAAACCCCCTATTGGTTACAACAAGAGACTTTCAAACCAAATGAAGATACAACAGATATGGCTATTATCTTCATATTGCTCCTTTGTATCTGCATATTGATGATGATCTTAGTAATCGATGCTCGTGAGCAAAGCCAAAGAGCGTACGTATATTGCGCACTGCTACCGAAAAATACTAACTACTAGGCATCTTCAGGACGTTGCTCAGTGTATGGTCCGACACTTTGCTTCGTTGACAAGGAATCAGCGAGCCGCAATGCTTGAGTACCTTTCCCATATATAGAAAGTAGCTAGCTAATTCGCAGCCAAATATCTGGGCCCTTACCCGGACATCCAAAGAAGTTGAGAATACGTGTAATCTAAAGTTAAGTAGACGAATAGAACGATAGAAGCAGGATGATTAGTAGATTGATTATATTATTCATAACCCTCACAGTGGCACTTGCCAATCCTTTTAACTTCTTTGGTGGATTTGGACAAAGAGAAAGACCAGAGGGAAGGGCACAGAGCCCCGAAGATTACGAAAACGCCATGTTGAATACCCACTGCGGAAGATACTTGTGTCCGGACACCGGGATCTGTGTGGACGCGCCCAAGTTCTGCCCATGTCCATATCCTTCTTCACAGTTGAGATGTTTCTTGCCTGACGGAAAGTATCTTTGTATCTCAAAGCCAGCGGGGGAAATCGCAGCCAACTACGACGACTCTACCGTCAACTGGAAGGTAGACGCTAAGGATGACAACGTGAGAGACTGCGGTTGGGTCAACCGTGTATGGAAAGGACTTGCCTAGCAATGCATCCGAACATACTCCAAAAATTCAAAATAAATACGAGGCCCTGAACTAGCGACCTCCCTACAAGCTGTACAAGCTGTCCAGTACTCTCGTCAGCCTCGCTAGCGAACGCTAGCGAGACATTCGCTGTTTTCACGTGACGCGCGGCTACCTCTGCACAATTGCCTAGTTGGTACTGCCGGCAGATAACCTGGCAAGGCGCTAATTGTCTCTGAGTCATAAACAAAGGCGATACAGCATAAGCATGTCTGGGGATGAAATTATTGGTCAGAAATTTTTCAGTTCTCAACAGTATGTTGTGATAATTTTTTTTCTTTTGAGCTAAGTAGTCAAATCAATATAGAGTTCTATCGTACACCCCACCAGTATGTTGGCTAGAAGAAACATTCGAAAGTTCGCTACTAGAGCGTCCGAGTTCGCGGTGCCTGAAGCCTATCAGACCCGTACCCCGCCATATGCCAAGTTGATCCAGAATCTTGATACGGTCAAGAAGATCGTAGGAGGTAAGCCTTTGACTTTGGCCGAAAAGATATTGTACTCCCACTTGGTCAACCCCGAGGAAAGTTTGGGCTCGTCGCAAGGACAATTGTCCAACATCAGAGGTCAAGTATACTTGAAATTGAACCCTGATAGAGTGGCCATGCAAGATGCATCGGCACAGATGGCGTTGTTGCAGTTCATGACTTGTGGAATGAAGTCGACTGCCGTCCCAGCGTCCATTCACTGTGACCATCTTATTGTTGGTAAGGACGGTGCGGACGACGATTTGGCCAGATCCATTTCGACCAACAAAGAAGTTTTCAATTTCTTACAGAGCTGTGGTGAAAAATACGGGATCCAATTCTGGGGTCCTGGTTCAGGAATTATCCACCAGATCGTGCTTGAAAATTTTTCTGTTCCAGGTTTGATGATGTTGGGTACCGATTCGCACACTCCTAACGCAGGTGGTCTTGGTGCCATTGCCATTGGTGTAGGAGGTGCCGATGCAGTAGATGCTTTGACAGGAACCCCATGGGAATTGAAAGCACCCAAGGTTTTGGGTGTCAAATTGACGGGTCACTTGTCGGGATGGACCTCGCCTAAAGATGTTATAACTAAGTTGGCTGGTGTTTTGACCGTTAGAGGTGGTACTGGATACATCGTTGAATACTTTGGCGAAGGTGTGCAATCCTTATCTTGTACAGGTATGGCTACCATCTGTAATATGGGTGCCGAAATTGGTGCCACTACCTCCACTTTCCCATACACTGAAGCCCACAAAAGATACTTGATTCAGACTGGAAGAGAGCCTATCAGCAAGGCCGTGGATGTTGCCAACAATGAGTACAATTTCTTGAGAGCCGATGCTGATGCTCAGTACGACAAAGTGGTTGAAATCAACCTTTGCGAATTAGAGCCCCATGTCAACGGTCCCTTCACCCCAGACTTGTCCACTCCAATCTCAACATTCGGCGCTACTGCCAAGGAACAGGCATGGCCTACTAATGTATCTGCTGGGTTGATTGGTTCATGTACAAACTCGTCGTACCAAGATATGTCCAGAGCAGTTTCTATCATCACCCAAGCTGAAAAAGCCGGAATCAAACCCAAGATCCCCTTCTTCGTGACTCCAGGTTCCGAGCAAATCAGAGCCACGATCGAAAGAGATGGTTTAATCGATATTTTCGAAAGAAATGGTGCCATTGTGTTGGCCAATGCTTGTGGACCTTGTATTGGGCAATGGGACAGAACCGACGTGGACAAGTCTTCCACCGAGTCCAATGCCATTTTCACTTCTTTCAACAGAAACTTCAGAGCCAGAAATGATGGTAACAGAAACACCATGAACTTTTTGACCTCTCCAGATATGGTCACTGCCATGATTTACTCAGGTGACATGAACTATAACCCAATTGTCGATTCTATCAAATTGGACAATGGCGAAACCTTCAAGTTTGAAGCTCCAAACGGGGAAGAATTGCCTCAAGACGGTTTCATTAAAGGTAGAGAAGAATTTTACCCGGAAGCCCAGCCTCAGGCCAAATCAGAAGTTGAAGTTAACGTGTCTCCGGAGTCCGACAGATTGCAATTATTGGAACCATTCAAGCCTTGGTCTGGTGAAGAGTTGTCCACCAATGTCTTGCTAAAGGTGGAAGGCAAATGTACCACTGATCACATTTCGGCTGCTGGTGCTTGGTTGAAGTACAAAGGTCATTTGGAAAACATCTCATACAACACCTTGATCGGTGCCGTAAACAAAGAAACTGGAGAAGTGAACAAGGCTTACGACTTGAATGGTGACCAGTACGGTATTCCTGAGTTGATGATGAAATGGAAACAAGATGGAAGACCTTGGATTGTGGTGGCTGAACACAACTATGGTGAAGGTAGTGCTAGAGAACACGCCGCTTTGTCTCCAAGATTTTTAGGTGGCTCGATAATTTTGGTCAAGTCCTTTGCCAGAATCCACGAAACCAACTTGAAGAAACAGGGTATGTTACCTTTAACTTTCGCCAATGAAAACGATTACGATAAGATTTCTGCTGGTGATTCGATCAATACCGTGAATTTGGCCGATATGATTGCCAAGGGAGGAAACAATGGTGGATCTTTGACTGTTAAGGTCACCAAGAAAGATGGAAGCTCTCTTGGTATTGAGTGTAAGCACACTATGTCGAAGGACCAAGTCGAATTCTTCAAAGCTGGTTCTGCAATCAATTACATTGGTAATTTGAAAAAAGGAGGATTGGCTTGAATCAACCTAAAAACATGCTTAAATAATTACTTTTTAGCCGTGCTGCTTGCACGAACTAATATTTAGGCTTAATGCATATTCATAGTACAAGATATAATCAATGTAGAATGTAAATTAATGAGAAGTTCTATTTTCTAAATAGTCAATAACAAAGAAATATAAACAGAACAAGTTTTTTTATTTTTGGACAAAACATACGTCCTTGGATAGGTTCTATGCCGATTGTTGTGGAAGTTACAAGCGATACTTTTCTCTAAAAAATCAGGAGAAGATAGGTGATGAATTAAAAATTTCAATGAACAAATCTTAATGGATTTCGTTGATCAAAGAGCTTATGCATCGATCAAATCGTGAGATTTGTCGGCATCTTCTTCTGCCTCTTCTTCATCATCTTGTTCTCTTGCTCTTTCATAGAATTCATTCAAAATCTTTGGACTAATTCTGTTCAATAATTCCTTTGGATAAATTCTTAATAATGACCATGCTAAGTCCAAGGATTCGAAAATAGTTCTGTTTTCATAAGCACCTTGAGCAATGAAATTCTTTTCGAATTTATCCAAAAATTCCAATGATAACTTATCTTCATTGGATAATGCTTCCTCACCAACAACAGCCTTCATGGCGGCTGCATCCTTACCAATAGCGTACTTGGCGTACAATTGATTGGAAACATCACCGTGATCTTTTCTGGTCATACCTTCACCAATGGCCGACTTCATCAAACGAGATAATGATGGCAAGACGTTGATTGGTGGGTAGATACCTCTATTGTCTAATTGTCTGTCAATAGAGATTTGACCTTCGGTAATATAACCGGTCAAATCAGGAATTGGATGGGTGATATCATCGTTAGGCATGGTCAAGATAGGAATTTGGGTGATCGAACCGTTTCTGCCTTCGACTCTACCGGCTCTTTCATAGATGGTCGATAAATCTGTGTACATATAACCCGGGTAACCTCTTCTACCAGGAACTTCTTCTCTTGCGGCCGAGACTTCTCTCAAAGCATCAGCATATGACGACATATCAGTCAAAATAGTCAAAACGTGTCTCTCAGTTTGATAAGCCAAGTACTCAGCGGTGGTTAAAGCCAAACGAGGAGTAATAATTCTTTCAATAGTAGGATCGTTTGCCAAGTTCAAGAAAAGGGAGGTTCTTTCTAAAGATCCGTTCTCTTCGAAATCTTGCTTGAAGAATCTGGAGGTTTCCAAGTTAACACCCATGGCGGCGAAAACAATGGAGAAATTCTCCTCATGACCGTCATGAACATCTTTGGTTGGTCTGACCAAACCAGCTTGTCTACAGATTTGAGCAGCAATTTCATTATGAGGCAAACCAGAAGCGGAGAAAATAGGAATCTTTTGACCTCTAGCGATGGAGTTCATGGTATCGATGGCAGAGACACCGGTAGAAATCATTTCTTCTGGATAAATACGAGCGAAAGGATTAATTGGCGAACCATTGATATCCAAGTAGTCTTCGGCAAAGATCTTGGGACCTTTATCGATTGGACGACCAGAACCGTCGAAGATTCTACCCAACACATCTTCGGAAACAGGGATTTTCAAGTTTTCACCGGTGAACTCGACTCTGGTTTTTTTGACATCAATACCCGAGGTACCTTCGAAAACTTGGACGATTGCTTTGGAGCCTCTGACTTCCAAGGCTTGACCTTGTCTGACGGTACCATCTGGCAAAGTCAAGTTAACGATTTCGTTGAATCTAGGGAACTTGACATTGTCCAAAATAACCAATGGACCATTCACACCTCCGACCGTATTGTAGTTGACTCTGGGCTTAATCTTAAACCCTTCGGTCACGGCTTTTTTATTTAACTCGTACAATTCTTTATCGGTGAGTGCCATCTTGTATTTTGTTGATTGATCAATTCTTCGATAAACTTATCGCCGTGAAGTGATTACTCTCAATTAATCAGGCAGTTTATCTTCGATAAGCGTCCAAGGGAGGGTGTCGTTGGATTTTGGTGAGCGAGGGAAATTTCAAGGTGCTGAGATTTACGCTGCCGGTGCACACGTGAGTAGATAGTAGATAGAGGGAAAGAGGATAGAGAAGAGATTACAAGACAAATGACAGTATATCGGACTGTATTTTGTATTATTGTTTACTTTGATGAATTCTCTGTGATATTCAATCTCTATAAATTTTTATTGATTTTAATAAGGTTACTTAGTTGATTAGTTGTGATGAATTGAATCAGCCTAATTTGCTTACAAGATCCCAGTCATCGACTTGGGGCTTGGCTTGGCTGGCTATTAGTGCACTTACGTTGAGGTCTTGAAGTAACGAAGGTGGGTCCGAGCCCCGCTTGCTTTTTATCTCAGAAGATTTGATCAAAATCTTGTAGATTTCCTCCATCAACTCTTTCAAGGTCAATTTTCCAGCAAGATCTTGACCCCGATTAGTGACTAAGGTGAGGTCTGAAGTATGGATGATGGAGAGTATGGTTTCAAAATCAAGAACAAATTCTTTCGCGTCTGGCCGCAAAGTACTAACAATAACCATGAAATTACACACGATTTTCGCAACTATTAGTAGAAAACGAAGAAACTCTCGTATGGAAAGTCTGCTGAAGGACTTGTTCAAGATTTTGTGTGGCACTATGATCATTTTTTTAGTGGGGGACTTGGGCGATGGTGAGATTGATAGGGACCGTTCGCGTGCCATTGGTGGCTCGGAGTCGGATCTCAACAACGAAGCTCTTCTTTGGTTGTTGATGGTTTTGGACGACAATGGTAGCTTAATGGTGTCGCCCAATTTTATGATTTGCTCGGGGTTTTCGGTCTTTGCCGGTTGGCCCTGGTCCTCCAATATGGTCAGGTTTTGTTCTTCTTCCTTGGTCCTGCCGGTCATAAACAATTCCTTTTCTTTTATCAAATCGAAGAACCGCGAGTTGGGCAATAGTGTAATAAGCTCCTTGAGATATGGCATATTTATATCAAATAAATATGCAAAGTGCTGCTGTAAAGTGATCATGTTTTCAAGAAACTGATTAATAGTTATTATGTTGGCCCCAAAGAACGATTGGAGCTTTAGTACGGGTTGGTAGTAGAAATATAGTTGTCCAGGCTTGGGACTTGAAAACACCGACTCTTTGAATATATTGAACGCTTTCTGGCGTGATTTAATTAGCTGTTTCTGGATCTGGTATATCTTGTTAGCCTTGTACTCCTCCAAATCTCCCTGAATCGCTAGCTGTGCATCCTTCAGTTTTCTCTCGAGCGACTGTACGGTGGATTCCACGGCCAGTCTAGTGTCCAGAATTTGCAGCTGAACTTGGCTGCATTCTTTGGCTATACCGTCGTTCTTCTTGGACAAGTACTCGATTGTTTTGTTGAGAGAATTGACCCTGATACGCAATTCCAAGAGCCTGAGCTTGTTGAGTTGTACTGAAAGGGACTTGATGAAGGAGACGGAAAGTTGGGGCAAGCCAGGGATGTTTTTGAGAAACTCCTCATTGGGATTAGCACTAGCTCCGTTCTGTAGTTTTTGGGATACAGCAAAGATATGGTTGATTCGGTTGCGGCTTAAATCATTGAATGCATCGTTGTGTCGTACCACTGCTTGAAGTCTGTCGAGTTCTTTATCTCGGTCAGAAGTACTTTGTTTATTGTGATTGTGGCCCGGCGGTTCAGATAGATGCCGGTACTGCTCGAGATCCGTCTTCTGATCACCATCCCGCGTAGCAGCCATGCTTGTAGTAGTTGATAGAAAGCGCTACTGATCAAGAAAGATAGGGTATTGGTCCGAACACGACCTAGATACCAAAGTCCCAGGATCTGCCCAAGTCCCTAGATCTAGCTGTAGCACTGTGGGGTAGGCACTGAGGCCACTACTATCTTCTCCGC
The DNA here is from genome assembly GCA_030580235.1 of Suhomyces sp. yHMH580. Taxonomy (NCBI): domain Eukaryota; kingdom Fungi; phylum Ascomycota; class Pichiomycetes; order Serinales; family Debaryomycetaceae; genus Suhomyces; species Suhomyces sp. yHMH580. The sequence continues at coordinate 1,139,825 of JAKTSN010000001.1, read as the reverse complement.
ATACTTCTTCCGGTATGTTTTCAGTGCCAGTGCTGCTCTACATCTAAGTTACGTTTATCTCTACTTCTTTGTCTTCCCCAGAAATGTGCGAAATCATCTCATTTTGAAGTAGCTCATAAGAGAACCGAAACGAGAACGGGATGACGTCGTTTCTAGGCAAAAAGATACACACGGTTACGTTAGATGCCGTCCAAGACCCCATAAATGACTCCAATCCTATACGGCTAGCGTTTTTGGGCGGGGCCAAGTCGGGCAAAACGTCCACAATCTCCAAGCTTCAGTTGGGAAACTTCAGAGACACTTATTATCCCACCCATCAAATCACTCCCACCTTACACACTTACAGTCCACAACTACCGTACCCCCGTCTGATCCTCGACGATCAGGACCTTGAAAACTCGCTAGGATACTTCTTGCAAGACCCTAGAGTGGTGGTGAGTCCAGTTATCTACCAGTCTTATTCGAGAATAAAGAAGAGCAACACCGAAAATAGTGGCCTCACTGCGTCGGACGATCTAGTTATTTGTGGACGAAACCAGTACTATATCTCGTACAAGGATTCGCGCGATAGTGAAGACAATTCACAGTACGCGCCACCACATGTGTCGCCTATTTTGACCGAGCTCATTGACTCCCCGAATTTCAACCCCGCGCAAGTGGTTCCGTTTTTGGAGGCATCATTGTATATCAAGTTGGGCAAGGAGATTCTTCGGAACTTGGCCAATGAGCCAAGACAGCCGGTTTCGACCAACCCGTTGCTAGTGGCCAGTGGAGCCAGCGAGCTCAATGGTAATGTTGACGGATACTTCTTTACATTCAGCGCAGTGCCGTCCAATAATCTTCCTTCGTACAGCGATAGTATCCTGGCCAAGCCCAAATTTTCTGGAACTCACAAAGCCAGTAAAAACTTGCCTCCCATGACGGCGTTTCCAGGAGAAAACCCATTTGAGCTTCTTGCCATAATGAAAGACGTGCTCGACGAGGCCTGGAAAGAGTATATTTGTTTCAAGAGAAGGTGGGAGCTAGGAAAGGAGCACGATATCTTCTCGATCAAGTCCGCATTGAAGAACATATGGAAAGAGCCTAGCTCTAAACAGGTGGAAAAGATCAGGGACCAGCTCAGAAACGACGACTCGGCATTTGAGATCTCAACCGACCCATCTGATCCCGACTGCTTGCCTCCTATTTGGATTCTTTGTACGCAAGTGGACAGCCCGCTAGCATCGCCCAAGTTCATTGAATACGGAATGGCCTTGGCAAAGCATTGGAAATGCGGGTTCATAGGCATCGATAACGCCAGTCCTAATGTAGATAAGGTGTTGGCATTGATGATAAGAGAGATTGTGGAAAGAAAAAAGCTACAAAAGGGCAAAAAGAGGTTCCAGCAATAGTGAGACCAAAAAACGGCGAGAAGAGCTCCAATAGAAAGTGCTCGACGTATATTTCATGTACAAGATATGATTTGGTTCATAGTAGCGTTTATAGAGTAATAAATAGATAAAAACTGAATCTTTGATCACATAAGTTATAAAACCTGAAGACTTATATTCTTTACAAATGAATAATAAAATCAAAGAGTTATCAAATTTATTGATATTATTATACTTATCATAATCCATAAAATACTACTAATGTTGTCAATATAGATCAATATATTATTATTTGATATTTATATTGAACATCCTAGTCCACATCCGCAAATGCTACGCCCAACTCGGAGTCGCCTTGCCCATAATACAAAAGCCACTTGCCCTTAAATTGAACAATGCCCTCGCAAAACACCACCTTGTTGACCTGGCCCTCGACCTCGTTGCTCTGGTCGGGCTTAAGAATCGGGCTCTCCAACCTGCTCACAGGCCCTGCCTTAATGTTATCGTAGTCAATCAACATCTGGCTAACTGTATAAGTTTCCCGAGCAAGGTCTTCGCCTCCGGTGGTGCTGGCATTGTAGAAAAAAACCCACTGGTTTTTGTCATTGCCTAGTTTTATAGGTGCTGGACCCAGTTCGATAAGCTTGTTTTCGAAGTTGAACTTGGGATGAGTGAACTTGTTGTCATTGAAGTTTGCACTGGTCAATTGCCAGTTGATGAGATCATCCGAGTGAGCCAAGTGCAAATCGCTGTCTCCCCAGATCATATAGTACTGACCATCCTTGCTTCTTTCGGTGAAAATGGCCCCTGACTTCAGCCACTCGTTTCTAATAAGTGTTTTCTTGTCGCTAGTGCGAGCGAGATCTTGCCAGATAGAAGGAACAAAAGACTTTTGCTTAGTCCAGTGAAACAAGTCCGGCGACGTGGCCACACATAGTCTGGCCGTGTGAAGGTCATACGCCGTATAGGTGACTATAAAAAGCTTGGTTTTGGGGTCTCTGACAATTCGAGGGTCCTCAATGCCTCCGCCCAATTCCCATGGCTCTGAGGCCTTGATAATGGGCTTATGGTACTTGGTGAACTTGACGCCATCTTCAGACCATGCCAAACCTACCGACGACTCCTTTTGTTTATTCTGGGCACGATAAAGCAAGAACACCCTTTGATCCACCACGATTGCGGTGGCATTGTAAAGGTACCCGCTCTCGAACTCTATATTGGGGTTGGGCCGGAGAATGGGGTTGTTCTTGTACTTGCGAAACGGTCCTATAGGAAACAGTTTTGGGGCTTTATAATCGACGTCTCCTGCGACAGAGTCTTTTGTAATGATAGGAATTTGCATAATTGGTGTTAGTTCCCACAGTAAGCCAAATAGTTTGCAGTAATTAACGTCTTAATGGTTTAAGGGGCTGTCGCTATAAAAGTTGCGGGGAAAGTCGCAGGCGAAGTCGCTGGCTGCGCGAAGCTCCCCGTCCCTAACCTCACAAGACATCAGCTCTGCTTACTGGCCATGGTTTAAGCCTCGTTTATAGAGGGTCAGCCCAGACTAAACGTTGTTCCATGACCGGTTCCATGTCGCGCTGCAACTGTATCGTATTGGTCCGGCAATCTGTTTGTCGCCCGCTCCGGTGGCCTCGGCAGTGCTCTTACCCATGCCTTGCGTCAGGCTCTCTCCTATTCCGCAGTGCTCTCCTTTCCCACAGTATCCTCTCCTATTACCGCTGCTCTGCGCGTCTCTCTAGACATTACACCAAGTGGCCAAATGTGTGCTTCAACCCATTTCTATTTATACCTACATATATGTGTTCTCGAGTGATGTTCAGCCATTGATACGCTTCATCCTCTATCGTGCGAGTCTAACTATTTCTTTACTTTTTTCTTCTAGCAGCTACGCCTCACCAGTCCAGGATTGATCGGATCCAAAAAAACAAATCACCCTCTCATCCCACATCCCATCTACAAAGGGATACACTCCAATGGGTCAACTATTATCACATCCCATAGAGGAAAAGACAATTGAATCGCAGAGTCATACTTCTCTAGCGTATTGCATAGGGTCCATGCAGGGCTATCGGATGACCATGGAAGATGCTCACGATGTCAAGATCAACGAGGACGAAACCGTGGCGACGTTTGGGGTGTTTGATGGCCATGGCGGCAGCACCTGCTCCGAGTACTTGAGCGAGCATCTAACCAAATCAATTTTCAAAACCGTCAACCACCACCGTCGTCATGCGCCACCCTCTATTGACGGGAATGTGTTACCACTTCATGAATACCTTCGCATCATCAAAAACTGCTTTTTCAAAATCGACCACGACTTGTCGAGCATACCGCATCTCCTTAATTGCGGATCTACCGCCATCACCGCCACCATTATCCGCGACAAATACATCATAGTGGCCAATACCGGAGATTCACGATGCATATTGTCTGTCAACGGGCAGCCCAAAACGCTATCTTTTGACCACAAACCGATTTTGATGAATGAGAGAATAAGAGTGGAGAACAGCAATGGATATGTTCTGAGCAACCGGATCAACGAAGTGTTGGCACTTTCAAGAGCGTTTGGCGACTTCAAATTCAAGGCTCCTTATATCGACAACATTAAGAACAAATACATGGCCCAAAACAAGAAATATCTCAAGCACGGTTTGGCACATCTACCGCCTGAGCTAACTCAGGTGACGGTGGAGCCCGATCTTATGGTGTACGATCTCCTGCAAACGACCCCCGAGTTCATGGTGATTGCGTGCGATGGAATCTGGGACTGCTACAAAAATAGTAAGGTGATACAGCTAATAAGGGCCAAGTTAGCTTTGGGATGGAAACTCAACAAGATCGTCGAGTTTGTACTACTGGATTGTTTGCTGATGGCAAACAACTATACTGGTATTGGGTTTGACAACATGACGTTGATAATTGTAGCCATCCACTCCAATGGAAATATTGACGAATGGTACGACAAGATGAGAGATAAAATACTCAAGGAAAAGAAAATCACATAACAAACATACTAATATTCTTTGATGCCACAAATACTTATATTCACTCTTATGTGCAACATACCAATATATACTTTAATACTGCAACATACTAATACTCACCAAAATGATGCAGACTAATATACTTTATACGATAATACAATGAAAAGGATACGATTAATAAAAAAGAGCATTAATAAGCTGGCTGTTCACTTGTTAGGGTGAGCCACTAGTATGATCCATGTTACTTCTTACTCATCTTTATTGTCACACACTCTTTCATGACCTCAGCCATTCTGCGGGTCGCGAAAAATCGTTCCACAACAAAACCCTTGTTGACGGAAAACACACCACTAACAGCGAACAAGGCAGCAGGGCGTCTTTTAAGCAAAGCATTGTACACCCACACTAGCATAAGTTGCGTATACCCATACACATATACCCATATCTGTATACTCTTTGCATATACGTCTCAATTCGGGTCACATTGTCCAGAGCAATAATATAATTGGTGGACACAAATACACCTCTTCCCTACAACACAGCATAGAAAACGATTGAGTTCGGTTATTCTACTCTTATTGCATCCCTCTACCGCATAATATCAGATCCTAGACGGGTCCTAAAATGACTGACATAGAACATTATGAGGATCCCATAATACAGTTGACTAGAGACCCCGATCTCAGTAAAGACAAGGCCAAAACAACCGAGCTCCTAAAGATCATCCATGGGTTTCCGTTGGCGGAAAGAAAAGTGAGTAAGTTGTGTCAAAGCTCATTCAATATACTACAGACACTCGAAAAATTGTGTCTTTCCTTCAAAAGTTGGGAGTTTCTCTCGCTAGACTTTAACAGCGAGTACCATTTCAACCACGATGACGACAAAATCAAGAGCTTTAACAACAATGTCGCCGAAAAAGTAATGGCTACATGTAATGAAATGAACAAGAAATTGAATAGAATATCGGTGGATATTGACTACATAACAAAAGCGTCTCGGACCTTAAGTCCGATCGAGTATATTTCCGATAGTGGTACCCTATTGACCTCACTAGTGTTGCGGAACATCAAACTCAAAACCGAAGCCGTCGACAACTTGACGGTGACGTACCTGAAAGCCAAAATCATTCTCATTGGGAAGGACTTGGAGTCGATGCTTGGAAAATCCGAAGAAACCAACCTGACTATTTTGACGTACAAGAGCTTTATTGTCAACTTGCTAAAGCAATTGAACAATGCCGTGGAGTTGGAGGACACCGAACTGAAGTACGAGTGTTTGGCTGTCATCAACGATATGGAGCAGATGTTTGAAGCGTTCAAGCTTGAAAAAGCCACCGAAGTTATCAAGAGTCGCAAATCGTATCAAGATCAGCCCACCGAAGAAGAAGAACAAGAAGAGTACGTCGATCTCGGTACCGAAACAGTCGCAAAACCCAAACCAATACCGACACCCCAACCAAATACCCACAATCGCCGCCAAAACTTGGCCCCAAGACCAACAGCCCGTCGCAACACTCCAGACTACAATCGTCGCCACAGCCCCGGTGCACCCAAGTACTCTGAGGTTTCGGATGATGAAGATTACGACTATTCAGACTCCGACGGGGGCTCCAACTCACTCTATTCGTCCACATTATCACAGCCTCCTATCATTCATTCCATCACCAAACTCAACGACGAGCCTGCCCATTCGCCCCGTGTGGGAAGAAGAGAGTCCATATCATCGTTGTCGACCTCTACACTACTACACAAAACGACTATATCGGACGAATTACCTTACCTTATGACAGCGTTCAGCTCGGCAAAGAATATGGAAGAAGACATTAGTCACTTCAAAGAGGAAGACGAAAAGCATACAACTGCATCTATGTACGCATCACAAGTATCATTGCATAAAAAAACCAAAGGAACTACTACGGTGGACGAAAGCGAAAGGCGCAATATTTATAGTCATAAACCCAAGTTGCCCCACAAATCACTCTACTCTGAAAGTGTATTGTTACAGCAGCCTCATTCCACAGGCACATCGCCTGCTTCATCGTACTTGTTTTCCAACACGTCATTGCTTGCCAAGCTTGGAATCAGGCCTCAGGTAATAGATTCTGACTTACATGCCAGTGGGAAAGAGTTGTCGGAATCCGACAAGTACAACCAGCCACGAGCCCTTCTTCCAGGACGGACCAAAAAGCAAATATTGGACGGTACCGAAGAGGAGGAAATCAACAAGGAAAACCCGAAGTTGTTGACTCCGTTGACCAAGGCCAACTTGGAATCACATACGTTTTCTAAGTTGAGTCCTGATAACTCGGTAGTCGATTACGTCGACTAATTCAATTCTTACGGGTCTTTCCTGGAGACGGACAGTAACTTGAGATAGTTGATTTTAGCTTACTAGAGATTAGTTAATTTTAGCTTACTAGAGATTAGTTTATCAAAATTTTAGTTAGAGTTTTATTTTTTTTTGAAACTATTAAGCTTTGCCATTCTTACATTTGTACAATTCCTTCACAAAGCTTTCACCCCAGAAACCGGATGTATACTTCGAAATGTAGTCGAATAGCTTTTTGAAGTTAATATCTTTCTTCTCCTTTGGAAGAGTCAAACTTTCCTTGATGGCATCGCTCAACTCCTCGGTGCTCCAAGGGTTGACGATAATAGCACCGTTCAAAGACTGAGCAGCACCGGCGAATTCAGAGAGAATCAAAGCACCCTTCTTTTCTTGCTGACAAGCAATGTACTCGTAACAAACCAAGTTCATACCATCTCTGGTGGAACTGACAAGACACACATCCGAAGTGGTGTACAAACTAATAAGTTCCTCGAAAGGCACAGACTTGTGCAAGTAATGGATCGGCACAAACTCAAGGGTACCAAACTTACCATTGATTCTTCCCACCAACTCGTTGACGGTAGCTCTTAAACTCTGGTATTCTTCCACATCGCCTCTGGATGGAACGGCCACTTGAACCAACACAACTTTGCCGATCCACTCAGGGTTTTCGGTCAAAAAGATCTCAAACGCATGCAATTTTTGGGGCACTCCCTTGATATAGTCCAACCGATCAACACCCACAATCACCTTAGTATCCTTGAACTTTTCTTTCAACTGCTTGACTCTGTCTATGACGGAGTCTTTGGTCAAACCTTCGGTGAACTTGTCCACATCAATACCGATGGGGAAAGCCCCGATGCTGATGGATCTGCCTTCAAACTCTATACCATTAGGTAACGTGGTGACGTCCGACACTATTCTAGATACAGACGACAAAAAGTGTCTGGCATAGTCGTAAGTGTGGAACCCGATCAAATCGCAGCTCAAAACCCCCGTCAAAATCTCCTTTCTCACAGGCAAGATACGGTAGATCTCCGAGGAGGGGAAAGGGGTGTGTAAGAAAAAGCCGATCTTGACATTCTTCTTGGACGTACCGATTTCCTCCCGGAGCATTTGGGGCAATAACATCAAGTGGTAGTCATGGACCCACACCATATCGTTGTCATCGACCTGGCTGGCGATCTTGGTTGCGAACTCACGATTGGCCTTGATATAAGCTGCCCAGGCGTTTTCGTCGAAACTCATCTCACCGGGGTGATAGTGGAACAATGGCCACAATATACTATTGGAAAACCCATTGTAATGTAAGTCTGCAATGGAATCGTTAAGGAAAATAGCCGTACACTTGAACTTCTCCATAAGGTCGTGGTTGACCCGCTCCTGCTCGTCCTGAGGGAGCTCGAGACCGGGCCAGCCCAACCATTGAAACTCGGTGCTCTTCTTGAGCCCCTGTAATGCCGTCACCAAGCCTCCTGAAGACATGGAGTAGTCGTATGATCCGTCAGGCAGACGCTTGATGGTGACTGGCAATCTGTTGGATACCACAAGTACTTTTCCTTCAACCATAATTCAGAAACGTATATATCAATAACTAGATCTAATCAAAAATTAGTCGGCGATCTATCGAGATCCGGAGTTTTATATTTAATTTATAGCCGTTCGAGAGCAATCGAGCAAACGGCATTCCAACCGTTTTTCACACCGCAATTCCGCAACTATAGAACTTACAGAAGCTCGTGCGCGTCGCAGCTCCGTTCCCCTTCGGGCAGTCTAGAAACTTACCGAACAAATTAGACAAATCAGTAAAAACACAGTGGGCCCACTTCAATCAGTCATGTACAATCCATACGGAAACACACCACAGGGTCAGCCCGGATATCAGGGCCAGGGCGTGCATCCACAGCCACAGACAGCTCAATTCCAGGGCCAGTATGGCCAGCAACAACAACAACAACAGCCGCAGACAGGAGCCCAAACTGGATATCCCAACTTTATAAATGACCAGGCAGCTTCAATTGCTTCGCAGTTTGCCAAAACCCAGTTCGAGTCGTCTAACCAGTACTTGCAGCAGAGCTTTGGCACCTTTTTGCCGGGAACCGGTGACTTGAAGTACTACTTCCAGGTCAGCAACTCGTATGTATTCAAGAAAATTCTCATTGTGTTGTTTCCTTACCACCACAAGAACTGGAATAGGATAACCACTGCCGAAGTCACGGGCGAACAGCCCTCCACCACCCACAATCAGTTTGCTCCTCCCAACTACGACTTGAATGCGCCTGACTTGTACATTCCGTTGGTGTCATTTGTCACGTATATTTTGTTGTGGGCATCTTTCCAGGGCTTGAAAGGCGACTTCCATCCCCAGGTGTTTGGTTACTTAGCGTCACAAACCCTTGCTTTCTCGTTTTTGGACATCGCCATATTCAAAATCGGTTTGTACTTGTTGAACTGCTCGACCCAAAGCTCTTTGTGGGACTTGGTCAGCTTTTCTGGCTACAAGTACATTTCCATCATCATCTTGTTGTGCTTCAAGCATATCGTGGGCGACTCTTGGATGATCTACTACCCGGTGATTTTCTTTTTCATCATCAACTTGGCGGTGTTTTTGATGAGATCCTTGAGATTCTTGGTCTTGCCCAACTACGTCACCGGCACCTCCAACAGCATCACGACAGGTCAAAGAAGAATTAGAGTCCAGTTCTTGTTTGTTTACTCATTGATCATCCAGGGCCTTATTATTTTGTACATGAGTAGATAAATAGCCAATATAAGTATATATACAACATAAAAATAACATTTGTGTGAGTCAAATCTCCGAACACATTATCTCCCATCAACCCATATGATCGCTAGAATTTCACTTTTCAATTGGCATGTACTGCGCGCGCAACACTCTCCTACCACCAGATCGTATATGCTTTGGCCATAACTTCTTCCGAGACAGACATAGCGAACAATCCGAGCATACTATAATTCCCGTCTCGCACTCAAACAAGCTCAGATCAACTAGAAACCAACTTGGTATCTATTAATACTAAATAGACAAGGTATCGGTCAGGGCCATCTAATCATTCTGACTGAGCAAATGCTAGTCTCCGTCTACTCTACACACCATACTCTAGATAAGCAACTTCTATAGATCAACCTATGTCTAGCTTCGTAATATCTACTGACTATGTTCCGTCTCCATCTCCGATTGACTATATGCAGACGCGTTTTTGCTCATCAAACGCGTACAAGAGATGAAGTGAGGAGAACTATAGTAGAGACTACTGGCCATACCAATGTCAAGAGGCAACTTCAAAGGATCGACATCAGCCAGGTTCGTAAAGAACAAGGTCCACTCCGAGTACAGAAACCGCAGCAATGTGCCTCGAGAACCCATAGACCCCTACGTGGCCAACAACCCCATGCTAAACGACTCTGTTCTGAAGAAAGAGTTGGTGGAACGAATTGACAAGATGGATTCCATTATGGGTTTCGACAGAATCGAGCATGGTGAAGCTGATGGCACCAAACCAAGAAAGGGTTGGCTCATTAATATGCATACCACCACCATTCCAGCATCAGAAGAAGGCACGCTTACTGGATACTCCGGTGTAGACTACTATTTCTTGGACGAAGAAGGAGGTTCGTTCAAAGCAACCTTACAGTTTAACCCATACTTTTTTATTCAGACGATACCCGGACGTGAATCAGAGGTGGAAGAATGGTTGAGAAAGTTCCTTGAAGACTGCAAGGTGAAAAATATCTCCCGAATAGTCAAGGAAGACTTATCGCTACCCAACCATTTGGTAGGCACCAAAAAAACGCTTATAAAGCTCACATTTCACAATAACCAGGACCTTCTCACCGCCAGACGGTTGTTGTCACCTATAATAAAAGACAACCAGTTGAACAGAGACTCTCGAGATATATATCAGGTAATGAACTTCAACAACCTCAACAACATGGCCGGCTCAGACTTTCAGATGGACCGTGAAGAAACTGAACAGGCCGATCCGGCCACTCTTCTCGACGATATAAAAGAGTACGATGTGCCTTACCATGCCCGTGTAGCCATTGATATGAACATCAGAGTAGGTAAGTGGTACAACGTCTACATCGTGCACTCTCAGGTTACTTTGGAAGAAGATAAAGACAAAATAGCATTCGCCGATCCCGTAGTGTTGGCCTTCGATATCGAAACCACCAAGGCTCCCCTCAAGTTCCCAGATGCCAAAATCGATCAGATCATGATGATTTCGTACATGATCGACGGCGAAGGGTATCTTATCACCAATAGAGAAATTATTTCCGAAGATATCGAGGATTTTGAATACACCCCCAAACCCGAATATCCCGGTGTGTTCACCATCTTTAATGAAATAGACGAAAAGCACGTTCTTCTCAGGTTCTACGAACACATTCGCGATGCCAGGCCGACCGTGATGGCCACGTTCAATGGTGACAATTTCGACTGGCCATTTGTGGAAAATAGGTCCCGTTTCCATGACTTGGACATGTTTGAAGAAATCGGTTTCGCTAAAGACAACGAAGGCGAATACAAATCCAAGTACTGTGTACATATGGACTGCTATAGATGGGTAAAAAGAGATAGTTACTTGCCTCAAGGATCCCAGGGTTTAAAAGCAGTCACAACATCCAAGCTAGGCTACAATCCCACCGAATTGGACCCAGAACTTATGACTCCCTACGCCTACGAAAAGCCTCAGGTGTTGTCGGAATATTCGGTTTCTGATGCCGTAGCAACCTACTACTTGTACTATGAATACGTTCATCCGTTTATCTTTTCGTTGTGTACCATTATTCCGTTAAATCCCGATGAAGTCTTGAGAAAAGGTACTGGTACATTGTGTGAAATGTTGCTTCAAGTCCAGGCTTTTGAAAAGACCATTTTGTTGCCCAACAAGCACACAGAACCCATTGAACGATTTTATGATGGCCATTTATTGGAGTCTGAAACGTACGTCGGAGGTCACGTTGAGTCATTGGAAGCTGGTGTATTCCGTAGTGATCTCAAAACCGACTTCAACGTAGATACTACCGCCATAGATGAATTAATTGGCAACTTGCACAAGTCCATTAAGTTCTGCATCGAGGTGGAAAATGGGAAGTCAGTTGAAGATGTCGAGAATTACAATGAGGTCTACCAGCAAATAGAATCAAGTTTATTGGCATTGAAAAACAAGCCTGTAAGAGAAGAGACTCCTTTGATTTACCATGTTGATGTTGCATCGATGTACCCAAATATCATGACTTCTAATAGATTGCAACCCGACTCAATGAAAACAGAAGAAGATTGCGCTGCGTGTGACTTTAATAGACCAGGCAAAGACTGTGACAGACGATTGCCCTGGTCTTGGAGAGGAGAGTTCTACCCTGCTGAAATGAACGAATACAGTATGATCAAGAGAACCTTGCAGAACGAATTGTTCCCCGATAGGTGGGGAAATCCAAGAAAGTTCGATGACTTGGCCTATGCAGAACAAGCATCGTTAATTAAGACCAGGCTTTCCGACTATTCAAGAAAAGTGTATCACAGAATAAAGCAGACCGAGGTTGTTCAAAGAGAAGCCATTATTTGTCAAAGAGAAAACCCATTTTACGTTGATACAGTCAGGTCATTTAGAGACCGGAGATACGAGTTCAAGGGCCTAGCTAAAACATGGAAAGGTAAGGCTTCAAAATTGCCTTCCTCCGACACCATCGGAAAGGATGAAGCTAAGAAGATGGTGGTGTTATATGACTCTTTACAATTAGCCCACAAGGTTATTTTGAATTCATTCTATGGGTATGTCATGAGAAAAGGTTCGCGTTGGTACTCCATGGAAATGGCAGGTGTGACTTGTTTGACTGGTGCTACCATTATTCAAATGGCAAGAAAATTGGTCGAGAGAATAGGTAGACCATTAGAGTTGGATACCGATGGTATTTGGTGTATTTTGCCCAAATCATTTCCTGAGAACTTTAGCTTGAAATGTAAAGACGGTAAAAAAATCTTGTTGGAGTATCCATGTTCTATGTTGAACTATTTGGTTCATGAAGATTTCACCAACCGTCAGTATCAAGATTTGGTTGATCCTGAAACTTTCAAATACAAAACAAGGTCCGATAATTCTATTTTCTTCGAAGTTGATGGCCCCTACAAAGCAATGATATTGCCTACATCCAAAGAAGAAGGTAAGGGATTGAAAAAGAGATATGCCGTGTTTAACGAAGACGGTTCGTTGGCTGAATTGAAAGGTTTCGAGTTGAAAAGAAGAGGTGAATTGAGATTAATCAAAAACTTTCAATCGGATATTTTCAAGTTGTTCTTGGAGGGTAATACCTTGGAAGAATGTTACAAGGCAGTGGCGACGGTGGCAAACAATTGGTTGGACGTTTTGGAAACTAAAGGTGGTATGCTTGAAGACGAAGATTTGATAGAATTGATTTGTGAAAACAGAAGTATGTCCAAGAGTCTTGCAGAGTATGGAAACCAAAAATCCACCAACATCACTACAGCTAGAAGATTGGGTGAATTTTTAGGAGAAGAAATGGTAAAGGATGCCGGTTTAGCCACCAAATATATTATAAGTGCAAAACCTATTGGCTCTCCAGTTACAGAAAGAGCTATTCCTGTTTCTATATTTTCGTCAGACAAGAAAGAATTCTTTTTGAAGAAATGGTTAAAAGATCCTTCTTTGGAACATTTCGGGCCAAGAGATGTTATTGATTGGGAATATTATAAAGAAAGATTATCATCGGTCGTTCAAAAGATCATCTCTATACCAGCTGCATTACAAAAGATCAAAAATCCAGTACCAAGAGTCCCTCATCCCGAATGGTTGCAAAAACAAATTGCAATAAGTGAAGACACCAAGAGACAAAGTTCGTTGAGCAATTTCTTTACCAAATCTTCCAAAGATGAAATGAACGCATCAACTGCCAAAAACATTAAGGAAGTAAATGCCAACGCCATTAGAGATATTGAAGACTTTGGTGAAGTTGACAGCGGGGTTCCCAAATCGAGAATTGGAAAGGTCATATCGAGAAAGCGACGTAACGAGAGAAATCTCAATTTGGAACAAGCACAGGAGGAAGAACGAGCAAACTCTATTCTTTTGGGCCCTTGTCCTTCAATGCTTGAAGATTACTCAGCATATTTGCAGTATCAAAAAGCCAAATGGAGGCTTCAGTCAAAAAACAGACAGCGTAGGAAACAGATTTTTGGAGCCAATTCTGAATCATCTCATAGATCCACAGTGGGTGGAATAATCAAGAAACAGGCCGAGAATGTTGCAGGATCGAACTGGGAGATTTTGGAGTATAAGTTAGACCCTACCAAGCCTGGCGATATCAAAGTATACGTGATGACCAATAACAAGGTCCACACGTTCACGTTCCACGTAAACAAGAGGATTTATGCTGCATTTAAAAGCGAACTTTCACCTAGAAAAGCCAATATATTAGGCTGCGAAATTGAAAAGTCGAGTGCCATTTTACCAAATGGCCATAACGGATCTCATCTTTATAAGATGACGATGTCTGAAACCTCATATAATGAAGAAATCACCAACTTTTCGAGCTTACTTCAAGACCCCAGTCTTTTGGGATTGTATGAAACTCAAATCAATTCAATTGACAGGGCAATTATAGACTTGGGTAACATCGTTAGATTTGATGACACCAAAGTTGGTGCATTGGGAAAGGGTTTGAAAAATGGTTTCAACTACAAGGACCTTATCAAGGTCGATAAATCAAGCGATTACCTTAGAAAATTTGATATGGGAATTGTGTACTTGCTCCATGTCGTTACCAATAGCTATGAATTATTTACGATATTCAAATCTTGGGATAATCAAACTGAGATATTTATTTTGAAACCCTCCAAAAATGCTCAAGAACTTCCTACTAATTTGGACAAAATTTATAATGAAATTTACAATGCCAAGAAAGATAAGGTTTCAAAACTATACAATATAATTGATTATCCAGAGACCATGTCCTTCGATACGACCTACTACAACGATAGTTCCAAACTATTCAAAAAAGTAAATCAGACTCTAGGAAAGATTCATGAGAGCAAATCCAAATCATTGCTAGCTGTTCAGTCTCCCTATACCTCAAAGATATTGAATATTTTAACATCTACTGTCGATTTTCCTACTATCAAGATGAACATTGCTGAATTATCTTTACCAGCTGTGGGTTGGCAATCATTGATTTCCAAAAGAATAATCAACCATTATTTTGTGTTAGCATCATGGATTAAAAACCTTATATCTTTGTCACAATATGGTAACACTCCCTTGTGTAACCTTCAGATTGAAAACGTGGGGTATTTAATTGATATTGAGTTTGCCAGACGTTTAAGTACCAATAATATAGTGTTATGGTGGTCTTCAAACCCATTACCTGATCATGGAGGGAACGAATTGGATTCTAACTTGCTCAATTTTGAGAATTTGGACTTCCCAACGATCAATAATCCTGAAATCTACGAGACAACTTGTCTCGAAGTGGAAATTGGCACGTTGACAATTAATACCATCTTGACGAGCAGTCTCATCAACGAGGCTGAAGGCACTGATTTGGCTGAAGATTCAATCCTGTTTGATAAAAATAATGGCGCCTCAGTATTTTCTGAGGATTCATTTTCGTCTCCAGCCCTAAGTATCCTTAGATCCATGGTCAAAGACTGGTGGGACGACGCCCTCAAAAACGACATCAATGCTGACTCAATGATGAATAATTTGGTCACATGGGTGCAAAAGAAAGACTCTTTCTTGTACGATTATGCCTTGCACTATCATGTCCATAATTTGACCACCAAAGCTTTGCTTCAGTTGATTGGAGAATTCAGAAAAATGAATTCCAAGGTAGTCTTTGCCAACAGAAATAAGTTGATCATTCAAACCACCAAAGTTTCAGTTGAGAACTCGTATGCTTATGGCCAATATATTTTGAAAGCAGCCAGATCTAAACCTCTTTTCAATTACTTGGATTTGAACATCACGAAATATTGGGATATCTTGATGTGGATGGACGAGTACAATTATGGAGGAAGATATTGCAGTGAGGTGACAAACGACGAGACTCAGAATTTAAAGCCTTTTAGCAGATGGCAAATCAAGCAATACTTACCTGTGATTTTTCAGACCGAGATTGAGGATTGGCTCATCATTTTTTTGGACAGTTTGATGAAATTCAAGACCGAGCACTTGGTGGGATCGGGAGCCAAATCTCAAACCCAATCACTGACACCAAGAGTAACCCAAATTGCACACATTCCCAAAGGACAGAAGAAGATGGATTCGAACGAAGTGGAAGAGGAGGACTTAGAGAACGGAGTGGTTGAAATGTTCAGAAAGCCATTAACCAAGAGAGTTCAAAAATTGTATCATAGACAAAACGAAAGTATTTTGAATCCGAATTTCGCTCAAGAATACGCCTTCCCAAAACTTCCCGGTTCCCATCTTCATATGAAGAACCCAGTCCTCGAATTAGTTAAGTTCTTGTGTGCTATATTTGGTCTTTCGAAAAAGAGAAGCATCGAAGTGAGGTTGCTTAGAAAAGAGTTATTAAGTGTATTTGAGGTCAAGGAATTCAGTGAAGAAGCACAGTTCAAGAACCCCAGCTCCTCTCTCAAGGTTCCTCATGTGATATGCGATTACTGCAACTACATTAGGGATATTGATTTCTGTCGCGACTACGAGGTTTCCATTTGGAACTGTACCAATTGCAACAAACCCTACAACAAGATAGCCATAGAAGAAGAGTTGATTGCACAGTATCACAAGATTCTCACCAACTTTTTCACCCAGGATTTCAAGTGTGAAAAGTGCACCCAGATCCGAGGCACTAATATGAGCCAGTTCTGCAGTTGTTCAGGCTCATGGAGGGAAACCATCAGACATGGCGACGTTGAAAAGTTGCTTAATATTTTCCAGGTGGTTGCCAAATTCTACAGCTTGCACTTGCTACAAGGCGTAGCCGAGTCTTAGACATGAAATATCTCAGTAAAGTTTATTACTATATAGCCGAGTCTCAGGCATGAAAGATCACAGTAATTACTATATAGTTCAAGCATGGTCGCCCTATTTATCAAATCACATCAACTCACGAATTAGTTCATTTTTGTATAATATATATCGACAACATACTTGATATACTAATATACCCTCGCTTTATTGAATCTAGATTTGCTACTTTTTGCGAATTCTGTACATCTCATCAATCGGATAAAGCTGCGAATTTGAACTTCATGCAGACGCGAGTTAACTGAACCACGAAACAAAGCCACGGCTATGTCACTAAGCACAGAAGAACTAGCCCAACTTAAAGACAAAATAAAGTTCCGTGACAATGAGCTAGACCTTTTGAATAGTTTTATCTCGAGAAACAGCACCACGCTGGCCACTTCACTCATTCTACATGGCTATAAATCGATTGGAAAATCGTATACGTTGAATACATTTCTCAAGAGTTTGGGGGTTAAACACAGTATAATTCGATGTGATGAGTGTATAACCAAAAAGGTACTACTTCAACGGTGCTTCAAGAATATCAAGGTCGACAGTGGCGTGGGATCGGGCTATTCGCTCGATGGGGTCCAAAAATTTGGTGCTTTAGGCGAAAACTTCTCCAGTTTCATGGGAGCTTTGGAGGGATTCATACATGAGTCTGGCTATAATGATAACCATGTGTTGGTACTTGACCGCTTCGATCAGTGTATGGAACCTACCAACGACCTATTCCCAGCTTTTGCTAGACTTCAGGAGCAAACTAGCATCAACAACATAACCATTGTGTTTGTGATATCTACAGACGATCCAAAACAAATAGTGACCAGTTCATTGCCGCATGTGTATTTCCGCAACTACACGGAATCGGATGTCCATTCCATCATAACGGCCAACCAATTGTGTTATTTCGGGGTCGAGAGTATCGATTCAAATCCAGCTAGTAACGAATTTTGGAAGCAATACTGCAAGATTATCATCGATTTATATTTTCCGTATACTGGCTCAGACATGGACTTGCTTATGAACATATGTGGCAAGGTGTGGCCCCGATTTATCGAGCCCATCCTCGAAGGAAAGTACAAGCTACATGAATTCGTGAAGGTGTATCGAGATATGATTGAGATTTTCAACAACGAAAACATCATTAACAACTCCACTATAAGAGATTTCCAAACATTAGAAGAAGAAAAAGAGTTGGAAGGTCATAATGTGGACGATTTACCTGTGCATTCCAAGTTTATTCTTATGGCTTCATATCTAGCATCCTTCAACGCCCCCAAGAATGACCTCCATTACTTTTCCAAATTACAAGCCATCAAAAACAAAAAGAGAGCCATTACTGATAAAGGCAAGAGGAAAAGAGGACACATGACGAAAGGCGATATCGATTCTCGTTTGCTTCAGCCCAACTACTTCGATCTTGAGAGAATGTTGGCAATTCTTGGAGTGATCTACAGGACAAATTCTCGATCGTTAAATGTCACAGACAATGATTCTTTGATAGATATACTAGATAATTCGATGAAGGAAGAGGGCAGAAAAGAGCTAGAGCGCTCAAAAATCACCTTGAGCAGAAATATCGATCTCAACAGTCAGATATCTACGTTATTTTCTTTGGGTTTAATGAGCAAGTCTGCAAGCTCCGACATATTGGGCGCACGAGTCAGATGGAAATGCAATGTCAATTGGTCTACCATAGAGAGACTTGCTAAGGATACTGACTTCCCTATAATTGATTACTTGGGCGACGAATAGTTCTATGTGTCAAACAATACGTCTTTCACATGAACAAAAGCGTCTTCGCCTACCTTGCGAACTTCGACGTCGTCATTGAAGTAGGTCTCTTTCCAGTGGTTCATTTCGTACGCAGAGAATGGGCCATTCACTGTGGCGTCTCCCAACCACTTGAATTCCCATTCTTTCTTGCCGTAGTCTTCTTCGTCTTCAGACTCGTGTGATCTCTTGATGCCACGACTAGTCTGCTGGTACTCGCGGCCAGTTTCCCTCTTATAAAGTCTCATAAACTCCTCACGACTTAATTCATATACATCATCTATAGATTTGAGTAATAGTGTGCATATCCCTGTAATTTTCACGACTAGTTCCTTTGAAGATTCATCAATCACTTTCTTCTTCTTGCTGGCTTTTCTAGGATTGAGTCTCGCCAATGCTTCCAAAGGGGTCTCTGCAGGCTCCAAAGCCGTAATGAGTTCTTCAAGCATATGCCCAGTACTATGCTCAGGAGCATCCTTGCTATTCTTCTCGTTACGTATTTTTTGGGCTCGTTTGGCTTTGGCTATATCGGACTTCTTGAGTTCGCCCATCCAGCCGTCTTCTTCTATACTTTGGTCTTTGTTTTGCCGTATATAATTACCATCCATATCAAAAATCCCTTCGCTTGCTTCCTCTTCGAGATCAAAAGATTCGATTTTTGGTTCTTTCTTGGTGTATTTGACGTCTCCGAGATCTTCTACGTTGTTATAGTAGTTGGCAATTTCTTCATCCGGCTCTTCGCCAGGCTCGTCAGAGTCCAATTCAGGTTGAGCAACATTCTTGTATTCTTCATCAAATTCGCCGATACCCTCATCCTTTTCGAATTGCTCGATATCAAGGTATTTGGATTTTATGTCTGGAGCTGCTTTGGCTGGCTCCTCTTCCTTGTCACTTGCAAACATGTCATCATCACTTTCGACCTTTACCTCGGTCTTTTCTTCGACTTCATCTTCAACTTTTCCTTTGGTCTCCTCCTTCTCTTCGTTTTCGGAAGAGTCCGAGTCGTAATTAAGTCGCAAGTCTTTTCGCTGCCTTTGCTTTATTCTTCTATTGTTTCCTAACCCGTCATCGTGTAGGACTGAGGGGTCATCTCTTTCTTCTTCACTATTCATAGTATATTGTGCTGATTCTAATAGTCGGGTTGACTTGTCTTGCTATAGTTGCATCAATTCTTCCCCACCCTAAGGTAATTGAGCATTGTTTCTGTTTGTATGGGTGAAATCATCATCGCATTATCGTACTTTTTTCAGGCATCACTGTAGAGGAAATCAAGACAACTAAATTATATACTATACTATTCATTATGGATATTAATACGGATCTCAGCAGGGTCGACGATATAGATATCGAAATCGACGGAGCCGATGTGCTAAACCTCGAAGAAGAATACTATCGTAAAGGCTACGAAGAGGGCCAGAGAAATGCATCCTCGGAGCAGTTGAAGGAAGGAAAAGAGTATGGATATCAAACAGGATTCCAGAGATGTCTTATAATAGGATATATACAAGGGTTGGCAGAGACGTGGGAAAAGAACATCAAAGACTACGAGGAAATTAAATCGTTCCCTAGCCACCTAGCACAACTAAAAGACATCATCGAGTATGTGCCTACCACCAACGACGATGCAGAAATTCAAGAGTTCGAAAGTCGTCTCAAAAAGGCAAGAAACAAGGTCAGAGTGATGTGCACGTTACTGAAGGAGGGATGGAGAATCGAAAACTTGGATCTGCTCATGAAGCAAATCGGTGGCCAAATGCAGGTGAGTGAGAACGTTGATGATATGTGGTAATAGGAAACAGGGCATATAATTAGTAATAGACATATACAGAACACTTGGGTAAACCGAGCATATAAGAAGCAGCCAAGCTATCATCTCTAGCTTAATCAAACCATTACCATTTCAAACCAAGCTCATTCTGCGAATCACAACCTCCAGACTTATCAGGTCATCAGTGCCATCAGGTGATAGTCGAGCTCCCCCACATAATCTAAGACGTTCTCTTCACGTGACACTCTCTTAAATTTTGTGTGGCTTGAGGTACTTTAGCTGCGACTCCGAGACGGATTAAAATAAATTGTGCCAGCTCAACTCAGGTAGGATAGTTACTAACAAAATGGGCTCTCACAAATACCACTTTGACGTTGCCATGTCATGTTCAGGCTGTTCCAACGCCGTGAATAGAGTCCTCACCAAATTAGATGGCGTTTCTAATGTCGAAATCTCACTTGAAAAGCAAACCGTCGATGTCACTACTGCCGAGTCCCTCGATTACGATACTGTTTACAACACCATTGCTAAAACTGGAAAGAAGGTCAACGGTGGCAAAACCATTGAATGAGCTGCGACCAGCCCTATGTATTATGAAATAAAGGTATAAACATGAATGATTAGTTCATAGTTCTGAACTCCACGATCTCGTTGATGTAGCCGTCTCTTAGTTCACTTCTAACAAATACGTGTTTGATGAGGTTTATCAATTCTTCCGTAGAGATGTCGAACAAGTCACCTTGATAAAACCGGTCCATTATATCTGCCAAGTGGCTAGAGATCAAGAACCTGACATTGCTGAGCTTGCTGTAAGACTTGAAATTATCCTTTGTTTCTTCAATTTGGATAAGGAAAGGAATGGTAACATTGTTGAGCGACTCAATGATTTCGGAAATTTTTTTCGACTGATAATCTGCTATTTCTGGCAAGTGGATGATCGAATTGATCAACCAATTGTTGACAAACTCCACCAAGGTGATGATCAACTCTTTGAACTTTTTGGTGTTTGTGGTTCTCAATTCGGATTCTTGGAAAATGTTAGAGAACCAGTGGTATATAAGACCCACCTGATTCAAGTTGTAATCGTCCAACACGAAGAAGTCATCATCTTCATCACTATCGGGTTGAGCAAGATCGTTTTCGTTGGCAGGACTTAAATCCAATAAGGCAATGAGAATTTTTAGCTCCTGGTGAAATTTCACTAGAGCCTGGTTCCATGAAGACTTGGACACATCAGAAAAGCTTTCAATTTGCAATTTACTATGCAAATAGTTGAAATCATTGAAAAGTAGAAACGATTGTGATAACGGAGGATACCTTGATAAACTCAAGGCCTTCGTAATAGTCACAAGCTGCGATGGATCATTAGAAATGATTTTGTAATCTTCATAGATTGGCACCAATTGTGCTGGTAGATCAGATAATTTGCATGCAGAGCCTTGATTTGCAGTCAGTTCGTCTTTCTTGACTGCATCTTTACCCTTTTCAGGGGAGTCTGTAGCCTTGAGAGCTGCATCCAATTCTGCATCGTCATCCCAACCATCATCCCAGCTATCGTTCCATGCGTCTTCTTCAGGCTCAGACTCAGGCTCAGGCTGGTCAACTTTGGGTTTCTCCTCGAGCTTTTCAGTGGCTGGAGTTTCCGACTCTTGAGGTACCCAATCTTGAGCTGGCTCAATCTTTTCATTGAGGATCTTGTCTCTTATTCTTTCGACAAACCTGTCCACAAGCGAGTCAACGTGCAACTTGTTTAAATGTTCCTTGATTGCTGAATTGCTCGAAACATCAAATTGTCCAAGTACGTTCCACTTAGTAGAGTGGCAAAGTTGTAGCAAAGCCTTCAAGTCTCCTATTTTACCCTCATCATTAATAATTTCCCCAATTTGAGCGGTGATTCTTTCGATCAATAATCTGTCAATCTTCGAGGTAAGATACTGACTGATCGAGTTTATGCCAATGTAATTCATATATGTAACAAATGCATGCAAAGATTCAAGGAAGTTGGCTGAATCCAGTTCTTGTAGCTGCACCTCATCATCTAGCTCATCTCTTGCGATCTTAAGTTGAAGCGAGTCGCGGTTGTTCACCAAAATTTTTTCAATAAGCTTGTCCCATTTGCTTCTAAGTTTCACGTAGTGATCAAGTTTGATATCGTTTTTGGTTATGATCAGGTTGAAGTCACCCAAGATGGCCAAATTCTGGATTGTGAACTCGCCGGGCAAGAGATCGGCAGCGTACTGGTTCAATTGAACGATGAACGTCTCGTATAATTGGTCCAATTTTTTGGAAATCTGCTTGAAAATTATGGTAGGAGATGGATTGGATGCATCTGCCGCTATAAGAGAGCCGATTTTCTTTTGACTTGATTCGAGGAGACTAAACAATTGTTGAAAATCAAGAAGATCTGACAACGATTTGGGTTGTTTATCCAATAGCGACGATATATCATCGATTTCCACGGTTATTTGCTTGATCTTCAGTAACAACACCAAATTCTGCTCTATCTCCAGGCACTTGTTATTGAGTTGTGTTAAGCTTAGCGTTTCGTATTCGATATTGGATGAATTCTTTCGAGTTTGGGATTGGCGTCTTTTGACGTGTTGCATGAATGTAGGATCTTCCACTAGCGATGCTTTGAGCAGTTGACGCGAAGAGCGCAACTGAGAGTCTAGGTCCTTAAGATCAGTCTCATATTGCAAAAGTACTTCATCAAACGACATGCTGTCACTTAGTCTGTCTGATCTGTTGAGATTCGCGCTTTGGGTTGCGAAATTAGTCTACAAAATTTACAGTGAATGCGACTTTACTGTCTCTAGATCAGTGGAATGCCCTAATATGGTGCTTCACACACAAGTCATTATATTCAGTGGAGATCTATATAAATACGCATGCCATTATATTAATAGAGATTTATATCAAATCTTCAGTGATATCATCGTCAACGTACTCGTCGTCCTTGTTCATTCTGTAGATGGTCATGAACATACTGGACATATTCAAGGCGCTCATGAACCAGTCGGGCACTGGAATGCCGTACAACTCAATCAGGTTGAATGTCATATCCAAGAAATTACCGATCAATTCCAAAATAAGCATCATCTTGTCGAACTTCAAGTCTTTGAGCACCTTATTGTATTTGGCATTGATAGCCTCGTTTACCACGTTTGATTTCTTGTTAGAGTTCAAGATATTCAACTCAACGTTTACCTTACGTTCTTTCCTTATCACATTTAACAACTGTGAGATGGTCTTTCTGATTAAAAACACCAATATTAGCACCCAAAGTTTGTTGGTCTGCTTGAGTAGACCGAGGAGATTTTGGGGGAACATCGGGAGCTTGGAAAATAAGTGTAAGTTATCGAGGATGTTTGCTGTTGTTTCTAGGATTTCCACCACAACTGTCTCCACACGCTTGAAGGAGAACCTTTTGTATGGAGAATATTGCCTTCTTTGGGTTCTGGCAAGGTTTGTATTTATCGGGGTGACCTTGGCTTTGGCTTTAGGGTTGGCAACGGCTTTTTGAAGATCGAACTTGGCAAATAGCGGCGAATGCTTGGGCTTGGGAAGTTGAGGGAGTTTGTTGAACCTCTCGAATTTCTTGTCTGGTTTATTCTGTTTATCAAGGTACTCTTTTAATTTGGTGAGCTTATCGCTAGTGACTGAAGTATTGCCGCGGTCTTGTTCCTGCCGAGCAAGCTTGATGAGATCGTCTATAATTTCCCGCTGCTTACTAGAAGTCTGTGGTTTAACGCCGCCTTTCTCTATATCACTTATCCTCGTGTCAACGCTTACAGGCATACTCTGTGGATTGGTGTCTACAGTATCCGGTGCTCAGTAATTTCACTGGAGCCTCTGACTTTGATACGGTGCTATGCAGGACGTGCGGTTTCTACCGAGGATCAATTTGTGGAGATATTACATTGTTAAAGCTATACACTTGTTTTAGTCACTAGTCCAGCTAATGTGGTCAAAAACGTGTTCTCGTCTGACAGTTGGAGATAGCTCAATTCGTTTTTGGCTGAATCCGAAAAACCCTCGAAGCTCTGGACCTGGAAGTGCTCATCAAAAGTAAGCGAGCCTCGCGACGAGGAATACTCTATGGTGAGCTCAAAGTGCTGCTCTGTAGTGAGAGTAAGCTCAATGTGGGTGAGATCAGTAAATTTGATGAGAATACGATTCATTTCCTTGCACCATTTTGCATATTTCTGGACCTTGTCATTGGTGGGAAATGGCACCAAGTTAGTCACCAATGCCTTTAACTCTTCGAGTTTTTTTACAGAACTACTTATAAATGCCTCTTGGTCTGAAACCGCAAGTTTTTTGGAATCGAAACTCTCACTCATCTGCTCTAACTGCAGTTGTGTCTCGTGTAAGTTCTTTTGGTTCATTTGCAAAATCTGCTCATAGTTCGAATCTTCGGTCACGTACTGGGCTACATCGTTGATCAACTGACTGCTGGGCACCTCGTTACCTTCTGTCTCCCTTAGCACGTCGTCTATCTCTTTCTGTAGCTGTGTCATTTGGTCAAGCATTATATCCGTCTGGTGTGACTTATCCATATATCGGTCATACAACTCGGTATTCTCTCTTGACAAATATTGGATTTGGTCTATCTTGCGGTACATCTGGGTCTTGAGATCCTTGAATTCAGTTTTACGAGCCAACGATTCAGACTCGATGTTCTGGACATGATTTTTGTCTATATCATCACTGGTCAATTCCGAAATTCTACGAAGAAACTTATCTCTAGTTTCTTGTTCCAAGTAAATAAACTTCAATTTGGAAAAAATTTCCTTTTGAAATTGGATCTCTTCATCGATCAAACGCGGATTGAACAAGTTTACATTGGAGCCATCGAATTCGCGCTGAGCTCCCAAGATGACAAATTCATCCTTGTTTTGCTTGATGCTGTCAAATCGGCTCTGTAGTATCTCTATATCTCTTTCCATCCTTATGTTTGTTTATATTTTCCAGACGCGTATTTTTGTATGTTTTGAAGATTTCAAAACCTGGTTTTTTATCTCATCACGATTTCTACGCAACGCACCTAACTGAAGTACATGAACTTCGCTCGATTACGAAGTCTACTCAAATGATTATGCGTTTGTTCTTCTATACAATGCAGTGTCCTTAAGCTAATTTGCATCTCGAGGATGTACAAAACAACTCAATTTCCAGCTCCTATCCTCTTCAGTTTTGTTCAACTGCTGAACTTTCCACAATTCTAATAAAATAAGTTCCTGAAGTGCTGGAACAGGAATGATATTGTAATCTTCAACCTCATGAGGTTTGGCCGTCGGAGGTGCGAATAATAAGCTGCTTCTCTTGCTTCCTCCTGTTCCTGGCATTCCTTTATTCAAATACGGAATCTGGAGGCTTTCGATATCAGCTATAATCCTGGTGATTTTCAAGTACTTGTCGATGTTGATGATTTTTTGATTTAAAAAAGTATTGGCTTTTCTGTGGTTAGGGTTTCCGTCGGTTACAAATGTAAGATCTTGTAAGAATAACGATATGTATGGAACAATGGGAATATTGTAATCGTTGGAAATCAAAAAGTTTCTTAACTTTGACCGATAAACACTATAATTTTTCTCTGGATGGACAATTCCTGACAAGTAGTCGTACAATTCCTTGTACTTATCAGACAATTCTGCCCACACCTTAGCCAACCTGCTAATCAAGTGGGATTGTAATGCAGTGACAATGGCTGCCAAAGAGTTGAAGTTTCGCAAATAGAGACACGAAATGGCAATCTTCAACCAAGTTTTGACCATGTTGACTCTGAGTTTGATACTGATTTTAGGTTGCAATATGGATTCCAAAACATAACCAGATAAACAATTGGTGAACAACAAGGAAAGCCTGACATTTGGTGCCAACTTCAAGTATGCCTTTTTGGCGGTGAAGTTCTCATTCAATAATTCATCAGGATTGAAATTACAGAATATGTGTGATTCGATAAGAGTGAGTTGTTTGGCAATTTCCAACCCGTTGAAATCTAACAAGTTGGGTCTGTAATTAGACAAGACCCAAGCTTGTTCATTGACGAGAAACCATTTTGGTAAAATCATGTCTAAATTCAAAGGTGTGTAATACTTGGCAGTAATATATTTCTGTGGGCACCAGCTTTCTCCCAATATAGCTCTGTAGGTCAAATTTACCTTTTCGATAATTTGGATTTGGTGTTTACTCAATAAGGATGAAGATGACGAAGTTTGGTTTCCAACCCCCAAGGGCATTGGTAGTGTCATTGATTTCAATGAGGAGGTAGAAGTGTTTGTATTGATTTTCGACAATTCGTATCCATCCACCATAGAATATCTAGAACTAATGGCAGGATCAGCCGATGGCTCTTTTTTACTGGATCTGGTAGTTGTGATACTTCTTTCAATCAACTGTTTATTATTTGCTGCACTGATTGGGCCAGCAGAACCTTCGATTAGTGGATGGGTCGACAATCTTGAAGCAATTTCAATTAACTTAATAGCATCGAAAGGCAAATAGACCGAGATACCTTCGTTGAAAAAATTGATCAAAGTTGTCAATACGGAAAAATCCAACTCATGAATCCAATAAGACTCGATCCATAACTGAAACATCTTAACGATTAATCTCCTTCTATTTTTCAATCGAACTTCTCCACTAAGGTCAGATTTAGTCTGCGCTTTTAATGTCTTGTTTCCGAGATCAAAACGGCTGATAAGCTCGTTGATCAAGCCCGCAGGTTTGGAAAAGCTTCTGAAACAAATGAAGAATGTAGACACAAAAAAGTATTCGGGTGGTGAGTTTTCGTTCGTTAATGTGTATACCAAACCCTTGAATGAGGCTCCCAACAAATTTCCATTGGCATCCACAAGTAGCTCATCCTGAATATTTATTTCATTTGTATCATTATTGGCACTGGTATATGGTTGGAATTCAGCATCATAGATGGAAAAGGGTGAAGTTCCCTCGACATCATGCAAAAGCACATCATGTAACAATGAAACTCCTCCGGGGGTCAATCCCAACTCTCCAGTTTTTCCAGATCTAGCGATTGAAAACCTATTGGTTTTGTTTTTGCTCAAAGTACGCTTTAAATCCCTGTTTTTAACCGATTGAGCCTTGGCGATACCAAGAGTACATTTCTTGATAAACTCTTCAGCCTCAATTTTCATTTTGGAATAGTCAGGATATGACCTCTCTGAATTCAATCTAAAATCTCCGGTGACTTCCAACAACTTTCGAATCGAAGAAATGGTGATATTGATCGATCTGATCATTTTCGAGGCGATTTGAATCAACTCTCCACCTTCCAGAGTATAATAGTAATCTTTTGTCGTATCATTAGCATTAGGCTGGGAAGGAATGGCTTTCTTTTCATCATCAGTTTCGTTTAATGTTTTGACCACAAGATTCTTCACACCAGTCACTAGATCGCTAACCAACGATAACAATGCATCCAAAGAGCCGTCTAGTTCCGATGGCTTTTTGCTTGAAAAGTCAGAGCCGACTTTTGAAATGAACAAAAGTTCTCTCAACAAGAGAATGATCTGATGTGTTATTGACTCTAGGATATCGCATCCTATAGTATTGTGCTCTATCAAGTCCAATCTTCCTATTATCAAGCCTAGGTATGAAAACAACAAACCATTGATTTCGGTGATTCTCTGCTTCGCTAACGGTGGTGTAGACAACAATGGATAATTGTTCATATCGTTCTGCAAGTTCTTTTCATTTTCTCTCTTGATGATCTGTTTACTTTCAATGGACCATACCTGCAAAAAGGAAGTGGCTTTTCTTGTAACCTGGTAAATCATCAAGGTCAAAACCTCAATTTTATTGAAATTCGAAGTACCTTTGAACTCATTAGCCTTTACCATCAAGTTATACCAGTCTGCCAATAAAGACTTTCTGGTCTTTCGAACAATTGGTCTTTTGGTAACAATCTCATTAGATCTTGATAAACAGTCAGTCTGTTGCAACAATAATCTTACACCATCACGAATAGAGTTGATTACCCGAATTGAAAAGGTGTACTTGCCATGACGGTTCGTGTGACTCAAAGGGTTCATCAAGAACCTCGCACACGCGTGGAATAAAGGTTTCAAGTAGTGACTGTTGGGTATCTTGCCTATGTTTGAGTCAATCAATTCTTCATCTTCGTCTATTTCTCCGTCAAGTTCTTCTTCCTTGGATGTAACAGCAATTGCAAAATAATTCATGGGGATCCAGCCTCTTTGCAACGAGTCTATAAGTGTCACCTCACCCCACCCTGATTCATCAATAGTATGTACAAAAGCCAAATCATCAATTTCAAATGAAAGGCATATCGATGCGTCAGATTCTGATTGCAAAGTAGTTGAATCAAAAGAGTGTAGAGCACGAACAAAGAGGGATGATAACTCGTCGTCATCATTTTCGGTCTCAACTGTCGAGATAGTCGAGTCTCTGTTGCTGTCATATCTGGATTTAATTGGCTCGTTCGAAGGCGTAGTGTAAGACATCGAGACGCTTGTGTTGTCCTCCTCATGGAGAGACCGATTCTTAGGATCGAGCAATGAATCAGTGGGGTTGATATTAAGCCCATTAGGGTATTTATCCTTCAATGTCCTGTTGGTGCTAAACGTAGGTAAAAACATACTATCAGTAGCACTCACATCAGCAATGGACTCCAGCTCCCCCCATTTGTGAGCTAAGTCCCTTCTTGGAGTCAACCCATCGTTCAAATTATCGGTAGACACGTTTGTACTTGTGATCTTTGTGGCTTTCCAAGGCGATACCCGGGTCCCTTTTATGTTATAGGCTGATTTTGAAGGTGCAGGCATTGAGTTATCGGAATTGAATGACGTCGACATCGCCTCCTGTTTATCGTTGCTCGATACGCTTGATTTTTCGCTATATGAGCTCGATTCTAGTAATTCATCCTGGGTTGACTTGGGCGACCCTGAATTTGGAGGAAATCTCATATCTTCGTCGTCGGTGGACACCGATATGGCGTCTTCCCTATCTTGGGGTTCGTTGATCTTCTTATAGTATAGACTGGTGCGGTGGTTTTTGCCAATGGAAGCCCTATTGTTTATGGTGACTGGATCATTATTTACCTTTTTGATGTTCTCTTGAAACGAGTTCATGAATTGGTACGAGTCTCCCGAAGTTCTGGTTTGCTGTAAAGTCATTGATAAACGTTGGAATTTTTTGCTTAACTCCTGTCTAGGAAGCTTTGGCGACGTTTTGGTATCTCGGATTCCTGTTTCCAGCTCGTTGGTGGTTAAGAAATCAGATGGTTCTGGAAGATTGTGGCCCACTGGGTTATCGAAGCCATGCTCTCCCATCAAGGGAGTTTTGTCGTCCATTGGGTCATTTCCGTATGTGCCATTAAGTTTGGGTGTCTCGTCGTTTCCATAATCATGACCATGTTCTGATTTAACATAGGTATACTCGTCGTTGGAGTTGTTTCGCAATAACGACTCGTTGATAGATGTGAAACTTGGATTGCTACTGACATCTCGAGTGCCAGTGTCATTATTATTGGAGTGAGCAGTCAAATACGTCTGCATTGTCTGACTAGATAGGTCGTGAATTAAATCGCTGTCTTGAACTTGCCCTCCTTCAGAACTAGCTATGCTGGCACTTCTGAGATGATGCTGTCCTTCATCCTCCTCTTCGTCTTCTTCTTCAACCTGGTCGATCATCACAGAGTTCTTATTGGGAATTACTGAATCATGAGATGAATACACACTTGAAGAAGTGCTGAAATGAGTTCCGGCGGCATTGGTATTATTTTTAGCGAACGGAGCCTTGAACATATTATGAGAACCAGGACTATATTGTATTTAGTACCTTTTCAAATATCGTCTGGTTTATTTTATAATATTTGATAAGGTAATAGTCTTTGATATTTGTGATATTAATTGTTAAACTTGTCAGTTCATGAAATAAAACAAGCGCCAATGAGAAAATTCTTTCGGACTTTCGCTGTGCCTGATGACAAGGTATCGCGTGTGCTAAAGAATAGAAATCGAAATTCACTTCGATTGTTGTGGTTAGTAATTATTCTTGTCTGAAACAGTCGTAAAGTGATTTCCTCTTGTAATTTTGTTCATTGGACCACTGAACAATCGAACGTTAGATTGAATAGGCGTGTCTGGCGCGACGCGTCTCCAAGGGGCTCGTTCTTTTGTGAAACGTATGGCTGACTCGAGAGATTAGATTGTTAGAGTGCGAGTGCGGCAAGTGCGAATACGGCTGGATCTGGAAGATCAAATTCAAAGCTAAGGCCGATCTAGTATTAGTATGAGATACGAGGTGTAGGTTGATCGAGGGTTTGAGGTAATGATACGAATCTTCACACCGGTTGGTACTGGAATGACTACATTGTCTCTTGTAACAATAGAAAAATGGGGTTGCACATGGAAAAAAATAATGAAGGATGCGAGGTTCGAACTCGCGCGGACACTGTCCAGTAGATCTTAAGTCTACCGCCTTAGACCACTCGGCCAACCCTCCAGGTTATTAACTTATGCAAAGTTCCGTGCAGCTAACATTTGGCTTAGTTATACTGGAAAACATCAACATTATTGACCCCACAAAACATCACCAACACGTTTGGGGAGAAATAGTCTACGAGATCCATAAGTTCTTGGATAAAAGTGTAGTACATATTTTTTCTTAGCAGAGTATGTCTATTTGCTAATTTTATATACTCTATAGTTTAAGAATAACCAAAACGTAATAAATCCGACAAACGAGATGGAAATATTTAATATGACCCACAAATCAGGATACCTTGCCGGGGGAGATGATGTCCAATCAATGATATGGTACACTATCATTAGTAAGTAGGTCCCTTTTATGATCAAATTCCACAACAAGCCTGAGTTTTTAAACAAGAGTTTGGGACCTATCAACCAGTTGATCAAAAAGTTACTGATCACGTACTGCAAAACCAAACCGTCTTTCTTCAACAATGGATACAAACTGAAAGTCCCCACATTGTTGATCCACTGAACCACATCCACCAACTCTGGTTCGATCAAAATCAATAATGTACTTGGTAACAATGGAATTAGTATACTCTTTTCATGCACTTGGTATGAAAATAAGTAAAATGCAAACGAGTTTCCAGCGAATCCCCAAAGAAGTCCTGGGGCGATATTTTTGGAATTGTTTCTTAGTTTATAAAACAACATCACGTTCATGGGAATAATAGCAGCCACGGTTGTGATCAACGAGAGTTTCGACAACTGAGACGCATCAACAAGCTGTTTGTATTTGAGTATCACGTTGGTTGTGCACCAAAAATTGGCCACCTTATCCTCGAACAAGCCTCTGTTAAAAGGAAACACTCTGATGATAATCTGTAATATAGACTTGGGGTCACGTAAGAAGGGAACCAAGATGGCTGCATTGGTCAAAACTACCGTCAATCCCACAACGACCAAGTGGGTGAAGCTTTTAAGTTGGCTTAGAATAAATACAAAAATAAATGTGGAGTAATAAAGACCCATTTGCTTGAAGTTGATACAGCATATGAACCATATGCTGGCAGTGACATAGTTCTGCTTCAACAAATTAATCAACGAAAACACAAAAAGCCCCAACATGACTGAATTAAACTGAAAATGACCGTGGTCAATAAGAATTAGATGAGCTTGAAACGTGATTATCACCGAAATGATCATTTGGTCCATGCGATTCAAGTTGTTTTTTTTACCCAAATAATTGGTGATGGTAAGTACTGCTGGAAAATAGAAAATCAACTCACTGATTAAGCTCAGTAATCTCATGAACGTTTTAACTTCGTTGGTTTCTATGCCTCTGGATTGGTTCAATGCGAACCATTCTGGGTTCAAAAAGCTTCCGATTTTACCCAAAATGTACAGGTGGAAAGCGGTCAATGGGGGATAGTCGAGTCCCCAGTATTGTAAGTCGAAGTAGTACCATTCGGAAATGGGAAGGTGAATGGTCAACTCCATCCAGTGCCTCTGAGCTTCAAAGTCTCCGTGCATCGGGGGATTTCCTTGTCCCGAGAAGCCTCCTAGTCCTATGGCAGCTCTCATTATAATGGCACTCATAATTATGATGTACCTAGCCGCCCATTGATCGGGTGCTTTTTCGAAGTAGTGAAGAAGTTCGTAAATGGGAGAGTCTTTGAATATGCTGTGGGAAACCAGCGAAAATTTCCCAGCCACTTGGTTTTTTTCCACCGTCACTTCATTCTTGGCTTGACCAGTCTTTTTGGCCGCTTTGACTTTTGATTTGTTCTTGCTTTTGGCCATAATTTCTCCCTACTGCTTACTCGGCGACTCGATACGTGGAGTGTAGAGTTGTCCTAAAATGCGAACCGCGAAAAGATCCGAACTGCAAATTTATGGCTGCGAAAAGTTGAACTTCACCTTTTCGAGAAAGCACTAGCTCTATTAACTAAATATTCTATACATTCTGTGTCTAATTACCCAATTTTAAGGCCTCCTTTTCCAAGTCTATGTGTTTGATCCAGTTGTACTCCCTAACGTAGCCGATGTACTCATTCCACAACGGACAAGATCTGAAGAGGGTAAGACCATCACCAATCATCACCAAACCAAATTTGGCTCTAGTCAAAGCTACGTTCAATCTTCTTTCGTCATTCAAAAACCCAACCTTGAACTCCTTATTCGATCTGACGCACGACATCACAAGGAAATTCTTCTCCCTACCTTGGAAAGCATCGATCGAGGCAACCATAATACCGGAGACTATATGGACGGTGACGGGCTTGGAGTCGTTTCTGATATCGTCAATATCGACCTCGATTTCGACCTCTAACCCTTCTGGGTTTATCAAATCGTCTTTTTGAAGCACCTGCGAGATCAACTCACGTTGTCCGCTGTATGGAGTGATAACACCTATATCTGTTCTTGGAATGTTTTTCTCGTAAATCATCTTTTTCAATACGTGCAAGATATAGTCAATCTCTCCTCTATTAACATAGGTGTATCCACCGTCTTCCCGTAATCTGTTACGTACTGAAGATTCGAAGCACTTGTGTTCTGTGTCAATGAACTGGACCGGGTCATCCCAATTGTCCAACTTTCTATCGTCTTCGGATATACCATCGGCCAACAATCCTCCATAAAATTTGTTTCTGGAAAATTCACTGATCTTAGGATGCATACGGTACTGGGTGTCCAACATATGGGGTTTTTTATAGGTACCATTGAGCAAAACTCTTTCAAATAACGATAACGACAAGTCGGGTACAAGGGAAAAACAACTCAACTGCTTTTGATCTCCAACAAATACAAACTTCTCGATATCTGGCATGGATAATGGAATCAAGGTGGTTGGTTCGGAAGATTGGGTGGACTCGTCCATGATCACTATTGGGCACTTGCTCATAGATTTGAGTTGATTACCCCCAGCAGTGACCGTTGTAGTAAAGATGACTCTTGCTTGTGCCACCAATTCTTTGCTGACATCAAATTGTGCTTTGGCATAGCTCTTGTAGGCCGTTGCACTTACAGGTCTTCCACGCTTGATATCATCAATTAGTTGCTGGAATTTCAACGGCAAAGCGTTGTAAAGTTTCTGGTGCAAACAAATCGGATTTAAAGGGTGGTTCTTGTAATCCTTTTCCTTTTCAGAGGCCACGATTCTAAGAATATGGTTTTTGTGCGTAGGCAACAATTTCTCGGCAATATTATCGATAGCAATATTGGAGGCTGCAACAACCAAAATTGGGTAGGTTCTTAACGAGTCCAACAATTGAAGAACAATCTCAAAAATGGTAGACGTCTTACCTGTTCCTGGGGGCCCCTGTAAAACGGTGATGGGATTATTAAGAACTGATTGAATGGCCACTTTCTGAGAGTTATTGAGATGGGGATTCGAAAACTTGAGAAAGTTGTTAAAATTAAGTTGCTTGATAGGCTTTTTACCGAGCAACATATCGATAAAACTTGGATTCGACAACTTTGACATCGCCAGAAGGACTCTGGTTACGGGAACCGACGTAAACAAAAGACTTAAGGACCTGACATTGGTGGTCTTGGGTAAAGGAGCATTGTTCCAGCCATAAAGTTGTATAACCATAGCATGTGCTTCTCCCCCATTTGAGCTTTTACCACCACGGCCACCTCTGCTGCCGCCTCTTCCGCCCCTTCCACCTCTTCCACCACGGCCACGTTTGCCACCTCCTCCGCCACGACCACCACGACCTTCATTCTCCAATTCGGCAGTTGCTATGTATCCATACCACGGAGTTGCGTCGTCCAAGACCAACATGACACCTCTGCCTGCGTAGAACGGCGATTTGTTCAACATCCGAAGTTTCTCTGGCACCATGGCCTTAACAGTCGGGGATTCTCCATCAATGGTGACTTTAAACAGAGTATTTTTCTTATCTTGATCTGCAAACCACTCAAGTATCATGTCTTCTGCGCCCACTGAGTTGGACTGAGAGTCCATACTTTCCTCCAAGAATAAATTATAACTCATGGCACGCAAATAATCTGGCAATGAATCGTGGGAGAGGGTAGGCTCTTTTTTGGCAGGTTCTTTTTTGGCGAGTTCATTTTGAGTTGTGTCGGTCTTACCTGATACATCTACTTTTTCGATTGAGCCGTTTTTCTTATCATCACTGAAGCCTTTAGCTTTATGTTCCTGGGTCTTTAGTTCTTTCTTTGGTTCTTTCTTTGGTTCTTTGGTCTTGGATTCCTTGGTTTTTGAATCTTTAGCCTCGCTTGCCTTACCCTTGGGATCTTTCTTTTGGGATTTCTTCTTATCTACATTCTTAACCTCATCGTTTCCAGCTTTTTCAGCTCCTTTTACTCCCTTTCTATCCTTATTCTTTGAATCATAACCATTCTGACTTTTGATCCTTGGCTCTATCTTCGGTTTGACTTCTGAAGACTTTTCGTTATTCCTGTCTCTAGTGTTTAGTTTCTCAGTACCTCTACCTTGTACTTTACCTTGTGGTTTACCTTTAGGCGTGGACCTTCCTGAACTTGGTGTTGGACTTCTGCTCGGTTTGATAGATTCTTTAGAGCCAAGCTTGGTTGAACCGATCGCCTTGACGGTGGATCCAGATCTAAGAGATGAAGCAAGCTCTTTGGTTGCAAGATAGTGGGCTTTTCTGGCTTCTTGTTCAGGATCAAACGGCTTGGGTTTCGTCTCTCTCTTGGGACCGGCTTTACTACGACCTTTTTTGGCAAATCTCAGCTTCTTGCCACTAGAGGCTGCAGTCGGTATGAAGTCTTTCATACCTAGCAAGGCATGAAGAAACTTGTCGTCGTTTTCACTAATCAAGGTATAATCTGAGGAAACAGGATTGGTTTCCAAACACTTTTTACACACAATGAGCTGATCTTTGCCAGATTTGGAGCTGTTTGCAACATACAAATGTTTGTCACCATGACAAACATGGCATTCGATGTCTCTCAATTTTCGGTAATAGTTGATCTTGCTGAAAAATGCACCATTCGATAACGAATATTGATAAACAGTTTCTCCCGAGTCTTTTGTTTCCTTGTCAAAACAGGTCTTGCACAACAATGACATGTCGGAAAGGCCATATCTTACTATACTCAACTGGTGTATGTTACTATCGTGACACTCTTCACACTCGATGAGCTCGCTCCCAATCTTGACGGATTTGTGTCTAGTCGATGATAAATGCTTGGAAACAGTATTGCTGTCATGTTTCGTGGAGCATGTCACACATGTATAGGTGTCTTCTGCTTCCATACTATCTCCCTGATAAAGAGTGCTACTTATTTTTCACTTATTTCGAAATGCTCATTGCTTATCCGAGCAGGGACAAAATGTTGCAGAGGTATAAAAGTATTGCATAGTAAAAATGACGTAACAAGTAAACGGTCTGACAAAAAAAAAACCTCAATTGTAAGAAGTAACGTAAGATGGCATATGTTGAGAGGGAATGCTCAATGATTAGTTCTCGGTATCAGTTTTGACTCTAGGATTAAATACAAGTACGAGATGAGTGGGTGAAATAGAGTTCTTGAAACCACAGTTCGCATTAACTACTGATAATAGAATTTGGATTCTGAAGTTGCAACAGCACCGCTATATAAGCCATTTGATGACAGGTTCAGACTAGCTGTAGCTATCTTGTATTTATGAGTGTTCAAACTGAATGGTGAATATTTCACACTCTCCATGTACATAGCCGGCGATTGAAAATTACATAAAAAAACTATATAGATCAACAGAAAAGAGCCTCTTCAAACATCCTTTAAATCCATAGTTTGTATAGCTTAGGTAAACGTTCCAGGCAATGTCCTAAGTTCCGATCACTCTTCTCGCAACACCTTAGTGTATATCTACACTACCCAAAACTATCCAGTCATTGACGTCACCTTCGCAAAGCACCAATTTGAGCACTCCGCCATCCCATCCGAGACCGTTGTCGGTCAAATTGTGCTCATCACAATTGTCAATGTTCAAGTAGTCCAGAATTCTCGTTTTTATGGTCCTCCACAAAGCATTGTCTACGGGATGAATGTCACTATACACCAATGATAGATGGGGGTCGTACTCGTTGGCCGACCATTCGGCCGCTTTTAATGCAGCGTTGGCTTGAATGGAGGACGTTTCAAAGTTTTTGTGTTCAACATGTTCATCTTTGTGCTTTTTCAGTTTCAGTTTCTTCCTTTTTATGGTGTTCCCATGGTTATCTTTGGTATACAACTGAGGATTCTGCTTTATGTTTTCTTGCTCTATATCATGGGGTAATATAACAAACAATTCACGGATGATTCGGGCAAAAGACACCAAATTGGGATCTCGGGCCACCTGGAAATATAACTTCTTGAAGAACTTTCGCTGGGTATCGAGCTTTCCAAGAGTCACTAGGTTGGAATGGTTTTTGGGTAAAGACTCAATGGCAATCACACTTGACGACAAGATACGGTCGACATCATCTCTGGTTTGTGTCGGATCCTCCAAGTCAATCTGTATATTGGTAGTGATGGTGATGTGTGGTTCGAACTTGGGCGGCTGTCCGGGGAACAAGGTATTCAACGAGGACATCAAAGTGGTCAATTTGTCGTACAATTGGGTATTCTTTTTGGGGCAAAGCCATAGTGCAACGCCTAATCCTATCGAGTTAGTCATCAGTATACTGCCACGCTTTTCAGGTTACATACCCATCTTGGTGTAGTGTAAGGGTTTTCCTTCAGATTGATTAGTTTCTACTAATTTGAGTCTGCTTATGTAATAACACCAATTTTATTTACAACACGCTGGAACCGCCAGCTATGAATAAAACAAGCGGCAGAGCTAAGCAATAATACAACGTGTATTGTGTAACTAATATGTATATGTAGACTAATATTTGGATGTGATCACATCGACGCCTTCTACGGCACTAGAGTCAACGAACCACGAAACGTCAGTGGTTGTAAGGTCGTTCACGAGCTTAGAAGGCAACTTGCTTTGCTTGTCGTTAAATATCTCCTTCAATATAGGAGCTTTACCAGCACCCTCAGCTACAAAAGCAATGGAAGTGGCTTTTTCGAGCACTGGAAAGGTGAAGCTGATCCTTCTTGGTGGAGGTTTGGGAGAGTCATTGATGTAGGAAATTAACTCGCTTCTCTCTTCAAGCAACTTGTGCCCAGGAAACAAAGAGCAGGTATGACCATCAGGACCACAACCCAACAAGATCAAGTCAAGCTTGACATCTTTAGGTAACTTGGACTGATACTCTTTTGCGATCTGGGCATCCTTGGTCACATCTGCGCCTTCCAAAAGTCCATCTTTGCCCGACAAAAGCGACTCATCAATGGTGTTAACTTGGGGCTTTCCCGACGATGCAGGCAAGTGGGCCAAGACCATTTCATTGAACAAGCCATAGTTGGAGTCTGGATGGTCCAATGGCACAAGTCTTTCGTCACTGAACCACACCTCCCATTTGTTCCATTGAACTTGTGGGGCAATCTCCTGGTTGTCAATGAGCGCTTTTTTCAACACCTTGCCCAAAGAGCCTCCCGATAATGCGATCTTGAAGGTGGATCCGTTTTGTAAGGCTTGGTGTTGGAGCTTCAAAATGTGTTGACCCACTGAGTTGGCCACATCAATTGACTGGTTATAGGCGTAAACTTTGGATGACATTCTGGTGTATATCTAAAGATTCCCTACCGATCTACTTCTGCGCCACTTACGCGCAACCAGAGAGCGCACTATATTAGTATACAGGCCGGATAGCACTAAACCGCTGAGCATACTCGCAGTAATTTGGCCCTACTTTTAATTATTACTTTGGTGTAGCTATGTAGTATTTAGTATGAATTAGTCGTACTCAATCAATGGTACTGGTCTATATTTTAGATTCCTAGTCAACTAAACTGAAAATTCTGATTGTTCCAGGATGTCAACTTGGTATTAACTCATCTATTCCAAGTAGTGGGCATACTCGGCACTGTCCTTGATCTTGTTGTTCAAGAATTTCTCCAACTTGTTGGCGTTCTTATAATACGTGGTTGTTTCGCTGTTGTAGGACCGGCAGTTCTTGAAAATTAACCTGCAATCATACAAGAATTGATCAAAAGACTCGTACTTGTCGTTTTCTAGTTTCAGTTCCATGGTTGACAAATCCATCGGCTCCTTGATCACCTCATAATAGTCAGCCACTTCCTCCTTATTGACAGGAATAGCAAATGGCCAAGCAGATGGGTGGTTGCTCATCTCTGAAAAGAGTGTCACCATAAAGTTGTAGTGGGGGCCGCGCTTGGGTTTTTGAGCCAACTTGTCCATTTCGTCCAGCCACCCGGCCTCAAGCAAACCAGGTATATCGCTAGGATCAAGAGTGACGTTTTTGTTGGTTTTGAATATCTGTAAGCCGGGCCTCACCACATGGCTCTTCGAACGTTGTTTAATTTTCTTTTCAATAGCTGCTTTTTGAAGAAGCAAGATCTTTCCCAGGTCCAAATACCGCAAGATGGAGGGCAACATAGCACACTGCATTAATGTTCCTCCTTCGTAGTCCTTGATATACCCCATCCATACCGATTTATCGAGCGATATTTCCTTGGTGAAACCCTGCTTTTTGAAGTACCCTATGGCATAATTATCGGCATATGTCAAAAAATACTTTATGGGCGATGTCGCTCTTACATAATCCTTTAAGTGGTTCATCAAATGAGCACCGTATCCTCGTACTTGTTCGGTGGACGAAATGGCACAGAACACAATCTCTGCAAACTCTCGATTATTGAACGGCCGATATGTGATTCCTCCAACAACAGTAAGTGGCTTTCGAACAACTGCCATGGACAAATGTGATCTGTCATATACCAATCTCGAAATGTACTCTCGGGGCATTTTGGGAAGTTGTTTCTGAAAAATGTTTTTGAGGCCCGTCAAAACGATAAGGTTTTCTCGAGTATTGTCATTATTGACCACCCGAAACTCTATTTTGCCTTCTTTCTCCTCGATAACCGAGGGTCTCTCCTTAAAGGTATATGTTACGCCATCGAAATTGAAGGTGGTGATTCGCTTTCTCTCCTCTTCCGCCTCATCCACTTCGTCATCATCACCATCTTCCTCGTCCTGTTCCTCATCTCCTTCAATCTTCGGCTTCTTTATCTTGGTTTCCTCTTTGATCGCCCCAGAATCTTCTTCCTCGTCGTTGTCTTCTTCTTCATCATCGTCGTCGTCGTCGTCTTCCTCCTCTTCATCTTCGTCATTCTCTTCTTCGTGTTTAGGTTCGGTTTTGACTTTTTTTATCAATGGAACATCGTAGTCTTCATCATCGTCTGATTTGACTGACGCGGTTCTCTTTCTGTCCACCATTCCTTCACGATTGTTCAGACTATTCTCACCGATGTTGACGTAATTTCTGGAGATCAGTTGAGTCTGCTTACATAATCTCTGCATATCAGACAAGGCTTCACTCTAGCGCGATCACCTCCACCATTTGAACTACTCCCACGATATATGTCAGCTTGCAGTCAGAGAAAACACAGGAGAGCCTTTTCTCAGAGGTTCCTTCTTCAGACTTTGTATCACCACACCTCTCTGCTATGTTTCATAGCATCGTTCGCTCCAGTTCCGTGACGGCCCATCAATCTCATCTCGCACGTGACAAAAAATCTCTTACTCATCACTTTTTTAAATCACATCCCATTTCATATTCAATCTAAGCTTTCTTCACCAGAACTATGTCGAACTATACTCAACTTAGCCATTCACACGAGCACCCTAACAATGGTGCTGCTACAGTTTTGTGTTGCAACTGTGGTGTGCCCATGGATGGGTCGCAAGGTTTAGTAATGTGTTACGACTGTATCAAATTGACAGTGGATATCACCGAAGGAATTCCCAGGGAGGCAAATATTTCATTCTGTCGTAACTGTGAGAGATTCTTGCAACCACCAAACCAATGGATCAGAGCAGAATTGGAATCTCGTGAATTATTGGCCTTGTGTTTGAGAAAATTGAAGGGCCTCAGTAAAGTCAGATTGATCGATGCTTCATTTATCTGGACCGAACCACATTCTCGTCGTATTAGAGTCAAGTTGACTGTACAGGGTGAGGCCATGACCAACACCATTGTGCAACAAACCTTCGAAGTTGAATACGTCGTTGTAGCTATGCAATGTCCTGACTGTGCCAAATCTTATACCACCAATACTTGGAGAGCCGCCGTTCAAATCAGACAAAAAGTGTCGCATAAAAGAACTTTCTTATATCTTGAGCAATTGATTTTAAAGCACAATGCTCATGTTGATACCATTAGTATCAAGGAAGCCAAAGACGGGTTGGATTTCTACTACTCTCAAAAAAATCACGCCGTGAAAATGTTGGACTTTTTGTCGGCGGTGGTACCAATAAAATCCAAAAAATCCGAAGAGTTGGTTAGTACTGATATCCATGCCGGTGCCTCCTCATACAAATTCACATTTTCGGTTGAAATAGCCCCAGTTTGTCGTGATAATCTTGTGGTATTGCCAAAGAAATTAGCACACTCTATGGGTAACATACCAAGATTGGTGTTGTGTTCCAAAATATCTAATATGATTCAATTCCTTGATCCAAACACCCTTAAAACTGCCGACTTATCCGCTCCTATGTACTGGAGAGCACCATTCCCAGCATTATTGGATGTTCAACAGATGATTGAGTTTATTGTCTTGGACGTCGAACCTACCGGGGAAATCAGAGGTAAGCATGTGTTGGCTGACATTGAAGTGAGTAGAACTGCTGATATGGGTGTCAATGATAACTCGTTTTATGTCAGATCTCACTTGGGTGGTATTTTGCATCCTGGTGACACTTGTTTGGGATACTACTTGAGCAATGCCAACTTCAATTCTGATCTCTGGGATACCTTGGATACCGACAACACCCCAGAAGTTGTGTTGGTGAAGAAGAACTACCCAAGAAAGTCCAAGAAATCCAAGAACAGACAATGGAAGTTGAAGAGAATGGCCAAGGAACACAGCGATATTGTTGCCAACGACGACACTTCAAGAGCCGCCAGACAAGAACAAGAAAGAGCAGAAAGAGATTACGAGTTGTTCTTGCAAGAATTGGAAGAAGATGAAGAATTGAGACAGACCATCAATATGTATAAACACGGTGACGCACCCAAGGTTGCTGATAACGATGATGAGATTGATGATGATGAAGACGCTCCAGAAATCGCCATTGATGAGTTATTGGACGAAATGGACGATATGTCTTTGAACGACCACCCTATGGGCGACGAATAGACTTTAGCATAGATAATTCAAACCAAGAGCTTAGCTTATTTTCTATAATTTTTAGGGGCAATACAAACTAAATGGACCAGCATGTACTCTACCAAACTTGAAGATCCTACGCACATTTAACATTGACTGCTCGCGTTCTCTATCAATCGTACTCACGATAGGCGTTTAGCACCGCCGTTTCGTAATAGTCTTATCTCTGTACTCTCTCCTCTTCATACTGCAGGCTCGTTTGCAGCCAAAATCTTCACGTGACTGGGCAGGCTGGAAGGCTGATATGATGGCGCAAGAGCCCCTAGACTAGCTACTATATTATCTTGCACACCGCTGATATGAACAACAAACCCGTATCGGACGCAGGTAGGGCACCCAGGTTCACTCCTTTGGTGTCTTTTGTGGAGTCATCTTTCTTCACCAAGTTGTCCGAGCTCAAACTCAACCAGTTCAAACTAGATGCATCCCAGCAAAGAATCTCAGGGTTTACTACACGTCCGACCAAATTAAACAAGTTTAACGATACTCCTGTGATCAATTTGGATATTGACAGTTTCTCAAACAACGAGGATAGGTCCAATGTTCGAGTCCGGGGCTACATCGTGAATGTCAATACCGTGGAGGAGTTCAAGCTGCTTGATAAACAAGCGCTCTTAAAAGAATGGGGGAAGGAAGTCCAGCAAAAGCTTTTGAACCAGGATAACCTCGACTTTGACAACTTCAATCAGTTTTTTGTTTTAAGCTTCTCGGACCTCAAGAAGTACAAGTTTTACTACTGGCTAGCTTATCCAGTATTCGGAGCACCTTGGGTAGAGGACGGTTCTCAAACAGAAGATAAATTCAGTGTAGAAGATGAGGATATTCAAAACCACCTAGCCAACAGTGTGAATCAACTAATACAGGTGGACGAATCGGGGAATTTGCAAGAGTCTCTCAATGTACCCCCAAACAAGCAGGGAAAGTTTATATTTATTGACACTTGCTTGAGTAAGGACAAAAGACCAGGTATCCAACTTAAAAACTATTTATACTATCTTGCGTACCGAAGTTTTGAGAGATGCTCAGTGTTGTGTTACCGTCCCAATGGTCAAAGCTTCCGGCTTAATCTCAAGTTGAGCTCGCCATTGAGCAAGGAGTTGAAAATAACTGGATGGGAACGAACCATTCAAGGTAAGCTAGGACCTAAATTGGCTGATTTAGGGTTATTGATTGACCCTACGCAGTTGGCAGCGCAGGCTGTGGATTTAAACCTCAAGCTCATGAAATGGAGAATCGCCCCGGAACTCGATCTTGACACCATAAAGAGCCAGAGAGTATTGTTGCTTGGTGCAGGCACCTTAGGCAGCTATGTTGCCAGAGCATTGATGGGCTGGGGAGTCAGAGATATCACTTTCGTGGACAACGGCAGGATTTCCTACTCCAATCCCGTAAGACAACCACTCTTCAGTTTCAAAGACTGTTTTAGCGATAATGGACAGGGAGAAACAAAGGCGCCCCGGGCTGCAGAGGCACTTAAAGAGATCTTTCCTGGTGTTAACTCCAAGGGTATCGCCATGGAAGTTCCCATGATTGGCCACGCCATTACGGACGAAAATCTGCAGCGAGAGAGTTTCGAAAGTTTGAATAAGTTATTCGACGAGCACGATGTAGTCTACTTGCTTATGGACTCGCGTGAATCGCGGTGGTTGCCCACTTTACTAGGTTATGCCAAGAGTAAGCTAGTGATCAACGCAGCGTTGGGGTTTGATAGTTATCTTGTGATGAGACATGGCAATCTTAATCAAAGATTGGGCTGCTACTACTGTAACGATGTTGTAGCCCCCAGCGATAGCTTGACTGACCGTACCCTAGACCAGATGTGCACTGTTACGCGACCGGGCGTGGCATTGTTGGCGTCGTCTTTGGCTGTGGAGCTTATGGTTTCTGTATTACAACACC
This sequence comes from Suhomyces sp. yHMH580, assembly GCA_030580235.1. Lineage (NCBI taxonomy): Eukaryota > Fungi > Ascomycota > Pichiomycetes > Serinales > Debaryomycetaceae > Suhomyces > Suhomyces sp. yHMH580. The sequence continues at coordinate 1,095,959 of JAKTSN010000001.1, read as the reverse complement.
CCGATAAAGCCAACGCACCAGCGTCTGCTAATGACAATCCAGAAACTAAATTCGGCGAGGTTCCTCACCAAATCAGAGGATTTCTTCACAATTTCCAGCAACATAAACTTCATGCCCCAAGCTTCAAGCAGTGCTCTGCTTGTTCAGACATCGTGATAGAGCAATTTAGAGAACACGGCTGGGACTTTGTCAAAAACTGTTTGAACGACTCGGGATATTTGGAAGATTTATGTGGTCTCAAGCAAGTCCAGCAAGAAGCCGACTTGGCATCGGCAGAGCTTATCAAAGACTTGGAAATAGATGACGACGACGAGGATAGTGAGTGGTTGTCATAAAAACTAGAAAATCATTCAATCTTTTCACTATGTGTTACACTATATATGCCATTCACCATATACATATCCAATTAGCCAAGACCCTCTCTCCCTTATCAGTCGCTTTCACTTTTACGCTTACTCTTCGCGCATCTTCTTTAATATTTCGCACATCTTTCAAAGCGCGTTGTAAACAAACAATAAATTGAGATTAAAAGAACTAATCGACCCTTCCAAATGACTAGCATGATCTCGTCCGTTGAACAGACGAGTGTAGGCGATCCCGATGTTGTGGTGTTGGGAGTCAGTCCCAGCCTATACAAATCATGTATCAACAACACAGCCAAGCGGCCCAATAGAATAAAACCGTACCCTTTGAGCGACGTCAATGATCTAAAGATCCAGCAGGGGCTTATCATAAAGGACTTGCTCTTTTCGTCACTAGGCTATGAGGGCTGCTACATTCGTCATAGTGAGAAGTACAATGCATCTATAGAAGATCTCAAAGTTAGGGGTCCTGATTTTAAGATCGCCAAACATCTCGATATAAGCTTGAAGAGCATGACCAAACAACTTATAAAGTTCGGTAAGTACTATTCGGGTCTCAAGGGATTTGTTGAAGTTTACGACGATTCGAGATTTGGCACCATCATCCAAAAATTTTGCTCCAACATCAACGAGTTCTTGAGATTGTACCAACAAGTGATCATAGCCATTGAACAAGAGTTCAAGTATAATCCCAACTTCAACCTCAACTTGTTCGAAACCATGATTAATGAAAACGCCAACCAAATTATCCACTTTTACGAAATCGCCATAGAAATACATGAGTTGACTCTCGAAAGACAGCTCTCGTCTGCATCCAAAACCAACCAATTTCAAGACTTTCTAACAAATGTAACATCTGCCCTCAAACAGCCGGGCTTAATCGATACCAATGTCAATAGTGAAAGGTTCGACTCATGCAAAGGTGGATTGGTATTACGTGTTATCCAGACTAGAATTAATATATACAAGGGAGATATAAGGTCATTTGAATTTTTGAGCTCGTTGTTCGATTCCATAAGTGAAGATTACGTATATATGCTCAATTCGTGGCTACTCAATGGGGAAATCAACGACCCATCTGACGAATTCCTAATTCGTGAAAAACCGGTCCCTGCAAAGTTTTTTGAACTATTTAACAATCAAAGTGAACACTACTGGAATGAGCTATTCATAATCAGATCCGAGGGTTTGATAGATCAGTTCACTAGTGCTGAAACCCAAAGAAAAATCTTGAATACTGGGAAGTACTTGAATATTTTTAAAAACTGTACAAGCTTGACGACCCTCGCAAATATTGCTGAAATCTCCCCAATTGACAAGATATTCTCAAAAGATTTGGAGTTGAAAATCAATGCTTTTCACCAGAGAGCCAACAATCTTCTTATGAAACTCTTGTTCGAAGGTTTCCATATCAAAAATGTTGTCGGTGATTTCCAGACATTATTCTTGTTCAATGATTCTTACAAAATTGACAAATTCCTCGATAAGTCATTCAGAGACTTGATGAGAAACAGATACTCAGTGTCGATATCCAAATTGCAAAAGCAGTACCACGAGGTGACTGCTACCACTGCAATGTCCAAATCAGCACGCAAATCAAATCATACCGAGCCAGGCTCTATAATCCACGAATTCATCATACATAATCAAAACTTTACCGTCACCACAGCTAATTTCTATCAAGTAACCAAGGAAATCATGAACGTTGCTAGTTTAGACACCAACGTATTACAAAATGAAAACAATTACCACGACATGTTTGAAAACTTGAATCAGAAGCTCCAAATGCCTTCGTCTCAAGATGCCAACTCGTTTGACCAAAACCATCTTGACGAATATGCAGTTTCAAGTCTTGATCTCAGCATCAGCCTACCATTTCCCCTCAACCTTTTCATTAATCGAGAACTTTCCTACCATTATGAACTTATGTTCAAGTTCCAGATCTTGATTAAATTCCTCGGCAAGCTAAATGACACTACCTGGAAGAATATCAATCATTCGACAGTATGGAAATACGCTAAATTCGAGCCCCGTATAAAGAAATGGATTTTGAGATGTCGGGTGCTTCACAAGAGGATGATAGACTTTTTGAATGAACTACAAATGTACCTAAATCATGATGTCAACGATACGAACTACAAAATACTTGACAATTACTTTGAAAAAGTATCAAAGGAGTTGAAAAAACCACCCGCTGAACCTGAAAGGACGGAAAGCATTGGCCAAGAGTTTAACGCGTTTGGCAACAGGTATGGAAACAGTGGTCCAAGATCGGAGACCGGATTTAATAGCGCCTTGAGAAACTACAACAACAACAGATCCAACCAGTTTGACAACAAAATCCTCTCTCATGAAATGAAACGGTCCAAAAACAATTTTAGTGATCAAGAGAAATCAGAAAAGGCCGATGTTTCAATAGAGGCATTGATGAGAAATCTAAACGATTATCTCAACACGTTGATAAATGACTCACTTATTACGAGGGAAGATCTATTAGATAATCTCAAAACAATGTTCGATTTGATGGTGCTGTACAATAACTATTTGAACAGATTGAAAAAGGTCTTGATCTTGTGCAATCGGGAATTATTCGAAAGGTTTGCGTCCGATTATCCTGACAAGTTTGGCGAGAAGTCAATCGACCCCGACCAAATCGATATAAGATTTGACAATCTAAATGGTACCTTGAAAGAGTACTATGAAAGTTTCGGCAACTCTCTCTCCAAGTTTATCTTTACATTGCGAAGGTATGGTGAAATCGAGAATAAGAAGATTTTGGTGTTGAGCGAAAGGCTAGAGAGGAGTTTTCCAGAATAGCTGAGTTCTTGCATTTTTCTACTCTGTATTATTACTAGTATATACAATATACATAATCAACATACATAATCATTGGTGTACATCTATACACATACATAAAGATTATGATGAAGCTGCAGGTTCGTCTTCGACTTGTTGTTCGTTAAGGACCTTGATGATTTCGTCGGTCTTTTCATCGCTATAGATTTGGAAACCACCGTCTTTGGTGACACTGGCCAACTGGGCGTTTTTACAGTCCAATTTTTCTTCCATAACTTGTTTCAATATTTTCAAGGCCAACAATTCAGCTTCCTTCAAAGTTAAAGATTTGTGGTATTCATTTTGCAATTCTGCTTGTGCACCTTCCGAGCCAGAGCCAATAGCCTTTGCGTCATATCTATAAAAGGTTCCTGAAGGTTCGGCGTGATACAATTGGGGTCCTTTATCTTTATCAACACCAGCAATCAATAATGCAACACCAAAAGGTCTTGACATCAATTTTTCTTCACCTCCAGCACCTTCACCGAACCTCAAGGCCAAATCACAAACTGACTGCGTCAAGCTTTCCACCTGAATATCTTCATCATAATATAAGTTGTGAGTCAATGACGATACTCTTGCATGATCAATCATGGATCTAGCATCGGCAGTTAAACCTGACATGGCACATCCAACATGTTTGTCAATTTCCACGATTTTTTCAATAGACGAATGCTCCAACAATGAAGATGTCACTCTCTTTTCGACACCTAAAATCACACCTTCACTGGTGGAAATTCCGATAGCTGTGGATCCTAACTTGATGGCTTCGAGCGAGTATTCAACTTGAAATAGTCTTCCTTCCGGTGAAAAGGTACTCACACCACGATCATATTCACTTCTTGTTAAAAACATGGTTTTGAGTATATGCTTGACAATCAATTATCAGCTCGTCACCCCGTAATCACTTGTACTACTGGTGTCTATGTAGTCTGTATTGGAGACTATTTGTTCTGGCCGATCGAGTGGCAATATGGTCCGGTCATATGATACATCACGTGACAGAACTGAATCACGGCTAGTTATTTGCATCTATTTAGTCTAGGATTACAAGCTAAGGGTAGTTCTAAGGCACGTTTTATTTAACTAGCATAAATATAAGTCGCTTATTGCTTTGGGCACAATTGGACGATCTTCTCGGCAGCTGGGTCTAAGTCTTCGTAAGCAAACAATTTCAAACCGGAGTTGTCGATCAATTTCTTGGCCTTGGCCATGTTGGTACCTTGTAATCTAACCACAACTGGGATTTCCAAGTTGAAGTTCTTGGTAGCGGCAATCAAACCTTCGGCAACGTAGTCACATCTGACAATACCACCGAAAATGTTGACGAAAATACCGTTGACCTTCTTGTCAGACAAGATCAATTCAAAGGCCTTTTCAATGGTTTGAGGAGTAGCAGTACCACCACAGTCCAAGAAGTTGGCTGGTTCACCACCGTACAACTTGATGATATCCATAGTGGCCATGGCCAAACCAGCACCGTTGACGATGTTGGCAATGTTACCGTCCAACTTGATGAAGTTCAAGCCGTATTCAGCAGCTTCAACTTCTTGAGGGTCTTCTTGGGTGGTGTCTCTCCAGGAGTATACTTCCTTTTGACGGAATGAGGCGTTGTCGTCGAATCCTAACTTGGCATCCATGGCCAAGACTTTGTTGTCTGGGGTTTCGGATAATGGGTTGATTTCAACTTGAGTACAGTCACGTTCAGTGAAGACTTTGTATAAGTTTTGGATGGTCTTGGCAGCTTCTGGAATGGCCTTGTCGGTGTAACCCAAGACAGATGCGATTTCGGTAGCCAAGGAGTCGGTGACACCTTCTTCCAAAGGAATTGGGAAAGTCTTGATGGCGTTAGGGTCTTTTTCAGCGACACCTTCAATGTCCATACCACCTTGAGCAGAAGCAACAATAACTGGCAATTGGGTGGCTCTGTCCATCAAAATGGCAAGGTAGGCTTCGGTTCTGGCGTCTTTTCTTTCGACAACATAGACAGCAGTGACTTCCTTACCGGCAGCACCAGTTTGCTTGGTGATGATCTTGTGACCCAACATTTGTTCGGCCAAGTCTTTGGCTTCTTCTGGAGAGGAGATCAACTTGACACCTCCTTGTAAACCGGAGTCAAAGTGACCTTTACCACGACCACCAGTCAAAGCTTGAGCCTTGATGACCAACTCGTTGGTACCCAATTCCTTGGCAACGTCAAAAGCACCTTGAGCGGTGGTGGCAGCGGCACCGTTAGGAATACCAACACCGTAAGACTTCAATAAAGCAGCCGAACGGTATTCATGTAAGGACAAAAATCTCTTTTGTTGAGCGACAGACTAGATGTTAGTATGGGTTTATCGAATGAAATTACAAAAAATTCTCGTGGAATTGACATATTGTCGAAACCTGTCACCATCCATCCCTTTTTAATTTGATAGCGCCAAACGTGTTTCGAGGCCATTTCCTGTCAATTCTGTTGTTGCTATATCACACGTACTCTTGAGGCTCTGGCAATGGTTCTAGACAACATCTTTATTTAACAATTATTAAATAACAACTAATGTAAGTTCAAGATAAAACTTAACTTGTCCATACCGAAAAAATTTACCACGGGTCTTAACTAGTGCGAATCGGGTGTAGAGGTGGGGTCAACCTGGAAGACGCATCGGGTGTTCGGAGGCATTAGACCCGAAGCGGCTACGGAACAAGAATTGACAGAAATAGGGAACTACGCGAACGGGAACTACGGAGTCGCTGTGCTGCTGCATTGTAGGCAGCAATCTGGACCTGGTTAGGTGTAGGTAGAGTCAAAATTATGGTAGTAGGCGTGTCATGTTTGATTCGTTGCCGACCATCCCCCCAGTGGAGCAGCACCGTCCGATGACAGCCGGGCCGTCACGTGCGTATTGGAAGAACTTGCGGCTTTGCAGCTTTGACGCGGACGTCAATTTAATTTCATGTATTTCGAGAAGATAAGCCAATCGAGATGCAAGAAAGAAGTGAAAAGTATAATACGAGCCGCATTAAGCCAATGACTATACCAAATCCACTATACTAAGTATCCGATACACCTTCCGACACGACCGTCCGGACTATCGGACTCTTCTTACTAGTGTGGCGGGTCCTGTTGTGTGCCGTTCACGTGGACTCACGTGTTGTTTCGCACGTGCGTGAACATCTCATCACAAATTTGGCTACCCTTAATACTTACTAACCAATAGAGATGGGAAGACCAGCTTCAGGGCGATACTCGGAAAAGAGTGTGAGAAAAAGTGGCTCACGTAGTAGCAAAGATGACAATGAGTTTTCCAGCATTTCTTTTGGTGCTCTAAACGCTGCTCAAGACAAACTCAGGCAAGAACAAAGCGATTCAGGCTCAGATTCAGAATCAGAATCAGGCAGTGACCAAAATTCAGGGCCCAAAAGGCGTACTTTTGATACCAAGTATAAGAAAAAGAAGAACAAGCATGCACCCACAGAATCATCATCTAAAAGACCAGTATCTAAAATCAGAGAAATTGCCGGTCTCAACAACCAAAGCACCCTTCACACCGATGTAAGATTTGATGCTGCGTATGGTAAAGCAGATTTGGCTCAGACCAGAAAGAACTACGCCTTTTTGGATGAATACAGACAACAAGAGGTACAGTCCATGCAAAACATCTTGAAAGACAAAAAGTCAAACAGGCTATTGTCACAAAGAGAACGAGATGACGTCCAGTTGAAGCTTCAGTCCCTCAAATCAAGATTGGATACCATGAAAAACCGTGATTTGGAAGCCAAGATCTTGGCTGATCACAAGAAAAATCAAATGAAGAATTTCAAGGAAGGAGCTCAATCGACGCCATACTTCTTGAAGAAGAGCGAACAGCGGAAGTTACTTCAAAAGGCCAAGTTTGAAAGCATGAAGTCATCTCAAAGAGAAAAGGTCATGGAGAGAAAGAGGAAAAAGAGATTGGGTAAGGAATTCAAACAGTTGGAATTCAGCCAACAACGTTAATTATATAAAACAGCATATATTCAATAAATTTCACGATACAACTGGGGTGATTAATCAGCTATATAGGACATATAACTTGGGCATTATATCGGAGGTCTAGAAGAAATTATTTACAATGCAAAACAAAGAGCAGGGAAAATACTACATAACAGCAGATGACCATACAGCCATAAACGAGACAACTATGAAGCACTTAAAGAGAAAGCCTTTAGGAGCAACGATCAACAAAGTGTCCTTTGGTGTGTTCTCTTATTGTTTGCCTTGTCTGGCGTTTTCGTGGGAAACCCAGTCTTCCCAGGAGCCGGCGTAGTTACCTCTTTTCTTGTAGCCAAAGGTGTCAGCGAGTTCGGCAGCAGCAGTGGATCTTACACCACCCAAGCAGTAAAAGACCAACTCCTTTTTGTTGGAAGGTTTCTCAAAACCAAAGTTTTCTTGGAACTCCTCTTCGGACAAGTCCAAGGCACCAGGAGAAGACTTGAATGGAATGTTGATGGCACCAGAAATGTGGCCGTCCAAGAACTCAACCGGTTCTCTCACATCAACCAATATGGTATCTTTGTGGCCGGAAGGATCATTGACAATCTTCTTGATATCCTCGTACTTGTAAGGAGTGGCATCTGGTGAAATTGACAACACACTGTACGCACGCAATGGTTGATATCTTTGGAAGGTGGCGGAACTGCCAACAATGGATTGGCTGGCTATGCTTCTGTTGCAAACAGTACGATATGAACCTACTCTTATCGAGCTAGCCCCCCTGGCAAGAGCTCTTCTGAGATGACCAATGTTACGGACACTATACATTATGTGAATATGAGTATGATACTATTTGGATGTATAGTATGACGAGATGCCAATGTGTTGAATCCTCTATAATTGAACGTAGTAGTGACTGTTTTAAAACTGGGATCCTTTTTTGGTTTAGTTTTTCCTTCGGCTTGTTGAGATTTGGACCAATCGAAGAGGCAGTACGAGCGAGAAGTAGAGACGGTGGGGAGCGGAAGCAACTTGCAATCAAGTCGAAGGGAATTCATGTTACGCAGCTACGGTGTAAAGGACGTGCAGAATGAGAGGGTATTCACTATTATGAAGTGACTACAAGGGTATATGGGATGGCTCTTCGCTTCCGGGTGAGCGATCAAAATAGTGCGAGTGAGCCCTGCTATCTCGGCGTGACGGGGTAAGAATAAACAGTGCTGATAGATTATTTAATAAGACTGAGATGGATAAGTTCACGAAGATTGGCAGCAACGTGGCTATTCCCGTTGATGAACTACCCCGCTCTCTGTAAGCATTTTTCGTGAGCTGTATACATTTCGTAGTGTTTCGTGTGCTCTGGTACTCAATTCTCTCTACTTATGATTGCCATCCTTGCTAATCCGTGCCTGCGATCACAATAGTGACGAGATCAATTCCGTTTCGAGCGAACAAAGGCTGCGAAACGGTAAATTAGTGGACTGCACTCGCAGTATTCGGGGAGTCGAAATCAGCCAAAACGCCCTATTCTAAGGCCATTCGGGGCTCGCTCTGATGCCGTTGCAATCTGCTGGCCTACTTCGATGTCTCGTTATTCGCAAAAATAAACCTTCGTTAATCTCAGTGAAGATTGAAATCAATTTTCAGGTGCTCGTCAAAATTGGCAGCTTTTAGGAAATCTGACTTGTAGTTATAATACTTGCACCAGGAAATGGCCACCTCTTGATTGAACTTTACGAGTAGTAAGTCAAACTACTTTGGTCATTGTTACTTAAATTTTTCACAATTTTGGGCAAAATATACAAATTATATACATTTTTTTTGAAAGGTACGTGTTGAACTATCTAAATACTTGAAGAAAATTATAAATTCGTAGACATCATTAAGTGTTGAACTTCTTGGTGAAGTACGAAGAGGTATTAGAACAAACCGTCGATTTCTCCATCCTTGTTTACTTCGACATTCATGAAACCGCAGTGGGTTGGTAAACCAGGAATAGTTTGAATCTCGGCTGCCAATGCATACAAGTATCCTGCACCGATCGATGCCCGCACATCTCTGATTGGGAACTTGAATCCAGTTGGAACACCCTTGAGAGCAGCATCATGAGATAAAGAATACTGGGTCTTGGCAATACAAACTGGCAAGTTGGCAAAACCTTGCTTGGTGTAAGTATCGATTTTCTTTTGGGCTTCCGGAGAAAATTCAACTTCAGCAGCACCGTACATGTCCTTGGCAATGGTGGCAATTTTATCTTCGATTGAAGGAGCAGTGTCGTACAAGAACTTGAAGTTTTTGTCGATGGAGTTGGCAGCTTCGATCACACCACGAGCCAAGTCAACGGCACCTTGACCACCTTCTTCCCAGTGGTTAGAAACAATAGCATCGTCGGCACCGGCCTTCAAGGCTTCTTCCTTGATGATTTGGTGTTCTCTATCAGTGTCAGAAGACATTTTGTTGATGGCCACAACTACTGGCAAACCGTAGCTCTTGGCATTAGAGATATGTTTGGCCAAGTTGGCGCATCCAACCTTCAAAATTTCGGTGTTTTCTTGGGTGTATTCAGCAGCCAATGGAGCACCAGCCTTGACTTCGGCACCACCACCGTGAACTTTCAAAGCTCTGACGGTGGCAACAATGACGATGACGTCGGGAACAAGACCAGATGAGCGGCACTTGATGTTGATGAATCTTTCACCACCCATGGTGAAGTCGAAACCTGCTTCGGTAACAACGTAACCTTCTTGTTCTTTTCTTTCGTCTTCGCTCAAGTTGGGCGAAGTTCCGGCCAATTTCAAGGCCATCTTGTCAGCTAAGATAGAAGAAGCACCAATAGAGATGTTGGCAAATGGTCCAGCGTGCACGAACACAGGAGTTCCTTCCAATGTTTGCATGATGTTTGGCTTGATGGCGTCCTTTAACAACGCAGTCAAGGCACCAGCACATCCAATGTCTTCGGCAGTGATTGGGACACCGGCTTTAGAAGAAGCGATAACCATATTACCCAATCTTTCACGCATATCTTCCAAGGAGTTGGCTAAGGCTAAGATAGCCATACACTCAGATGCAACGGTGATATCGAATCCGGTCTTTCTGGTGAATCCCTTTTCGGTAGGAGCCTCTCCCACGGTGATTCCCCTCAAGAATCTGTCGTTACAGTCGACAACTCTTCTCCAGGTAATGGTTTCTTGATCAATGTCTAATCTGGCAAAGGCAGTAATTTCTTCAGAAGTCAAGTCGTCGGGGTTCGTCTTGTTAATACCCAACTTGGCCAATCTTCTCAACATAGATGGAGAGAATGATCTCGTACCCTTCTTGGCAGGCACCAATCTCTTGTACAAAGGACCATCTTTCTGAGTGCTTTCGTGGAACATTCTGGTGTCGATGGCTGCAGCCAACAAGTTGTTGGCCATGGTGATGGCGTGAATATCCCCAGTAACATGCATGTTGAATTCGTCCATAGGAATAACTTGAGAGTAGCCTCCACCAGCAGCACCACCCTTGATACCGAAGGTTGGTCCCATAGATGGTTGTCTGACGTTGGCGAAGACATTCTTTTGGAGGTGAGCACCTAAAGCCTGGGCCAAACCAACAGTGGTGGTCGATTTACCTTCACCCAATGGGGTTGGGGTGATACCGGTGACCAAGACGTACTTACCGTTTTGTTTGTGCTTCAATCTGTCCAAAAGATTCAAACCAACTTTGGCTTTGTAGGAACCAAATGGTTCCAATTCACTGTCCAAAATACCGGCCTCGTATGCTACTTGGTTAATTTTTTTAGGTTGTTGAGCTCTCGAGATTTCAAAGTCGGAAGGGACTGGTTTTTGCAAATCCAACTTTAAAGGGTTGGTGAATTTTGGGGTGGCATTGTTTTTTTGATAGTGGTTTTTGGCGGCAATGACAACATTGTCCAAAAGCATGGCAACGGTCATAGGACCCACTCCGCCTGGAACAGGAGTGATCAATGAAGCCTTGGCAGATGCCGATTCGAAATCAACATCACCGACCATTCTAGAACCACTTTTTTTGGTGGCATCGTCAATAAAGTTGGTTCCTACATCGATGACAACAGCGCCTTGCTTCAACCATTCGCCTTTGACAAATCCTGGTTGGCCAATGGCAACGATAACAATGTCAGCTTGGCTCAAGAACAATTCGATTTGGGGTTGAGGAGTTTTGGAGTGAAGAGTGGTGACGGTGGCATTGGCCTTGGTTAACAAGTTCCCGACTGGCTTACCAACAATGTCAGATCTGCCCAAAATGACTGCATTTGCACCCCCAAGTGGGACGTTGTGTCTGTTTAATAACTCGATGATACCTCTTGGGGTACATGGAAGGAAGGTTGGTTGGCCGTTCTTTTTAGACAATTCACCTACATTGAAAGGACCAAACCCATCGACATCTTTGTCGCTCAATACTGCAGAAGTGACTTTGGCCTCGTCAATGTGGGCTGGTAATGGCAATTGGACCAAAATACCATCAACAGAGATCAGCTCGTTGAGGGCCTGGATCTTGTTTAACAACTCGAATTCACTGGTGGTTTCTGGTAACAGAATGATCTCACAGTGGATAGAGGCTTCCTCGGCAGCCTTCAATTTCATCCTGACATAAGTGCTCGAGTCGGCTCTGGCGCCAACTTGGATGATAGATAAGCTAGGCTTGAAGTCAGGAGCGTTAGACTGGATGTCATTAATCTCCTGGTGAATCTTACCTCTAATATCGGCAGCGATACTCTTTCCATCGACAATCATTTCGTTGGAACTATTTTAGATGATATTACCCTAACAATTGATGTGTAGCGGTTTTCGATTAACTTTTATACTGCAAGATTTTTCTGACTCGGACCTTTTTTTTTGTCCAAGTTGCAATTAGGTGATTACGCCCGTGCGGCCGATCACGTTGCCGTAATCGGCAAGTCTCGATAACGAAGCCACGAGCATCGATCTGGTTGGGTGCGAAAATTACTTTAAAATTACCTTTATCTATTTGCGAGTGAGAGAGTCGAATGTATCGGGAGTATCCAAGGAGATACCGTTGAGAGATGTCTTTTTTAGGAGGCCATGTAGTACCAGGCCGGGCCCAAGACATACTGCATTCTCGATACCCTGTGATTGTATATACAGGACTGAATCTGCCCATAGCACGGGCTGGCTGGTCAGACGCATAGTGTTGGCGATGGCTGTCGTGGCATCGGGCGCGGGTTTGGCTGTTAGATTTGACACCAACGGGGTAGCGAGTGCAGAGTGCGTGAAAGAGTCTACGTAGTTCGCAAGCTCAGGTTCCATTTTCTGTAGGAGCTGACTGTGGAATGGGACAGATACCGGAAGGGGCACTGACCGAGCAACAAGCTTGTTGTAGGCGTTGGCGTTATTTACAAAGGCGTCTAGCTGGGATTCTTCGCCGGAGATAACCAACTGCGACGCAGAGTTGTGGTTGGCTAGCACACCTTGTTCTGCTGCCATTTGTTTAACCTGCAGCATCTTGTCTGCGGTGGAAATAAGGAGGGCTCGCATCCCATAATTTGCATCCACGCTCATTTTTTCCATGAGCAAACCTCGCTTTCTGACAATCTTCAAGGCAGCGGAGAAATCAAGCGCACCACAGAGGACTAATGCTGTGAACTCCCCTAACGAGTGGCCCATGATGTACTGCGCACTTCCAGCAAGGTCTACGCCGTGCTCATGCTTGATAATGTGGTGAATTATGTAGGTGGATGCCAAAATCGAGGGTTGAGCGTTCGAGGTCCGTAGAAGCCAATAAGCAGTCTGACCCTGGTCGTTTTCCAGCTCGAGCCTCCGGCTTATGGGTTCTTGTAGCGCGTCATCTGCTTCTTCTAGAAGATGTTTATAGAGTGGTCTATACTTATAGTATGGTGCAAGGAGTTGGCTACGTAGAACACCTTGACCAGGTAGCATAAGAGCATACTTGCCTAACATTTGGAATACGCAGAAAGACAGGTGATGGATGGAAATGTTGTTGTTTGTTTAGTCGCGCCCGCACTTGTCCGCGCTTGCACTGCCGGGAAAACAAGATCTGGTGTTCTCCCGAGGCGGGCCAAGGAGAATTTAAATGTAAACAAATACGCGACTTGTTGCATTCAGAACCGCGCGCATCTCCAACATCCTGTCATCTCTATCGCTACGCTTCTACAAGCTACGCCATTCACTGACCATCAAGTCTTTCCGATCCCTCTGTCTGTAGAAACCCTGGCTATCGTCTCCGCAAACAACAAAGGCCCAACGACATTTTCACAGCCACTCGCACTATCCGGGTAACCCTTGAAATCGGCCCACCGCCCACTACGAGCCATGGGCATGGTGCGAATCTTTTCGCGGGAGTGGCCGTCATTGACGACAACCGCCTCCCCCTATTTCCCGCACCACTCACCAGTTTCCCTAAAATTTCCCACCACCGCTTCTTTCCCCTACGGTAGCGAGAGACATCGTAGTACCAGCAACAAATCATGTCAGAACTTAAGAACGCCAAAGACTCACTCGTGGCTTCGCTTTTCGAATTATCCAAAGCAGCCCAAGACGCTGCCGCTGCAACCGTCAACTTCTACAAACTAGTAGGAGACGACGGTCTGAATGACCCAAGCGATGCTTTGCAAAGTTTGAGTGAAACCTTGAAAGGTATTTCCGGTATCGACGCCGAAGCTATCCACGATGCTGTTGATGGTGTTGTTGTGAACAACAACAATGTTGTTCCTTTAAATGAACAAGCCGTTGCTGCTGGAGCTGTAGCTGCTGCCGAAGCCAAACCAAAACGTAAAAAGGCCGAAAGAGATCCAAACGCTCCCAAGAAACCGCTCACCATTTATTTTGCCTTTTCATTCCACACCCGTGAAGAGATCCGTGACCAACGTAAGAGAGATGGCTTGCCGGCTTTGTCTGCAATTGACATGAATGAACTTGTCAAGGACAAGTGGAGCAATATTCCCAAGGAGGAAAAGGAATACTGGCAAAAGAAGTATGCCAACGAATTGAAGGCTTACCAAAAGGAAAAGGAAAAGTACAAGCTTTCGTTGGAAAACTCCCAGACCACCCAACAGGCTCAGCAGGCACTTGCACAGGTGCAAGCTCCCGAACAAGATGGATTTGCTTTGCCAGGCCAATTGGGAGACTTGAAGGAGAACTTGGTCAGCTCGCAAATCGGGTTGGACGAGAGCCCAGAGGCCAAGGCTGAAAAGAAGTCCAAGGAGAAGAAGAGAAAGCTGGAAAAGCTGGACAAATCAGAGAAGAAAAGTGAAAAGAAATCAAAGAAATGATTTGGGTTGATGCCTACACGTACCAATTTGTACTATTAGTTTTTCTATATTTCACTGGTAATTTAGTTCTAGCAGGTTCCTACTTTGATGTCTTTGTCCTGAGCTGTATCCAAATGTGTTCTATTACTCCTTTTGTTATCTATTGTTCGTTTGTTTACTTTTTTACTACTTGTGTATTACTTTGCTATTAATATATCAATGTCCCTTCTTTTTCTGCTTGTCAATGTGTGCTCTTAATACCTTTTGACGGTCACGTAACGACAACTTTTGTTTGCCTTGAACAGACTTCTTGTGGATCATCATAACGAAATTCTTTTTACGTTCCTTCTCTCTATTAGTAGTAGAATGAGCTTTTTCACGCTTACCTCTTCTGGATCCAAACTTATCACGGTCTTCTTTACCTTCTTTAGCAGCAGCGATTCTTTCTTCACGCAATTGCTTGTATTTCACCTTACCAACAAGCTTGGTGGAATCAACCTCTTCTTCGTTGGACTTACCCATAATCTTTTCAACACCAGCAGTGGTACGTAACTCTTCTAACTTGGCGAAGTCGGCTGGGGTCAAGATACGGGATCCCAACATTTCGGTGATGGCCTTGTTAGCTTCCTCGGCTGATAGGGCGGGGGCGCCAGCGCTCTCGCCAGCGCCGTCGCCAGCCAGTGTCTTTGACTTCTTAGCAGGACGGTCGGTTTCGTCGGTGTCCTCTTCGTCGGAAGATAATTCCAAGCTGGAATTGTCATCGTACTTGAATTTCCGTTTGACGTCTTTTTGTTCTTTTTTGTCTTCGTCTTCCGAATCAGAAATGTCGATTTCTTTGTCGGATTCCACGTTGACCCAGTCGCCCTCAATCTCACTCTCATCACCTTCGACGTCAACTTCCCAGTTGGCTTCGTTGTCTTCGTCGTTGGCCTCGTCATTTTCTCCCGTCTGCTCACTCTTCCACTTGGCTAACAATTCAATACCTGGAACGGAAGTAACGGTGGAGCCCTCAATACCAAACTGAGGCATTCCAGACCTTTGTCCATGTTGCAACTCCATGCTGGCGGTCTTACCACGGTCCTTCTTCAATAACATTTCTGGTGCTACCTCTCTGTATAATGTAATTAAGGAACGTGCGGCCATCATCACAGCCTTGGACTTGGATCCTTTATAAGTGGTCAAGTCCTGCAATAATGGGGCTTCGATGGCTAATGGAGCTCTGGCTAAGATTTCTCTGATGGTGTTGATACCGGCAGAAGCCACTTCGGCTGCCACACCGTCACTTACAAAGTCATCGGCGATTTTCCTGACAACAATCATGATGGACTCAGGAGGAACCAAGTCATGAGATGCTTGGGCAGCAGCAGCCATGATCTGCGTGACGTTACGCTGCTTGGGTGTCAAGTATTTCAAGAAAAAAGTGTAAATTCCCAACACGGTCAACTTGTGGGTACCAATTAATCTCGAAATAAGATTCATGAACAAGATTTTCTGGTCCAAGTCGAACTTGTTGTTTCTGTTGCTGCTTAAATGGTTGTTGAACAAAGCGTCAGCAAAGCCCTGGGGGTCACGTAACAAGTGAATGGCCGAAAAATTGAGGTAGGTGGCCAGGTGTTTCGAGCTACCCTTCTTCTTCAAACTTTTCACTGCCTGCTCCAACTTTCTACCTCTCTTGGACGACTTTTTATTGATCAGCATTTTGTGCTTGAGGGCACCCATGTCGAACCCATCTTCGTCTTCGGACGAGTCGCCAAAGTTGTCTTCTCTTTCTTTGTCGGCACCCAAAAAGAATTTGGCACCAGCAATCGAAACTTTGATGTCTGGGTGGGTGGCAGCTTGGGTCATTAATTCCACAGTACGCGAATCGTCCCAAATACCTCTTCTCCAGAGCTCTCTGGTCACCTTGGTGGCCCACAACCCTTGACTATCTCTTTGTTCCAACAAGTTGAACAATAACGCTTGTGTGGAACGGTTGAGCTTTTGGTTTTTGGTTCCGGTATTCATTGATTTCAAGAGAGCAATTAAGGTGCTGTAGATTTGACTTCTGAGCGCTTTGGCATGCTGACCGGTAGATCCAGCAGGGTATGCGGTCAAGAGTGGAAAAAGCGTTTGAATCAAGTATTCGGCGGAAATTATCCCCTTGTTTCTTAACATTGTTAAGGACTGGATGATTTTTTCACGTAAATCGGGCGACAATTCACGATGGTTGGTGATCAAAATGGTTTTAATTTCATTGGGGAATTCAGCCGTTTCCTTAGGATAACATGTACACACAGCAGATACAAATCCAATGAGTTCGGCAAACTCACTACCCTTGTCGCCATTAGGATTCATGAGAAAAATATCTCTTAACGATTCATAGTGGGAGTATTGTTTGAGAAACTCTTCGCGGTATGATTCAGGATCTCTACGAACAACGTTCTGTAACAAGATAATGTTGGTTGGCAACATAGCACATCTTCTATTCTTACCCATATTGTCGTGTTCCCTCTACTTGTTCACTATAGTTTTCTGAAATCGCGATGACTTCAATTTTTTTGGTCCCGAAAAGCTCATCGCATTTCGCATTTTGCATTGTGTCACTGAATAGCTGCAAAAAGTGTGAGGGTAATAAGCTGGGTGATAATGGAAATTGGGTAAGACTTGCTTTCCCCGGTATTGCACACGTATCTACGAAGCTAGCGATTCTTAATCGATCAAAATATGAGACTTAAGATACGTATCCGCGCAAATAAGTGGTAGCATCATCTGAGAGTCTAAAAATTACATGTTTCTTTTGATATCACATTTTGTTGTTTATTTGGATATACCTAATATTGTACATTTGCTATATTAATTCTTAACCGGCGAAGAGATTATCAATGTTACCGTAGTTAAGTTTCTTTGAAAGGGACTTCTTGGACAAGAGTTTCTTGGTTTTCTCTGCTGCCGTCAATGGTTCGGCTGAAGATTCTCCTATACTGGATAATGCCTCGTCCATTCCCATGGTATCGATGTCGGTATTGACAGCTCTTTGACGCTTCTTACGAGGCTGTCCTGAGGTATTTCCTGCTAGCACATCTGCTTCCATCTTCAACCGCTTTTTCTCTTGTGCAACTATGAAATCATGATTCAATCCAGTCCAGATTTGTGTCTTGAGCCGTATTTCTTCTTCTGTCAATTCGCAGTTGAGTGTGATATCATCGTCGTCCTCACTTGTTATTTCCACACTCGAAGAGACTTTGGAAAGGTAATCCTCAGTTTTGAGTAAGTTTTTCACCAAGTTCCTTGGTTTGTTAGCATCCCAAGCGTTTTTATCTGTCATATCCCCAGGAGCATGATAAATGGAGTTGTTCAAATTTTGCTTTTTTCGGTTCATCACCCTTCCTATGTCATCACGTAGTTCTCGTGACGTCAACTCACTCTCCTTCATCATGGTTTTCATAAAGTCTTCCATGAAATCTTCATTGGGTCTGGCCAAATTGAGCGGTGTTTTCTCTTTTTCCTTACTGTTAGGGCCTGTTTCGTTTCCTACCTGGCTGGCCAGCCGTTTTACCTTTTTGCTTCCTACTTCCTCATCAGAATCCTCATCGACCATTAGCTTGGAAGTTGTCTCAGTATTAGCTTCGTCTTCGGTGCTACCCCCTTCAAGTCTGGCTTGTCGTTCGAGGTCTATTTCCTCAAACAACCGAGGTATTTGCTGTCCACGTTTCTCTATTTTATCTCGTATCTTTTCTTCCAACTTTCTATTCTTGTTGTATGAAGGAGGATTTGCAGCTTCGGTGCCTTCGGACTCTCTAAACGAAGAGACGGTAAGCTCACCAGACTTGGTGCTTTTGAACTCATTAAGTCTTCTTTGTAACGTTTCTGGCCCCACATGGGCAACAGCGACAATCTCGGCATGCGTTCTACGGAAACTGTTCATTCTGGCCGCAAGCAAAACACACGCACCTGCAATACCAGCTGGTCTTCTACCTTCATGAATCCAATCGTTGGACATCCGCTGGGCCAACTTCACCGCATCCTTCACCACCTTGGTACACTGGTCACCAAAGTCTAGCCTCTCAGCAAAATGCTGAATAAACAACGATGGATCTGCTAGCGGTAACTGCGAAATACACAACGCCTTGACCATCTTGAGAAACGTGGCCCCGAGCGAGTAGACCGATATTTGAAGACGAGAACTAAAGTCTATAAGCATATGGTGGGTCTTTTCCTTTCTGCATGCCACATACAAACAAGTTGCCAAAACATTTTGGGATCTTCTTCCCTGAACAAAGTTCTGTGCCAACGCAAGTTTGAACCATTCACCCGCAGAGTCTGAGATAAACTCGGGGATGTTTAGAGCAGCGGCTATTCTGCGGATTTTCTTCTTTCCGTTGGCTTCTGTTTGCTCTCTACTTTCCATGGCGTTCTGACGGCCTCCTGCAAACGTAGCTCTGACCTGGTCTGATCCCACCATGGCACCTTGAACCATGGCGGCTCCCAGCGAAGACTCACCAAACTGGACCTCGCTGACTATATGGGACTCTTCTTGAACGGTACCACATCGACTACACGAGAGATCTCCTGCAGAGGTGAACCGATCTATAGTTAAACTGGCATGGCCACAGTGCCGACACGTCGCTGGTTTACTCATGGTTGTTTGCAGATCACTTACAAATAAAACGATATCACAATTTTCTCGCGAGAAGTAAATAAATGAAGAATGTAGCGAGAGGAAATGTAAAGGGGTATGGGAATGAAAACAAGAGATTGTATAGTGACGAGGGAACTTGCAGGGATAAACATAGAGGCAGAGAGGATATGTTACACATTAAATCCGCGATATGTGAGATGTGCGGTGGTGTTGATTTCACATCAACACATCCTCTATGTTGGGGCCCCTCACTTCACGCCTCACTAATTTATCTCCTTAATCACGCGCTCCTCGCCAATATAAACATCAATTCCACTATAGACATAACGGCATAGATGAGCAGTATAGATGCACAGCGGGTGGCGACACAACGAGGTTTGTTGTCGGCCTCGCCACGTCGTCCTAATGTGGTAGAAGATCTCCCTCTCTCTCCCAAGCTGTCGGTTCTCACCGGGTTTCCACACAGCTTGGTTATGGAAGTCTCCACCTCTGAGCCAAGAGATGCATTACAGCTGGAAAGAACATGCCTTACATTTATACGGTTTTCAAGTACACTTTTGTTTGCAGCGTTGGGGATAGTGCTCAACTTCAAGTTTGAAACCTCTAAAAAACCTAGTAGAACAGACAGGAACTTCAAGTCAAAGTACTCTACTGTCACCTCATACATACTCGTTGGACTTTCCATTGCAGTGTTGATATTGAGTGCCATCAACTATCTAGTCACCATCCTGCGCTACGCTTCTCATAAAATACAGACATACAACTTTAACAACCTCACTACCATCATATGTATGACGTGCGTGGTGATCACGCTCTTGGGTCTCAATATAGCTTTGATAGTGGAGGGATATACGGAAGAGTCATAAGACATGCCAAGACAGATAAGAGAAGCTTGTTACATAAAATTTGTGGCTGCAGCAAACACTTGACTCTACTATACCAAATAGCTGGATCTAGATTTGTATAGCGAATAGGCAGTTACAATAAAAGCACAGTCTGAACATGTATTCATTCAAAAGATTGAAATTCGAAAGGTTCTATTCGTTCAGGTATACTTGAGAAATTCCTTCAAGCGACACAACTATCTTAAGATCTAGAAAAAGTTTATAGAAATCTTGAAAATGTGGAGGTTTTTAACAAACAGATTAAAACCCTTGGGTCAAAATCACCAATATCAGCACGCTAGATCTTCAAAATCGACCGAGGTGAGAAGAATTGATGATGTCAAGTTTTCACACTTAAGTCAATAGTTGTGAGATAATTTATCCCAAGATAATAATAAAGTTACGAAGTACTAGATCATGTGAATTAAACGTCTTAAACTACTTACTTTTTGGAGATTTTATGTTTCTTTCCCAGGCTCTTCTTCAGGCTCTTGCCCTCCAGGTTATTCCTCTGCGCTTTCTTACTTCTGTTGATCTCCTTTCGGGACCCAAAATGCTCACGGTCCATTTCCATCAATGCCTCTCTCTTGGCCACACTGGCCTTTGACAACGATTCATCAATTACCTTGTCGTCCTTGATATCCTCCAACAACTCCATTTTCTTGTTGATTCTTTCTTCGATCGATTGAATTCTATCTATATCCTTCTCCACAATGATCGAAACAGCAGAACCCTTTCTACCCGCTCTTGCAGTTCTACCAACTCGGTGTATGAAATCATCAGGATCTGCCGGTATATCGTAGTTTATTACAAGCTCCACTGTGGGGATATCCAAACCTCTAGATGCCACATCGGTGGCAATCAAGATTTGGGCAGCACCAGCCTTGAATCTGTGGAGCGAATTGGTTCTTTCCGATTGTACCATCTCGGAATGCAACGAGGCTACTCTGAACTCAAGCTTACGCAACGTTCTCCTCAAAACTTCTGCGGTGTTAGTTCTATTGACGAAAACAACAGTAGTGGCTTTCTCGTATTGTGGCAAACGTAAGATGCTATCCAAGTACGCTTCTTTGACAAAGGAAGGCACAAACACATACGAAATTCCCAATGTCGATGGAATGGCCACCTTATCTACGGTCTCCACTTCATGGATAAAGACCTCGGGCTTTCCAGGAGCCACAGGCTTGTCTTTCAAAGCCCTGACTGCATCCGTAACAGTAGCGGTGAACAAGCAGGTCTGCCTCTTTTCGGTGGGCGGCAACACGCTGAAACACCTTTGGAGATCTCCACCAAAACTGTTGCTCAAAAGACGATCGGCTTCATCCAACACAAGGAAGCGGACTCTACGAAGGCCACAGATGGTTTCTTCACCACTGTTTATAATATGATCCGCAAGTCTGCCCGGAGTGGCAATGACAAAATGCGGTCTTTTTTGAAGCTCCAACGCCTGTTTGACGATGTCTTCACCTCCAACTATAACACTAATTCTGATGTTCATAGACGAGCCCAACGCGGCGAATTGCTCAGCAATTTGTAATGCCAACTCACGGGTAGGTGTCAAGATCAATCCAAAAATCCCAAAGGGGTCTTCTGACCACTTGGTAAGCATGGGCAGCGCAAATGCTACGGTTTTTCCGCTACCGGTTTTGGCCCCACCAATACAGTCATGACCTTGCAAAATTTTGGGTATACACGCAGCCTGAATATCTGTAGGAGCATGGATCTTCATCGCGTCGAGCGCTTCACTGAGCCATGTGGCCACACCGAGATCCTCAAACGACATCTCTTGCAGTGTCAAGCTCATCTCATCTCGTGTTGAAATATCGATCAGCTCACGTGACGTGTCCTATAACCCGAAGCAATCACTATACTAGAAAGGGCAACAAGATGTTACGACTCTACCGAACGCTACACCTAGCTCCGGGACTAAAACTCGGGGCACAGAGAAGCTACCTCAGCAGAAAATGGCCAGGCAATTTCAATCGCCGATTTCTGGAGAACGCCGCCTTTCGCGATGAAGAAGTTGAAGATCATGAAGATTTTGAAGCTGACGAGCATAAGCAGCAAGCACCTCCAGAGTCAAACTACGTGATCCACACCGACGTAGAATCACACGATGATGATTTGACAGGAAGCGTCAAAATGAATGGAGAAGATGTCATCAAGTACTCAGATCTTGGGGTGGATGAAAGTGGGTTCAATTCACGAATGATCTCGTTGACAGAATACTTCTTTGGCAACAACCACCACACCCACCACGTTTTCTACAACACAGTAAACAATCTTGCCAAGCAAGGACGCAAAACGGAAAACAGAACATTTGTCGACCTAAAAATTATTAGAGCTAAAAGTGGCCGGGGAGGAAATGGGTGCGTTTCGTTCTTCAGAGACGCCAACAGACCGGTGGGTCCACCAGACGGAGGCGATGGAGGTGATGGAGGAGACGTTTACATTAATGTGGTGGAGAGAAATATGAGTTCGCTTCACAAGATCAAGAGAACATACGAGGCTCGGAGCGGTACACCAGGGAAGGGGAGTCAGTTGGATGGTGCTAGAGGCGAAGATATCATCATAGAAGTGCCTGTAGGGCTGACCATACGGTGGCTCCCCGATCCCATGGTACTCAAAAAGTACTTGCACAAGCGTGAAGGAAAGCTGCTTGATGATATCCACCTTGAGATCAAGTGTGATGACGCCGACAACGTCCAACTTGTGCGTAATGGATACCAGCCAGGAGAAGGTTGGATCTACAAAGAAAACGACGAGGAGTATTACCAGAGTCGTGAATACTTCCAGGAATTGAATGAAAAGGTGATGGAATACGACCAGGAAATATTTCACGAAGAGATCCGTCTGGATAAATTTCCACTTGTAGGCATTGATTTCGACCGGCCCACCAAAAGGCCCATTCCGCTCTTGCGGGGTGGCCGCGGGGGAATGGGTAACATGCACTTCCTAACCAAAGACATTCGTAATCCTCGTTTCAGCAAGCGAGGCCGCGAGGGTTTGACATCGTTCTTCTTGCTTGAGCTCAAGCTCATTGCCGATTTGGGGTTGGTGGGGCTTCCCAATGCCGGAAAATCGACTTTATTACGTGCTATCTCTAGGGCCAGACCCAGAGTGGGCCACTGGGAATTCACCACCTTACAACCCACTGTAGGCACCATCTTTACTAGTATCGACAAGGATCCGTTCACTGTAGCAGATATTCCTGGTCTTATCAAAGGTTCTTCAGAAAATAAAGGTATGGGCTTGGACTTCTTGAGACACATAGAAAGATCAGGTGGGGTGGTGTTTGTGGTGTCGCTAGAGTCAGAGAATCCCAGCGAAGACCTTGTGACATTGATCGACGAAGTGGGTCCAAAGAGAATGGCCAACAAAAAGGTATTGCTAGTAGCCACCAAGGCAGATTTGAGCGAACAAGGCAAAAACTTTCACGAACTCAAGAAGTTCGTTGAGCTTCAGCAGGGCTGGAAAATCGTGCCCGTGTGTGCTCCCGAGGGCCATAATATCGACAAGTGTATCAGACTTATGGGAGAGATTGCATACCAAAAGGAGTAACTACACAAAAAATTTGATAGTGATGGGTCAAATCTAGGCTAAGATAAAGACACATTGAAGCCATAGTATTGAGAATGGTAAGGCATTAAATCTAGGTCGAGATTAGACAGATGATGATGCAGGAACGATTCGCATGCAATCCATACAGCAATGAAACAATGTCCGATGAAACCTGACGTGAGAGACAATATCGAAAGTGAATATCGAATCTTTTGTAAACCCCTCATTTTGAAGGTGAAACAGCTTCCCTTTGTAAATAGAATCAAAACTCCGTAGTATGCTTCTAAAGTATGCATTAAGCCAAAACAATATATAGATATACAATCACTGGCTTTGAGTTTCAACGATACGACGTGCAGCTCAGAAAGTTGTGGCGGAGATGTCGAGTTCCTGTCAAAATAGCTCGTAGGATTTTAATTTGCCTCAACACGGTGACATGTTTAGGTACCTCAGTGGCTGCAAATTCCAATTAGGCACAATTCGTCGAAAAGGAGGCGATAAGAATTAGTTATGAGGTCACGGTATTATTGCTACGCAACACCTCTTTCCAGACGCACGGGGATACCGCGCGGAGACCGGCATTTAGATGCTTCTCGCTCTTTGTTCTTACGCACCAGCAATCGTACAACTATATTGCTGCTTCTTATGCGCCCGACGGGGGGCCAAAAGATTATGACACTATGCATGGAAGCAATTATCCACAAAAATAAAAAAAAAACCGTTTTGTGGCTGGTGCGGTAGAGGCGGTTTGAACAGAGAAAAAGGAGCTGTGGCAAAGTTCGCCGAGAGGTGCAGCGCGACAAGCGCGCTTTGCCCCGGCTAGAGTCAAGACGCAAGGCGGGCGGGGCGGGGTGCACAAGGTTTCTGGGAATGAGCTAGATTTTCTTCTAGGGCGGGCTAGCTCGGTGCTGCTTGATTTGACTAGGTTTTCTTTTCGACTAGGCGCGTAGAATACGGGCATCGTTCGAAAGGTAATGTACCTGAAACGGAAAACTTTAGCTAGCTTCAGCCACAATCCGCTGCGAATGCGGTCACCCTCGACTCAAGATCTACAAATCTCGTTAGGGCAATAATAAGACGTTTGTCAAATCTACTGCAAATTTCTGTTGGGATTTAAAGCCGCCATGCATAGGAACGCAAGTCGAGCATTTATAATTGGAAAACGTACAGAATCGCGGACTCAAAATCAAATGCTTGACTGAATAGCTGTCGATTTTACGGCCGAGCACAAATACTTAGTACCAATTCTATACTATTATTTTTTTTCGCACAGTAATCCTAACATGGGTTAATTGCGAGAGACCGAAATCTAGGCGGGCTCCAAACTTTGCTGAAGATGAATCTCTACTATACTGCGAGGCCGGTCCTTGCTTCGGAGTTTGAGCTAGTTATTCGCGGTATTCCGATGGGATCAGTAGAACTACACCGCACGCCGATAAACCCGCGATCAATGAACCACACATATACCCATCGCATTCATGCCTATAGAAGCTTGTAACAATCGAGTGAGTAAGGACTTCTTAGCTCAATACAAGATATTTTCAAGAGAAAGTTGCATGTGGGGTAAACTTCGGTCATTGACGAAATCTGGCCCGCGTCGGTTCGGATTTGACGGTGATAATTGTTTGCTACCCTGATGATTTAAGCTGTGAGCAAAGAATGTTGGCTTCGTGTCCGACTCACAACCATCGAGCAAGAACATAGTAGAGCAAACCGCAGCGCGCATGGCTAGAACATTTCCATGCCAGAACAAAACCTGGGCAGTGATCAGGTGACAATACACCTCTCAAACACCATATTCGTTTCGGTTCAGCATGTTCGAGACTACCAGCTCAACCCCTTTATCACCACCATAGTAAAACGGTCCCAATACGGGTTTTTGAGACAAAAGCAAAGCCTTGATAGCAAGACAAAATAGTCCGTTTTCTGTTATTGTCGCACCTTTTCAGTGCCGATTCGTTTGAACCTAAAATGGTTCTGCCCGCCTTTTTTCTGATGCATTATGTATGCAGTTGAAATTCTTGGTTTTTTTTTCTTTCTTTCGGGAAGCATTGTTAGCTTACTAAAAGTACGAGATATATATTTACAGATAATTCCATTAAATTGAAGATGGTAAATAGTTCAAATCCATCCTGATGGCATCTCGTCCATTGCAATTAAACACTCCTATAGAAATCGATCCAGCTCGGTCAACTGAGTTATTAGCACCCTGTGGCCAAGCTCATGGCTCTGGGAGTGAAAGCTTAACATCGACCCCAACGGATGATTACTTCAGTATCAGGCCCAAATTGGCCGTGACCATATCCAACGAGATCAACTCCACTCATTATCAAACCCCAATCTACCGCATACCATATTCGTCTGTGGACTCAGTCAACAGTTTATCTTCGCCCCCAGAATATTTGAGCGCGGATTTCGACGTGGACTACGACGAAGCCGATCACGACCAATACACTAACAGAGCTCCGTTCACACCTTTTACACCACTCACACCCACATTATTGGACGACCAGAAGGATATGGCCGGCCTGCAGGCCCTGGCTTTTTTCAACAGTCCTTTGGAACCGAACATGAAAATGATGAAGAAAGATCCAGTTTACATTGCTTATAATTTTTTATTGGTGGACGACAATCCCATCAACTTGAAGATTCTTGAGAAAGTTCTTACCAGATTGTATCCTAACGCCAACATAACCAAGATGCAAGACCTGACGATGGTAAAACCAACCATATTACAAAGAAGCTTTGACCTCGTGTTTTTGGACATTGAGATGCCAAGTATAACTGGCGTTGAATTGGCCACTTTCATGAGAAGCCGCCCGAAGTACGACACCTGGGGTATCATTGCAGTCACTACTAGAAATGCACCTAATGACGTTTCACTTTACGCATCAGCTGGCATTGACTTCACATTCCCCAAACCATTGACGAGAAGCTACGATCACATTCTCGACACTGTCAACTCGGTAATCCTGGCTAGACAAGAAATGTCCTTAGCTTAATGAGCTTCACGACCATAATGACCAATGTTAATCGCGTTATGATAACAAGTCCCTCACCTGAATATTTAACCTAATCATGACTTTAGGCAACCATTATAGATCTACATTTGGTATGACCAAGACTATTCATTTGGGTTCGGTATCTATTTACGAATCATTTTACGCATGCACCTCCAACTTGAGCTCTCCCTAGCATTCTTTCGAGCTCTTCTGCGAGCATTTACTAAAGTTCCCATTCAATTCTTTTCGTGTTAATATTATTTATTCTCTTTATATACGCAGGCAAATATAATAGACAAACTTACGGCAAAAGTTCACCGTAATAATTAAACTTTACGTTTTGTAACCGTTCTTTTGATAGTACCCGAACCGTATTTTGTCGACACTACACCCTACATGGCCAGTTAGTAGTTTGCGACTATCCTTTACCCATGACGGGCCCTCAGACCTTGGCAGTATTTTCTTTTTGCGGGGTTTGACTTAAAAGATCGATCATAGCGATAAGTTTTAGTGTAGACGTAACATGTAGTCTGAAGCATTTATCGGCGCATGTACAAAATAGTCACCATAGTCAGCCAAAAACTCGTAACCGTTGTTGGAACCGCCTTAGCCCATCTTTTGTTCATGTACGCTGCTCCCCCTGACAGACGCGAGGGCTCCACTGATTGTGCGCATGTAATGACTACACAATTACAAGTAAAAAAAAAAAACTTCCAACAAGCAGATCTTTGAAGGCGGGGCGGTTCGCATTAGCTCTAATGAAAACTCAAACTCGCATGCCAATCTCTATAGTAAATATGGTATATACGCTTAGATGCTACTGCACTACTACGGTTGCCCTACTAGCTATGTGGACTCTCGGATGAACTAGCCCAATTTCATGTTTGATCGAGAAATCTCTAAGGTTCGCCCCGCCTCGATCATGTTTGAACCCGGTGCCTTTCACTTTGTGCCGATCTCATATATGATACTCCACTGCAGTTTACAATTTCTTAGTGAATAGACGGTTAGTTACCGCCTGCCCCTTATCAACACAACGTTCTTACTACTCTACTATTGGTGTTTGTTTACAGGGACAATAGCTATTGTGTTTAATGCGCCACTCCGATATCTCCGCCGCTATAGTTGAACAAGTGATCAACTAGAGTACGGCACTTTGATGGTTTGAGGTACTTGCTATACGTTCAACCAACAAAATTACGGCGAACTTATGATCAAAACAGACAGATATACCCCTTTGAATCACTAGTGCAATTGCATTGTTGTTGGAGTTGTCTTCTTTAGCTACGGGCATTTTTTGATGTTCTGGCACCGGTATTTAATCACTGACCCAGTACCACAGGATGTGCAATGTAAATGAACACCGAGGGCCATTAACCTCTAGATCAAGCGCAGTAATAATTGACAGTACCCGCTGCAAATAGTTATGCTGCGAAAACC
Organism: Suhomyces sp. yHMH580; assembly: GCA_030580235.1. Lineage (NCBI taxonomy): Eukaryota > Fungi > Ascomycota > Pichiomycetes > Serinales > Debaryomycetaceae > Suhomyces > Suhomyces sp. yHMH580. The sequence continues at coordinate 1,068,053 of JAKTSN010000001.1, read as the reverse complement.
AAAATACTATGGCTCTGCATTCTCGCGCTTTTTTGCGACGGAGTTGACAATGCAATACGAGGCCCCACTTTACAAGGGGAAGAATACAGGGTTGCACATTTTGAAATATTAAGTAGGCTACGGTATATAACCTGGGCATACCCGTGATTTCGAAAAATGTAAATCAACATAGTCTTCGGATCTTTATGTTCACCCATCGCACCTATGATAAGTCCCGTAGCCAAAAGAAAGCTTGGTCAATTAGAATGTGACACATTGTCGTCTGATTTGACTGAACCTACCTTAAATGTCTCACCCCCCTCACCAAATAAAAAGTCTTGTACATTGCTCAATTCACCTCCCAGCATAGACTCTATTGCCAATCGGGAAACGTTAAATAGTGGCCCAACATTCCCGCCTGGGCCACATTCAAAACTACAGCCAGAAAGCAATTGCGTAAACAGGCGAAAAGAAAAGGAGCTAGACCTTCAGATCCAGCATTGGACGAGATACAGAAACCTTTTGATAAGATGTGTAGTATCCAAGGTATCTAGCAGTAGCGAGAAAATCGTGGCAGCCGCAAAATAGATGGCATCCGATCATCTGAGCGTTTCAACTGACAATGCCACAAACCCCTGTCATTCTTGCAATGCAAGTCTCTCGAGTTCCAGCTCGATTATGCCGCCTCGCTAGAGCAGAGCTGGCTTTTAAAATCAAAAAGGGTGAATAGCGCCTAACAGCTCATCATTTTAATCGTTGGTCTTAGACCCTGATATCCCTGTTTAAAATACTTGGTACCCATTTAATATATGATCCTCCAATAACTGCGAAAAATGTAGCGGGATGATGTAGGAATCCCAATTGGGAATACTAATGAGATGCTTATTTACGTCAAAGCCACGACCTTCTCCAGTGCTTACCAAGTACAGAAAACGGATTTCATCTTTAGTAGTCCTAGGAACACTCAATATGAAGTATTTGATAGAGTGGGGCGACGATGGAGCGTTACTTCGACGGGAAGAGTTTGATCGTGAAAAGCTAGTGGAATTCCTACATGAACTAAAGTATGATTTAGACACTGGCCACTTGAATATTTCACTAGTCGTAGATAAAGTGTCAGCAGGACTCCCACAAGAGTTTTCCAGGTTTGAACTTTATGACTTGTTGAGTGAAAGTATCGCTACTCGAGTGATTTATCATCCAGACTACGCACTTTTAGCCGGCAGAGTTGAGGCATCAAAGTTGCAAAAGATTACTTCAAATAAATTCAGTGAGGTTGTAGAAGTGCTAAATTCTCATAAGCAAATATCGGAGAAGTTTTATCGAGTTGTGACGAAAAACAGGGACTTTTACAACAAAATCATCTGTCCATCTCGAGACTACGAGTTGTCTTACTTTGGCATAAAAACGCTACAAAACTCATACTTACTAAGCTGCAACAACAAGATTCAAGAGACCCCACAGTACATGTTCTTGAGAGTATCTATAGAAATTCATGGTGAAAGTCTCAACGAGGTAAAAGAGACTTATGATTTGATGTCCCAGAAGTACTTTGTCCATGCTTCACCTACCTTATTCAATAGTGGAATGGAATATAATTATCTTTCATCGTGCTTCTTGGTAGGAATGGAAGAGGACTCAATTGATGGAATCTACAAAACGCTACACAAAACAGCCCTTATTTCGAAGGCTGCAGGAGGAATAGGACTACATGTCCACAACGTACGAGCTCGAGGCTCAAGAATAGGTACCAATGGAACTTCCAATGGGTTGGTACCCATGCTTCGAGTATTCAACAATACTGCTCGATACGTCGACCAGGGAGGCAATAAACGGCCAGGAGCCATGGCAATATACATTGAGCCGTGGCATGCCGACATCTTTGATGTTTTGAACCTTAAAAAGAACCACGGGAAAGAAGAAATGAGAACTCGAGATTTATTCTTTGGTCTATGGATTCCCGATTTATTCATGAAAAGAGTCAAAAATAACCTTGAGTGGACATTGTTCTCGCCTGATACTGCTCCCGGCCTTGCGGACTGTCACGGGAACGAGTTTGTGAAGCTCTACGAGAAGTATGAGAGTCAAGGAATAGGCAAGAAAATCATGGCTCAAAAATTATGGCACTCAATTTTGGAAGCCCAAACCGAAACAGGAGGTCCGTATATGATGTTCAAAGACGCCTGTAATATCAAGTCAAACCAACAGAACCTCGGGACTATCAAGCTGTCTAATCTTTGCTGTGAGATAGTGGAGTATTCTTCGCCAGAAGAAATTGCTGTGTGTAATTTGGCTTCAATTGGTTTGCCGAGTTATGTGACAAAAACGGTGGTAAACGGCGAACTAGAGCTTGGGTTTGATTTCCAAAAGCTCCACCAAGTTGCTAAGGTGTTGACAATAAACCTCAACAAGGTGATAGACGTAACAAAGTATCCCCTCGAAACGACAGAAGTGTCCAACAAACGTCATAGACCCATCGCTCTAGGAGTACAGGGCCTTGCAGATCTCTTCTGTGAGCTCCGACTTCCGTTTGACTCCCCCGAGGCCCGTGCTCTCAATATTCAAATTTTTGAAACGATATACCACGCAGCCTTGCAAGCTTCTGCAGAGCTCGCAGTCGAGTATGGACCTTATGAGACCTATTCAGGCTCACCTGCTTCTAAAGGGAAGCTTCAGTTTGATCTCTGGAACCACAAACCGACTTCGCTATATGACTGGGATGTGTTGAAAGTGGTCATCAAGCAGCACGGGCTTCGCAACTCGCTTCTTGTGGCACCCATGCCCACTGCCTCGACCTCGCAGATACTTGGTTATAACGAGTGTTTCGAGCCTTTCACCTCAAACATCTATACTAGAAGAGTATTACTGGGAGAATATCAGGTGGTCAACAAGTATTTGCTCCAAGATCTTGTGGAATTGGGCCTATGGAGCTCTACAATGAAAGACAAAATTTTGCATGAGAATGGATCTATTCAAAATATCTCGAGTATACCAGATGATCTCAAAAAGCTCTATCGAACGGTTTGGGAGATACCACAAAAAGCGGTCATAGAAATGGCTTCTGACAGAGGTAAGTTCATCGACCAACTGCAGAGCATGAATATCTACTTGTCAAACCCAACGTTCGGCAAGTTGACCAGCTGTCACTTTTATGCGTGGGAGAAAGGCTTGAAGACAGGTATGTATTATCTTCGGACCCAAGCAGCTTCTCGAGCCATCCAATTTACAGTGAATGCCGAAGAGCTAAATCTGTTTGGGCTTGCAGTGAGAAATACTTTAAGCAGGGGCCAATACAGGGAGAGAACAGAACCAATGATCTCAAATGATGAATACAAAGGAAAGAGCGATATGTTGAAGCTGGACTCAATCAACGCAACACCCGGCTTTGGAACCCCTGACTCCGTTTCCGAGAAAAAGAAACTGCCAGAAATCAGATCTGGTCTGATGGATAGAAGCGTTTCTGAAGAAGCTCCCAATAAAAAACGGAAATACGGCCCATTTAATACGCCACAACCCAATTCCGATACCCCAACAGCTCTTCCCAGTCCTGAGTCGTACAATATTTATGACGAAACCGTTTTGTCGTGTGACTTCAAGAACCCCGACAACTGTGAGTCTTGCTCCGGATAATTACTACCTAAATTACTGTATATACCTGTAAATAGTCAATTGCTAATGTATCATAATAGCGTATTTCATTAGAAAGATTTAAAAGGCTTCAGGACGTTGGATAGCTAGCTACGAGAAGAATGGCTTCTTTTGGGGGAGAGAAGGAATCTGTTGCGCAATTTCAAGGGAGCTTTGCACTGCAATAATAGTGAGTAACTTGATTACGAATCCAAAAAATACGATAAATCTCATGCAAACGTTTGTTATTGTATAGACACTATAGTACTGGAATGCTGTGGTTCTCAACTTGTTGCCCTTAATCTAGTGCTCGGGCTACCTAAAATACCTTTTAGAATATGTTTCCTGTTACCATGTGTTCTGGTGGACTCGATATAGTGAATTTTGTTGCGCTTTATTGATGTACCTGGTGTTATGTTGTTATCTCTTGCTACTGGAAGTAGTTACCTACTCCGCTGTAATTTTCTGTTGGCAAATTCTACAACCTGAGAAAAGCCCTGCTGCGATACGAAGAACTTCTTTCTCACTTTATCGGACCAAATCAATACCCCAACTTCACTGGCATAATTCGATAGCACTTCATATTCTTGCTGACTAGAAAAGTCCTTGAACAAGTAGCCCTCAAACGTCTGAATACGATCTAGTTCTAGTTGCCAAAGTTTGATCTGGTCAACCACCGTCGGAGGAAGAACTTCCAATTTATGCTGAGCCACCGACCCGTCGCGAGTCATCTGCGATTGCGGAGCACCACCAGCGGTATTGATATTGTGACTAGTATCAAACTCGATCTTCTTATCTAACCTTTCCTTGGCTAGCAACCTCATTTGGGGATGAGCGTGGGTTTCAAGAAATTTGATGATTTGGTCTGCTGTGATCCCGTTGTTGAGCGCATTTCGAATAGATTCTCGGGTGATTTGTCCACAAACCATATTAGAAAATCGGGTTTTCAAATGCACAAACAAGTTTAGCACCGCAATCTCCAAAGGGGAATTGGTATATGCGTATACCTTGAAGTTGGTTTCAAAAATAATGGTTCCCTGTTGTGGAGACGGAGCTGCTGCTGTGGCTGACAATGCCTGATCGCCTTCAGAAACGTCCAATGTCTGGTCTATAGCCACTGAGGGAGTTTTCAATGCTGCCGAGTCCGATGTAAGTGTTGTGGCCAACCGCGTTGGGTAAAATCTGGCCGAACTTTCGGTTCTTTGATAAACCAACCCGTAATCCTTGAGGTCCGCCAACATACTAACTTGGGTGGCACTTAAACTCGACACTGTATAACTCTTTCCAAGCTCCAAAGATCCGAGAATGAATATGAATTTAAGTACATCCACTGGGTCCATGTTCAAGTCTTGGGTCAAATTAAGGTACTGGAGAAGAAGGGTCCAGATTTGGGCATTGACATCCTGCAACAAGAATTGAAACCCGATGTTGGTGATTTTGAGGTTGTGAGGACTGGTTCCAGGTCCTTCCATCAAACCACCCAGCTTCAATAATGAAAGCACCGAGGAAGACGGCGTCACGGTGGATTCTGTTCCCACCATGAAATGCAAAATAGTTTCCCATTTTTGAGATGCAAACTTATCAAGGAACCCTATATCGACCTTGTGCTTATCTGTAGTCATGCACAAGTTGCCAAAAGCATTGGGGGCTTGGGACCCTGTGAGACAGTCACGGAAGTTTTGCCTGAAGGTAGGGTTCAATCGCAAGTGACTGCCGGTGCTATCTTCTTCAATTAAATGTAGTGATTTGAGTCGTTTGAGAGATTCAAACTGAAGTTTTCTGACCCCTGGTTTACACCACTTGTCCAAATCACGGAGCGCCATTGGCTTTTCATTAAAAAGCATCGCCATAATGTAGAACTTGGCGATCGGCGGAAGCAATCTATATATCGACAAACATGTCGCAGGAGCCTCGTATAGCTTGGATTGCACCGTCTGTGGAAGCCCTTCAAGGTATTCGTTGACCGTAGCACGGAAGAGGTTCAGCGAAGACATGCCTGGTAAATATGTCGAGCAGGAGCTTTTGGATGTCTGGTCACGTGAGCAGGTCTGGACTAAGTGTAGGGTATGATAAGACAGTTTTAGTGAAGCCAAATAGAACAAGCCAGAATTAAGTAGCTTTTCTGGTGAAGCCAAATAGTACATGCCAGAATTAAGTGTTGACTTAGACAAGTATGATGTGTGAAGTGCCTTAGAACCGTCCTAAGTCTACTCCAGCTTGCTGGCACGTGACATGCACCGTGAGTAGATCAGGTTAAGGACAGAACCATTTCATTGCTTGGGAGATAACGATTGCTACAATCACCCATAGCTATACTTGGACTATCTACGAGTATGACAATACCGCTCTTTACTCCTTTCGGGACTTTTCAACCCAAAACAATGGTCTCTCTTCTCCAAGCTACTTCTGCTCATCTCTCCCACGTGACTCTCGAATTTAATTTTATAGCTTTTGTCATGAGACATAATATCTCAAACAGAGACAACTCGTATTCCACCTATGTCGAAACGGAAAGTGGGTCAGGTCGAATCGGATTCGGACCTAGCGTTCGAAGAGCTCTTGGAGCCGAATTACCGTGGAAGAAAATTGACCGATGAGATCAACACCGCCGAAGACAAGTGGAATCTCTTACCGGCGTTTCTCAAAGTCAAAGGCTTAGTCAAACAACACTTGGATTCTTTCAACTATTTTGTAGATGTTGACTTAAAGAAGATCATTCGTGCCAACGAGTTGGTGTTATCTGATGTGGATCCCGAGTTTTACCTCAAATACTTGGATATAAGAGTGGGACACAAGTCTACATCGAGTCCCGGCACAAAAGAAGTGATTCTTCCACCCCATGAGTGCAGATTGCGTGATTTGACGTATTCGGCCCCGATCTACGTGGATGTGGAGTACACCAGAGGCCGCAAGATCATCATGCATAAGGATCTTGAGATCGGTAGAATGCCCATTATGTTAAGATCCAACAAGTGTATTCTTGACGGAATCAACCAGAAACAAATGGCCCGTTTCGACGAGTGTCCCATTGATCCTGGTGGATACTTTGTGGTGAACGGAACTGAAAAGGTCATTTTGATTCAAGAACAGTTGTCGAAAAATAGAATTATAGTAGAGGCCGACGACAAAAAGGGTATAGTCCAGGCTTCAGTCACCTCTTCGACCCACGAGCGTAAGTCCAAAACCTACGTTATCACCAAAAACGACAAGATCTACTTAAAACACAACTCCATTGGTGAAGATGTTCCCATTGTGATTGTGCTCAAGGCTGCAGGAATCACCTCTGACTTGGAGATTTTGCAGTTGGTATGTGGATCCGACCCCAATTTCCAGGACTTGTTTGTGGTCAACTTCGAGGAGGCCGCCAAGCTTCAGGTTTTCACACAACAGCAAGCTCTCAACTATCTCGGTAAGCGTGTCAAGACGATCAGAAGAGCCGGGGCCCCAAAGCTTTCGCAGTTGCAAGAAGGTATAGAGGCTATTGCCACCACCATCATCGCCCATTTGACCGTTTCAGACTTACAGTTCAGGGAAAAGGCCTTGTACATTGCCACCATGGCCCGTAGAGTGGTGATGACCATGCACAACCCCAAGATGGTGGACGACAGAGATTACGTGGGTAACAAGAGATTGGAATTGGCCGGACAGCTCATGTCGTTGTTGTTTGAAGATTTGTTCAAGAAGTTCAATTCGGACTTCAAGGCAAATATCGACAAGATCCTCAAGAAACCCAGCCGAACATCCGAGTTCGATGCGTTATTATCCATCAATATCCACTCCAATAACATCACCATGGGATTGAACAGAGCCATTTCCACCGGAAACTGGTCGTTGAAGAGATTTAAGATGGAAAGAGCAGGTGTTACCCACGTTCTTTCTCGTTTGTCGTACATCTCAGCCTTGGGAATGATGACCAGAATTTCGTCTCAGTTCGAGAAGTCCAGAAAAGTGTCTGGGCCCAGAGCATTGCAGCCGTCCCAGTTCGGTATGTTGTGTACTTCAGACACCCCAGAAGGTGAAGCGTGTGGTTTGGTCAAGAACTTGGCACTTATGACCCATATTACTACCGACGACGAAGAAGCACCTATTCAAAAGCTTTGTTACGTGTTGGGATGTGAAGACATTTTACGTATTGATTCAGCAACCTTGCATGCCGATGGTAACTACGGAATATTCTTGAACGGTACGCTTATCGGTACCTCGAGATTCCCAGCTAAGTTTGTTATCAACTTTCGTCGTTTAAGAAGATCAGGCAAAATCTCAGAGTTCGTTTCCATCTACACCAATACCCATCAGAGAGCAGTTCACATAGCCACCGATGGAGGCAGAGTGTGTCGTCCATTGATCATTGTGGAGAATGACGTGCCCAGAGTGAAGGCACACCACTTGCTCAAATTACAAAGGGGTGAGTGGCAGTTTGACGACTTTTTAAAGCATGGTTTGGTGGAATACCTTGATGTGAACGAGGAAAATGACTCGCTTATTGCATTGTACGAAAAAGACATCCAAGAAAACGTGGCCAACCAGGTGACACACTTGGAAATCGAACCATTTACAGTGCTTGGAGCGGTCGCGGGACTTATCCCATACCCACACCACAACCAGAGTCCTCGTAACACCTATCAATGTGCGATGGGTAAGCAAGCCATTGGTGCTATTGCGTACAACCAGTTCAGAAGAATCGACACCTTGTTGTATTTTATGGTGTATCCACAGCAGCCAATGGTGAAAACCAAGACAATTGAGCTTATTGATTATGACAAATTGCCTGCCGGTCAAAATGCCACGGTCGCTGTCATGTCGTATTCAGGGTACGATATTGAAGATGCCTTGGTTCTCAACAAAGCGTCCATTGATAGAGGTTTTGGGCGATGCCAAGTGGTCAGAAAGAACACCATTCAGCTCAAAAGATACCCCAACCACACCAAAGATATCGTTTCTGGTATGAGAGTGGACGAAGACGGCAATGCCATTTTCCCACATAAATCATTGGGACCAGATGGGTTGGGAGAAATCGGTGCCAGGATCGAAAACGGTCAAGTTTACGTTAACAAGTGTGTGCCTACAAATGCCGGAGAGTCGGTGCTTGGCCACAACGACCAGGACCAAAGTGCCGAGAGCCATCGTGAAACTCCAGCCTACTACAAGGGACCAGAACCATCGTACGTGGATCAAGTGATGATGTCTGTTAGTGATAATGACCAAGCCTTGATCAAGGTTTTGTTAAGACAAACCAGACGTCCTGAGTTGGGTGACAAGTTCTCGTCGAGACACGGACAGAAGGGTGTGTGTGGTATTATTGTGCAGCATGAAGACTTGCCTTTTAACGACCAGGGTATTTCGCCCGATATTATCATGAATCCCCACGGTTTCCCGTCTCGTATGACAGTCGGAAAGATGATCGAGTTGATCTCGGGTAAGGCGGGGGTCTTGAATGGTTCTCTAGAGTATGGTACCTGTTTCGAGGGCAGTCAGTTGGAAGACATGTCGAAAATATTGGTGGAGAAGGGATTTAACTACTCTGGTAAGGATATGCTTTACTCGGGAATCACCGGTGAGTGTCTCCAAGCATATATTTTCTTTGGGCCAATCTACTATCAAAAGTTGAAGCATATGGTGCTTGACAAGATGCATGCTAGAGCTAGAGGACCTAGAGCTGTGTTGACCAGACAGCCTACGGAAGGTAGATCGAGAGACGGTGGGTTGAGATTGGGAGAAATGGAAAGAGACTGTGTCATTGCATACGGAGCCTCGCAGTTGCTCTTGGAAAGATTGATGATCTCGTCAGATGCATTCGAGGTCGATATCTGTAACGCCTGTGGATTGATGGGATACAACTCATGGTGTACTACATGTAAGAGTGGAGAGTCTATTATCAAGATGACCATTCCATATGCTGCCAAGTTGTTGTTCCAAGAATTGATCTCAATGAACATCGCTCCAAGATTAAAATTGGGAGACGTCTTCTGAAAAAATAAAGTCATTAATCATAGAGTATCTGCTGTAGACAGCAGCGTAAAAGGAGATACTCCAAATAGTATGTAAATAAAAAATATAGAAGTCATTATGATGACAGGGCCTTCCAGAGTAGCAGCTGCATAAACTGACAAGTGGAGAGGTGTGATCACGTGGTCAACGTCAAGCTTTCCTCTGACGTCTCCAATTTGTTGGCACATTGGGCGAGTATTTGCAAGCTCTGTCGCCGACTTGAGTTAACACTACAGAATCCCGAAGTGCTTACTCGAAGTGATCTTCCAGGCAAATATCAGAGGTGACTCTCCTACTGACCTAGGCGCCGGAGCTCGAATTATCACGTGAGTCTCCCGGTAGTGACAAAACGTCTTTATCGGCGAGGAGTACACACAACACTATGATGCATGGTGATGTAAATGTAATACCGGTGAGTAATGAGTACTTCCAGAAAAAGGCTATGGATCTGAGCAGTAGAGCAAAACTATTGGGCCAAGCTAAGATGTGTACATGTGTTGCTAGCTATTTTTATGCTCGGGAACCACCTGAAATTTCCAGTGATTAGCGTTTTTAGCGGGGTTTGTTAATTTTTATTCAGGTTTTCGGTTATCTCAGATCGGTGATCTAAACCCAGCGCGGGTTCAAATTTGTCTTTGGGGAATGATTATTTGAGTTTTTTGTTAGGAAAAACCGCGGACTGTTCTAACAAACATTTCTCGCTGAACCGTGAATAGTATTTTGGTGACTTTTCCAGCAACAACGGGCCCAAACACATTTTTGGTCAAATTGACGAACAAATCGGAACAGTTAGGCGAATACGCAAAACGGAGGATCAAATTCACTTGGATCTAGTCACGTGATAAAGTAATCCTCAACAGCTTTAACCCAACCACCCGGGGCCCTAACTCATACAAAGTCTAAGAGTGGTTACCCCGGTACTACCTATTCTCCTGTCGTCCCCTTCTCGTTCCTATTCGTTTGTCTGCACATTCTCTCCACTTTACTGTCGCGAGGTAATCACTCGAGGGGATGCCGTCACGTGAGCGTGTGGTGGTCTTGTGAGACTCAGATCATGCCATCTAAGCACCACACATTTGATTCCTTACAACGCGCGATTCCCCCCTAGCAGTGCTTGAATATCAGCGCATAATCGAGTACTACCATGAATCATGACAGAAGGCCCTCCCGGTCGCTCTACCAGCCTCGCATTCTTCTCGTGTGCCTCGTGTTGTTTCTAATCATTAATCTATACGGAGACAGCAACGACAACACCATTGATATCGAAGAAGCGCTTTTTCTTACCAAAAATTCGCTCAAGCAACTCAAGGAGCAGTACTTACCATCAAAAAAGCATCCATCACATAGCCTGGCGTATGATTTCGACTACCCCCTAGGCAACGCCATGAATTCGTTTTTACCCCTAGACTCCCTTATCCAGTTCAACACTACCACAACTAGTGGCAACGTCACTGCCCATGAACTCAGAGCTCGCTACGCTGCATTCAGTCCTATTTTGACCCGCGATTTGGCTGGCCAGTACCGGATCTTGCCCGACGGAGCCTGTAACGAAATTGAGCCAAACAAAGACTTTACAGACAAAATATTGATTGTGATGAGGGGTAATTGCACTTTTGTAGACAAAGTGTCTAATATTATTGACTCGGATCTAAAACCAAAGGCCATTGTTGTGGCCAATGACGAGCCCAATAAGGGCTTGATTACCATGTACTCCAACATGTTTAATCAAGACGGAAACTTACGCATCCCCATTATGTTCGTCACGTATGAGGCATACTCCTTGTTGAGCCGGTTTCAGCTGGAGCACCTTGAGTTGACTCTATCTACTGCATCTTTTGGGAGCTGGTTCAACGTGATGCTCTCGATGGTTTTGTCGCCTCCGTTGCTTATATTGATCTTCTATTTGACAATTATTTGCGGGCAAAAGTGGCGCAGAAGACAGATTAACATTCAGAATTCCAAGTTGGTCAGAGAATTGCCTGTTTTTTTATACAATGTCGACCATTTAATTAGCATTCCATATCTATCCCACTATTTGAAAGTCACAGGGCAAACTCTCGCCAAGTCATCGCCGAAGGATGACTATATATTGGACTCTCCCAAGACCAGCAATACCTCGAGCCGCTCGAACTTTCATAGGATCATTGTCAATGGAGTTAATATCAGTGATTCGGCAGAATCTCTTCATGTTTTAACTGCCCCCAAAGACTTTTACCCTGCCTACAAGTGTTCTATTTGCTTGGACCAATATACCCCATTGAACTCACGGGTCTTGATCTTGAGCTGTAAGCACTTCTACCATGAAAAATGCTTGTCCAATTGGCTCATTAATTTCAAACGAAGTTGCCCGTTGTGCAACACACTCATATCGAGGCAAAACGATTCGCTTCTTGCTGGACAAGACCGGTCGCTCGATTACGGGACTATCGGGGCAGATCTCGAATCACAGAGCTCCATGCACTCACTATCGGTAGAGGCATCGCGTTCCTACACCGATAATGTATATCGGAATCTGTCACTAGAGGGAAACTACAATCCGGAGTCATTGATTCATCCGTACTATACACGAAGCTCTGCTGAACCTTCAGTATCAGGGTATTATGCAAGCTCTGCCGAACCTCCATCAGGGTTTTATGCAAGCTCTGCCGAACCTCCAGTAGTGCATCATACAAGCTCTTCAGAACCTGCAATAGTGGCTGAGTCTGATCATGTTAGCTTGGAATTTCCAGGCTCTCCTTCCTACTCACACAACCCGCTGTCCGTCACCAATACCAGTGCGGTTGATTCGCATGTTTCCGATTCTACGTCGTACTATTCAGCTACTAGCGAGATTGCTGACGGTAACGGGAATGCGAATCCGAACCCCAGCCGGTTCTATACCAAACCACTGCATATCTTACGTCAATTTTCTTCGTTATCGACTTTGCAGCAATCCAATGAGCGAGATTTGAGTGTAAGTATTGATACAAGCAACTACTTAACTCCTCGCAATTCTCCTCGTAGCTCTACGGGCATAAACGAATTGCAGCCTATCCCATCAAATGAAGACTCCACCATTGACCTCAGCAGTGACGACGATACAAGCACTATCAACCATTAACAATCACTACCAACCAATGAAATATAGCATCAGTAGTTAGTTGTGTATAACGATAGGTTCAATGATAATTTCTAGTAAATTCCATAACCTAACAATACACACTTTATGGTAAAGAACATCTGCTACCACGTCATCTCGAGCATGTAATAGTGTCACCCGGTGTGTTTCAAAGTATCCCGGTGATGATCGGGTGCGGTATCCTCAATATACAAACAAATTAGTGTAACGTGAACGTCTAGCTTCGGCGATATACGGTAGTGATCTTGGCAGATCCTCCGGGGCGTACCCTTCGAAACGGTTGCGGTGCCGTTCAGGGCAACATACCACAGCTGGGGTAATACGGTAGGTACACGGATGATCTGTGCACGTGACTTGTGTTCAAGAGACCAATCCAAAGCCCTGCGGTGTAACAACAGGTAGTTGACAGTAATTTATCGGTGTTAACCAGGTAAAGTTGGTCAAAATTGTGATTTTACCTTCGATGTATCATAGCAAAATCACCACAGAGGAGAATTCCCATATAACACACATATAACAACTATACTTACACACGAGTCAAAAAAATGAATGATTCAGCTAATACTTCGGAGTCCACGAACCAAAACTTCAAAGAGGAAGAGGCTCGGGGTTCGAGCGCTGATATACCTGACGACCGGCAACAAAACCCTAATAATAAAGATGCCAATACAGAGATTTTTTATGGCACCGATGAATGGTCCCCTGAGGAAAGATATCAACCCCACACCAACGAAGAAAAGGTTCAAATCCAAAGAAAACGCAAGAAAAAAGTCGAGCTAGCATGTGTGTATTGTCGTAGATCACATATGATCTGTGATGACTCGAGGCCCTGTCAAAGATGTATCAAAAGAGGCATCGGCCATTTATGCTACGACGAGCCCTCCAACCTTAGACAACGGAAAAAAGCAGCAGCTTTACGTCTATCACCCGACACCAGTCGGAAAAACTCGCCACCATCGTCTATACAGCATAGTCCGTTATCTCAATCCACAACCGCCACAAATCACACCAATCCTCCGGGATTGAATTCGCATCCCAGCAACTCCGGGATCCTCCCCTCCTCAAACAGCAAAAAAGTGCAGCCTTTACCACAGCCACCGGTGCCGAACAAGGGTATGCAGCAGCTGTACCCACCATCACAATCCAAGCTTATAAATAAATCGGTTTTGTCCCAGACCTTGCCCTTCAACCAAGAGCCGTTTTTCTATTCCGAGCACGCAGGGAGCGAATTCAGTTCATTAAACGACTTTTTATCGATGATCGACGATCCTGAATTGGTGCATGGAACATTGACCGGCGATGGCACAGGAACAGATCCCATGTTGGGATTTGGTATAAATGATAATATCAGCCAAATGCCATACGACGAAAGCAACCAAGGCAATCATAACCGGAACATAAACCACCAAAGTAATGTTACAAACAACAACCAAAATAACCAAAACAATCAGACCAATATAAATAACATTCTTGCGTTTTCCCCCACGGCCAACTTGTTTCCTCCCAGCTTTCAGAACGAAAGTGATATGGGGCAGCAACATTTACCGCAACAAGATCAGCAGCCTCTTCAGTTCCAGCTGCCAAACCACCACCCCCAGCAGCAACAACAGCAACAACAACAACAAAATCAGCAGCAGCTTCTGCTTTCGCCGTTGCCTCGTCCCCAGCAGCTTCCTCCTCCTAAACAGTACAAGCTTAACTCTGGTCAAGCACAAACCCCAGCCCCTATATCTCTAGAAGCATCACACCAACCTGTAATATCTGACTCTGCTAGAGACAAGTTCTTCCTCACAGCAGCGGATCCCACCACCGAAATCTCTCCAGAAGAAAGATTAAAACAAGTTATAAAAGCCAAACTCGAGGCCGGGCTTCTTCAACCGTACAACTACGCAAAAGGTTATGCCAGACTTCAAGGATATATGGATAACTACATGAACATATCGAGCAGACAACGAATCCTTAAACCCTTGTCAATTTTCAGACCTGCGTTTCGTGCCATTGCTCGTACCTTGAAAGATGTTGATTTGGTGTTGGTTGAGGAAAGCTTCGAAAGAATGCTCTTGGATTACGATAGAGTGTTCACCTCAATGGCCATTCCTGCGTGTCTTTGGAGACGTACTGGAGAGATATACCGTGGGAACAAGGAGTTTGCGTCATTGGTGGGTGTAATGACTGATGATTTGAAAGACGGAAAGTTGGCTATTTACGAACTCATGAGCGAAGAAAGCGCAGTCAACTTCTGGGAAAAGTACGGTGCCATAGCGTTTGACAAGGGCCAGAAGGCGGTGTTGACAAGTTGCAATCTTCGTACCAAAGACGGAATCAAAAGAAAAAGTTGCTGTTTTAGTTTCACCATTAGAAGAGACCGCTACAATATTCCCAGCTGTATAGTTGGAAACTTCATTCCAATTGACCCATAACACGGTTTGTTTTCTCTTCTTCATTTATTTCAGTATTCTATGTATTATTACGTCTAAATACAGACACTATTCGTCGTCTTCTTCTTCACCTTCTTCCTCGTCTTGGAGGTCTTCCATTTCAACGTCGCTGTCCTCTTCTTCTTCTTTCTTCTTGTTTTCTTCTCTGGCTTCTTCTTCATCGGCCAAAGCTTCTCTCAAAAGTCTCAACTTCTCTTCCTTCATTTCTCTTTGAACACTTACGTATTGTCCCAATGGAGTCTTCTTGGCGTCCATATCCTTCAAGAACATCTCGACCTCGACCTTGTTGGAAGGACCGTACTCGACGTTGGATCTCTTGGACAAGATGAAACTGGAGTTGGTGTTCAACTTCTCAACCAATTGTTGCAACTGTTTGTTAAACTTGATGTTCTTGGACTTCTTGGTGAATCTTCTCAAGGCCAATATAGCTGGGGTAGCGAGTTCAGGGAACGCAATGTTCTTGCAGTACAAGCTGAAGAATTCGGCCGCCAACTCAATGAACTGTTCTTCCAATCCCTGTTGGTAGGTTCTGGTGCCCAAATATCCAGCCGATACTTTGATGTTGTGCTCAAAATCAAATTCTTGCAAGTTACTCTTCTTTGCAGCGATGGATTTGGTGAAAATGGTATTGGTCAAGATTTCGCTGAGCAATGGGAAAATAGGAATGTATACTCCGGTGTTTTTGGATAATCTCAACAAGGCTCTAATCAAGTAGAATCTTAAGAGGAAAAATTGGGCAGTAGGGATCAATCTGATGGTACCCAAAGTAACTTGGACCAATGGATAGGTCAACAGTTGCAATGGGGATTCTGTCTTTTTACCTTTTAAACCCAAAGTCTTTTCTTCATTCAATTGGTTGCTCAACACTCTAGACCAGAAGTCGAGAGAGTGGCAGTATTGCCAGTTATAGATGAGTTTGTAACCTTCTTTAGCTTGTTTTGCATTATCTTCAGCTGGGCCGGTCTTTTTGGTGGTGGAATTTAAACTACTTCTCAAGTGTATAGCCAACTGTCTGACGTATTCAAAACCAACTTGGTACGATAAAGTGGGGTTGATGCCAAACAATTCCGAGGCCGAGTTCTTGCAGAAGTTGATGCGTGCCATGGTGTGGGGGTTGGTTTGAAGACAGTTTTTCAAAAAAGACGAGTAGGTGCTCTTCAACACTATTTCCAACACTGACTTTGGGAATTCCTTGGAGATATTGTTTAAAAATGCAAAAGTAGCGATTTGGGTATCGAGACTTCTGGTGCTTGACCACACTTGGATCACTGCGTTCAAGATCTCTTTGAGTAATCTTCTGTATGAAATATAGTATGGAAAAACTTCTTGCAATGAAGTCAAGATCAACGAAGCGGTTTCGGTGTTTGTGATATCCTTCAACAAAGTGATGTAACAACCGGCTTGCGACTTCAAGATCGCCGAGATCTGGTTGACCCACTGGTTCTTTTGCGGCAAGCTTCTGACACCTTGGGCATTTGTTTTGTACTTGACCAATTTTTGAATGGCTTGCGGCAAGCCTTTCAATGCCAAGATCATAAGCTCGGAGAATGCTTTGGGGTCTGTGATGGAGTACTTGTACTCGTCAGTGGAGGTGTTGGTGATATTCACAGCAGCTTTGAACGCAATGGCGATGTTCTTGATCTGTTTAGTGGTTGGCTTTTCCAAGTCTTGCTTCCATTTTTTGACTAGTTTAAGAGTAATGGTAGTTTTGGAATCGGTCTTCTTGGCCTTCTTTTCTTCTTCAACCTCCTCTTTGTCTTCTTCTTCTTCTTCTTCGTCTTCTTCTTCGTCTTCGTCTTCGTCGTCTTCGACCATGTCCAAAGGATTGACACCCTCAAAATCCAATAGTTGATCGTCGTTTTGTTTCAAATAGTTGAAAAATTCAGGGTCCTTGTCGGCCAAGCTCTTCATACTTTCTTGCATTCCTGCGACATCTTCATCATCAGATGAAGAGTTTTCTTCTTCTGATACTTCAGCCTTTTTGGACTTCTTCAGCTTCTTCTCTTTAGGCACTTCGAACCCCGAATCGAAGAATTCATCTACAGGCATGTCTTCAAACACTTCCTTGGTGCTTGACTTTGGCTGCGTAGCTTCGTCATCCTTGGACTTTCCACTCTTTTTCCTTGATTGAATTTTTTTGTTGTGTTTCTGGACCTCCTTACGGTGGTCTAAGGTGTGCTTCAAGTGTTTACTTTGAAACTTCTTGGTGGATTTCGAAGTCTTGGCCATTTTACTGATGTATAAAGAATATTGTAACTTTCCTGAGAAAAAAATTGCGATGAGATGGTGTCGCGACATTTCACCATTTGGAGATATTATTTTTGAGGGTGCGACATTTTTGCACCCATCTATATATATTATAAATCGTCATACTTCCCGTTGAACGCCTGTTTCAACCACGAGAAAAGCTTGTCATACACTACGGAGTTGGCGTTGTGGTAGTTGATGGAATGGTCACTATCTGGGAAAAAGTTCACGTCGTAGTTCTCGATGTTATCGAGGTTGAATTTGTCGATCAACCACAACAGATTTTGAAGGTGAACATTATCATCGGAGGTTCCATGCATGATTAGAAACCGCTTCACGTCCCTAAAGTTGAGGTAGTCCGATATCCGCGCGTATTTCTCGTAAAAATCACTTTGGGACTGCAATCCCATGATGCGCTCAGTGTAGATGGAATCGTAAAACAACCAGTAGGTGACTGGAGCCACCGCCATACCGAACTTGAAGGTGTTACCGGCATCAAATTCAAGCGTCTTGAGAGTGGTGAAGCCCCCATACGACCATCCCCAGATGGCCGTCTTTTCCTTATCTACAAACATATTATTCACAGCAATATACTCCGATACCGCAGTGGTAATATCACGAGGCTCCCAGTATCCGATTCTGTCCCTGGCCGCAGACTCAAATACCCAACCCTGGCCGCCGGTTCCTCTGGGGTCGATAACCAACACAATACAGTCGAGACGAGCGCTCACTATATCTTGAAAATCAACGTCAAAAGACTTGTCGATTGTCTGAGAGCCGGGGCCACCATATGCATGGACCATGATAGGGTACTTTCTGCGGGGATTGGGATTAAAGTTGGGAGGCAAGATCTCGATCATGTTGAGCGTGATGGGTGTGTTGTCGGGGTTTTTTCCCACGGTAACGGTTCTGTGAATTTTGGTGGGAAAGTTGATATTCTTAAGGTTCCTTTCAGTAATTTCGTAATAGTTAATCATGGGTGCTTTATCGATATACTCATCGATACTCAGTTTTTCATTGTCTTTTCCAAGAAAATCATGCACGTTTCCCATATTCAACAACCTTTGCCATGGCTGCTTTGGACCTTGATAATTAAGGTTTAGGTACTGGCCATCTTCGCTGAACTTCACTTCGAAAACGCCATCGTTGTCTACACTCGTAATGGTCTTTACTTCAAGCTGGTCAAGCTCCACTCCTATCAAGTGGGCATCCATAGAGCTCTTTATGGTGCTGAGGGCATATACGTAATTCTCGTTAACATCGTACGCTATGGGAGAATTAGAGGTTACATCCCATTTGTCGGACTTGGTGAGAAGCTTTGAGTAGGTAGCGGACATAGCGCTGTCAAAAAGTGCCAAATGCGTTCTCAGGTCAACCACAACCTTGTCGATGTACAGATTATCCTTCTGGGGGTTTTTTGCGGGGACCACTGCTACTTTTGTCTGTTTTCCAATCCAGCCATTGTAGTCGTTTGCATCGACTTCTGCGACCTTTTTTAGCTCCAACGACACTTGTGGCTCGAAAACTGCCTTGTGCATTATCTTGCTTGTTCTGTCGGTAAGTTTCATTAAAAAATGCCGATCGTCTATCCAATCACCATCATACACGATATACTCCTTTCCAAGAAGAGAGTAGGAGAGCAAGTCAAGCTTTCTCTGCTCGACATTATAGCTCAACAACGACACCTCAGGGTTATCGGAGCCCGGTTTGGGGTATTTGATTGCCGTCTTGATGGGATACCGGTTGACCAGCTCTACTTTGATCTGATCAGACTCTTCGTACTGCATCCCGATCTCGGTCCTGTCCTTTATGTAGTAGTCGATCTCGTACTCCTGGACTTTGGTGTCGTTCAACTTCATAAATACAAGGTTTTTGCTATCAGGAGACCACCAAAATGCCTTGTAATCTGCCAACACTTCTTCTTCGTACACCCAGTCTGGCTTCCCGTTAAAAATGTGCTTGGAACCGTCGTCAGTCACTCTTTCGATGCTGTTTGTCCGGAGGTCTTGCAAAAAGAGATCGTGATTGAAGCCAAAAACTACGTGGTCTCCATTTGGTGAAAACTCGGCAAAATGGAGCTTGTCCAAAATTTCACCACTATCCAAAGCACTAGGATGGTTGAGTTTGTTCAAATTAGCAGGTGGCTGAATAGGAGTGTAAACTCCCTGTTCGCTATTGTAGAGCCAGTAGATACCAAACGACAGGTGCCGCCACTGCCGTATCTTGTCTGTGATCACGATATGAACGGTGTCGGGCGCGGTGGCTGGCTTGCCGGGATTTAGCACGATATCCTGGACATAAAAGAAGTTGTTTTTGTAGGTGAATTGAATTCCTTTCAACACCAGGTCGGCCAACTTTGGATTGTCAATCTGCCTAACTTCAAACGCCGCTTCTCTTCCTCGGGTAAGATAGAATCCGCCCAGATTGTCGCTGGTGGTGGATTTGTACTGGCGATGACTGAGCCAGCGAATGTCTTCTCTATAGCAGTAATATTGCCCTTTTCTTTGGGATGCCAAGGTCACGTTGGCATACTTGGGATCGTATGTGTTCAAAGTGATGTTGACGCCATTTATTTGCACGTTGGAACCACCGAAATGCGACACAAGCTGCTTTGCCGAAGTATTGGAGTAAGCGAGTACTGAACCTATCCACAAGATCAATGAAATCACACCAACAAGAGCAAGTATCTTTGTGTTGGCGCCAGCTCCTTTGTATCTTCGGAAAACCAGGTGAAAGTACGGGCTGGAGTAGAAGTCGTCCGCGTCACCCTTGGTGCAGTCCTGAATTTGGTCAAATATAAGCGAGGACGACGATCGCCTTGAGTCGGAGTCTTCAGATTCGGGGCCACTGGAATTGCCTCTAGAAGCATTCAGTTCGTATCCAATTGTTTCGGGATCTTGTGCTTGGGAGTCGAGGTTGTAGGGCGCCGTTGGATCTGTTGGGTCTGTTGGACTAATAGGAGACCGGTCTACCATTTCGTATTCGTTAGTCCTAAACATGACTGACCTAGTTATACTTTTAAAGTCACTAGAAAGCTCTTCATCAACTCAAGCGGATATACATAGACTTTAATGCTAACGATACGCCTGCGGTTTTATTCCGAATCGAGATCGTAAAGGAACTTTCAAACGCGAACCTGCAAAACCAGTGGTGGGCGTAAAGACGTCAGTACAAATGGTGGAGTGGAACAAAAGATGCACTATGCAGCTCCGTAGTATAGAAGAGCGACCCTCTCTTTAAGAAAAACACCGTCTACTCAACTCTTTATTAGCATAGCCCACTAGATCTCTCCAACCTGCATTTGAACACGCCCCACAATTTATTAAACTCTTTCAACTCATACTTTATAGCGTCGGTTACTTTTGAGACGGCCAATGCTATGACGAACCAATCTATTAATATCTACTCGCAGATATTCAATCTGCTGTTCCCCAACGACAATGAATTTTACCAGTCCGTGTTCACCACTCCGCTCCATTCCAATGCCCTCCTCTCTGTCATAGCAGCCAACTGCGAGGGCATCACCTCGTCAGTGAACCATGGCAGTCAGAACGTGGTGATCATGAGAGAGCTCTTTGTTCACGGTACTAGGTTGCTTGGCGATGCTATGCAAAGCTCAGGTGGTGCCGAAGACGAGTCCAGGTTACTCAATGTGGACGATTTGCACATTTCTTCAAGAACCACTTCACGCCGATCGTCGATCAAGCCAGAATTGGATGATGGTGGGGACGACATCACCTCGCTAAATGGCCGAGTATCGGAGAGTTCCAGTCACATTCTCACCGAGTTTGACGACGGCGACGATATCACTTCGTTGAATGGCACAAGAGGCAGTACCGCCAGTCGCAATCTTCCCAGAAGACTGAGTAATGCCAGTACTCAACTGAATTCTGCTCCTGAATTTATTCCTCGGCCCAGTCTTGGATCTCACCATAGCTCGTTTGCCAAGCCGGCTCGCCAGTTTGAAGGTATCGACCAGGATCTCCGTACCCAATTGATCACCAATATCTTGGGTGTTTTCCAGGTTTGGTTCACGTCGTTGTACGACACCAACACTACCTTGAACCTCAAGAGGAAAGGGGCTCGCCTGGTGGCTCCAGTAGATATTGTAAGCCGAATCTTTGAGCTTCCAGGCTCGTCAAAGCATTTCAACGATGTCAAACTCGCCTCGCTTTTGGAAATCCTCAAATCGTATCTCGATAAGACCATTGATGAAATAGTCGAATCTTCAGCAACCGAGTTTCCCCAGCTAGTCATTACCAAGGATATTATATTTCTCTTGAGCGATATCCTCAAGAGTCTTTACCTTTCAATATCGTTGTTAAAAGACTCATCCAACGAGTACATTATATTCAAAAGTCTATTGTTTGCATTCTACAAGGTCGATTTTTCCCACAGTTTTGATACCCTTTTAAAAATCTCCCATGGCACTATTGTACAATCAGAGGAGGGCTCTACGATTATCCCCCCAAAGTTCACCCTTTCTCCAGAAACGTTTTTAAAGATCATTACCATTTTAAGTTCATTTCTGGCAATTCCGCCTAGCCTTTTGCCTCTTCATTCCACTGCACCCTCGTCAGATATCACCAACTTGGCTAACGAGTCGCCCAATATATACGAAACTGTTTTAGTCAAAGACCGAGCTTTCACCTCGGCTACTTTCCATCAGGAATTTAGTTCCAGAATCATTCCCATTCTCGCCAAGGACTTCAATTACTACTACAACTTTAGAGACGATATTCTCATATTCGAAATACAAAACTCCTCGTTTCTTAATTGGTTTACTGGTAACCGATTCAGTGACAACCTTTACACTGTCTACGATACAGTGGAGAATATCACTAGCTTTCAAAATAACTACGAGGTTTTAAGCTTGACAAAGGACAAGTCTGACCCCTTTTTAGAGCAATTGCAACACATTTATGATAAGCGTATGAAGATTGTGACTCAGCAAAACATTGACGATTTCCTCGACTTGCCCGAACTTCTTTCGATCACTCTAGGCTTTAACGTTTACGTCAAAAACCAATCGTGGTTAGAAAACTTTACGAGACAAGAACACAAAATAGTGAATAAAATTGAAGACATAGATCATTTGAACGATAAGCACATCGAATTATTCGAGATATGGTTATGCTTGTTGTCTTATGTATTCCAGTACCAGTACAAATCTGAGAGTAGTCAACTTACCACCAAGCTATCGCTTTCGATTTTACTCAAACTCACCTCGTCGCAATCATTGATCAAAACCAACGATGATAACAAACCGATTTCAGTGCTTTCCAGGGTCAAAAACTATGGCATAAACGAATTCAAATGGAAACTCAGTCATCAAAAATCGCCCATTATTCCCAATGGTTTAGGTAGACTCGGTATCAAGTCAAGCTTGTTCTATATTTTGGATTGTATACAGAATCTACTAAGATTTAATATGACCAACCGACTCAATCTCGATAATTTCAAGATGGCACTTAGCGTGATCTTCCAAATCTTAAAGGAACTTAAAAATGACCCTTCTATCGAATTAGATAAATATGCATGGGCTGAATTTCACGTCACCATCTTCAACTTGATCAGATTCATCAAGAGGCAAGAGTTGATCAAGTCCAAGTACTACCATTCGATCAAACAAGTCGAGGTATTAAAGTCGATGGTGGAAGAATTGATCATAATTTTGAATTTCTTATTGCAGCCCCGTTTCAATGACCAAATCCAATTTCAAGACGGTATTGGGGGGTCAACTGGAGAAGTATTTAGATCCATCAACTATGATTTGATATACAATATCTTGCTCAACTACGAAACTATTGAAGGACTACTTGGGGAATATGAGTTAGACAGTTCTCAGTTTCAATCATTAGCATCGTGTCTTGAGCACTTTGAGCAAATATTCTATTTAACTGAAGAGTCAAAGGCACAACCTGATTCTACCAAACTAGATATGTTGGAAGTAGATTTCGACTCGCCTGAATTGATTAGCAAGATCAATGAGTATACTTTTGGCCCAAAGACTCAAGAAAGTACGGAAGTAGTTGCTGAGGAGGTTGATGAGAAAGGATCTGTTGTTGGGTACAGGTATGCAGATACGTTGCGTTACGTAGGCAAAGGTATCGAAGCAGATCACATTAAAGAACACGACTTGATCAGAGTGTTCAATGTGATGTTTAGAAAGCAAATCGAAGTATAGATAATTAGAAACAAACGTTCATTATCAGATAGAATAATCTAAACTACAATCAAACCGTGCTTATTTTTCGCATACATTCTTTAATTTTCTACTTACCTTCGTGAATAGTTCTGAAGAAATCCATACAGGTGGTGAAAACGACCAAAAGAATACCTCCACCAGGACCTAATCTCAACACCTTAGGAATGAAACCCTTGTACAAAGCAGAAAACCCTTCTTCTCTAGCCACTATTAACAAGGAAGGCATGGTCCACACGTATCTATTAGAACCAGCCTGAATTCTAGACTTGACAACATCGAAAGGAGTGTTCAACACTGTACCGAAGGTACCACCAATTGAACCACAGGTCAAGTCGATCAAGGTCTTCTCTGTAGAAGATTTTGGCTTTGGCATGAGAGATCTAACTTGGTGAATCAAACCAAAGTAACCGGCGTTCCAAGTGATATGTCTCCATAAAGTCGATTCCAACCCTTTGTATAATCCCAAAACACCGTGTTCCTTGACAATGTGCTTAAAAACTTCACCCATTCCGTTGAATTTGGAGGTTCTATCCTGTAACTTGATCTTGATCAATTCAAATGGCACTACCACAAACGATTCTGTGGCACCAGCAGTAGCACCGGTTAAGACAGCCAATGATTGAGACATGGTGGTGACACCAAACAAGTTTCTGTAGATTTTTCCCCATTCATCGTTAGCAGCAAATTTGGTGGCTCTCTTGGGAGCTTCCATCAAAATTGGAGCCGAAATTCCCCTATATAATCTAGAGAATCCTTCTTCTTTGACGATTTTCTTGAGACAATTGATGGTACCGTTGTAGGCGTTGGTGTTATCCAACTGTTGTCTGGTTTTGACCACATCCAATGGGTACATCACCAAGATTTCAGATACACCTGCCACTGCCCCAGCAGCGAATTGGTATATAAATGGTAAAGGTTTTGGGTCTGCCATGATGATATGTTATTGCAATGCCGTTATATGTGCTATCAAGTGTAATATAAACAAGAATATATAGTTTAGAGACAAGTTCCACAACAATAAGCTAACGAATTCCTAATTGATAAAAAAAAGTTTTCGATATCTTGGTTAGATAAATCGGCTGGAGTTAAAAAGTGGGGGGATTTTTACACCTGAAAAATCAGCGGGTCGCTAATGGGACAATATCGGGAGAAAGCGCAAGGAGGGGGGAGGCAGAGCAAAGTAGAAACGGGACATCCGCCGTTTTACGTTGACGGATCTATACACTGTACCATCATTATGGTTTACGGGCTAACGATCCAGTTACTAAGACTTCGATGTTACTCTTCTCTTTCGGTTGGTACTCGCGAGCCCAGCTCCGGTACCGCACAAATTATCGCTATATTTACTATCTGTGCGCTCGCATCCAATAATAGGGTAATCTCGCGCTGTGGGGCAGAAACGCGCTAGAGGCAACCTAATTACCCCTAGTGGCATCTTTTTATGATGCGGAGTATTTTCTCGGACTTAAATGCCAACGGAAATCAACTATATCGGTCCATCGGGCTATCTGTTCCGGGTGGAGTTCCCCTCCAAACCACTTCACTCGATTATGATAAACGCTTCAGCCCTAATTCGCTGCTGGGCTTACGGCCGGGTAACCGTTGGCCTGAAAAGTATAAAATGCGCGGAATCCGCGCCTCCAATCTTTAGCTCTTCGTGCGGCAGCCAGAACTATTACCGTGTTGCTTGTCTTTTTCAGATATCCCTACGAGTTGGCGAGCGTCAAGTTCCTGGCGGGAAAAACATCCATGAAGGAGAAAGATCGTCTTAACGCCCTTTCATTTGTCTTGCTGGTTTCCAGTAGTAATGGACTTGTGAGGGCTGGTGGATCATACATTTGTAGCTAACTGTAGAATATGCTAAACATGTATTACTCTACAACCAGTTTCCGCGAACTATTGCAAACGAATAGTTGATAAAAATACCAGCGAAGATCGACATTTTCTGTCTTTTACTAAATACAGTGTCGTCCACCACAACGAACACTATGCTGACAACCCCCAAGAATATCCCGAGCCCGACCCCTAAAAGAAGGTCTTCGTTGACATGAAGATCATCCAAGTCACCCTGCTGTGGTTGCTCTTGGGTGGCCAATATGTCGCCTTCGGTGGCGTTTGTAGGACGGGCGGTGGCGCCAGCCGTTCCAGCAGCTGATCCCGGGGTGTTTTCTGTACCATTGACGGTGGACTCGATCCACCTTTCTTCCATTTGCCGCACCGTCTGTTCCCTTCTTTCCTCTTCCTCCACATCTTGGATATCACCGCTTCCCGAGTTGGGAAGCCCGGCGCTATAAATCAGGTGAAACTGTCTACGCAAATCGTTGATATCATCCTGACTAAACCCCTGCTGGAGTAATCGGTCAAATCCTATCACCTGTGGAGTGGTGCTGACCTCCTGCGGGCGATTGTCTAGTTGGGTCTCTTGGGCTAGTTGCTCCTGCGTGAGCTCTTCGCCAATTACACAATGAATGTATATCCGCTCGTCATCATCGGTGGCATCGCCATCCCGGGCTTGCCTAGATTTGGGATCAAATACTTCAGCCTTGAAATTTGTATTGTCATTCAAAATCCTACCATTGTAGATTAATCGAAGTCTGTGGTGCGAGCTGCTTTCGAC
Source organism: Suhomyces sp. yHMH580 (assembly GCA_030580235.1). Taxonomy (NCBI): domain Eukaryota; kingdom Fungi; phylum Ascomycota; class Pichiomycetes; order Serinales; family Debaryomycetaceae; genus Suhomyces; species Suhomyces sp. yHMH580. The sequence continues at coordinate 1,041,831 of JAKTSN010000001.1, read as the reverse complement.
CATGCTCCGAATCATGTTCTTGATCCACCGCGCATTAACCAAGGTATTGACATCATCTTTCTCGAAATTGATCGTCAACGGGATCTCAAGGTCCGCCACGGGTCTTGTGGCCGAAAATCGTATCACCAATATATACTTCATGGCTGTTGTTCTTTCTGTCTTCTGTCACTCTCGAGCTTCAAATCTTGTATCACTGATTACGTAACGCCCCTCGTCTGGGTCTCCAACCTAACCAATATGACACCGTCGTGCATGTCTATGGCTATGTCTACGGCCTATACAACTCTCCGGTAGCCTATATCTCTACGCCTGCTCAGGTGTTGCCACCTCCATCCTCTAAACCTAAATTGTTGGTCACTTGTCCTTGGCCTGCGTGGGCTCGCCAGCATCGCCCCCCGCAATTTTTCTCGGGGCCGACACTTCGGTATAAGTAGTAGCAATCGGCCATATCGACCATCTCGGCATTCCTTGCAAGACAACATGAGTGACATAAACAAAATCGAACAATCTGTGACTGGCGTCCAAGGCGACGACGACATTCAAGAAAGTGGACTTCGTTACTCCGCCTATGCCAACCGTTTGAGAACCATCTTGAGAGCTTCCCACAGATACGTTGCTTATACCTCAGACATTGGAGAATCTTTCCGTCCTGTTGCCCATCCTATTGCAGTCAAGCTAGGCTATGGTGTCTCGTGGGCATATATTTTGGGAGATGTTTCGTATGTCTCGTGGATGACCAAGTTAAAGTCAGAAGGACGTTATGTTTCTGGCTTGAAACCTTGGAGTAATGAAACTCCTGAACGTAACGAAGTGGCGGCTCAAGCATTTGCTTTAAGCAATCAAAAGTTGGTCGATTCTGACTGGAGATTGGTGGGTTTGAAAAGAGGTATTTTCCAGTCCATTGCATCCATGGGTTTGCCTGCTTTCACCATCCATAGTTCGGTTCGTTATTCCTCCATTCTTTTCAAAAACTCCCCAAAAACATTGAAGACTTACGGTCCTGTTGGTATTGGCTTGGCTATTGTTCCATTGTTGCCTTATCTCTTCGATGAGCCGGTCGAGCATGCTGTTGACTGGATATTTGATAAGGGTGAAGATCTTTACAAGTCTACTTTGAAGTCATGATCTGATAATTTTTCGGTTGACCTTTTGTGATATCAGTACATACAACTTATCTAAATAGAATATTACTTATTTATTCATTCATTGCTTGTAGGCTTCGAATAGTTTAGTGTCCCACACTTGTTACACGTGCGGGCATCCAAGTCGCCGTCAAAATCAACGATGGCCGCTTTTATTTGGGTACCAAGATCCGAACAGTAGAACTCCTTCTCATGCACAATATCCTTGCACTTTGAACAGTACCACCTAATTTTATCGTTCACTCCTTTCGGTCTGTCCTGCTCTACTACTAAGCCAATGGTGTCTGCGAATCTGACCGGATTATGTGGAGTATTTCCTGGCAACAAAAACGAGTCTCCTTCTTCAATCCAAACATCTTTGAATTCGCCTTCATCCACTACTTTCAAACACATCTTACCCTTGAACTGATGGAAGTATTCGGGTGTTTGATTCACATGATAGTCGGTTCTCTCATTGGGCCCTCCCACTATCATTACAGTGAACCCTCCACGATGTAAACAGTAATTGTTGACGGGAGGCTGCAACAAATGCTTATTCTTGGCTATCCACTTTTGGATGTTTATAGGTTGTGCCAACATGTTCTTTGTTACAATAACTGATGAAGTTGATAAGCTATCGGCTGATATGGATAACTGGGCTCCAGCTGTATCACGTGTTTGATTTGCAACTTCGAAAGAAAAAAAGCTTCCCCACCAGGAGTCGAACCTGGAATCTTCTGGTTCCAACCGAGAAGTGGTTACTAAATCGTAGCCAGACGCCTTGACCATTGGGCCATGAGGAACGAAGCTTGTACAGTTCAGTCACAATAAACTATATATTCTGCATTTTAATATTTGTCTGTGCTGTAGATACTGATATGATAAATATTAAACGTCGTCCGATACAACGATAATACGACCGGAGCCTTGCGAACAATGTGAAGCTCCCCAACTAACAGTAGCCATATATCAAATCACACGATTCTGCATGGTCATGGCAAAACATTGTTCTTCGCCTTCTTAGTTTGGCCAAAACTTGTACGATTTGGCTGTAATAATAGCTAATTTAATCGAAAAACTCGAATATCGCCTTGTATTAAAATCAATTATCTATCTTAGCTCAGCTGATTCAATGCTTTGATAATCGGACCTGGCATTATTTTCATTGGGCTTGATTGTTGTTGTTGTATCCTCCAAAGGATCAATGAGCTTCTCTGCATCCCTCATTCCTTTCTCGAGGTCAGCGAAGAAATATAAAGTGACAGCTGCCACTGCTATTAAGAGATTGGGAAGGAAAGGATATCTTAAATTACCTGTTCGGTCTTGAATGGTAGCGTTGACTAAACGACCAATCCATCCAGTTGCAACCCCAAGCATAATCTCCAAGCCAAAGTACTGTGCTTCCTCCCCTTCCGGCAAGAGAGTACTGTATACCGTTCTATTCAAAGATCTTAAAGCCGAACCGGATGCAGAGTAGAAAACTTCAAATAGCCAAAATTCCCATCTATGCTTGAACCCAACCAGAGTGTTGTTGCTTATACCTAAGCACCCCCAAAAGTTTGAAAATACTTGAACAAACAAGAATCCAAACCCCCATGTTTTAATTTTGATATTGCCTCTGGGGTATGAGTACATCCAAAGCAAAGAGCCTAAAGAGCCAACAACGTACGACATAAAGGTGTAGACAGTATACTCGGGGTCGGAAGATCCCAAACCAAGAGTGGACCTGAATAGAAGAACAAAAAGGCTCATAAAATTAGAGTAGCTGACATTCCAGATGACCCACGAGATACAGTATAAGAATGCATGGGGATATTGTCGAATATCTTTGAGAAGTCCGAAAATTCTCTTCACCGTCAAAAACAACAAGAACTCACCTTTTGGTTTGGGTTTGCCTTGGACGCTTGGAATATAAAATGATGAGATTATCGAGAAAACAACTGTAATACAACCAGCGATGGTAATAGCTAACAAAAAGTTGTGATAGCCCTCTTTGATAGGTCCACCTTTCCCGTAAGAAATGATAATACCAATAACTAGAGCGGTGATACCACCACAATTTCCCAAGAATATTCCCATGACACTGACCACCGAACCTCTTTTCAAAACCATTTCCTTTCTGACGGATTCGGGTACAGAACCTTTAGTTGTGGATGCACGCATAAATAATGGGATATACGAGCCTTCTAAAATCTGATACACAGCATCGTCTATACCTAGTAATATGTAGAGGGCTGCAGAAGCATTCATTGTAGCGTAAGTTTCGTCCGTTAAACCAGCATATGGTAAAGCAATGCATCCATACAAGAGGATGGAACCGATCAAAATCCATTTACGATAATTGGAGTAATCCGCAATCCCCATCAAGAAAATTGCAAGAAAACCTTCCAACGCTGTAGATATTGCTCCCATATACAAAACATACGAGTTTGTATGGACCAAGCCGGTTCCAAACTTGACGAAACAGTCATTTCCTCTCGGAGAGCATCTTTTGCCCTCTGCAGTTCTACCCACGGCTGTTGCAATTGACTGAATAGATGCTGGAACGTATGTCCTCGCCATAGAAGCAACAGGTCCAGTGGTATAGCACAACAAAAGCCAAGAGCGGTATATACTTTTTTTTGTCCACATACTTTGTTCCAGCCCATCATCCTGCTCTTCCACATCAACAGTACTAGTAGCTATATTTGGGACATCGGCAACCTCCTGCACCTTCTGAAGTGCCCCATCCTTTTTACCTGCTTCTGCGTCCAAAACCATTGAGCCAGTGACTGTGCTCGTACAGATATATTGCAATCGAATGCTATTTATGTAATTTGGTCACATAATATAGTCTAATAGAGCATATTAATTGATCAAAAAAGTAGGATATTAAGCGCAAAAAGTTCCAGGCGTGAATAGGCCACAACGCAGCTGAACTGATTGTGAGCAAATAAAGTTCCCTTTTCATGATACGCTAAGTGTATTAATTTCGTAAAATGGACCACTATTTCCTAGTTTTTCGAGCCGGAGAGGGACTACATAAGGTTACATGAGGCGAATCGTTTATCAAAATTTAATACGCTAGTTTCGCATAAATAAGTTCCGAATGAAATACGTCTGCACATGTAAAGTATTGAGCGATTCTACTTCCTCTTTTCGTATTCGCTCCTCCAAGTTGGACCGAGCCGGATAAGCACTAATACTATAGCAATTCCGATAATATCCAATAAGCCTAGGCCGGTGAAACACCAGCCGAACCCCATTTTCTTGATTAGCTCATCAATAATCGCTGAGGAAATTGCTGCTGCAATATTCCGCATGAGATTTCCCAAGGCAACCATGGTGGCAGGTTGTCCTGTGGTACACTCAGTAAGATAGGTTGTACTTGTGACAAAAACCCATGACATTCCAAAACCTCCCAAGAAAGTGAATGTAAACACGGAAGTGACATGGATATGATGATCAACACACCAACCATAACCTAAAACTCCACCCATAGATATGAGTAATCCAAATACTTGGAGTGAGAACCTATGCTCCGGAACATATTTACCAGGGTGCAATCTTTCCATTCTAGCTCGCAAGTAGTCTGAAACCCTTCCACCGGATACCGAGCCCAATATCAATGAAATTCCGGGGCAAATGTAGGAAATGCTAGTGTGTAATCTACTGAAATGGTATCTTTCCTGAAGTACTGCTGCAAAAGTAATACTCATACCATAGAAAGATGCAAACAATAGCCCTCCGTTGATGGAGCATAGTATAACTGGCTTGTACTTGAGTAATTTCCAAAATATCTTGATGCTCATTTTAGGTGGTTTGGGAAACTTGGAACTATCTTCAATGACTTTTTTCTGAATTGGCCGGGGTGGAACTAGCCAAGTTCTTCTCTTCACACAGTACTCGCCGTTACCAACCAAGTACCGTAATGTTTCAGGAAGAAGAAATAAAATCATAATGTAAACCACACCTCCGAGAATTGCCAAAATTCCAAAAATCCATCTCCAATCTCCATTCAGGGCAACCGCACTGAATATAGGCCCCAAAACTGGACCTAGCTGAGGTCCCAACATAAAGTAGGAGATTGCTTTTGCTCTATCTTTTGGTTGGGTAGTATCCGCTATGGTTCCTGCTCCAACGGATATTACACATGAAGCACCAAATGCCTGGACAATTCGAAGAACAAAAAGAGCGCCAATATTTGCTGGTATAACTGCTAATAGGACATTGGCAACATTGAAAAACATCAATGAAACTAAATATAGTGATCTTCTACCTCCTAAGTCGGATAGCGAAGCCCAAAATAACGGGGCAATGGCAAATACCACCATGAAGACGGAAACGGTGGCATTTATGGTTGAAGCAGAGACCTTAAAAGCAACTTGAAGCTGGGGCAAAATGGGGATATAAATATTGCCGGAAAGTGGTCCTAAAAACCCTGCCAAAGTTACAATACCCAATATCAAGTTTAGTCTACTTCTGGGAAATGCTGTATATGGGGCAGGTGTCGGGATTTCCGTTTCCAATATTTCATCTTTCAGTTCCAATATAAAACGTACGCGTTCCAGAGACATCTCGTTTGATATCACTTTGTCCACCATCAGACGCCAATACTTGTGTAAGTTTGTAGTGTATGTAAATTTAGGTTGAAGTTTTTGATTCGACCACAAATTGTTTTACACTATGCGCCCTTAATTTGTCAAGTATAAACTATTTAAGCAGATGATGCCAAAGCAGAAAACTAAGCGAATACACTACGGCTAATCACGGAGATAAACTTTTTTGGCGGCTCAAAACGTTGTCCATATTTCAAAACCTGCTCACGAATTGTTGCAAAATAATTGCTCAAATTTACTGCATGAAAAAAAAAAAACTGCTCGTTTTTGCTGCAAAAAGTCCGAAAAAGGAAATTGCAACCTTCAGGCACGATAAATTTAATTGCGCAAATTGTTTATTTATTATAGTAAACAGATTGAAGGGAGTTCACACACAACAGATATGAATAAAGTAGCCTACAGCTTTAACCTATTCTGTGGTTGATAGTAAACTTGTTCATTTTCAAATTCTTCTATCACATACTATTTATTTTTCAATTACTTCAAAGTCTACCTGTAACATGAATGGGGCAACTGGGCCAGCGGGAGTCAATTTCTCTTTCCAAGCAGCTGAAGGGGTTATTCTGAACGATGAAACTATTGCGATTAAAAAATTTTTGATTTCGAAAAGAGCAAATTTCTCTCCTAAACATGCTCTCTTCCGGCCATGGAATGCAGGTAAAGTTGCATTACGCTTCGCTTCCGAATATTTTTGAGAAATTTGCTCAATATTATCTCCCCATCTACTGGGTTTGAAAACATTGGCATTGTTGCCCCAGTGAGACTGTCTTCCCGTTGCAAAGTTATTGTAACCAATATAAACCGCCTTTGGTATGTTAATGTTGTCAAGCTTGACTGCTTTGATGGTTTTCCTGTTAATTATCTGTCCTAAGGGTGGAAACAACCTAAGTGTCTCGTATATTGTAGACAATAATAATGGACATTTCATCTGGTCATCCGCTTTGCTCAATTCTGTTCGTAGCTGCTCCTGGACTTCTATATTTTTCGATAATACATGCAATAATGACAACATCAAAAGAAGGGGGTTTTCATGGCCCGCGACCATTAAAATAATTGCATTGTCCATTAATTGCTTGGTAGTGATAGTTTCATTCTCGTGGGCCTCAATTAATTTATTCGTTGCATTGTTTGAGTTGTCACTTCTGTTCAATCTTAACATTTCGATGAAAGATTCCCTGAATGAATTTACTTCCCTCTTCGCCTTTATGCGACTTGGGATTGGAAGACTATCGAAAATTGGAAAGTTTAGATAAAAAGGATTGAAAATTTGCAGCTTGAGATATTTGATGTTCTTGACAAACTCTGAATCATGATCATTCAAAACATTCAAGTTCACTCCCAAAATTGATTGTCCTACGTTTTGTAAACAATAGCGCTGAAGTAAATCAGTAACCGCAATAGTTTTTCCGCTCTGCTCTATCTGTTTGGTAATCAAATCAATCAATTTTTCATTATTTTCGTGTACATGATTAATGTCGGGATTTTGAATGCTAGAGCCAATAGTACTTCTAAAATTTTTCCAAACTTCACCATGAGCACTAATAATGTTTTCACCAGTATACTGAGCTAAGACTGAGCTTGGGATTTTTTCTTGATTTCCGCTTTTTGTATAGATGTTCTCATTTTTGAATATCTCAACTAGGTACTCGGGCTTACTTACCAATATGTTCCACCTCGATGCAAAGTATATTTTGACTGCTCCATAATTTTCGAGCTTTTGTTTCAAAAACATCTCGTATATTTGTCCTTGATCAAGATTTGTGTATGTGCCTAAGAAAGAAATATAAAAAGGAACAGTTGGTATATTTTTTGGAAAATTAGGGGGGGGTAATATGATGCAAAGCACCTGGTATACGGCGATGCTAATCACAAGTATAGTCAAGATGTAAAATACATTTACCTCGTTCAACATTTTTATTTGAGCTTTTTTGATTCCAAATTTGCACACAGATTATTAAAAAAAAGGAGCGGAACGTTAAGTCCACTAATAACTGTATTTTTAAATGGAAGAGCTAATTTGCTCTTGAGCAATTAAACGGATTTGGGAAGCGTAACACTAGCGTAGCACTAGTTCGTGATGTTCCGTTTGAACTTTCAAATCTAATGCCTACTGACCGGATATAGCAGAATATTATGCAAATGACTTTTCTCTTACTCAATGGGCTGATTTAGCTAAACTTCCCTAATTTTGTCTTTTCATAAACGCCGAGACTGGTCAAGATCTGATTAATACACTGCTTGACACGTTACCAAGTCAATGCCGATTTAAATTTCTTTTGCAGATAACGGCTAGCCACTTCAATCTAGGAAAGTATTGGAAAATGCATGTCTATTCGCTTTGTTTATAAATATGGACACAGCTTATCCCAAATTAGCTTAATAGGTATCCACAAATCATAACATATAATGACAGTTGAAAAAAACGAAGAATACAACTCCTCCAATTCATGTTTAGATGAAGATTTCAAGAGTGAAGAAGTCCCAGAAACTATTTACGAGAAACTTAGATTGATATATAGCAGGGATGACAAAACATTTCTTACCAACAGACAGTTCCGATATCAATTGGATGAAACCTTGTTTGGTCTCATTAAGAATGGTTCTAGAAAATTTCAAAAGACAGGTCTCACAAAGATAGACGTTCATGACAATTTGAGCGCTTGGGAAATTCAAAGACAGGACAAGTGGGTTGGTGTGATTGTTGAAAGTTGTGAAGAAACAACTTTTGAAGGTTGGTTCATCAAGTTACTCATTTCAACATCGAGCGTTATTTTTCCTTCCATCAATAACGAGAAAAGTCAAACCATTACTGATACTATTACCGAAAAATTTGTTCGAGAGTTGAAGAACACCACTGAATTTGATAAGTGGGATGTAGGTGAAAGCCACTTTAAAAAGGTTGTCAATTTTTTTGTTTCCCGGTCGGCTCCTATAGAAGCGGTCTTGCCTGCATTTCCGTGCAAATCTTCCAACCTTCGAAAGGTCGCTGGTCCTTTACCTGACAAAGGAGAAGAATTGGCTATTGGAAGATTGATCAAGTTTTCTGAATCGGTCCAGGAAGTGTATAGTCCAGGTATCAAAATCTGGATCGTGAGTGATGGGCATGTGTTCAGCGATTGTGGTATGTATCATTTGAAAACCTAGGGGAGAAAAGCTTACTAACTTTTTAAGTTGCTGTTGATGATGATCAAGTGAATGTGTATTCAGATGCTCTACAAGAACTCTATGAGCGGTTGAAGCCTAAGGACAAAAATCCTATTCAATTCTGCTCATTGGTCGATATATTTTCGTTGAAGCTGTCCAACTTTGATAATTCTCTTGTCGATGATATTGAAATTGGACATTATTTGGACACGAAAATTGACGAAGAAGCTGAGGTATGCCGCAAGATTTTGGTCCGTAGTTGTGACACTGATTTTGGTAATCTAGCTAAGGATATCAAAACACCTGACCACCCTAGATTATTTCTTTTTCGGGGATTTTCCAGGTTTATGACTGAAGACTTGGAAAGTCACCCGGTGGCTACTAACTCATCTAGAAAGAAGTTCAAGAAGATTATTGCGAAGGTTGCATTTGAGATGATTAAGGTTAGTATCTTGCCGTGTTTTAAAAAATTCCTTACTAACAATATAGAGAAACGATGCCTACTCAAACTTGGTGGAGTTTATCTTCCCATTCCACTTGAGATTCTCGATTCATGCTCATAATAACGCTGGACCAAAGTATGGAGTCCAGCTTCTAGCTTCCACGGATTGTTTTGTCATTGAATCAATTGAAGATCACGATACTCCTTCATATTCAGACTTATTACATATTCCTACCCCATGGCACAATTCTATTGTCAAGATTAATGATAAACAAATACTCTATGTTATCAAGTCAGGGCAAATCAGATCTGGAATTACAAGTGGTAAAGGTTCTGGAGGCTGGAATAAAGAGAGTCTCTGCTTTGAATTCAACAGTCTCAAAACCACCTAGTTACTTTACCCTCCTTACATGCTACAAATATTTTATTGTCGAAATTTATCTCTGCACGTATGGACCAATATCTTGTTTTTCTGTTACGCTAATATTTTGCAGCCATTCATCTCGTAGCATTTTGTATCACGTGGTTAGAGACAGTAGAAAGACGTGTCGGGTATAGTGCATCAGATTATCCCCAAGGCAAATATAAGAATACTTAAGTTCGTTTAGCTGCGGACCTTTATTTTGGTTGCGACGCTCAGACACCCTTCAATTGTTTATTCACTCTGTACTAGTACGATCCTATTAGTATATATTTCAGATATTGTAAAGAGTCCGAAACGATCTTTGGTGGCTTGACCAGTATTCTGATTATAAGCCAAATGCTTAGCAGCTGTTTCTGATCACACTTGCTTGTATAAAAGTATAGCTCTTGGCCTGGGAACCTGTTTGAACGGACAACCTCAGATCTTAATCGAGTTATTGGTCACGTGCTCTCGAGGTAAATACAGAAAACCCCAGACGATCAACTTTTCGTTATTAACGTCTAAAAATTAGATTGAGTTAACAGATTTCAAAACGACTTGATCATTGATCCCCATATTTGAAGCGAAATGGCACCCTCTGCGTTACAAATAAAGGTAAACGCGTTACAAAGATTGATAAAGGAAGAATCTTTATACAAACAAGAAACTACCGAACAAGAGCAATATGTTGAACAGATGAAAGCCAGCAACGCCGACGAATATGAATTGAAAAAACAGGTTGAAGTTTTGAACGAAGCCAAAAAAATGGTACCGGAAGTTTCTAGAAAAATATCCGAACACAAAGAAGCGTTGATTGCCTTTTTAGACACCTATAAAGGTGATGAAGATACTACGACTGCCAAGAGTTTGGTAGCTTAAGCGAAAAAGAGCCGCACGTACACAAATTTGAGGTTTCGAATGTTAAGGCCTACCTGATTGTAATCTGCTGTGGATTTACTATACGATTCATTAAATGTTTGAGATAGCAATTACGTTATTACAAGCTAAATAGGTATTTGCAGTTGGATTATTTGATGCTTTGTTGAGCGATAAGAAAAGTAATTCTAAGCATTAGCGATATTCATATTTCGTAGGCAAATAAATGACGCATAGAATAGAAGAATTAAAAGCTTTCCCAGATTTCTTTAATGCTCTAAGATGGTCAATTTACCAGTAACAACCACGTTTTCGAGAATAGAACCCTTTGGTATATCTATTCTTTCGCCGTCGTTACAGACAATGATCACAGTACCCTTCAAAGTTACGCCTCTACCTAAGTTAACATTACCAGTAATAGTTAAGTGATCTAATTCCAAAATCTTAGGCATGTGAGGAATTCTTGATTGGAAACCACTGACTTTCTTGAAGTGAGAGCCCAATTTGATCAATGGATTGGAGAATCCGTCTCTGGTTGGGTCCAATTTTAAGGCACCGTGTTCCAAGTAGAATAAATCGGACTTCACCAACAATAAATCTGAACATGTTTTAACTGGCAAGAATCTTGATCTTGGAACAACAACACCGTGTGCACCCTTGAAATGTCTGATGGCAGCACCAACAGCGGTTTCTAACTGCAACACGTTGATATCGGAGTTTCCAATTGAAATGGTTTTTTGGTTTGGAATGATTTCAGCTTCAATGGCATTTTGTTCCACCAAGTTCTTGATAGCTCTTAAGTTAATCCACAAGTTATTAGTGTTAAAGTTCTTGAATTTCTTGATACTCTTGAATTCTTCGACGTGCTCCTTTGGAACTTGAGCAATCTCTAACAATCTGACTTGACCGTCGTAGTTAATCAAAGTACCACCTTTAACATCGGCTCTGGTCTTGTCGGTCAATTCCATGATATATTCAGCACCGGTTTCGATCATGTGGTTCAAGATCTTGGTGTCAACAGTGGCACCCAAGTTGTCACCGTTAGAAACGAATAAGATTTCTCTACCTTGAGCCAAAAGGTTATCTAATTCTCCGGATTGGACTAAAGATTCGAACAAATCACCATGACCTGGGGGATACCATGCCTCCAAGTTAGAGTCAAAGCTTTCTGGAACTGGCAACAAAGAGTCTTTGTAAATTCTTGGAAATCTAGATTGGTTAAAGGTTTTGACTCTGATTCTGTGGCCTTGGTATTTCTTGATGATCTTGGCAGTGTCGGCATCAGTATTAAAAGAGTTCATCAACAACAATGGAACGTCTGAGTCGTATCTTCTGTTCAAGTGTTCAATTTGTCTGACTGACAAGTCCAAGAAGGTGTTGCCGTCTCTGACTTCGATTACAGACTTTGGACCAACACATCCCATTGAGGTACCCAAACCACCATTCAACTTCAAGACTGCAAGTTTGGATAAGTTGGAGGCCTTGGAGTCTGAATCATCTAAAGTGTCGTACTGGACAACTTCGTTAGGAGTAGGAGACTTGATTTTCTCCCAGTCCAAGGTGGTACCAGAAGCTTTATCAGTGAGGTATCTTCTGAAAAGGGCAAAAAACGAGTCCAGTTCATTTTCGAATCTGGTTTGGAGTTCAGAATCGGTCACGGTATCGGCCAAAGCATTCAATGCGTTACGCATTTGCGAAGCTGCCACGGTGGTAGCAGTATTGTCGAAAGCCTATATGTTAGTAATTAAGTTATTTCATGAATTGTTGACCAATCAATCAAAGCTGTTCAAAACGTCGAGACCTCCGTATCATCCAGTAGAATGCATCGATATCAGTTGTTTCAGTTCGGTGTTTGAAAGGTGGCTATTTCGTGTGGTTATTCAATACTTACGTAGGTCGATTGTGTCTTGTTGTGTTTCTTTGGAGCTGATAATGTAGCCATTGTGTCGATTATAATTTCTTCGAATATTAATGAATCAGTAACCTAAGCAGATATCGGTGTTATATATAGTCAACAGTAGTTTGTGGTAAGCAAGTGTTTGGGGGCGTGGTGTTAGAGGAAGTCGTGTAACATACAAAACTCAAGCACGAGACACGGCAACAAAAGCACAAAATTGCTATGTTCTCAGACGAATCGATGAGTTCGAAACCAGGGCGGAAACGCCGAACCATCGCTCGAGTCCTACGATCTAGACACCAGCTGAAATGTCTCCATGAGTGCTAGGAAGTAAGTCGGAGCTACCTAAATAAAGCTATTGTTCTATCTGCTACTTTATTTCAACAGGGTCCTGTGTGGGGCACCAGTTGATCGTAATATTCATTAACCTTTGGCTTACCGGTGGCTGAATCTTCGATCTTTCAAAGAGTGTCAAAATGGAACAAAGAAAATTTTGATTTTGGCGTTGCGATTTTTTTTGGCACGCGTCTCATAATACGAGTGGTATACTGATTCTAGTTGCTTCTGTGTGGTAGTTTCGCACCCAGAGCGAATAGAGTCCCTGAATTATAATAACATGTAGATCTCCTCCGGGCTGGTGCCATTGACCTTGCCAAAGCGTCACGACTACCCGGTTGCAAACTCCGTTGAATGCTCGGGCAAGGTGAGGCGACCCTTGAGAACAATGCATTTCGTTGGACCGTATATTTTTAAGGCGGCCAAACTATTCCATGTACAGCGCATTGAAAGAATACACTGCAACGTGAAATGTCAAGAGAATTAAAAAGGATCAGAACACTTTTGAATTCAAATGGGGTTCCGTTGCGGTGCTGATGTAGTGAATTGCTTAATTAGCACTTAAAGCTTAGCAAACATAAGGGTCTGAAAGTCTAAAAAAAGAAATTTACCTAGTAAGGTACCCGACAGATTCACTTTTCGCGATCAATTTTAGCCTGAACTCCGATTAGACGACCATCAATTTTGCTCTCCAAGAACCACAATCTCTTAATATAGTCTAGAACCGCTCACTCCATATTACGGCCATATCGTAGTAAAAACTCTACACAAGATCTCAAATATATTTTGATAGCAATTCAACAAGTATTTGTATAAACATTAAGAAATTACACTTTTTTGTTGAGTATGAGACATTTACTCGCCCAAATATAAAAAGTAAAGTATCTCTAACTGATAATGCGAGACTTGGATTAGTCTCACATAAAGTGTCTACTTCAAATTTAGTTAGGTCTAATACTTATGGTGAGTTATACCGACGTATCAAAACATGTAGGCGAAATTTTTCAACGCAATTCAACAAGTAAGTCACTGTGGCCGAGTGGTTAAGGCGACACCCTGCTATTTAGTGGTTCAGGTGTTGGGTTTTACCTTCGCAGGTTCGAATCCTGTCTGTGACGTCATTTTTTTTCACTTCCAGAACACGCTTTTTAGCAAAAGCTACTCAAGATTACAGCCAAGGGGATGTATGAGTATCGGTGATGAGCACGCTATCCCATATTTCAACCACCACCACTTGTTGAATCGCACGGACAACTTGTTTTTTTCAGTCATGCTAGATTTATCGGATTGTACTATAGTGATCATGTAAAGCACGTGACACTTAGTTTATGCAACAAGCTCATCTCTATTATCAGGCTGACAACATGATTGGACCTCAAATACCGAGACTGGTTCGTCAGGAGCGTGAAAAAGCCAGTCAGAGCAAGAAACAGATCAAAGATTTTGACATAAAAGCGTGTAATTCAGACTCTGAAAGTTCGTCTGACGATGAATTAGTCGGTCCGCGATTACCTGACCCAAGGGGGCAAACAGAGGTCAAAGAGAACAAAGAAACCAACAACTCACAAGCGAATGCATCTCATCAACTACCCGTGGAATCCAAGAGCCCAAAAAGTGCCGAAAAACTCAAGGAGTCTTTATTAGTGATCCATCAGAAGAAACTCAAGCAGAGCGGCGGCACCAAAGACAAAATACACAAATTTGATCACGCCAGGGGAGTTAATGATGAGGTTAAGAAAGAGATTTTGAAGAATGTTAACGCCAAAGGTGCATTGAATACCAGATTCACAAGAGGCACTGGACCATGAGGTAAATTAACATGTATATTAGACTATCAAGACGCCAGGTCTTTCTATAGGGCTATCATTATTTCATAAGGAGGTGTTTCCGAACACTTTATCTAGTTCATTGATGTCTTTTTCAGAAGTGTCCACCGAAAGGGGCCTTTTACTGGGTTGCATCACTCCATCGAAATCAAACCCAGGCGCGACTTGGACTTGCTGCAATTTGATCCACTCATTGAAGCGGGCCACGTCGGGGTCTTCATTATCGGGAGAGCGCACTTTTTCCTTGAGTAAATGTATTTCAGCCTTCCAACTAGCCAAATCCTCTTCTCCAATGTTGATTTTAGGCGGAATTGACGATGTGGATAATGTGGGTATGAGCTTGCTGTAGTTGGTGTTGAGTGTGATTGGTTTTGGTGGCTGGAATGCCGGGTTTTTCATGAGGGGTACCTGTTTAAGGATGGGGTGTGCTGGATGTTAGTACAGAATTGGAAAGTTTCCAGCGCTACTTACGTATATCCGTGTCGTCCATTGCTGATGAGTCTCCTTCCACCAAAATCGATCTTACAAGTTCACCATGTGTCACGTGACACCAGAGAAAACTGATTTACAGAGGTTTCTTGAGCTACTGGCTGATAGTGGCTAATACTGGCTAATACGGACGTAATGTATTGATGATTATAGTACACAAGTGACAGAGATGACACGAAGTAGGCAAACTAGTTCTTTAGTTGTCCTTGTAATGACGAATTAAAATGTAGGCATTCTCTTGTTTCAAGTTCGACAAAGAACGGTAGCCACCTTCCAAACGCATCAACAAGCCTCCAAACGAAATATACACCGACATTTTGTCGTCACCTTCATTTTCTTCGAATTTGTAAACGGTACCGTACATGACGTAATCAAAGTCATCGGCCAACGAGACGTCACCTTGCTTTGGAGGTCTCCACGAACCATTGGAGGTCAACATGGATGATTCATTTCCCAAGGATGATGCCAAGGTAATGGTCAAGGAATCGTTGGTTTTGACAGGGAAGAGCTCGGCGTTGATATCCAAGGTGATTTTGATTTCTTGTGATGTGGATGAGTGTCCTGTTATACGAGACACCTTGGTGTACCTCCCCATGTCGGTGGAGTCGACAATAAACATATCTTCAAACAAAATTCCCGACATTATAGCTACTAGTGACGTCTACTGTCGGTCGTTGGTTGTTGAAATTTTTATCTTTTGGATGAGATGAAGGTGTGCGCACGTGATGCCTTTCTCGCGGCCCCTTCAAACAGGAGAAAAGTAAATACGTGCCTTGATCCAAAATTAGGACTGAAACGAAGAGAGGATTTGGGAAACCAGAGTAGAATGGACGTCACTATGGAGAAGAATACTGATTTTAAGCAAAAGGTCTCAGATGAAGAAGAATACAACGAACAGAATATGCTTGAGATACAGCGATTTAGGTTGAAGGCCTTTTTGTTGGCGCTCGTTTTCGGTCTCGTGGTATTCCTTGGGTACTCTTTGAATGTTCACAACAGTTTTGGCCTTCAACCCGTAACAACCAATGTGACCGGCTTTTTTGAGTATCACGACGCTATACAAGATGATACTAAGGATGTTGACCAACTTTGGAGAAGAGCTGATAACGAGGACGACAATCAAGACGATAAGTCAAAAAAGGTTACAGCAAAGAGTATTCTCAACAAGCCTGGGATAAGAGTTGTGTTGGCGATATTCGGGCTCATAATATTTAACATGATAGCCATCTGTATTCACCATCTTTACCATATCCTGACTGGATCCAACAAGTCTTACCGAAACGTCGAGCAGGTTATCTCGCCATTTTAGTATAAACGTTTGACGTAACATGGGAACATAAGAGGTGTAGTCCGTTATAAGATGAACGGTATGCGAACAGTATCAATTCAGGTAGGATAAAAGAACAAAGACTGAGAATGAAGTGGTCATCAGATCCGTTGAAGAAAGCTGAAGCACAAGTCAAGAATAAAAAGACTTTGATCTGATATATATAGTAATCACAGCAGACAGAAATATGCGGCACTTCGCTGGCTAGGTAGAAAGGAAATATTAGGTTTTATAGTACGTATTCCATTAGTGACGCTAAAGACACTTGCTAAATTTATTAGACGAAAGGAGTCACTATGGCCCGGAACCGACCAGAGATAACAAGGTTGGGAGGTTCGGTGCGGACGTTGTTTCCTGTTGTTTCATAGGTGCGCAGGATCGGCACTCATGCAGTCCTAGTGCCTTAGGTACCTTTCAAGAAATAGCTGATATAATATCGAAAAATCTGAACAAAATACTAGAAAAATAATGCAAAGATACATGAAGTATTGCAAATTAGACAAGACTGAGAACCCCGAGTTTGCTATGCAGGAGTACGCTAACACCAAAGCACTTTGTCTTCCCCACCTCTCACGCACGAAGATTGGTAAACCCAACAATGAATGCCCTACTGATAGTCTTCTATACCATCTCTCGTTAACTTCAAATTCCTCAATACATCGGAAGTGAACAAGAATCTCCGAACCTAATCTTCTTCCAGGTTGCCGCCTCTTCTCTTCGGTACTTGCCGATTATCTCCAGTCCTGCACACACCACTCGCATATATATATTGCCCAGCTTATCTCTAGCAATGAAGAAACCAAAGCAATGTCCGAGAAATCGTCTCTTACCAAACGAGTTCTTCAAGTTTCATGTGCTCTAGTATGGTGCCTTTTAGCCGCTGGTCCCAGTTTCGGGTTTGCGGCTCTAAAACCCATACTTATCAATGAGCATATCTACGAATACAAGTGTGACGTCAAAACCACCAAGAACAAAGAAGGCGCTTTGACTTGTACTGAGCAAGACTTGTCGTTGAACTTTCTCTTCACCGTGGCATGTATGGTCACCAACATCTCAGCATTGCCGGTTGGATCAACCTTGGACTCGTACGGCCCCAAAGTCACTGGTATAATTGGTTCTTTCATTTTGGCCCTAGGCTCTCTTTGCCTCAAGTTTGCTTCCACCTGGACTTTTGTTGACGGTTACTTGATTGGTTACACACTTTTAGCATTGGGTGGACCATTTGTCTTTATCTCATGCTTTCAGTTGGCCAACAGTTTTCCAAGAAACTCGGGCTTGATTTTGGCTTTGTTAACAGGAGCTTTTGATTCTTCTTCGGCATTATTTTTAATGTACCGTTTGATTTATACCAATGTCAAAAGGGTGTCGCTAAGCACATTCTTTAGCTACTACTTGGCCGTGCCGGCATTTATCTTGTTGTGCCAAATTTTCATCATGCCTCGTGATTCCTACAAGACGGTGGGTACTTTGGCTAAAATTGCTGAAACTGGTATTGACGAAACCGGAAAACCAATCAACTCAGATTTGTTATTGGCCGAAGATCTCGATTCCCCAGTTGAGTTTATTCCTCAGCCCCAGCCTACGATATCCGAAACGACCTCGCTTCTTATGAGAAGTGCTTCGTTTGGTGGGGGTTCCAGAAGATCCTCCACTATTCTGAGACTTTCTGTGGCTTCCACCAGATCAGTCAAATCTGTCTACGAGCAGGAGGCTGATAGCAAGATGTTGCAGTCGTCGGGAGGCACTTTCGGTGTATTGCACGGATTTCCGATTGCAGCCCAATTGAAGTCGCTGTGGTTCCTTTTGATGACTCTCTTCACCACCATCCAAATGTTGCGTATAAACTACTTCATTGCCACGGTGAAGTCGCAAGAACGCTACTTGTATAATGGAAACGAAGAACTTGCTACTGCCATTAACCATTTCTTTGATTTGGCATTGCCATTGGGTGGGTTGGCTTCCATTCCCTTCATTGGTTTGGTCTTGGATAACTTTACCACTTTGAGCGTATTAATGATCCTCACTGCCATTTCCTTGTTGATTGGTGTGTTAGGGCTACTTTCCTGGCTCCCGGGCACTTATGCCGGTATTCTTTTGCTTGTGGTTTACAGACCATTCTACTATACTGCTGTAAGTGATTACTGTGCCAAAGTGTTTGGATATGACAACTTTGGTACTATTTACGGCGCAATCATTGCGTTCTCTGGTATCTGCAACATCTTGCAACAAGTAATGGATAAAGTCACTCACGAGATGTTCAACTTAAATCCAATTCCTATCAATGCATTCTTGACTGCGTTGACTGCGGTATTTGGATTTACTCTTATTTGGTATGTCAGATCTCAAGAGTTGGATTTGAAAAGAAAAAGCTTGGAGTACGAAGCTCAAGAAGCTACCAACAGACTGATACCTCAATAATTGCTCGATCCTAAATTCATTAAAATCCATACTGGTAACTACTTCATTGTATCAACTTAAATTTCAAACTAGTGTAATTATATAATAATCTATTTAATCAACTTAATCTTAAAGTGCGGTATTTCGTATATAATAATCATCTTGACCAGTACTAAAAGTATTCGAAAGTATTAATTAGCTTTCCGTAACTTGCGTTGTTTCAATTCATGCTTGTATACAATATCCGGATCCAATGCAGTAAACTCGGGAATAGCCTCAACGAGGTCTCCGGTATATTCATACTTCTTTACATGTTCATGCTGGATATACTTTGCCAACGCAGTATCGTGAGGACTAGTATTGTCCTGTTTCTGACTAGTTTCACTCACTTTCCTAGGGAACGACAATAATTCAGACAAATTGAGGCTTGACATCAGTGCTTACTTTTTCTTGTTTTTGTTTTTTTCCTCCTTCTCAATAGCTCTTCTTGATCCCTTGATAATTTCCAAATGTCCAACTCTGCTAGCAATCAACTTTTCTGTCGAGGTCATCAACTGTCCTTGATGGATCTTGGCCAATGATTCGTGGTGCTTTGGGGAGCTCTTTCTGGCCTTGATGATTCTGGGTGCTGCCTTTTTTGGGTTTTTGCTCAATTTAGTGACTCTTGATGGTCCAACGGCCTTCTTGTTAAGCTTGATTTTACCTTGTACCATTATAACCAATAAAAGAATCAATAGCTATCAAAAATCAAACATGCAATTCCTTTTGATAAAGAAAAAAGATGCGATGGCTGCCAACGTGACGTGTATCACGCCTCGCGCACGAGCGTTCGGAGTCAAATTGTATTATCATAGTAATAAAGTGCGATGGCTCATTATATAAAAAGTGCGATGTCTGCAAAATTTAGATTGGGAGGATTGATTGTAGTTTTCATCCGCTCCAAGTTCATCTTTCAGGTGAATCCAATAAGAAAAACGTGCAGCTAGCACAATAGTAGTTTATTTACATCATGTCCACTATTAACGATAAGTTTGTTATATTACTGGGTCCAAGGGCGTTATCTCAGTTTAGAGTCACCAATTTGATTCAAGAGATTGAGAAAAAACTCGGACAACCTTCGATTGTTGAGCTGGTGGCTTCAAGTTATATCCATTATGTTTCGTTAAAGAAGCAATTGACCGAGTCTCAATTTAAGTTGGTTGATGTTTTGTTGCAGTACGATACTCCAGTCGACAAGAATGACGAATTGAACCAGAAGTTGATTGAGTACGCCTCGATAAGTGGAGATTCGGACACTTCTGTCATCAGTTTGGATTCAAACTCGCACTTGATAAGAATCTTGCCAAGACCTGGTACCATCTCCCCATGGTCTTCCAAAGCCACTGATATTGCCCAGATCTGTGGGTTGTCTGAACAGGTTGAAAGAATCGAACGTGGGTTGAGTTTATTGATCAAAACCCGCCCAGGCTTCGATGCCTCCGCATTGAATGGAGAAATATTGACCTCTGTCTACGACAGAATGACTCAATCGTTGTACTTGAACGAAAATGCTCCAAAGTACGACGATTTGTTCGCTCACCACGCACCAAAGCCATTGGTTCATGTTGATATCATTTCCAACCCTGAAAACTTGGTTCAAGCAAACAAAGCTTTAGGATTGGCTTTGGACCAAGGCGAAATCGACTACTTGATCAAGGCGTTCACCGAGACCATTGGAAGGAACCCAACCGATGTCGAGTTGTTCATGTTTGCCCAAGTTAACTCTGAACATTGTCGTCACAAAATCTTTAATGCTGACTGGACCATTGACGGCTTGAAGAAGGATTTGTCTTTATTCAAAATGATTAGAAATACCCACAGCAAGAACCCACAATACACCATCTCTGCTTATTCCGATAACGCTGCTGTGTTTGAAGGTCCTGAAGGGTACGTTTTCACGCCGGAAATCGAGTCCAAGAAATGGACTTCCATCAAAGAAAAAGTCCACACCTTGGTCAAAGTCGAAACTCACAACCATCCTACTGCCGTGTCGCCTTTCTCAGGTGCCGCAACTGGTTCTGGAGGAGAAATCCGTGACGAAGGTGCTGTAGGTAGAGGATCCAAATCGAAGGCTGGTTTGGCTGGATTTTCAGTTTCCGACTTGAACATCCCAACCTTGCCACAACCATGGGAAAGAAACGTTGGTAAGCCTCACCACATTGCTACCTCATTGGACATTATGATCGATGCTCCTTTGGGTTCTGCTGCTTTCAACAATGAGTTCGGAAGACCTGCTATCAATGGTTACTTCAGAACCTTGACTACCGAAGTTGAAAACCATCAGGGCAAGTCTGAAATCAGAGGTTTCCACAAACCAATCATGTTGGCCGGTGGTATGGGCGCCATCAGACCTGACTTGGCTTTGAAAACAACCAAAATCACTCCTGGTGCTAAATTGATTGTTTTGGGTGGTCAGTCTATGTTGATTGGATTAGGTGGCGGTGCTGCTTCCTCCATTTCCTCGGGTGAAGGCTCCGCCGACTTGGACTTTGCTTCTGTGCAAAGAGGCAACCCAGAACTTCAAAGAAGAGCCCAGCAAGTCATTGATGCGTGTGTTTCTTTGGGTGCAGAAAAAACCCCCATCCAATCTATTCACGATGTCGGTGCTGGTGGTTTATCTAACGCATTGCCCGAATTGGTTCATGACAACGATTTGGGTGCCAAATTCGACTTGAGATCCATCTTGTCTTTGGAACCTGGTATGTCGCCTATGGAAATTTGGTGTAACGAGTCTCAAGAGAGATATGTCTTAGGTGTAGCTCCAGAAAACTTGGAACTCTTTGCTAAGATTTGCGAACGTGAAAGAGCACCTTTCGCCGTGGTAGGAGAAGCCACTGTTGAGCAGAGATTGGTCTTATCCGACACTTTGTTGAACACCACTCCAATTGACTTGGACATGTCTGTTTTGTTCGGAAAGCCTCCAAAAATGTCGAAGACTGCCGTCACCCAAAACTTGAAATTGCAACCTTTCCAAACACAAGACTTGGACTTGTCGGAATCGGTCCTGAGAGTCTTGCAGTTGCCAGCAGTGGGCTCCAAGAACTTCTTGATCACTATTGGTGACAGATTCATAACCGGTTTGGTCGACAGAGACCAGATGGTTGGTAAATGGCAAGTGCCTGTTGCCGATGTTGGTGTTACATGTACTTCCTTGGGAGAAAGTGTGTTGAAGACCGGTGAAGCATTGGCCATGGGAGAAAAGCCCACCTTGGCCTTGATTTCGGCTGCTGCTTCGGCAAAGATGTGTGTCGCCGAATCGTTATTGAACGTTTTTGCAGCAGACATTCCTTCTTTGAACCACGTCAAGTTATCGGCTAACTGGATGTCTGCAGCTTCCCATGATGGAGAAGGTTCGAAGTTATACGAAGCTGTTCAGGCTATTGGTTTGGACTTGTGTCCTGACTTGGGAGTTTCCATTCCGGTTGGAAAAGACAGTATGTCGATGAAGATGAAGTGGGACGACAAAGAAGTCACTGCCCCATTGGCCTTAACCATTACTGCATTTGCCCCAGTCGACAATACTTCAAATACATGGACTCCTGAATTGATCAAGAAGAATGACACCATCTTGGTGTTGGTCGATTTGGCCAGCCAAGTCAAGAAATCTTTAGGTGGTTCTGCTTTGGCCCAGGTATACAAACAAGTTGGCGATTCTGCACCGACCGTGCATTCAAACCAGGTGTTGAAGTCCTTCTTGCAATCCTTGGTGGTATTGCACAAGCAATTCGATGTTTTGGCTTACCACGACAGGTCCGAAGGTGGTTTGTTCACCACAGTAGTGGAAATGGCTTTCGCCAGTAGAGCTGGACTTGATTTGAACATCGAGAGCCAAGAGGATGTTTTTACTGAATTGTTCAACGAAGAGTTGGGTGCCGTATTCCAGATCGATGCATCCAAGTACGACCAATTTGTCAAGGTGTTTGAAACCAACCAAATCGGCCAAGAGTATATCAAGGTCGTAGGTAAGCCAAACTTTGAGAGCCAAGCTATCAATGTCAATTACAATGGCTCTTCCGTCTACTCTAATACTCGTGGTGCCTTACAACAGTTGTGGTCCAACACTTCTTACCATATTCAAAGCTTGAGAGACAATCCAGTCACTTCCAAGCAGGAGTACGACTCGATCGCAGATGACCAGGATCCTGGTTTGTCGTACCAATTAACCTTCTCTCCTCGAAATGATGCTGCTTCAAGCGGAGAAAACAAGCCAAAGGTTGCTATTCTTAGAGAACAAGGTGTAAACTCCCAACAAGAAATGGCGTGGTCGTTCCAGCAAGCCGGATTCGAGGTCTATGACGTTCACATGACTGACATTTTGTCCGGAAGAGTTCTGTTAGATCAGTTCGTTGGTCTTGCTGCTTGTGGTGGTTTCTCTTACGGTGACGTTTTGGGTGCTGGGGCTGGTTGGGCCAAGTCGGTCTTATTCAATGAACGTGCTAGAAGTGAATTCAAGAGATTTTTCCAAGACAGATCAGACACTTTTGCATTTGGTGCTTGTAACGGTTGTCAGTTCTTTAGTAGAATCGCCGAATTGATTCCTGGTACCGAAAACTGGCCTACTTTTGAAAGAAACTACTCTGAACAATATGAAGCCAGATTTGTCATGGTTGAGATTGAAAACTCCGAAGAGAACCAGTCTATTTTCTTGAACAAAATGAAGGGTTCTAAATTACCTATTGCTGTGGCTCATGGTGAAGGTAGAGCTAGCTTCAAGGATGCTGAATCTCAAAAGTCATTCGACAACACTGTGATCAGATTTGTTGACAACTACGGTATAGTCACCGAACAATATCCATTTAATCCAAACGGCTCTCCATCCGGTATTGCTGGTGTCTGTTCTGCCAATGGTAGAGTTTTGGCCATGATGCCACATCCTGAAAGAGTCACCAGAAAAGAGTCCAACTCATGGTATCCTAGTGAAGGTAAGGAATGGGGAGACCATGGTCCATGGATCCAATTGTTCAAGTCTGCTAGAGAGTGGGTCGGCAACAACTTTTGATGTGTAAAATGTATATAAAATAGAAGACGGTATAATAGAAACAACGTGTTCTGGATGGATATATCAACCACCATTACGGCAGTAGCCCGATTTTAGGCCAGTTTTAGCCCACAAGTATGATATGTTAGGGCTAATTCGAATGGGTGCAAATCGTGTTGGTACCATTACCTAAGCGCTTACCAAGCAATTGGACGGGGGATCTCAATTTTGATTTGTGTCGTGTACTTGCACAATAAAATTTTTCACCAATTTTTTTTTGTCCCTCTCGCATCCAAAGGAAGTGAAAAATTTGGCTGATCGTTTAACTCTTCTTCTCTACAACGAAAATCAATTACAATGGTCTCTGCTATTTTATCAAAGAAAAGAAAGTTGGTCGCTGATGGTGTCTTCTACGCCGAATTAAACGAATTCTTCACCAGAGAATTAGCCGAACAAGGTTACGCTGGTCTTGAAGTCAGAAAGACCCCAACCAAGTTGGAAGTCATTGTCAAGGCCTCTAACACCCAAGGTGTTTTGGGTGAACAAGGTAGAAGAATCCACGAATTGACCTCTTTGATTGTCAAGAGATTCAAGCTTTCCCCAGAAGGTATTGTCATCTACGCTGAAAGAGTTGAAGAAAGAGGTTTATCCGCCGCTGTCCAAGCTGAAGCTTTGAAGACCAAGTTATTGAGTGGTTTGCCAATCAGAAGAGCCGCTTACGGTGTCTTGAGATTCGCCATGGGTGCTGGTGCCAAGGGTGTCGAAGTTGTCATCTCCGGTAAATTGAGAGCTGCTAGAGCCAAGTCTCAAAAGTACTCTGACGGTTTCATGATCCACTCCGGTCAACCAACCAAGGACTTTATTGACATTGCTATCAGACACGTCTTGATGAGACAAGGTGTTTTAGGTGTTAAGGTCAAGATCATGAAGGACCCAGCTGCAAACAGATTCGGTCCAAAGTCCTTGCCAGATGCTGTTAAGATTTCTGAAGCCAAGGATGAAGACGAAGTTGTCCCAGCTCCTACTGTCAAGTCTTACAAGAAGACTGAAGAAGAAGAAGAAGCTAAGGTTGAAGCTTAAGTTAGTAGATGTTGATTATCTAATAAATTAATATTTATAAATTTAAAAATAGTTGTAGGCGAAGTCACCTGAAAGGTAGCGCATGCGCAGAGGAACGTGTTCGTATCCTATCGCATCACGGTGGTGAGCTAATCGTCAGTGCGGAGTTTAATATCCTTCGGAATTAATTTGGAGCCATTCGCCTAAAGAGTGCGTGGAGGCTTATCCGCGGAAAGAAGATTTGGCCGTCAGGAGTACGCTATGTTGAAAGCCATCGCATTTACTAATAAACCGATAGCTTTGAACCATAGACCTGTAATATAGTGGCAGCTGCAATCAAATCCGACTAGTTTGATTAGAAACCTGAACTTATTGCTCGTTATCTGCCAATGTTTATTTTTTTTTTTTTGCGGGCCTCGGTTGGCAACTCCGTACTTTCGGAGTTTTTTTTCCCCATACCCGCCCCTAATCGCGGATGACTCTCACTTGAGATGGTATCGCTTTTCATGCATCAGTAAAAATGCATGCGGTACTTTAGTCCTACGGTGGCGGGATATAAAATTGGGCATATCCCCTTCTCTTCAAATAATTTTGATTACAATTAATCTTTCCTTACAACAACATGTCTTCTATTCCAGTCAACAACTTTTTAACTTTATCTACTGAAGTCTCAGAACCATTCGTCATCCCAAACGTGTCGCCAACTACTTCACCACTTTTGGGCGCATTCAAAGAGTCTAGCAATAAATTTTCGACTATATTGGAAGATGACGCTGAGCCTTTGACGAGAGAAGCTCCACCTATCAAATTGGATTGATCTGACTTCAATCAGCAGTAACGATTCTTGATGATTTCACTTCGTGTTCCAAATAGATTGGACGGTTTCCACCTTTTTTGTTGAGAATAGGGTGTGTTCACCCTATATATATAGTACATACATATATTTCGCAACTCACCATCTTATAAACATATTACATGCCAATATTCAGTAGATTATGTATGAATTATTCATACACAATTGAGCCAGATTTATTTACAGTGCTAAATCAAATCGATTCACAATTGAGCTAGGGCTATTTACAGTTGCTGCTAAATCAAGTAATCTACAAGAACGGGTAAAATTCATTGTACTTCTTGGTGTAGTAAGCAGTCGAGAGCCCACCTAAAGCGACAAGAATAAGAGGAACTGGCTTCCTGAAAGATGTAGGAATGGCACGGCCGAGACCTGCTACAAGCAAGGTAGTGGAAGCTCCCAAAGCGATCTCCAAACCATAATCAGCGTTTTGCTTCAAAAGGTAACCTGCACCTCCGTAAATAGCA
This sequence comes from Suhomyces sp. yHMH580, assembly GCA_030580235.1. NCBI lineage: Eukaryota > Fungi > Ascomycota > Pichiomycetes > Serinales > Debaryomycetaceae > Suhomyces > Suhomyces sp. yHMH580. The sequence goes on along the minus strand of JAKTSN010000001.1, from coordinate 1,015,579 downwards.
CCGAAAGTAAGACCAGCGACCAATGATGGCACAGAGCCTTTGCGGGCATAGCCCATGATACCGCCGATACCGCACAATGCAGACAATGTGAATGATGGATGTTCCATAATAAGTTTGTATTTCTGCAGAATTCTCGTGTGGGGGAGGAAACATTGCTCATTTATAGACCTTGTCGTCCCGTAAACACGTGAAGAGTCGTCGCGTGAGCGATATTGTCTAGTGGCGTGGTTGTCACTGAGCCAAGAAACTAACGAAAATGTTGCGGTGGTAGAACCCAACACACTGTTCGTCATGATTCTGCGTAATGTATTACCATTTTGAGTAAGATGGTTCTTTCGATGAAAACGACGACTCTTAGTATGCAACCAGCTTCTAATTGTGATCATCTGCGTAGCACGAAGAACATTTATATGATTGTGTGGTTGGTCCCCCAAAGTTCATGCGGCGATACTTTTGACCATTGGCCTAGATCCGAGCACGGTACATCAGGGCACCTTGATTTGGCCATCGCATACTTTTAAATAGAAGTGCGATAGAGTAATTTGCGCTCAAGAGCCCCAGGTGCGTGTATATATATTTTTTGTAGGTGCCACCAACATAGGTTTTTACATCAAGCAGACGATAGAGTTACCGAGAATTTGCCTTGAGTGGCCCTGACTTGTCAGCAACAAGCGCACACCCTGGATCGCTCAGCAACAATTGCATTTCGCGTGCACAAATATCGGGTAATTTCCCATATCAAAAACAGAAAAATGCGTACAGTGCGAACTTGAGGGCTTAACGTGGTCGACAATACTGGACAAACTCGGGTGTCGTAGAGGTTGCCGACAAAAAATCAATTCACCACTGGATGAGCGGCTCAAGGTTGTTATACTCGAAGCTTTTATGCTCGATACAAACATAACCATGTTTATGCTATACTTCATATACTCTACGTAGAAGCTACTGGCCATGCCGGAATCAGACCAACACACAAACATGCAGCCAAATTTACTGAAAATAAAGAGCAAAGGTAGCTGGGGGATGTGGCTCTTTCCCGGGTCTCCCATCTGTAGTCGTAGTGTAGTCTTCAACTCTGCAGACCCTCACGTGAAGTTTCATCCCGTTCCGGTAGCGCTAGCCCAATTTTTGTGATCGGCTTTAGACACAAGTTCTGGTTCATTGGACGTGTGAGAATGGTGAACCAGTCAAGACCAAAAAAAACTTTCACCCGTGTAGACCAAACAATTAATTCAAACCTCAAGGTCTTATTTATTGGATAAGTTCATCACACTAGCTACCTACCAAGTTGGTATCATATCCAAATTGCAGCTAGGAAATATTTCAAAGTTTCATCTAATAGATTTGTTAGCCAGAGACAGCGTTTTCATACACCAATCAAAGGGGAGACTCAATCGAAATTTGTTGTTGAAATTGATAGAAACGTGAGTGTTTTAAACAAAATAATTCCACATCAACTATCACATTACTATTTCGAACAAGTCCCCACCAGATTGACGAGCCGCTAGATAGATTGTGACACGATGGATATCTCAGCAATGCTATCCAAGGAGGGAGGAGCTCAACCCGCCAACAAATCTAACGGCGCCAATGGTAATTCACAAGGAACCGGACCAAGCTCGGTAGTTCAATCAATCAAATCAGACACCTTTGAACACGGTGAAATAGACAACGAATACAAGTCGACGTTTGAATCAAATATTAATATCATCAATGATTTGGACAAAAGCTTGGAGCTTTCAAACGCCATTAAGATCTTGAAATTTGACGAAGCTAGATTGAACTCAACTGTGATCCAAACTGACAGGATAGCTTCCAATTATATCGAAAGAGTAGTGGCTGAAGATATTTCCACCAGAAATAACAAGATTTCTGACACCAACAAAAATAAGGACCTTCACCACCTTGACTCGTCAAAACCATTGCATCATAATACTACAAGGGGAAGGGAGTACAAATGGGGAAATAGCAGAGAAATCAACAAAATCGAACCCAAACCAAAGCGTAAGAAGCAAGTGTCTACTCCGGTAGCGGACGACAATAGTCCTCAAAAGTCCAAAAGAAGACCATCTTTTGATGAAATTTCTGAAACCTATGGAGAATACGACAAGAAACTCGGTACCAATGGCAAGCCTAAGAGAAAATCTTCACCTTCACCAGCCGATTCTTTGGACTCGCCCCCAACTTCTAAAAGGCCGAAGAGAAAGGCTGCTGGTGCCAGTAGTCTTTTAAGAGATGACGACTCTGAATACGGCGACTCCAAATCTAGAACTAGATCGGTTAAGCGTGAATTGGACGACGAGGGCAATGCCATTACTGACGACTCCAAAAAGAACCACTCCAAAGAACAAAAGGCTGTTATCAAACAATACGACAATACATACGTTGCTATTTGGAAAGATTTGTCGAGAAAAGATGGGCCAAAGGTCAGTCGACTTGTCCAACAGTCCACGCAAGCCAAACTTATTAACTTGAAGAAGACTTCTATACTAGCTGCCAGAGAAGCAAAGAGATGGCAATTAAAGAACAATAAGGGCCAAAAAGATCTCACCACAAAGGCCAGACGTGCAATGAGAGAGATGTTTAATTTCTGGAAACGTAACGAGAGAATCGAACGTGAATTGCGTAAGAAGCATGAAAAGGACTTGATAGACAAGGCCAAGAGAGAGGAAGAAGAAAGAGAAGCAATGAGGCAATCGAGAAAGTTAAATTTCTTAATCACACGAACCGAATTGTATTCTCATTTCATTGGTAAAAAGATCAAGACGGAAGAGATCGAAGGAAAAGACTCCGATCCTAACATCAAGGCCCAAACCAATACTTCGTATGACAAGTACTCCAATGTCGATGGTAGCACGAAACACGACATCAATACTCTTGACTTTGACAACGACGACGATGAATTTTTCAATAATGCTGCTGCCGCAAATGCCCAGAATGCATTAGAGGCAGCTCAGTCCAAAGCAAGAGAGTTTGATGGTCCACAAAATGCATCTGCCAAGGACGACGATAAGAATGGAGACGAAATGAATTTCCAAAACCCAACACTTATGGGTGATGTTAATATTACTCAACCTAAGTTGCTTAAATGTACTTTGAAGGAATACCAAATTAAGGGACTCAATTGGTTGGCCAATCTATATGAACAAGGTATCAACGGTATATTGGCAGATGAAATGGGTTTGGGTAAAACTGTTCAAAGTATTTCGGTCTTGTCCTACTTGGCAGAACATCATAACATCTGGGGACCGTTCTTGGTTGTTACCCCCGCCTCTACGTTGCATAATTGGCAACAAGAAATCACCAGGTTTGTACCTAACTTCAAAGTCTTGCCATATTGGGGTAACGGTAAGGACCGTAAGGTTTTGAGAAAATTTTGGGATAGGAAGAATGTCAGATATGGAAAGGATGCTCCATTTCATGTCTTGGTAACGTCTTATCAACTAGTGGTGGCTGATGCAGCGTATTTCCAAAAGATGAAATGGCAATATATGATTCTTGATGAAGCGCAAGCCATCAAGTCTTCACAGTCCTCGAGATGGAAATCCTTGTTGTCTTTCTCATGTCGTAACAGATTATTGTTGACCGGTACCCCGATTCAAAACTCTATGCAAGAATTATGGGCATTGCTTCATTTCATCATGCCTTCGCTTTTCGATTCCCATGATGAGTTCAGTGATTGGTTTTCGAAAGACATCGAAAGTCATGCTCAGTCCAACACAAACTTGGACGAACAGCAATTAAGAAGACTTCATATGATTTTGAAGCCTTTCATGTTAAGACGTATCAAGAAAAACGTTCAAAGTGAATTGGGTGATAAGGTTGAAATTGACATATTCTGTGATCTTACCAATAGGCAAAAGAAATACTACCAGATGTTGAAATCTCAGATCTCAATTATGGACTTGCTAGACTCATCAAACTCGAACAGTGGAGATGATAATACCAATTTGATCAATTTGGTCATGCAATTCAGAAAAGTCTGTAATCATCCAGACTTATTTGAAAGAGCCGATGTCAATTCCAGCTTCTCAATGGCAAAATTTGCAGAAACCTCCTCATTTTTAAGGGAGTCGAATGATTTGGAAGCAAGCTATACTACAGAGAATTTGATCGACTTTGATTTGCCTAAATTAGTATATGATGAACTACTTACTCCATCGATATCGAACGATCAACTTTCTAAACAGTCGATATACGAAAAACTCTCCATCTATAATCCAGAAAATACCAAAGACAACGAGGAATTTTCATGGGTACCGTTCGTGAACTCTTCTAGAGGAGAATTGCAAAAACTCTCCAGAACTAACGTCATCGATAGAGCAATTGATAGAAGAGATTACAACGATGAAATATATACTGGAGTCAGTAAATTCAAGTACGTTTACGAAGACAACAGTGAACAAAAACCATTTATTGTCCCAAACAAAAGACTTCTTATTGTCGACTATAATAACGCGTTCCCAGCTTTGTCAAATTCCAGCACTCTTCAGCAATGCTATGGTATCCCTGATAGAGTATACGATGACATGATGATTAATAATCTCAAACCAGCCTACGTACCAAAGGCTTCAGCACCCCCGGTCACAGTCAACTGCAGCTGTGTGTCCTACATGAACAAAAGTAATGATGTGTTGTTCAATCCAAAGATCAGATCTTCGTTGGTTCCTTTACCACTCAATACCGAGTATGAATTACTCAAAAATAATATGGCTGTGACTTCATATCCGCCATCGAATATGTTGCCGCAACCATTGAATAATCAGTTCGACTATTCAAACATCAGAATGCCATCTATGACCAGATTTATTACCGATGCAGGTAAATTGGCTAAATTGGATAAGTTATTGGTTGAGTTGAAACGTAATGACCATAGAGTATTAATTTATTTCCAAATGACCAAGATGATGGACTTGATGGAGGAATATCTTACATTCAAACAACACACCTACATCAGATTGGACGGTTCTTCTAAGTTGGATGATCGTAGAGATTTGGTTCATGATTGGCAGTCCAAACCAGAAATTTTCATTTTCTTATTATCTACAAGAGCTGGTGGTTTGGGTATCAATTTGACTGCTGCTGACACAGTTATATTTTACGATTCTGATTGGAATCCAACCATTGATTCGCAAGCTATGGATAGAGCGCATAGATTGGGTCAAACTCGTCAAGTCACTGTCTACAGATTATTAGCTAAAGGTACTATTGAGGAGAGAATGAGAGATAGAGCAAAGCAAAAAGAACAGGTTCAACAGGTGGTTATGGAAGGTAAAGGTATGATCAACAAAAAGGAGGAAGCTATCAACAAAAAGAAAGATGTTGCATCCTTGTTATTGGGAGGTGATGATACTGATAAACTGTTCGACTCTTCAGTAGCGACCACGCCAGGCCCCGAAGGCGAACCAAAGAAAACTAAAGGCTTGAACACCAAAAAATTGGAAGAAATGTATCATGAAGGTGAAGGCAAGTTTTCAGGAACCGTTACTCCATTAAATGGATAATACAAGTATTGTTAAATATTAGTCTACTTCTTTAGGATTCGCTCATGTATAAGTTTGTATATTAATGAAAAAACTGATTTTCAGTGGGGCTATCAGTTGCAAGTAGGAAGAGGTGACTGAATGAAAGAGATTTCTTCTTATCCTTTCAGTTGGTAGACACAGTATTGAATAAAAATTATAGAACATGTTTAAAATAGAATAGTTAGACAATGGATAATAAATAGGTAAAATGCAAATATGGTAACATAGTTGATAAAATTTGAGTAATTAGTTCGACTGATAGTTCAAAGCCATGTTAGGGTATAGGCAGGGGCTGTAGAGACAGCCGTTTGTTGATACTGGATTCTAGTTCCGAGAGAATTGAAGGAAGCTCGCTTTTGAAGATTGAGGTCTTATCACTAGAAGAGTTAAGACTATTCATGGATTGTTTTAATGTTAGTTCATTGCGAAGTTGATCTGTCGCATCTCGTGTTTGTCCTTCATTATCGATATGCTCCTCGAGATTCTTTAAGTCATCCTGTTCCAAGCTTTTGCTTGACTTGAGAATTTTGTTTTCGTTTTCCAAGCTGTAAATACGATTGAAACTCTCCTCTAGTCTTAACCTAAGCTCTTCTTTTGAAATTTGTTGCTGATGTTTATTGTGTGTTTTTGGATGATTTCCTTTGATCAATCCTTCATCCTCTATTTCCACATCATCCTCTTCAACGTAGCTAGTTATTTGGGTGGAGCTGATCAAATCGGATAATCCACTCACGTTTGAGTTCATCGAGTTTAGTGAAAACCGATTAGAATTTCGTCCGTTTACAAAACCAGACTTTTTAGCCGTCATGCTATTAGAAAGCTGATCCAAGGTAAGTTTGTTGTATGTTTCGTACGATGAGGGTGGTCGAATATTTATGTAATTGTCATCATAAGATACGGCGCCATTTGTACTAGACTCGCTAATACCATTTAAAGTGTTGGATGATGTTCTTCTTGTACCAGGGACTCTCCTACTGGATTTCGGTGTATCATTTTTCTTGGGATCCTCAAATACTGTCAACAATCCAAGTGGGAGACCTGTAGAAAGACGCTTATACTTCCTACCAGAAGATTCTATCGGCGATTCACTCGCCTCTGTCGTCGGGCTGTTGGGACTGGGTGGAACTTTGAACGAGTCCGAAGAAATAGGTAATGAAAATCTCTTTCTAATTGAAGAATTGTGGAATGATTTCAAGCCATTCCCAGAAGAAACAGACACTCTCGGTGAGATATTATTGGAATTGGACCGTGAACTTGCTGGTGAATTCATAACACCATCAGCATCACTATAATTATTGTTGTGATATATTTCGTTTTTTAAGTCCGTCAAATTCAGTTGGTATAATTCCTTGATATTGTTCAACTCTTCATTGAATTGGCTAAAAATCATGAGTTTTTCATTTAACTCATCAACGTTTCTCAAGTCTTTAGTGGACTGACTGTATTTGTCAAAGAACTTCAAATTGATAGACAAGTTGGACAATTTATTAATCATGAGGATTATTCCATTCTTTGACGAAGATCCCAGTCTTTCTATTACATTTTCTTGAGCATTAGCCGAAATTGGATCAATATTGAGGATATCCTGATCCTCAACAGAATTATTGTCGACACAACGGTTTTTAATATGCATGTCATCAAATCTCTCAAAAATAGAATTAAAGTTATCAAGAGTGCGATTGTGGTTCGTAAACATCTCCTTCAATAACGAGTATTTTTTGGTATCTGATAACTTGAATGAGTCTGCCAAGCTTGTAGTAGAGTCCATATTAAGCAGATCTATAAGTTTGTATACAAAAAAGTTTTTCTTGACAGGGGTCTCGTTGAAAGACAACAACTGACAGATCAAAATTTTCCTCATTTGATTAAACTTGTTTATGGTCAAAACGATAACTTTGATGGCTGACTGGCCCTTATCTTCCAAATTGTCCTCATCTTCATCATTATGGGGAAAATCCTGATTGAGTATGCCTAAATTAATATTATTTATCATACAATATTGCTCAAACAAATCTCCGTTCAAATAAGGAATTAACCGCATAATGGATGATTTAAGATTGAGATTCAAAAAGCTCAATGAATGAACTAGTAAGTTTTTTACGTCTCTTTTGTACTTGTTTAAATCATTTTCATTCTTAATTCCCAGCCTATCAAATCCGGACAGCACAGTTCTCTGAGGTTGAAGAAAGTTGAAAACTTCTAGTTCTTTGTAATTGATTAAGTTCAAAATGATCTTTTTGTTGAGCTTGTAATTGAGTAGTAGGAACTGATTTAACATCTCGATGTTCTGGTTCGAGTTAACGATATTGTTGAATCTTCTGTATTTTATAAGTTTGGATGCAACAATCAATAAAATCTTGAATAATTTTAGTTGATTAGCATACGACAACGGTTTTGAGTTCGAGCTTCTTTCATAATCTATATGATTATCTCGCAATCCTTTGATTTGTCTCTGCTTCAATAAGTATATTATTGAGTTGATAATGTACAATATGTAGTTGAAATTGTTGTACTTTTGATTGTACGTGAGGTGGTATTGTTTACCTAAAACGGTTATCGACGAGCCATCTGAGTTTAATTCACTGATAAGGGTGGGATACAACCGGTATGTGTGTTGTCCGTATTCCAGAGAGTCACTTTTTTTGGCCAAATGTTCATTGAGTGATTGCTCGTTTTTCGATAAAATCATCGAGTCTTCAAGCAAATTGGATACAATCAAGTTATACTTGAATCTCTCCCGAAACTCCCCGTTGATGTTGTTCAAGCTCAAGTATTTACCGATGAATTTGGAAAAGTTCTCAGTGTTGGCAGCTAAAGGCCTGATACTGAACCTCTCATAATAATACTGGAAATCATGAGGAACATTTTGTGATGTTATATTGGAGTTTTGATATGTATGATGTGGGTATGACTGATGGTATTCGCTAAAGCTGCTTTGGTTATTCAGATGAACAGACTGGGATTCGTCATAGAAGTTGCTTGGTCTTCTGAATTGAGCAGGCGGCTGGTCGTATTTGTAATTATTTTGATTTAATGCAGACTGATTTTGTGGGAGAAGAGCTGGTTCATCTATACCCCAATCACTCATTTCGACTCCATTCTTCGTAAGATAGTTAGATAATGGATTCAAACGATCGAAGTTCATGATTGAACCGAAGTTTTAATCACAGAGTACACTAAGATATACCTGGAATTTTAAGCCTGGTTCTCCAATGATCCAATTCAAAATTTGTTCATAAGAAACTGGAGAAATAGCGGTTCGTAGACGAAACAAGTGATAGCAATGAACGGTCTATGTACTTCGAAGAACTCAGTTGACTCCTCAAAACCTTCCTCCGGGACACTATTCAAACGTTGCAAAGAAGTCTACTTCTTTGTTAATATCACATTCTAGCGCTTTGTTTTGTTTTTGAGAGACTTTCTCTTTCTGGAGAAGAGTTACATACAGGAGCGAATAAAGACATGCATGAGAAGATCTGAAATCAACCGATCAGCTGATCCCGAGGGATCCCTGATGGGCACGGCACACGAGAGTAGCGGGGAACATAATAGATATGTAAGGCTGCTATATGAAAATGAAGAGTTTTTGTAAGGCTTTTTGAGTTGTATTCGAATTGTAGGAAATTTATTGTCGTATTAGGGAAACTTTTTCTCATTCCCCAGATTTTGCACCCGAGTAATGAGACACTAAACTAGGCGAGAATCGCCACATTAACGATTGGCAAGTATATATATATATGATGATAACCCAGGCTCAAGTAAAAAAATAATTATGTCAAAAATAATATTGGCGATCGTTACAGTAGATTCTTGGATACTGGCAAGAAGATAGCCCGAGTCAATTTCAGTGTCAGACATGTACTTGTATAAGCAGTACCTGGCTTGTACTTGTTTGACAGTTAGGTGAAGTGAATGATGAAGCGTAAGCCTTATACAAAGCCAGGGCCTCCGCCCATCAGGCTGAACCAGTCGGCATCAGCAAGCATACTAACTCCGTTCATCGCAGCGTTTTTTAAGTCAAGATCTTCGCTGTAGCCAGAATTGGGGTTGGAGAAATCTTCGCCGTCTAAAAGCTTTGGGTCCAAGTTATTGTTGAATGGCTGCAGCTGCAGACCTTGGGGGTTTGGCTGCAGCTGCGGTATATTCTGTTGATACTGTTGCTGATGCTGCTGTTGGTGTTGTTGGAGATTCTGCTGGTGTTGTTGTTGGTGTTGGTGTTGGTGTTGGTGCTGTTGTTGGTGCTGTTGTTGGTTCTGTTGTAGATTCTGCTGGTGCTGTTGTTGGTGTTGGTGTTGGTGATGTTGAAGTTGCTGATGATTTTGCATAACTCGCTGATTTGGTCTGTTTTGATGTTGCTGTTGCTGCTGTTGCTGTTGCTGCTGTTGCTGTTGCTGCTGTTGCTGTTGCTGCTGTTGCTGTTGCTGCTGTTGCTGTAATTGCATCAACCTGAGACGTTTCTGTTGAAGCTGGTTTTGCATATTCATTTGGTGCTGTTGTTGCGGGAGTATACTAGCATCATCCTTTGGTGCACCAGTATTACTAACAGGGGAGTCCATAGTGGCATTGTTCTCGGACGCTACGCTTCCTCTACTGTTAGAAGAGGTGTTGGGGTACGAGTATTCACCCATTTCAGGTAAGTTTTCACGGCGAGGCTCAGGCTGTAACCCCATATGGGGTGAGATCGACATGTGCTCATTATTGGGTGCATTAAAATTTTGTGCACCCCTCGGCATGTTCTGTTGTTGCTGAGCCATTTGGAACATCATCTGTCTCTGCTGCTGTTGCTGCTGCTGTTGCATTCGCTGAAACTGTTGTACTTGTTGAGGATTAAGATTATTGGGTAAAAGTTCCTGACCACCGAATTGTGCCATCGGGTCATTCAAGGCATGCAGATTCTGCATCATCTGTTTCCTTTGCATGGTGTTCTGGTTCATCATATTTTGCTGAGGCTCGTTAGTGTTGTCGTTGCTTGGAGGTTGTTGGGGATTGGTTATCAAGGGTGACCGCAATTCATGGGGAATTGTCGGATCAAATGGTTTTCTCGTTTGCGTTTGCTGCTGCTGGTATTGCATTTTCATTTGGTGGAGTCTCATTTGTTGGAATTGACTGAGATTATTGGATTTATTGGTGGTTGAGGGTGGAGGCATCTTGGCACTATTATCTGTAGGGGGCTGCTCATCAGACCGTACTTTTATTATGAGCTCATTCGGGTCATTGGCCTGATGTTGATGCTGAAATTGGTGATACTGCTGTGGCTGTAACTTATCTTGTGGTGGCACGAACTGGCCTTGTAATGTTGGCTGCGATGCCAATTGTGCCTGACTTTTGTTTATTACTTGATTTAAATTTGGGTTCATCCCCGATTGCATTGTCCACAAAAGTGACCACCACTCTAGCAAGAAGAAATCTGATTTGGAATTGGGACTGAAGAGCCTTTTAGCCTCTGTAGGATTGAGAGTATTTTGGGAAGAGCTCATAATCTCAGAGACTAGTGATCGGGCTGATTCATGGTTTCCATTCTCATTGAGGTAGTTGAATAGCTGGACCAAAAGAAGGTGGTACGTATCTTTGCCAGGCAGTTCATTGTGGTTAGTGGGAGGTGGTGGTTGTTGATTGGGGTTTGTGAGGTATGGGGAGGCTGAAGGCTGGTTGGTTACGGATGGAGTGGTCATATAAGCCGAGTTCTGGTCCATAAGCGGTGCTTACTCTTAGTGTAGGGAAGTTGTATCTCTCAAGTATGTGATTTTTGGAATGACGTAAACCGAATCGAAAGCAGAAGTAGCTGAGATGTCAGCTGTTATATAGGGTACAGGTATAAATTTGCCATAGGATATGGATCCGATTGGTATTTTGATTCGGAATTAAACGAGCACACGTTGGTTGGTCTAATTGGAAGCTCGTTATCGGAAGGACTGTTAACTATAAGGTGATGAGGGAATGTTCGTATGAAAGTGCGTTGTGGGGCCAAGTGCTAAAAACAACTAGATCTCGAGCCTTAAAATTCTCGACTTTAGTATTATTGACTTCTATACCTAAGAGGTAGTAACTGGTATAATTTGACGTGAGTAGATTTTATGTTGATATCGTAGATCGTCGTCGCAGGACTAAAAAAAACTATCGAAAAATTCCGGATATGTGAAAATGTCAAGTAATGCTTAAATTTGATACGCTTGCTGATTCTATAAGCGCACTATTGTAATAATTCACAGACGTTAGGTTGATTACAATCGAACCCTGGATTTTTTAATTTTAATGTTCGATAGCGAGTTGCTTGCATTAAAAGACGCAGAACCCTTACAGATAATAGAATGCGGCGATCACGAAGGAAAAATGTGAGGAAGCTCTACGGCGCTACGATTTATCATCATGATAGTGGGGGAATTCACCAGACAAAGGCGAGGCGGGTGGGGGTTCCAAAGAGCGAAGGATATGGTTGGATGTAGTACTCACTCGTGTCGAATTCAATATTATCCAAGCGTTCACGAAATACGACACCGAACTAAAAAATAAATCGGGGCTTTCTGTCACAAAAAAAATACTAGTATTTCTGCGGCGACGGATGAACCTTCGTATGTTAACTTGAAGTGGCGCCATGATGGGCAGGCCATGACGAAGGTGAGTTTCAATCCCCCAAAAGGTCCTTCCGGGTACTCAAACGCCACTATTGTCTGTGGATTTCCGGTTACGAATTGGGACTCTGGTGACAGTAGCCATGTCACACAATAGCGTTCCTGGAAGAAAAAAAGAAAGGAAAAAACGGTGTCCTTTAGTGCGATGAATCTCATAAGTCGAAGAATCTGGCAATTAGGGGAAACCTATTGAAATTAGTCATGCAGGTCTCAAGGCTACTACTCCTGAAATACAAAAGGTTGAACCTACTGCGTTATAGTATATTGTCTAGACTTACGTTACCTAAGTGCACCTGTCAGCAAGCATGCAAAAGCCAAACTCGTTTCTTGTAAAGGAGAATCTTTTTTCCCTGACCCTTCTTCTCCCCTTCCTTCCTTATCTCACCTCTTAACCTGATAGACCTTTTGATTATGTGTACTTTTGGTGAGCCCATTTCTTGCCCTGAGCTAATTATTTTTTATCCAAACAAAAACTAATGTCTCTCTTGTCACCACAGCAGAAATAGACTGGCTGTGCAGTCCCCTACACATTTCCGGTCATCGTAAAATGACCAAAATTCGTCTATTATTTATAGGTCTGTTCTTACATCGAGCATTTCCGTGATTGGCCTAGCGCACTTTTGGGGCGATCTTAACTCATGGTTGCTACAGTGGCAGTCTTGTTAGCTATACGATCTCCATTACGAGCGTGAAAACTATATCTCTATCTGCTAGGTCCCTTTTTGAAACATCCGAATGGCACGTTTGGAGGTTGGCCCAGCTCTATTTGATCATTCACTTCGCGTAAAAAATTAGAGGGGTAGTTGATGTCATCAAATATCGGTACCAATCTGCCCAAATCCTTGTCATGTTCGTAGTATATGCCATGTATCATAAGATTATCAAGCCGGGGAAACACAATTGAGAGATAGCTAATAATAGGGTCCAATTGGTGCACAATGTACGTAGTAACCAAGTTGTCGATGTTGGTTTGTTCCTTGCCATGGGGGTCGTCCTTCAAGTTGCACCTACATTTCGGAGACACGTCACTGGGCTCACAAGGGTTTTTGATATGGAAGCCGTTGTGCAATGTGTGGGCCTGGCCCTTGTAAATGGGATAGTTTTTATAGTTGTGGGTGTTTTCTTTGATGGGAACACACACTTCTCTGTCGGCCTGCAACTTACCTAGGATGTATCCGATCAAGTAGTACGCAGATTCCCCCGACATGTAATTGGTGTCTGTATCGTTTTCCATCATTTCGGGCTCCTCAAATATTGGACAAAACATCTCCCTTAGCTTTTTCAACACCAAATCACATCCCCAACACCTACAAGTATGCAAGAGTGATTCGTAGAAATCAGGCTTGTAGTAAATGAAGGACGTCAAGAAATCCTGCAATTGCAATGTTTTAAGATTACGAAGTAATCTCTTGTCGTTGACGGTATACAAGCATAGAAAGAACGCATCCATGAGCCTCTCGTTGAGCTTATTCAACAAGTTGTTCGACATGCCCATGGTGGTGTCAAACATCTTGAACCCAGGGGTGGAAAAGTCAATGCTTAATCTGGTGAGACCCCTCAAGGTTCGAATAAATCCGCCGATAGGATTGAGGATATTTTCCAATATCTGATGCGGTCTGAGCCATTCGATGTTGGGAAACGATTCCACCTCAAAGCTACTGAGGTTGGGCAAACCCCCGTTGTTATCTGAAAACTGGGTCAAGTCATGGAAAAAAGCCTCGAAACAGCAGCAACTGTTGGGGTCATTGTCTACACAGTCGATTTTTAGGCACAAATGGTTGAGACTGGTGATATCAACTTTGTCATCTATGGCCAGAAACAGAAGTCTTTTGTCGATGGAGTCCATGAATCGGCTGTATCTCTCGTCGCTAAAATCCACAGGAGTGTCGTTAAATAGGTCATTGCGTTCGTTATTGCCAATGTTTTTTTTATGCAAATGGAATATGGTCAACTCACGGAGTCGGAGTTTCTGGTCCTCGTCGGCTAGCTTGATACTCTTAAGTACTTCCAAGCCTATTTGATTATTGGAATTGCAGGTGAGTGTTTGGAGGTTGCCGAAGAGACTGTATGGAAATTTGGAAATGTCGAAGAGGTAAGGCTTTTTCCTAGCACAGGTTCCGTCGTCAAAGCGAAGCACGTTAGCGTCGGGCCACGGAACTTCCTCTTCGTCCCATATTTCCATCAATTCGACCTCATTTAGCATGAGGAATAAGTTGGTCAAGCTCTGAGGAACGACGGGTGTGTACAAATCCTGAGGTTTGGTAGCAAACAACTTATATATTCTGTTTCTGACGTTTTCATTCTTGAGGAAATTGGTCAACTTGCTAATGCCTTTGGAAAAATCAATAAACGTAATGTGCAAAAAACTTAGATACTTTGATTCCGAGCCAAAGTAGTCGATCACTTGCGTCTGAATCTTGTCTATATCAGTGTTTTCGTCTCCGTTGCACTTATCGAACACAAACACCTTGATTTTGATCATTAGCTCCAAGCTACTCTGAATAGTGCTGATGAACTTCAAGAGACTTGGCACCGTCAAGATAAGTGAGCTATCCATATACTTGATTGCATTCTCCAGGATGTAGCGTTTGGTATCGCCTCTGTAGCTCGTGGCGAATTCGGCATCAAGGTTCACGGTGACTCTCTTGTAAAGCCTAGCACTGGCAAGGTAGTAGATCTCAGAGCAGGTAAGCAGTAAATTGGCCAAGTCAAATTGATCCACGTACTCCAATACCTCTGCCATCACTTCTGTCGATAAATGTTTCAAAATCGAATTGCGTGGCTGTAAATATTTCCTTCTGGTCTGTGGAGTTGCGTCAACATTGGGAGTGGTGAAAGCATCGGTACCCGGCGCTAAACTCAATGTGTGAATAGGTACTTGACTAATTTCGTCAATAGAACTCTTGTTGATGGCTTCCTTTGTCTTGGCTCCACATGTACATATTGCTAATTGCTTATCAAGTGTGCTGGAGCGACTAATGGTTGCGTTTGGCTGGTTGATGACGACCATTTTCCTCAAGCAAGAGTTTAGAATATTCACCAAATGGTCACAAATTCCAGCTCGTGCTAATTGGCATGCCACTTTTCCTGGCAACTCCGGGATC
Organism: Suhomyces sp. yHMH580; assembly: GCA_030580235.1. Lineage (NCBI taxonomy): Eukaryota > Fungi > Ascomycota > Pichiomycetes > Serinales > Debaryomycetaceae > Suhomyces > Suhomyces sp. yHMH580. The sequence continues at coordinate 1,000,321 of JAKTSN010000001.1, read as the reverse complement.
AATCACCAAATGGTTGCTCTAATGATTCTCTTCCAAATAGAAACGCACGGGCTGCTAAATATCACTGGGCTTATCACACGACCCGATTCGTAAATAGGGGTAATACGGAAAATGTCTTATTCGCCGGTAATTGCGTCAGTATTTAAAGTATAAGTATCGATCCGTATGAGCGTTCAGCCGTATGCACTTTTTTCTGGCTATCACTATGACCGTCACTAACTATCACTAACCATCGCTGTGATCGGTGAAATCTGGGGTAAGTAGGTTGCTCAGCGAAATTGATTGCGAAAAAAACAATGCTGGTGAAAAGTTGCAGAGTGCTAATTATTGCTTTCTTGTACAGGGGATTTTCTACAGCGTAGTTTCGGGGCTACGATTTGATTCGGTGTTCTTAACATTAGGACCCTTAAGGATGTCTATTTATTGTAGTGACTAGTTTTGTATGTTGATTTTCTATTGAGCTTTGAAATTAAAGTCTGCTGCCCAAGTTGACGTGGATAGCCTTGGCTTGGGTATAGGTTGTCAAACCGTATTCTCCCAATTCTCTGCCAACACCACTTCTCTTTACACCTCCAAATGGAACATGGTAGTCCGAGTCGTTGGACGAGTTGATCCAAACCATACCAGCCTCGATGTTGCTGGCCATGTTGTGGGCAACAGTAATGTCCTTAGTAAAAATCGAAGCACCCAAACCGTATTGAGTGTTGTTGGCTAACTCAATGGCTTCTTCGTCTGAAGAAAACTTACCAACAGTCACCACAGGTCCAAAGATTTCTTCTTGGGCAATAGTCAGTCCCTTCTTGACATCAGTAAAAATGGTAGGCTTGACGAAATATCCCTTGTGCAAGTCACCGCTGGTGTTTTGTTCTCCTCCAAGAATAACCTTGCCACCTTCCTTCTTACCTATTTCGATAAAATTGATAACTTTTTCCATTTGTTGCTTAGATACTTGAGGTCCCACAACAACTTTGGAATCAAAAACGTCACCTTGCTTGTACACCTCTTTGACGTGATCTTTGAGGATTTGAACAAATTTATCGTAGATGCTTTCGTGGGCATAGATTCTTGAGGTACCACAACAGATTTGACCTTGGTTGGACATAATACCGAGGGCAGCCCACTTGGCAGCCTGTTCCAACTCAGCGTCGCTTCTGACAAGCAATGGAGACTTACCACCCAATTCCAAGGTAACAGCTTTGGAAGACTCAGCAGCACCCTTTTGGATAATCTTACCGGTAGCAGTAGAACCAGTGAAGGCAATTTTGTCAACGTCCTCGTGAACAGTAAGAGCTTGACCAGCAGTGGCACCGAATCCGGAAATGATGTTCACAACACCTGGTGGGAAGCCAGCTTCCTTGAAAAGCTTTGCGAGATGTAACAAAGACAATGGAGTGATCTCGGAAGTCTTGAGCACAACTACATTACCGGCGGCCAAAGCAGGACCCAATTTCCATGCAGCCATAGAAATAGGATAGTTCCATGGGATGATCTGGCCACATACTCCAAAAGGCTCGTGAACAGTGTAAGCTAACTTGAGAGGGTTGTTTTGAATAACCTTTCCTTGTATTTTGTCGGCCCAGCCAGCGTAATATCTGAAAACATCGGTGGCATCCTCAACATCCAAAGCAGCATTTTGGTCTCTTGGTTTACCTGAGTCCCATGCTTCAATTGAAGAGATGAGTTCAATATCTCTAGACATAAGCTCGGCGAACTTGTATAACAATTTACCCTTGGCGACACCATCAACCTTCTTCCAGTCCTTAAAGGCAGCGCGAGCAGCCTTGACGGCAATGTCCACATCTTCAGCTTCTGCAGCATAGACTGAGCCATTTACTTCACCAGTGACTGGATTATAAGAGTCCAAAGTCTTACCGGCTTTGGATTTCACAAATTCGTTATTGATGAATAAACCAGATGGCTGTTGGAACTTTTGGCCATTTGGCAAAGTAACTTCGTATTCTAATGGGAGTGACATTGCAAATTTATCCTTTTATTTTTACGATTGATACTCAATGATGTTTTAAAATACTCAAAAGTCCTATCTATTGAAGTTTTGCTAGACGGATCGAGGATCTTGGTCGATTTAAATACTAATTAATCGCTGCCTCAGCGGTTATCGACGCAATCGGAGCGTTAATAGAGTTTCGTGGGGAAATGCGCTTTTTTACCACAAAACGAGGAAGATTAGCCGCGAAAAGCACCGGTCCCAATTAGGCAATTGTTTGCGCGAATCAAATGGCGATATGTGCTTAATCATTGCACCATTGGCTAGCGGATAACACCTTTTACGATAGATTGAATAGCTGCCTGGCTTCCGTTGAGCATTGATGCTAAAAAACCTGTACAAGGACGTGTCGTGCTTAGCTGGATTTATAATTGTTGAGTAGTGTAATCAAGCGTATTGCAAAAAAAGATTTAATCTCATGGAGACTATATATTTGTATCAACACTCTTAGTAAGCTCATATCAATGGCTGAGAAGGATGGCTCTGCGCGCACCAATGAGCCTCCGTGAACTCAAAAAAACGCGCCCCTGTTGTTACCAGCAAGCGGAATGAAAATTGAGAACAATACAACATATGTGTTCACCACGTGCATAACCCCGTTGATTGAACCATTAAAAGATGAATTTCAATTTGAGACTTGCCTTAGACTAGTGAAGGATTTGAAGCAGCAGCAAAGAATACAGAACATCAAGGACCGTGAACATAAGATCAAGGCATTAGTCAATGTGCTTTTTACTCGTTTGGTATTGAATCTTTTCTTACACGAAAATCCTGAGAAGAACCGTTGGGAACCGATTTTTTTCAGTTACAATCAACATGGGAAACCATTACTCCAATTGCACGGAAGGGAACTTCAGTTCAGTTCAAGCAGCTCAAATAGAATATTGAGCGTCATTGTTGAACTAAGCACTTCTAATACACCTGTAGGCGTTGATTTATCGCATGCCCGACAACCTAGCATATCAGCGGACAACTTCATAGCCCAGTTTCAGCCGATGTTTCACCCAAGAGAGTTAGTATATTTCACCCAGTTCACAGATTCCAACACGGCATATTTCCATTTCAATCATCTTTGGACATTGAAAGAAGCTTACTCCAAGTTATTGGGATCAGGCTTAAATATAGAGTTGAGTGATTTGTACTTCACATTTTCAGGTAATCTATCTGAATCAAACGACTTTTCGACAAACAAATCGCAACAACTTTTAAACTTGATAGATAGAAAATGGTATAAGGATGTTACAATCAATATAGATCGTTTGAAGCAAAAGCAGAATGAGTTTGTACGAAAACTTCAAAACCAAACTGACTTTTATTGCTTTTCAACAGTTTTGACTGGGTCAAATCAAAAGAACGGCGAGCTACCAGTAATTCTTAGTTTCATCAGCCAAAACCCAGAACTCAACATCAAAAGTTTCGATGTTAATATGAGTATCCTTACTACACTATAGACACTTATGTTCTAAGCTTAAATTTTCATCGCTTTTAGAAATCATTTTCCGAAATAAATTACCCTATAATATATTTTGTGACTACTGTATCAAACAGGAATGAGTTACTATATCTAGATTATCAAAGATCCAGCGATAGCAGCAACAACGGCCAAACCAGCACCAGCCTTTTGTGCGCTAGCGGCACCAGCTGAAGAAGAACCGTTCGATTTTTTAGATCCTGAGCTGGAAGATGATGATGAGCCTGATTCAGAGCTGGATAAAGATGAGCTTGATTCAGAGCTGGAATCAGATGAGCCTGATCCACCACCCAATCCCGAGGAGCCGGAGGAACCAGAAGATAAACTGGATCCGCCAACAGTAGAAGAGCTGTTACCAGATCCAGAACCACTAGAGATAGTAGAGTTGTTAGAATTATTAGTGTTACCACTACCAACAGCAGCAGGAACTGGAGCTGAAGTATCGCTGGATTCGGCAGCACCAGAAGCACCGGAGGCAGCAGCAGCGGTTGCCTTGCTAGCACCAGAAGCAGCGGTACCGGTGGCAGCGCCAGAAGTAGCGGCACCAGTAGCAGCGCCAGAAGTAGCGGCACCAGTAGCAGCGTCGGTAGCAGCGTCAGTAGCAGCTTCAGCGCCAGAAGCACCGGTGGCGGCGGCGTCTGCTACACCGGAGGCCGCAGTCGTAGCGGCACCTGCACCACCAGATGTCGCGGTGTTAGCAACACCTTCCACGGCAGATCCTGCTGCACTGGTGCCTGAGGCGGCAGCAGCTTGGACTTGATCGGCTACGGCTGCTTGACCCTGTTGGCCACCCTGGGCGGCTTCGGAGGCTCTTTTATTAACGATGTCGTTGACACTTTCTTTGCCGACGGCCTGGGCGTTGGCAGCAGCGGAAGCTGATAATAATAATGCTAAGTTTGAGATCTTCATATTGTTGTGTGATTAGTTGATTGATAAATGTATAGTATTCTATAAAGATTTGAAAAAGGTCATCTTGGAGCAGATGTTGCAAAATTTATAGTTGAGATCCAACTTGAAAAAGAGGCTAAGTAAAGAGACCAGAGGTCGCCATAAAGTTATGCATAATGTACACAAAGTATACTGGCCACACCTAGAGGGTCACGATGAGCCTTTGTAACCGGTACAGCCATATTATTCATACAATTAAAAATGAAGATCGCTCACAAGTTTTCTTAAAATGGAAACGTCTGGAGCGAAATCGCAAACGTGAGGTACCAAAGAAGGGTTGTGAATAAACAAAATTGGGGCTGTATCTCACAAATCGGTAATAGAACAAACAACAAATTATGAGCTTTGCAAGCGAAATAGGCTGCGCGAGCGCGGCAGTTGATCTAACGTCATGAACAATTCCCTTGGCTAAAGAATTGTGCCTTAATTTTGACGCGTTCTCGACAAGTGGTGAGTATAGCCTCGAAATCCCGAACGTGCCTAGGTGCCACTGTCGAGTCTACACGTTGATTGATCGAGTAATAAAAAGAAAAGAGAAGAAAAAATACCGGGCGTTTCACATAACAAGGCACATTTTTGGCAGTAGTCACGGTAGGTCAACGACTTGGGCTGGCCAGGTTATTGTTTGTGGCAGGTCACAAGTGCGGTCGTGGTTCCAGAGTTAGTTCAACCCCATTTCTTTTCTAAAACTTTCGAAACCGTTCTGAAAGCAACCATTTCACCGAAACAGGCAATTCAGAACCCTGGTAGGTCTGATGAGGAATAGCGCGTTCACGTGACGGGCTCTCGACCTAGTTTACGGTTGGACATGTTTCGAACTTAGACGAGTCCCAAGCGGGATGGACGGAATACCAGAGTTACTAATAGGCAAGCACGAAAAGTTTTTCAACAGGTGCCTACAAGGGTTGCCCTCCAAGCTCCAGTCGGAAGATTGCAACAAGTTGGCGTTCATCTACTTTTGTTTGCATGGACTCGGAGTAACTAAAAAATTGGCATTTACCGCCCAAGAAAAGAGTTATCATGTGAATCAGATCCACCGTAATTTTCTAGTAGAGAAAGAAGACTTGATAGCATTCAGATCAACCTCTTCATTCAAGCACGCCGGCGACTACGATTTGCCCAGTCTCTCGGCCACGTTCTTCGCGTTGGCTAGTCTTTTAGCCTTGAGTTCGGACTACTCCCGCACACTCAGCAACCACAAAATAATGAAATTCGTCAAATCGTGTCAGATACTGAGCGGCCCGAACAAAGGGTCGTTTGTACCGACCCTCACCCCAGAGAACGACCAGTTCGGTGAAACCGATTTGAGATTGTGCTATGTAGCTGCGTGTATACGGAAGTTGGTTAAGTACGACGAGCTCGAAGCCAGTGAGAGAGTGCACGATATCGACACCGAAGCGTTGACGGATTATATACTGGCCAGAGTCGGCTACAACGGAGGGTTCAGTTCCCAGATCTTGGACGAGCCGCATCTTGGGTTCACGTTCTGCGGGTTGGCTGCGCTAAAGTTGATCGGCTATGACACCAACAACACCACCTTTGCATCCACCCTCGCTTGGCTCCTGCACAGACAAGTCGCGTACCCCGAGAATCTTTACGGCGGTGAAACATACCAGTACTACGATGCCGAGAACGACACAGGAGGTTTCAACGGTCGCGAGAACAAGTTAAGTGATACCTGCTACTCATGGTGGTGTACCGCGAGCCTCTGTATCCTCGATAGGCAAAATCTCGCGCTCATAGACAAGAGCCTCGCGACGCGCTACTTGGTGGCCAACACTCAAAACCAACTTCTCGGGGGCTTTGGCAAAGACCCCCAAGCCTTTCCGGATCCCTTCCATACGTTCTTGGCTCTCGCCAGTTTAGCGTTGTGGAACCCCGACTCGCCCACTCTTGACTTGATTGATCCTGAACTCGTGATCACCCAAACTCTGAAAACTTTTCTAGATTCGCATATACACTACTGATAGTCGCATTATGTCTCTTCATGTCCTTCCACAAATGGTCGCACTGATGTGGGCTCGAAATGAGAATTGAGAAACAAACTCATAATTGGTGCAACACTCATTTGCCAGCTGTATACCTACCATTCTTAGTCATCTTAGACAGTACATCCTCAGCCAATGAACGTGTGAACTAGTCCATTCTTTATAATAATACATGAATAGTGCTGTTCCTAGTGGTCCTAGCACCGGTGGCAAAATTGCTCCAAAGGTCGAAACTGCCGCCCACCCAACGCACCCCGATGTCAAAGTGCACCTTTTTGCGGGAGGTTTGGCGGGATTGGTATCAGCGGTGACGCTTCAGCCGTTCGACTTGTTGAAAACAAGACTTCAACAACAACATATTGCCGGTGTGCAAGTCAAAACAACCATCATCAAAGAACTCCGTAAATTGACCAAACTCAAAGACTTGTGGCGTGGAGCACTTCCGTCGACCCTCAGAACGTCCGTAGGCGCGGGTCTCTACTTTACCATCTTGTCAGAATCAAGAACGTTCATCGCTGAGAGAAAAGTGAATTACGATACTGTGTCGTCGACCTCTGTATTGCCCAAACTAACCCCATTTGAAAACTTGGCCACTGGTTTCGTAGTACGTGCGATAGTGGGCCTTATCACAATGCCCGTTACAATTGTCAAAACCCGTTTTGAGTCAAACTTGTACAACTACAACTCCATGTATGAAGGGATCGAGGGTATTTATCGCGACAAAAATGGCGCAGGCAATGCGGTCCTCACCTCCAAGGGGTCGCTCCGAAATTTCTTTAAGGGGCTGGTGGCTACGTTGGCACGCGATTGTCCATATGCTGGGTTATACGTCTTGTTCTACGAGGTGTTCAAGAACGATATGCTCACGTCGGTAGCGCCCGTCATCATACCGGAAAACTACAAAGACTACAGTTCAGGCATCATCAATTCATCGGCAGCAGTACTTGCGGCATCGGTTTCAACCACCATCACTGCTCCCTTTGACGCCATCAAAACAAGACTCCAACTTACCAACCAGACTTCCATCATAAAGGCCACCAAAACCCTTCTTTCGGAACAAGGTGGTGTACGCAATTTGTTCCGGGGCTTGTCTCTTCGTTTAAGCAGAAAGGGTCTCAGTGCCGGTATAAGCTGGTGTATATATGAAGAGTTGTTGAAGAGCAGCGTAGCCAGTACAGTGTTGAAAGGTTGATTCTGTATATAAGTGTTTCTACCCCACACTTTTTTCACGTGTACAGATAAACAGAAAAGCCTACCAAGTTAGACAGAACAACCATACTAGATAGATAGACCTTATATTTAAATAAATAGAACAAGAATACAAGTATACACGTACTGATTCTGAAGAGTGTACTTGATTGGAGTTAGATTTTGGCATTCCCGTCTATATACAAAGAACTGGGTCATATCTCCTAGGATGTAGGATAATATAGGAGAATACAATATATTATCGTCACCTATGATGTCTATTTGCAGTAAAGAGAATCAGTGCTTGAGACAAAACCGAGGAGTCTTGCTATTTTTTCGTTTATGACGTCTAGGTTTCTCCGTGTCTAGTCATTTTCTCCACCTTTAGTACCTCGGGACGACTTTTTTTCCACCGCATTTTAATACTCAAAATTGAACAAACTGCTTATCAACCAGTGACAAGATGAACGAAGACCTCATAAATAGTGCAGTTTCGTTTCTCAAAGACTCCAGCGTAGCAGGACTGCCTTTGGCCAAAAAGATCGAATTCTTGGAATCCAAAGGATTGGGTCAGGTCGAGATAGAAGAGGCTTTGAGAAGAGCAAATGGCAACGCCCCAACCTCCGTTAGTTCCACCACCAATGCCAGTATACCAGCATCGGCTTCACACAGTGCATCGGCACCGCCCAGCGCACCTATAGACTACTACAATCCACCACCTCCACCCGAAAGGTCATGGAAAGACTACTTCATTATGGCCACCGCCACAGCCGGGGTAACTTATGGATTGTACCAGGTCGTCAGTAAATATTTGGTGCCGAGCATATTGCCACCGAGCCAGTCGTCAATAGAGCAGGACAAGCAGAAGATCGACGAAGAATTCATAAAAATCGACAAGATCTTGGAGCAACTCAGTGACGATCAAGGAGAGATTAAGAAGGCCAACGAAACAAAGCTACAGGAAATCGATGTGGTGATTGACAACCTAAACGATTTCTTAAGCAAATACAACAAGGACAAACTCAAGTTTGACGACGATTTGAGATTGATGAAGCTCGAAATCGACAACTTGAGTAACAGCGTCGAGAAGAACATGAATCTTACCAGAAGCAACATCAAGGATGAATTGAAAGAAATTAACGAAGAGTTGCAGTCTTTGAAGCAACTACTCAAAAACCGGGCTGCTTCACAGGCCTCAAGCAACGAGTCGAGAAAGATTGCCCCAGTCTCGTCTATTCCATCTGCGTCCGAAATTCTCAAAAGAGCCAAAGCCAAATCAGAGTACCCCGTAGTGCCTAGCGCGGTGTCAGCGGCAGCCGGGCCCGCCCCGGTAGCGGAAGCGAAAAACGCGGAACCTCAGCAGGCGGCTACGTCGCCATCCACTCCAGCAGAGCCCTCGCAGCCACTCGCTAACTCGGCTCCTGGCATATCTTCTCCTGTTCTGGTAGGTGGTGTCACGTCCGCCGGTATTCCAGCATGGCAGCTTAGACACAAGGAGTCGGAAGAGGCCGCTGGGATCACCAGCCTCACTGCCGAAGAAAGAGTGCAACAAAAGATCGACAAAATAGGCGTTCCTGCATGGCAGTTGAACTCCACCAAACCCAGCGAGTCCAAATCAGACAACACCCAGAACGAAATCTATGAAAAGCCTAACGGAGTTCATGAATGGCAACCCAACGCTTCTACGTGATCCACTATATAATTTTCAATACATCTACACTTAATTCAGATTGTACCCGATCCCCTGGCCATGGCTCGCGACCGTGCCGGCGATTGCAGGACTCGCGCGACATGCAAATTTTGTATTTCGACGAGTAACGTGAGAAGTAAAGTAACAGCCTCGACAGTACACTAGAGCCGGTTTCGATAGTTGGGACGTTCCTTTCCTCATAGCGATTCACATAGAGAACTAAAGGTACCTACCACACTATAGAACTGCGACCTATACCTCGAAAAAATACCGCTTACCTTGCTCCCTTGGATCACCAAAAACTATCGTCATACGCCAACGGCCATATCATACTTAAGGCATCTGTTATTTATAATTCTACTTATCCATACATTTCATCGGTTAGGCAAGATTCTTTAGACTCTTCATGAAAATTTAATCTTGTTGCATTTCGTTTCGTTTGTATTTCCTTTGCATTATTATTCAACCTCCAACCAATGTCAAAAATCGAACACAAGTCGTCCGATGTTTCGGAAGTGACACATGTGACGTATGAGAAAAGAACCTTGGAGTTGGTTCCGTTCACCAGTCAGCTTGAGTCGATATCTGAATCGCTCAACTCGACCAAGAGCTCCCAATCCCCCTACTCCAACTACAACAGATACAACCAAAACTACCAACAAAATTACTACCAGAACAACAGTAATAGCCACACAAACGAGTATGCGTTGGCAGCAGTGGCAGCTGCAGCCGCGGTTCAACAGCAACAACAAAAATCGTACTTGCTTCAAAACTCGGCTAAGCACACTCAGCACCGAAACCAGTACCCACAAACTCACAAGAACCAGCCTAACCAATACTCCCAGCATATGTCTCAGTCGCACATTTCTCAACCACAGATCTCTCAAAACTCTCATATCGCTCAACCCCAATACTCTCAGGGTATCCAAAATCAAACACTGCAGATGTACCAGCCGTCCTACCAGCAGCAGCTTCAGCAAAATCAGCAACAAAAAATTCAAACGCTGTCGCTTTACCAAATGAAGCAGCCCCAAGTGTTTGCAAGTCAGGACTCAGGATCGTCAGAACATTCGCCTAGCTCGTCCCAGTTTTCAGATTCTCGTCCTACAACCCAACAATCTTTAGTGTCGAACCCACCTATCGACTTCAAAAGTAGCTACTTGCAATTTAACGACAGTTCCCAGTCGCTTCTGTCACCCACCCTTACCAATGCCAACACCGGCTCCAACCAAAAGAATCAGCCACAACCCCAAAACTCGTATAACTTCAAGTTGTTCGATTCCATCGTTCAGGACTCCAACAACATGATGAGCTCTCCACCCTTGCTCGCTCCGCAAAGTAATTCTTCCAATAATGATTCTCCACCAAACATGTTTTTGTTTACTTCTAATTCGTCGTTGAATAATGGCAACACCACCAGCTCATCCGCCAACTTGATTTCAGGTCTGCTTTCCGCTGCTCCATCTTTGTTGACTCCTACGATGCCGTCCAACTCTTCGAACTCTACATCTGACGGCTCCATCTGGGGCCTGAATAATCAGACTTCCTTGGCAACCGGGTCTCAAATGGGTGCAAGCACAAGCTCGCAGATGTTCTCTAATTTTGGTGGTTCCAGTATGTGGTAGTACTATAGGTGTTCTTCTCATTCTATTCGTAATAATTTTTGCTTTAATGTGTTTTATTTGTTTTTATTGGTCCATGGTCTACAAAAATGTCTTTTTCCCTCTATACTATTTATAATGCTATAATTATGTTTGTTATTCACTTTCGACCGTACCGTTAACTGCTTTCGAATCAGCCTTGCCTGTGCTGATTACGTAATCGATCTGCCTCGCCTTTTTTAAACCTTGCCAAATCACGAACTTCACTTTACACGATAAAGTAATGACAAAAGAGGTGTCCGTTTCAAAGCTTCTCAGACGTTCGGTGGCTCAAAGACTATCATGGAAAACGTTCAATTCTTTGATCAACCAACTCGAAACTCGCAGTCCCGTATCCGATAATGAATACACCACCAGTCTATTGAATCTTGAGGTGGATGGCTCGAGTGCTTTAGCTAACAAGGAATTTAATGATTACCGTATCAATCTTGTCCTTCATTTTTCGTTATCTTCTATCAGCCAATTGACCAAGTTTTGGAAAAATTTGAGTAGTATCGACCCATTATCCCAAATCACTTACTTGAAAAAATTGGACTTACTTTTGAACCAAGAATTTGGCTCTATCGATAACAATATCTTGACAAACTTGGTCAGTGTCCAGCTCAAAGAGTATGCTTTTACCGTTTTGGGTGCGTTGCAGCAAGACAGCGCCGCCAATGCAAGATCGGTCAAAGAACAACAACTCCTTGTACATTATTTAATATTTTTCCTTACAAACTTGATTGACAATTTCCACTCCAAAGATACTACAATGCAAGAGTTCATTGTGAAGCTTCTAAAAATTTTACAAAAGTTGAAATGTCACAAATTGTTCCAATTTTTGTATAAGAAGACCGAGGGGAATTTAAGTGAAGACAAGTTGGATACATTAATAACTGAAGACACCTCTCCATCAAGCAAGCACAGATCAAGCGGATCTATCTCTTTAATTCAGAAGCTGGACTATTCTGTAAGCTTCACACCCAGCTCAATGGCATATAAAAGCTTGGCATCATCGAGTTTACCACCTGGTTTGCTCTCTGGATATCAAGAGATGAAACAGTTCCTTTGGTTCAGTAAGATCATGAAAGATTTCAAATTTGAGAACAATGAAATTATGCTTAACAATTTCATTGCTAACTTTTGTGGCAGAAAGAATCATTACGAAATTGCATTACAGTTGCTTCAATGTTGTTTTAGCGGCTATTCCCATTCTGTAACCATGAAGGACTACAGCTACATAATATTCAATTGGAAGAATTTCATAGTTTCTAGACTACCTCCTATATTGTCCAACTTAAAATTTACCTCAGGCTCTGATGACGAGACTATCGAAAAGGCAATTGAAGTGGTGTTTGAGTCATTAGATGAAAAAATTATCAGCAATTTGAGTAATTGCCGAGTTGGATCAACGAAGCCTTACGATTTGAGGCACTCGTTCTTAAAGACGTGCATAATCAATAAGCTCGTACAGCCGTCGATCTTTCAAAAGTTATTTCCAGTAGACTTTGAATTAGTTCAACAGTCACTCAACCAAGAATTCAATCAGTTAAATCAAGAATTGAATTTGCAGCAAAGTTTCAATGATAAGCTCTTGAATGTTAATACCGAATTCACCTCATTGGAGGAATCAGGGTTAATTGAATTCACGTCGACTCTTCCATCCGCATTGGAATTCTCCTTCGAAAAACAACTGGAACTAGGCAAAATAGTCAGTACCACAATGGAAGATCTTATAAACTATCAGGACCAGGAAAAACTTAGCCGATTATTTTTAGCATTGTTCTGTGACGTACAGTTGGTCAATTTAGTCATATTTAATTCAAACCCACTAGCCATACTTAAGAAGTTGATAGACTATGCCGACAAAGATTGCTTCAAGCTAGATGATGAAGATGACGAAAGATTTCAGGAAATTTACTCTTACTTTGGTGTTGTGTTACTAGGAATTACCCTTATAATTGACACATTCAAGATAGACTTTTCAAGGTTGAATATCCAGAACTCTTTCACGATAAGCTATTTGAAAGACTTTCACTATAGCTTGTGTGATAGTTTGACGAATTCTGCCATCAAAAGTAATGATAGTCCCGCTGGAAACACTGATTTGACAAATTCAAATGATGAATCAATAGTTGCCAACTTCAATAACTTGATGAGTGACTGGATAAATGCATTGTTCGATGAGTCGAATGACGGGCTATCTGATGATTTAATCAAATCGATCAATATCAAACAAATCTACAAACTCATTCCCCTTATCTATCAACAATCAATAATTGCTTCAAAATCCAACGTTATCAATTTCGAAATACTATCAAATGGCATAGATTATTTGTCTCAAGTATTTTTGGTACCGTGCACTTTGAGTATAATTCAGTGGATTCTTGGTAAAGTCTCTATGCAGAAAGACTTGAAAGATACATTGTACTTGGATATATTGCATTCTATAATCAAATCGAATTACGGTGGAGAGTTGAACGATGATGACAATGAAGGTGACGAAGATGACGATCTTAACATGATTAGCTCGGGTGACGAAAGTAACGAAAAAAAGCCCATACAGGAGATTCCTCAAATCATATTCAAAATTGTTATAAATATCTGTGGCAGTAACATTTTGAATACAGTAAAGAGTTTTCCCGAAAGAAAAGGCTCGAAGGTGATAAAGCGAATCATCAAAATGGTTAATTCACTAATCGATCCGAACTATACCGAGCAAAGTGTCAAAGTGGGTTATGATTTTGACCTCAATGAGGGTATCAGATATTATTTGTCTAGTTTCTCAAAACCTGAATCAAGTACTGTAAAATCACCCACGGAAATCGTGCAAAGTTCTTTTGTTCAAAAGTACTTGTATCATAATAATGCATCAGACCAATTTCTCGAGTTTTTAATTGATGAGACATTGAGCTATCAAGAAACCAATAATGATCAAAGCAGGCTTGTTATCATACTCTCCTGTTTCTTGGTAGTCTTATCTTCAATCGACTCTGCAGAAGACAAAAAGCATTGGAGACAAGTTTTCAGTCAGAAGCTCATTGAAGATGGCCAGACTTGGGACCTGGATGATAATGAACTCCTTTCGAATTCATTCAAGCTAACCCTAGATAATCACTATGCTAGTATTTTCAATAACTCAGAACCAAGCGACGAACTCGGTGTTAATATCAAAAATGATGAAGACGAAGACATGTTGGATGAGGATGATTTGTTCAACGAGAAATCATTTAATCTAACGAACTTCTCAAAGAGAACTACGAGTGAAACTTTGGATTCAATATACTCCCATGCTCGGATTTATGATACGTTGTTGGGGAAGTTCGATCGTTTTAGAAAAGTTGGATTGGACGATCCATCTTTGGTCAAATGCTTTAAGATACTTTCGGAAAGCATTTTTGACGAAATGAACAATTTGTATATATGATTAGTGATATGTAATAGACGGGCTATGCACTTCAAGTGTTCCTATCTCGGACAATAATTTAGCATAATCAGATCGAACAAATTTTAAACTAATCTTTTGGCCACAGTAACTCTTGATCGATAGCTTCCAAATTACTAGCTACAAACATTTCGAGAAAACTATTCTTCAAGAGATTTTCTACAGGAACAGTTTCTCAAACATCCCTTATCTAACTGATCTAGTCGAGAAACGAGAGAATATCGATCAGCCCGCTTGACCAATTGGCCTATTGGCAGCGTCCGTTAATTCAAGGACCCCCAGTATTGAAGTAACGGTTGAGAGCTATTAGAGAACTAAATGTGCGCTAGGATTAGAGCTTACAGTAGACCCCGTTATTTTCGAAATCTGGTGTGTGCTTATAGAAGTTTGAATTGGAAAGGCGCAACTGAGGATACATCTACAGCACACGCAACATGAGCCTTCATATAAAAGCAATAGACTATTCGAAGTGCTACATTGGTGTCAACAGCCACCTTAGCGCTACGAACGTGCGAGAACCCGATTTCCCATTTTGGTTTGCTGCAATCGTCTTTCGCGCGACTTGAGGGGTGAAAAAAATCACGGCCTATGCGGGATCCAACTATGATAACTCAACAGTAGGTGCATGTGTGGCTCTAAGATTTGCATTAAACCTTTATAGCGGGTACTTTTACCACACTCACCTGGCGATATCACCTTTGCTGATCTTTTCCCCGATGGGCCCTCACGCGGCATTTTACAGATTAAGATTCAGATTGTTTTCTTTTTTTTTTTTTGGTAATCTAATTTTTCAGATAAGCTTATCAAAAGAGCAGCACCAATGAAATATAATAAGATTAGGTATTCCAGAAAATCCGAATTGTCTTTAGTGACTCTTCAATGCAATCTTTAAAATCAGTGTCCACGAGAACCGAAAATCATTTGCACAATGTGCTTTCGGTTAGATCTGAGCAGCGAGTAATAGATGGTAGAACTGCAGTAGATGATGTTGATTTGTTGGCCCAGATTGGGTATAAGCAAGAGCTAAACAGACATTACACCACTGTACAAGTCTTTGGTATATCTTTCAGTATTATGGGAATTCTTCCTAGTGTCTCGTCAGTGATAGGTATAGGGTTAGCTTCCGGAGCATCAGGATTTGTGTGGGGATGGTTTGTGGCAGGTGTATTCATTATAGCGGTTGGAGCCTCGCTCACCATACTTGGCTCGGCCATTCCAACTAGTGGAGGTCTCTATTACTACACGAATTATTATTCACCTGGAAACATAGGTGTGCCTTTGAGTTTTGTAGTTGGGTGTTCAGACTCGATGGGTTTAATTGGAGCTATATGTTCAATTTCCTATGGTTTTGCAACCGAGGTATTGTCGGCAGTCTATATTGGCAAGGATGGAAATTTTGACATTACCAACGCCAAATCATATGGAGTTTTTGCGGCTTGTGTTGTGTCGGTCGTGGTAGTATGCTGTTTCACTACCAAGCACACAGCAACGTTGCAAACGATTTCAATTGTGGTCAACCTATTCCTCATATTACTATTCATAATCGCAATTCCAATTGGTGCTTCTAGCAATGGTTTCAATGATGCAAGTTTTATTTTTGGAAAACTTCTGAATTATCGTAACTGGAATCAAGGCTGGTCCTTCGTTCTTTCTTGGATGCCCGTAATCTGGAGTATTTGCTCATTTGATGCTCCGATCCACTGTTCAGAAGAGGCAAAAAACGCTCAGAGGGCACTTCCCGTGGGAATTGTGGGTAGTATTGTAACATGTTGGATACTTGGTTGGGTTATCTGTATAGTGTGTGCCGCCACAATCAAAGATGGCAACACCATGTTAGTATTGGACAGCAAAACAGGTAACCCTATGGCGCAAATAATATATGATGCTTTGGGAAAGAAGTGGGCTATGGCATTCATGGCATTAATTTCGGTGGGACAGTATTTGATGAGTGTTTCCATTGCAATTGCAGCCTCGAGACAGATCTGGGCTTTTGCCAGAGATGACGGGCTTCCTTTCCATACTTTTGTCAAAGTTGTAGATCCCCGGATCAAAGTCCCTATCAGAGCAACTATGTTTGCGGGAGCAGCTTCGCTTATAATCGGATTACTTGCGTTGATCCCAGGTGATGCGGGCTCTGGTGCATTATTCTCGTTGGGTGTTGCGTCAGTTTTGTTCTCGTGGGGCGTTCCTGTATTGATGGTAGTTTTACCTTACGGAAGACGTAAATTTGTGCCTGGCCCATTTTATC
The DNA here is from genome assembly GCA_030580235.1 of Suhomyces sp. yHMH580. Lineage (NCBI taxonomy): Eukaryota > Fungi > Ascomycota > Pichiomycetes > Serinales > Debaryomycetaceae > Suhomyces > Suhomyces sp. yHMH580. The sequence goes on along the minus strand of JAKTSN010000001.1, from coordinate 983,698 downwards.
TTGGAGACTTTCTAAGTAATGCTATCCATTGCGTTACAATTGCATGGATATTATTCGTTGAGGTTATGGTAATGTTCCCGGATATGAAAGGACCGAACAAGACAACAATGAACTATACATGTGTTATCAACGTCTCTGTGTGGGTCCTTTCGGCGGTTTACTACTATTCTTACGCGTACAAGTTCTACTCAGGACCTAAATCCAATTTGGATGTATCGGTGTATGATGCGAATGAAGAATCATTAAAGAATATTGAGGGGGTTCTTCAGGAAAAGGAATGACGTGTTTCTTCAACCAAGTGTATTGATCCCTCCTTAAATGTCATTGTTTAGAATGTAGAGTGTAAGTGTGTAGTAACAAATCAACATTTACAAATTAGAATTGCATATCATTCTCGCTTCAAAAACACGTCAAAATGGCTCATGCATTAAATGCGCAAAAAATATTCGCGGACATAAAAAACGCGGAGTCATTCCATTTGGAAACTTGGAAGCAAAGTTCGAAACGTTTTTTATATGCATGTTAGCCGGAGAGAATGCATCAAAGCAGGTTACGGAATTTACTCATTACGAATAGGTTTTCGTTGGGATATGTCCAGCGCCTCCCGTAAGGTATGATTAATTTGACGCAGCTGTGAATCGCCACCTTTAGGGTAATAACATCTTACTTCAAAAAAAAACTCAAAGACTTCCGGTAACTTTATTTTCTCCATTAAGCTTAATTGTAAAAGATGCAAATGAGAACATCCGACTGTGTTTCTCGAATCATTATTTCTATAGAATTTTGGATAAAAAATTGTGAAAATATAGTATCTGACTTTTCTTGAGAGATGACATAATAAATAATACAATAGATTTTGACAAGGACCCTCACACCTTCCTGGTTCCTCGTTTGCTTGGAATAGCTTCGAATATCGACCTAAAGCTAGTCACTTCACCTTTGGTAATGTTTTCTTGTGTGGTAGAATGGTCACGTGCGAGCGTGACCAGAGGACCCGTAAAGCTCCCGGCCATCGGAACAATAAGCAAACAGTGCGGGTAGCCGGATCAGTCGAAGAAGAGGTGAGTACCACAACAGCGGAGACGAAGCTGTACAAAGATCTCCAGTATATGCTAAGTCTCTATAGGCTTGGTTGGTGACTTATGTAGTGTTAGTTTAAAGTGGTGCCTGGATTCAGGCTAGCTAGGGATTAAATAATCACATGACACCTTCCCCAAGGTTTTTTAGCCAATAAACGCGAAGTAATTTGTAAAGAGTTTCCCGGGGCAGTTCCGGTCAAAATTTTTATGTTTGTTTAAATTATCTTCTTGCCCTCAGCAATAATTGACAAGTCATACGTTCGTAACATAGATTGTATTCTTGAACTTATCATTATTATTCTCAAAAGTACTTGAATACCTGACAAACTTTTACCGGTCATAAATCATCAAGAATTTTCAGCTTTTCAGGCAACTAAAAACTCCTTCAAGAAGCAAGTATATATCCGAGAGCCGAAATGTTTAGAAACATCATTCGCCCCAGATTCTTCAGGGGATTAGCTACCAGTGCAGCACCAAAGGAAGCTAACGTTAAACGTTTCCAAATTTACAGATGGAACCCTGATACTCCAGAAGCTCAACCCAAAATGCAAACCTATGAAGTCGACTTGGATCATTGTGGTCCTATGGTCTTGGATGCTATATTAAAGATCAAGAACGAACAAGATGCAACCTTGACATTCAGAAGATCATGTCGTGAAGGTATTTGTGGATCATGTGCCATGAACATTGGAGGTAGAAACACCTTGGCCTGTTTGTGCCGTATAGATACTGACACTTCCAAAGACTTGAAGATCTACCCATTACCTCACATGTTTGTTGTCAGAGATTTAGTTCCTGACTTGACTCACTTTTACAAACAATACAAATCCATCCAACCTTACTTGCAAAGAGAGACCCATCCAGCCGATGGTCGTGAAAACTTACAAAGTATTGAAGACAGAGCCAAATTGGATGGTTTGTACGAATGTATTTTGTGTGCCTGTTGTTCTACTGCGTGTCCTTCCTACTGGTGGAACCAGCAACAATACTTGGGACCAGCCGTTTTGATGCAAGCTTACAGATGGTTGATTGATTCAAGAGATGAGGCTACCAGAATCAGAAAAGATATGTTGCAAAACTCCATGTCTTTATACAGATGCCACACCATTATGAACTGTTCCAAGACCTGTCCTAAGGGATTGAATCCAGGTAAGGCAATTGCTGAAATCAAGAAACAGTTGGCTTTTGATTAGTCTCGGTTTCTGTAAGTAGTCATTTTTCGCTTTTCCCAAGAGGGGAATGTGAATTCTCTTCATATCTATTCTCTACAATAATACATGCATATAACCCCGAATCTAATTGTAGCAAATCACTCAATCCCCGCAGACCGGTCCAGATGAAGCACATAACCCGACACGTGAGCGGATATCCCCACAAAGACATGGTGCCGATTTTTTTGTATGATATAAATGTGCTTAATAACTCGGAGACTTGAATGATTTAATCGCGCGGGAAACCTGGAGCAACTAAGTGGGGGTGTACCTTGCTTGTGTGCACTATGACACTATGGCAACGGTTGGGTGGCCAATCACTTGATTCCCTCCTTTCGGTCTAAGCGGGAACCAACATTATACCCCACAAATGTCAGGCACACTCCACTCATTAAAAAGTATAAATAAGAGGCAGAATATCGAGAGATAGAGATTCTTGTTCTTCATCAATTGATCAATAGTACTGAGTACCCATTGACCAAATACATACAAATTAAAGAAAATTATCAAAATGTCCAAAGGAAAGATTTTATTAGTTCTTTACTCCGGTGGTGAACATGCCAAACAAGAACCAAGACTTTTAGGTACCACCGAAAACGAACTTGGTATTCGTAAGTTTGTGGAAGAAAATGGCTATGAGTTGGTCACTACCACTGACAAGGATCCGGAACCTACTTCTCGTGTTGACAAAGAGTTGGAAGATGCGGAAATCGTCATCACAACTCCGTTCTACCCAGCCTACATCACTAAAACTAGAATTGACAAGGCACCGAAGTTGAAGATCGCAATTACCGCTGGTGTCGGTTCAGATCATATGGACTTAGATGCTGCCAACCTCAGGAAGATCACCGTGGCCGAAGTGACTGGTTCCAATGTTGTCTCTGTTGCTGAGCATACCATTATGACCATCTTGGCTTTAGTTAGAAACTTTGTCCGTGCTCATGAACAGGCTATCGGAGACCAATGGGACATTGCCGGTGTTGCCAAGCAAGAGTTCGATTTGGAAAACAAGGTGGTTTCCATCGTGGGTGCTGGTAGAATTGGATACCGTGTTTTAGAAAGAATGATTGCCTTCAATCCAAAGAAGTTACTCTACTACGACTACCAAGATTTGCCAGCCGAAGCCGTTAAGAAGCTTAACGACTTGTCCAAAATCCTTAACGGACACGACAACATTGTTGAGCGTGTGACCAGCTTGGAGGAATTGGTGGGTGAATCCGACGTGGTGTCGATCCACTGCCCTTTGCACGCTCAAACTAAGCATCTTTTCAACAAGGATTTGCTTTCTAAGATGAAGAAAGGCTCTTATCTTGTCAATACTGCTAGAGGTGCCATTTGTGACGAAAACGATGTCGCAGACGCAGTAAAGTCGGGACACTTGGCCGGTTACGGTGGTGACGTTTGGTACCCTCAACCAGCACCAAAGGACCATCCTTGGAGAACCATGAAAAACCCTTATGGGGGTGGAAATGCCATGACTCCTCACGTTTCTGGTACTTCGTTGGATGCTCAAGCTAGATACGCTGCAGGTGTGAAGAAGATTTTGCAAAGCTACTTTTCCGGTAAACACGATTATGATCCATCCGATGTTATCGTTATTGACGGAGATTATGCAACCAAAGCCTATGGTGAAAGAAGCAAGAACAAGTAAAGATGATTGTGAAAAAAGCTTTTATCTCGATACTGTCCCTCTTTCGTTAGAAAATATTAGAAATGTGAATATGCCAATGCTGATTAAATTCGTCTCTGAAGTAGTATGAATGTTCCTGAGCTAGGGCGTTCAATGCTGATGTAATGCTGATGTAGTGTTGATGTTATTCGTCATCGGACTAATACGAACGTTGCTGTGAGCGAACAATCACCAAGTCGACTCTTTTTCACGATAGTGAATCATGTTGAAAATGTAAACAAAACACGCCTTCTACCGATTATCTGAGAGAGTCAACAACCGATCACCAGACATAGGGCCTTATATATGTGGTGAGAGCCATTATTGTGCCTACGATCTGGCCATCTAGTAGAAATCTGACGAAACGTCAATTCTGTCAAGCGCTCATTACTAAATATCCTAACCACTTGAATTGGAGTAAGGCACGGTTTAGTAAATACGTTAATTTGCCAATATATTATGCACATAATACATCTTACCTAACGAGATTTCTGCCGATTATCTACCTCAATATACTAGACGATGGTTGGTTAATCAAGTAGCGCGAAGTCACTCATTAATTGAAAAGACTCACTGTGTTTAGATTCGTAGTCTTGTGAGCACGAAGTGCACAGAACGAATGTCAATGACTCTTTGAAAAATTCCGTCTACTATCAAAGTAGGTGTTCTACATTTCTCAAAACTGAAGCAAGCAAATCACAATATGAAACCAGATGCTAGCTAACTAATAAAAAATATGTTTACATTAACAGCCAGCTTTATTTATTAATTTATTGACCAATCCAATTTTAATTGGAATATATTTGGATGACATTAGATGAAATGCTTCTATTTACATGGACTCACCAATGGAGAATAGATGATATGTTGACAGGTTTAGGGTGAATCATTTGCTTGTGGCGCGAAGATATGCATTTATTCCTTGATGGCGTCTTGGATGGCCAACTTTCTGGAATGTGTGTTGAAGTGATCTTTCAATTCTTTTATATCCATGATAGCCGGATCCGCTTTCATTATGATTTTATCCTTGAAAGTCACCTCTATTGAAGGTACTTCGCTCGAGCCTTTATTCAACACTTTGCAGTTGATTTTTGTGGACAGTGGCACTCTAGCAAGAAACAACCTTGCGGATCTTCCTGCCGTACTGAAAGGATCGAACTTGACCACCACACTAGCGAAGTATTTCGTTATCATTGCTTGTCTTGCGTTGAATCTGTCGTCCTAAAATTTTTCAATCCGACTACTTTTGAAGGTCACGTGCGAGATCATGCGAGCACTATATTTCGCCTACTTGGGCCCGAGATATTGTATTACAACATCTCAAGATCTCGATATACAGTCTCAATGCCACTTTACTAGAGTAGCGACACTGAAGCAGCAAACACAGCAAGATTACGGTCGCTCTTCAAAATAAATCGTGCGCAACTGAATGATATGTAATTTTACTTGAAATAACTTTATTTCTAAATAATTCGCATAAAGACATATAATTAGAATTTGTGTAAAGGCAAAATCGACTTGCAAGCAGTCTATATTTTCCACGGGGCGTAGATGATCGTACGATAATCTGCTAGCGTCTAGCCAGCGTTCTTAGCGCCACTATTATGGCCAGCTTATTACACGTTTCATCTTGCACGTGAATAAGGTAACTTGAAATAATAAAAAAGAAACCAAGATTGCAACCATTTTCTATGCGAAGAAAACTGGACATAATTTCGAACTGCGAATTCCATTTACCAATGTATTGAGCACTTCGTGAAACAGGATTAGTGGAAAGTCTTAATCAACATTCTATCACCATGGCAAAACCTGGTTTCAAATTCCTTGACTTGTTTCTGATCATTACAGAAATGTGGGGCAAGAATAGTAGTAGATTAGTGTGTTAATCCGGCTTCGAGTTAATGTTCAAATAGCGGACAATCGTGATTGAAAACTACGAGAGGAGCACACGACCTAAGCCGGGTTTAGATAACTTGTTAAATCGTTCAAAGAAAATCGAGATACTACGTCACTTCTACTAATTCTTTCTTATTGTTACAGCTAGGTCTGGCTCACAAGCTTAGCCTCCTGAGAGCCGTAAATTTTATCATTTTTGATGAGCCATCTCGTTTGGAAAAGTTGCTTCGTCACATAACAGCATCTGCTCAGGAGAAAACTGTTGCATTCTCTAAGCCTGGCCAAGGTTCTTATTGTTAGAACCCTGTAGAACTTTCTGATACATATGTGATGCGCTTACAAAACCGAAACAGTATTTTTTTTTTCCTGAAAAGTTTAAGAGATCGTACATCGAACTTTTCAGCATTACTAGTCTGAGGAATCTTCGCCGCCTTCGGAGGCACCCCGAAAAAATGAGGTTGCTGCCAATTCTATTTCATCTCTCGTGCTACGACACAACCAATAGCAAATAATTGCTTACACGCTACCTAGATGACTTATCTTAAAGCTTCTCTCCTATCGTATTGACTATTCAAAAGTATTGCGAAAGAAGTAAAACACCCCACAGATCCCCACGACATCGAACCATAACGAAGAATCAAATTCATTATTTATGTTCTAAGCCGCCTATGAGTAAACAAACAACCAGTGTGATCCGGAGTCTCGTACTGCGAACAATGTTGGTGTGAGAACTTAGACTGCTTTTAGCACCCTTTTGTCAGAGTTTGTTTGTGGCTTCACTCTTGATCAACATCCGATTTAGTTCGATAATGTGTCAAATTTCCATCTATCATGATTTTCTCTATCGATAAGTTAGGTCAAGACCCTTCCAGAATTATGATTGATATCCCTCCTAAGCAAATCAAGTTGGGCTTATAATTACGACCTGCGTCTTTTCCTCTAGTTCTCGTTATCTCGGTGCGACTAGAAAACGTCTCAAATGCAGGTCTCAGGTGCAGATTGCAGGTCCCGGCGATATATGGAAGCTGCAGGTCTATTAATAAAAATATTATAAAAAAAAAAAAAACAATTCCATGCTTTTCAATTCTGAAATGTTCCAGCAGTGTAAAGGCCACAGTTCAATACTAGAAATGGTGGCTCTTCGTGATAATGTGGCGGATCAATTTTCTTAGTAAATAGCGGCTTGCAACTCTTAGCGACATTTTAATGCCAAGATATGATATCAGCCCTTGTCTCCGAAAAAGTATCATAACATGTTGATTCGAATCAATCGTGGGTAGCAAAAGTGATACTCCAATTTCATTCGAAGAATCGTACAAAAATAAGTCAAGCCCAACACGAAATTGGTTGGTTATTGTTGAGCTTAGTGTCATTAAATTGTGCGGAAAATTAACAATAAAGTTACACCGCGCGAGACCAGACAGGGATTCTTTCGCGCTGAAAATTCGCGGTGCCGGTGCCGAGATACCACCTTAAGGGGAAATTGGGAAATAGCCAGGGGGATGATGGAGCTACAAAAAATACCTGAATGAATGCAGGAGCAAAAAAATACGGGTTAAGACTGCCTCGTGAACGATCTCAGAGAAGTCATCAGGGTTACATGCGGTATCCGAAGTAACATTCTGTGAAGTCGTTTCTGGTCTCTTCTCATTTCGGGAACTGACGACAGAGTCAGAATAGTACCAAGGATGTTCAATAGCTAATCGTAGAGTCGCGAACTGCGAAACATGGCGACTTCTGTGCGGCTGCGAGACATAGATGCGTCTGCAAGACATAGATGCGTCTGCGAAAGCAATAGCAAGTCGGAATGACAGGAACCCGTGCAAACATTGAAATCGCGTACAATTAAGAGCATTCTGATATGATCCCGTCGATTTAGCTTAAGCCCCTATATTATGCTATTGACGAATACGCTCATGACACAGGAAAAAATTATAGCTTTGAGCTCGTCTATGACATCGCTGTAATTGAATCAAAAGTCAAACCTTTGTAAATCAGGTCTTACTTTTGTCCTCGGCCATATCATTTTGGTAACCAGCATGAAACATGGTGGCCCGAGCTTCACATAATCAAGTTCACATATATCCCTGGCCAGTACTATGCATATTAAACAAACATCACTACTATTGAATGCGCGACTTTTTTCTATTGTTAATGCCTATACTAAACCCTCAGTGCCTTCCAAATCCGAAAATCGACTTACCAAGTCCATTTTCATTTTGTGCAGTCCGAAAGTCTATTGTTCCACTTATAGAAAGTTATTATTGAGTTGTGTTGTTCCGAAAGGGCTCTTGGGATGCTGCATTGGCACAAATGTATTAAATTTGCCATTGTGGTACCGCGCGAAGTTTTTGTTAGACTATGCTGCACCAAATTAAAGCACGTTCAAGCTGCACATCCAATATACGATTGGACTGCAGCTACTTACGAGTTTACACTTTCGTAGTGAGCTAGCTCAATAAATTCTTGAATTTGAATCCAAGCTTCGACATTCGTTTCAGATCTGAAGAATCAGTCATTCTATTGCTGAAACGCATAGTTCTTATTGCTTTTTGTATAGTCGAATTGGCATATCCTTGTTGTGTGTTGGTTCAGTCTGTATGCAGTGTTCTCTCGATGAGAGAACAATAAAAGAATTTACTTTTGGTAATCCAGAAATTTTGTACTGTTGCAATACTCCTTTACATAAAAAAATAATTAAGCTTTAAGCTCACCAAATTTCGTTTTCAAAACTATTGTTCCTTGTTTTTTTATTTTTTTTTTTAACAAAAGGCGCGCCAAATTATCAATAGGACCGTATTGAATTTTGCAATTTTACAATAGCGGTTCTTCAACGAGTTGAACCGCTTCTACAGAGTATTCCGATGCTATTCTCAGTTTGGATTACACAATCCTCGTATGATCTGAAGTGGGCTTGCCATTCAATTTGTTTATAACTTCCCATAATTCCTCATTTCACTGCTGAATGTTTCTCTTTTTAACTAACTAAACTAAACTAACTAAACTACATCCTTCTAACAAAAGGACCAAATACCCCGTTCACAAACCAACCATAAGGTCTATCAAGAGTTCAATTAAATTAACTATCTTTGAAACTCAATTTGATACCGTTTAATTATTCAATCTCCTCACCACATTCGCTTATTAAACCAATCTGTCTAAAATGATTTTCTCAAGAACCGCAGCTCTTACAATTGCGTTAGCTTCAACCTCATTCTTAACTGGAGTGTCTGCTAACAACAAGCACATGCATAACGACTATGCTGACTTAACTTTGGACCAGAAATCTAACAAGTACTGTTCCCCAAGTAGTATTATTCAAGTAGGTCAGGGAACTCAATTTGTCTCGAACAACAAGAGACACTTAGTCGCTGCTGATGTTGGTGCTCAAGTTGCCGCCAACGTCTTAGGATTAGTTGGTCTCGATGTCGGTGCCGGTGTTGACGCCACTGTCTTAAAGAGACACTTAGTCTCTGCTGATGTCGGTGCTCAAGTTGCTGCTGACATCTTAGGATTGATTGGTATCGATGTTGGTGCTGGTGTAGGTGCCACCGTCTTGAAGAGAGACGACTTGGTTGCCAAGACCCAAGATATCATCCTCAAGAACACTGGTAAGCAAGTTGATGCTGACACTGCCTCAAAGGTCTTGGACTACGTTAAGTCAACTGTTCCAGACCAATCCAAGAGACACTTAGCTACTGCTGATGTTGGTGCTCAAGTTGCCGCCAACGTCTTAGGCTTAGTTGGTCTCGATGTCGGTGCTGGTGTTGACGCCACTGTCTTAAAGAGACACTTAGTCTCTGCTGATGTCGGTGCTCAAGTTGCTGCTGACATCTTAGGATTGATTGGTATCGATGTTGGTGCTGGTGTAGGTGCCACCGTCTTGAAGAGAGACGACTTGGTTGCCAAGACCCAAGATATCATCCTCAAGAACACTGGTAAGCAAGTTGATGCTGACACTGCCTCAAAGGTCTTGGACTACGTTAAGTCAACTGTTCCAGACCAATCCAAGAGACACTTAGCTACTGCTGATGTTGGTGCTCAAGTTGCCGCCAACGTCTTAGGCTTAGTTGGTCTCGATGTCGGTGCTGGTGTTGACGCTACCGTTTTGAAGAGAGAACATCAAGATGTCTCTTTCGGATTCTTCGACGTTGTCAAGAACACTTTAAGCAATGCTGGTCAAAATGTCTTAAAGACCTTCAACGGAAATGTTCCACAAGCTTCTTTTGCCGTCTCCGATGTTGCATGGGTTGAAGATGACTTGTTCAAGGTTACCGTTAACTTCGAAGCTGTCGAGTCTGCTAAACTTTTCGCAAAGTTCCAAGACGAATTAACCAATGTCAAATTGGATGGTACTGGAGTTGACTCTGAAATCGTCATGTGGGATGGAAGTTCTGATAGTAAGGTTGACAACTTCGCAAAGTGGTCTGCTAATGTGTTAGTCAAGGCTTCGAAGCACAACAACCTTTACTGTCTTCCAGATGATTTTGCTATTAAGTTCAACTGGAATGCTAAGGATTCCAGTGAATTAGCTCAACAATGGAAGCAGTACTTCGACACCACTTACGAGTACACCTTATCTAAAGACTTTGGCAGTTCATCAAGCAGTCACAATGTTCAAGTCGAGAGAAGATGTGCCGAGTCCTCATCCAACTCCACCATGATTGCAGACTCTGAATACGACACATCTGTTTTGAAACAATGGCAAGCATCCACAAACGTGTTACCAAACTTTTGTTGGACTAAGCACTGTGCTTAAACCAGATTTCATGCATTCCGTTCAAAATTCATAAGTCATAATATCCTTTTCCCATTCAGATAAATCGCAATCGTTGTTTTGAGATTTTTTGGTTAATATTAATTCAGTTATTCAAATCCTTGGTTGTATTCTCTAATTATAATAGTTTAGTTTAGTAGTTTAGTTTCTTATTATTAGTTATATATAAACAAGTGTTTTCGTGTTATAATGGTACAGTGTAGATTATTTGTTAGATGCCAAGGGGGGTTGATAAAGAGCACGTGCAGATATGCAGGAAATAGTGCTTCAATATAAAGCTGAGGAAGGCCTGAATTTATAGGCAAAACAAAGTTTTCCTTTACGAGCTGGCGGCTAATAAGATCACGCAAACCATCTTTTGGCTGCATGGCAAAATGCAATGCGGCGGTGAATCTGTTAAAAGTGCTGCTATAGATTACAGAAGGAGCTGCATAAGGGATCGACTGGACCCTGTTTACGCGAATATTTTGTATATTTGGCAGCCATTTTGGCCAGAAAACAAATGTATGTGTCCCCGCTCTTTACTTGATTGAGTCAGGCTAGGCATGATGTCTAGAACATACATCGCTATATATGTAAATAAATACTCGTAATCAAGCGAGTATATCGCTCTATGATTTATTCACTGAAATCAAATATCGTTCGAAATCACGAGTAAGACGTATGTACAATTGTCTGGCTTGTGATTTTAAGTCCAGGCGATTATTTATTGTTGATAGCTCATGTTTGCGGGGCAACAAATGTTGCGGAAGACGTCAAAGCAGAAGGTTGCGTCACTGCAGATGCGGTGTTGGCTGAGTTTCTCCTCTGTGATAATCTTTGTGCAACAGTTGTATCGTATCTTGATTTTTTTCTATGAATCAAGTATTGCCACGTAAAGTAGGCGCCGGGCGTGTAGCATAGCAATACAAACTTGATGAAGAGTTCGTATACCAGGTCATCAGCAACAAACTCAAGACTAAGGAAAAGCAAGATCATTTCGGAAACGAGCGCCATGGGAAACGTAAGATAAAAGTTATGATATTGCAACCAAAACAAAAATTTGGGTGAGCTCCTTGTCTTTATCCGAAATGCATGGTAAACAAAGTGTATGAGATACATGATGCACCATGATAGTATAAGGAACGAGTAGGAAGTGTGCTTGGCGATTTTTGGGTGGGGGAAGATGACACCATAACAAAGCCACGCCATCTTCGTCCCATTAAACAAACTCCACAAGTCTTTCAAGTAGTGCTCGCGGCTAAGTAAACTTTTGTACATCAAGAATGTAAAGATAGGGATCAATGATACGACATGGAAAAAGTCAGCTATTCCTCCTGGCAAAAACTTTCTTCCCACCAACGGTAAGAGTATAGCAAACCTTCCTAGACAGCAGAACCAAAGCGTGGCGGACGCTGTGTTCCAAAAAAACGCAAATTTGACATTAGTGGGGACTATGTACCTTGGCATAATTATTTGTCCTCCGACTATTTTCGGTTATTCGCTAATCTCGATACTCTGTTCCTTAGGGTTCAGATTTGTCTGGCCTTCTAGCGCCAAAGTTCGACCTGTATATAGACGCGTTTAGAAGAGGCACAAATTTCGTCAGAAAAAGATGCATCAGACCTCGCAATTCACTGCTCAGTGTCATCTACTTAATGAAATTAAATCATTTATTCCTTGTTTTTACCACTTTACTTGTGGCGTTTGTCGGCGCAGCTCAGTGGTCGCCTGAGGATTATGAGATTTTCACCTTAAATGATAAGATTCTGCAGGATTTAGGCAAGGATGTGACGTTTTACTCATGGTTGGAATTGGAAAAGGGTCCTAAGTCTACTACAAAGGAGATTTCTAAAGCTTACAGAAAGTTATCCAGAGCATTGCATCCTGATAAGTTGAATAGTGCTAGCAAAAAAGTCAGGAAACAAGCTGAAGAAAGGTTTCAACGTTTGTCCTCAGTCGGTAATATTCTCAAAGATCAGGGCTTGAAAAAGCGTTATGATTACTTTTATGCCAAAGGTTTCCCTACTTGGAAAGGTACTGGATATTATTATTCAAAGTATAGACCCGGTTTCTTGTTTACTTTGTTCTTGATTTTTTTGATCGTCGGTGGACTCCATTTTGTCGCATTGAAAATCAACAGAACTCAGGACTATAATAGAGTTGTTCAGTTGAAAGAACAACTCAAATATCAGGCTTGGGGCGGCTCATTAGTACCACCTGTGGATGGTTCTGATCGGAAATTACAGAGTGAAAATGGCAAAACATTCTTGGTTCAAGCTAACGGTGACGTCTACTTCTTAGACACTGAAGATAAGAACGAGAAGGACCAGTATATCGCATTGGACGAAAATGATATCAATCTTAAGCCTGGGTTCAAAGACTCCTTGCTTTTCAAAGTACCTTGTTTCGCTTGGAACCAGACCTTAGGTAGACTACTTGGCCAGATTGACGGCACAGTTGTTTACGAAAATAAGAAAGAGCCTAAAACTGAAGCTAATTTAGAAGACATTAAAAAAAAGTCGAACAAGAAAATTCGAAGAGGTAAAAAAGTGGAATTGCCCAATGGGAAAGTTGTGTATTCCAGACCTGGAAATTCTAGGAAGAGATAGTTGCGAAGTTCGTCATGGCTGGCTCAGATAAGCAACATTGCCTAAAGTATATTTTTATCGTATGTATTAATCCGACACTTTAATAGAGAATAGAGCATAATCTGTAAGAGGAGAGTCACATTATTCTTTGAAATTGTGATATAATTGTAAATGAAAAGATCGTTTTTACACGATTTCGAATTCGAGAACATCACTATTTTTCAGATACTACTTTTCAAAGCCTAAAGAAGAATTCAGACCGGATCCAGCCTGTTGTAAATCCCGGAATTGTGTCTACTGAAGAGTTGGTCCACTGAGTATATAGCTAGCGCATTTCGATTCGAAGCAGAGGGGTTATCCCCAAATATTATATTGTACCCGTAAAACACCTATTAATTCTATATCAAGTATGTTATCTTTAATAAATATTCACGATTCATGTTTAGAAACTCGTCTCAACTCGTTTGAATTATTATCGTCTTCCTCATCAGAAGAATCAGATCCAGACAAATTATCTAAGAAATCATTGTCTTGATAGGTATCCTGGTAGTGGCCATCTCCCTCGTCCTCCTCGTCCTCCTCCTCAGCGTCGACTTCATTTTTAATGCTATCGACCTCCCTGTCCTTTGACTTCTTGTCTATCTTGCCATCAAGTATAGGACTATTTAGCCTGCGTGGTGACATGTTTTGAACTTGGACATCAGGCATATGAACTTCTTCCATCCCATCATCCTCGTCATGTTCAAACCCTTTTCGATCGTTGATGAACGTATAATGATTAGATTTGTCGCCTAATATGATCGGGCCGTCATTAGTAGTACTATTAATACCATCGGATGCATCATTTTGGTTGTCGTAGGTTTCAAGGTCTAAGTATCCAACCGTCGAACTATCGAAACCATAATCTCTATCTTGGTCTGATTTTCGGTGTTCTTCTTCCTCTTCATCTTCTTCCGGTTCTGCCCCCAATACAACATTATAGATTTCCCTGGTCTTTAGTAATATATCATTTACGAACCACTCCCAATCATCAGACAGAACCGACTCTATGATTATTGGCGAGATCAAATCTGGTTTGTAAAGAGATGTAAACTTGACCACTTCTTCACTAATTAGAATTAAATGACCCATGTATCCTGGTCTTGGCTCAACATCGTTATTTTTATACGACCTAATGATCAAATTGGCTAAATCACACTTGTCCAGTTTAAATAGCTCAACAATCAAAAATGAATTATATGAATTGAGCTTCCCATTGAAAATCTGTTGAATCAAATCAAAGACGACGTTGTGAAAGAAATTATGCCATGGAAACTGAGTGAATTTAGATATGATATCGAGTAAAATGCCCAGGTCTATGAGGTTTATCTTAAAATAGTCCCCAATGCATGAATTCTTTCTGATGATTTCGTCCCTTTGAGGACAAACAAATGGGTTTTCAGGGGAAATAGTTGGTTCTTCATCATCGGAATCCTCTTCGTTTTTCAAAACCTCGAGCAATTTCTCAAAGTTTTCCTCCTTGTTAGCATCATTTTTATGGTCTTCGAAATGTATATCATCCAAAGACACATCATCCAATCCTATAGTTACATCCTGAACTGACATATCTGACGAAATAGACTCTGAAGATTTGAAGATCATCGACTCATTCAATGCATTTCTCAAGCGTTTTTTCTGCTGCAATCTTATATGATCCCTTATTTTGATGATTTTCTTGATTTTTTTAGAATTAAGTAAGATCATATTGGAACAATGTAATAACTCTGCTATCAACTCGGAAATTTTGAACTTGGTAAATCCGAGTAGATGGCCTCTATTAGGAAATAATTGTCTTTCATTCGAGTCCTGTCCAGAAGTGGAATTGGATTTCAGCGGTAAATTTATCAACTCGCTAAAATGGCACAAGTTATCGGAGAATACTTCAAGCATCTCACCCAAATAGATCGGGTCTCGTGGTCCGGGAGAATTCTGCTCAAAATCCTTGAGCCACTGAAACATCACGTATGAGTTTATTTCACCAGTTCCAGGTCCGTTACCATTATCTCCTCCCAACATGGAGCTGTACGATCCACAATTGAGATCATAATCCGAGTTGTTTTTCCGGATGAGTTCAATAATGATTCCGACGCAGTTATTGATCCCATGTTTATTCGTGATGCTATCGACATTATCGGCAGATTCGGGAGATCTATACAACATGATATCGTTGATCATGGTGTTGATGATTTTGGGGGATACAAGCTCTCGTGTTAGCTGATTAGGGCCGATGTTGGTCTCTAGAACTACAGCCAAGGCAGTATTTGAAGATATAGTGACCAAAGCTTTTATAAAGTCGGTCACAGCCGTCTGTTTGAAGAAAAGCTCGTCATTTGCTATCTTGGAACTGGCAAGAAATTGGCTCGGTTGTGGTTTCAAGATATCAATTAGCTTTTCAATCAAGTTCTGCGAAGATAAAGTCTCCAAAATCCCGGTAGGCGAATCGGGTTTATCGGTCTGAATAATTCTCAAAAAGAAGTCCATCAAAATGGGTATTTCGATCTTGGCTAGGAATGTGTTAACCAAGTCTGGCTCGCGCCTGACGAAGTTTAGTAGCTCAATGCTGTTGGTATCCATTAACTGGTCCAAGATGTGAATCAAGTAAGACACAGATGGGGAGCTTTCCTTCAAGTTAGGTAACGATAATATCAGCCAAAGCTTGGACATTATTACGGGGGTTTCTATTATTCTATTCAGTATAATCCACAAGTCGATCGACAAGATTTCTGACGAAGTTTGAAAGCATCGACGAAGCATATCGTCATGGGATTCTTCGGTACTGGTCTTTGTTTGGTCTTCTGTCTGCTCAATCTGAATATCACTCTCATTGGCAGCACCAGCATCGTTAGAGTCATCGGAGCTCAGGATCAATTTGTCCAATTCTTCCTGTTCTTTCAAGCTCTGATTGTAGAAGAAGTCGACACTGCTCACCAAGTAATCCAAAAAACCGTTTAAGATATGAGGTTGGAGCAATAGCTCGAGTAATTTAACACCACGGGCATCTTTGCCCACATTAACGGTATCATTGTTGGAAGAAGCGAGTGATATGACATCGGAATTGTTAGAAGCATTATTGGCATTGATTTCTGAGTTGGACAGAAACTGAAAGCTAGTCAGCTTATCGTTGTAGTTGCCCTTGATGTTGTGAAACTCATTGAGAAGTTCTTCCAGTAAGGTGGGATCACTGATCAAGTCTTCAACTGTCACAGTAGAGAAGTCTTGGACCGAATCAAGAAACTTTTGAAGCAGGCTGTTGTTGTTCAAGCCATTAGAAAACGGCCAAAATGACATGGTGGGGATATTTTGGCCAAGTTAATGTTGGTAGTCGTAATTAAATTAATCAGTTTAAAAGGTCTGATTGGAATTGTACTTGGCTTCAAGTTGGATTGGGTCGATATTAGTAGATTTGATGAATTTTTGCCGCTTTTATTGCTAGAATGTGACCAAAGTGTTTGATACTTGCCAGATGTGCCGCCGAGCAATTTTTTAATTTTGAGGTGATTATATGCAATGTTTTACCAATAGTCCCAGCAGGGGTGTCACTGTGCAACTTGCCAATCTTTAGATATCTCCCTCTTCCAGAGTTTGATTTAAGATCGGTAATTCTGGCGATTTGATTTGGTCTTGTTGTCTATGCAAGAGTGGTATGCAGGACGATCAACAGAGTTGGGGGAGAGTAGGCGTGAGGAAGGCGGGTAGAAGGCTGAACAAGAAGGATCAAGGGATACATTATTGATAGACATATTTGCACGACTAGATATATATGTGTAGTTTGCTAGACAAATTAGTAGAGATAAGATATTTATTGCATAAGAGGACTACTATGTAGGAGCAAGAGGAGGATTTCGAGAACATAGTGACTATGGAGGAGAGAGGGAATTTATGATTATTTTAGCGGTTTTAATAAGCCACTTTTCGGCCAAAATAACCTTACTTTGCGAAGAATAGATACATTTTGAGAAATCGAATTGGATATTTTTACAAATATGTTCCAAATCTGAAATAAGTCTCTAATTACTAGCAATAAATTTAACGGTCGTCAGAAACTAAATCGTACTACGTATTGAACATAAAGCTTTGGCGATCAAAGACCGAACCAACTGTTGACGCCATTATTAAAGACCAATTATTTTCATTGGGAATTTTTTTATGAAGTGTTATGAACTGAGAAGACTAGGAAGTGCTTTAAGATGTTTATGATTAATTCTTTTTATTTTTACATGAATTCGCGAGAGAGGTATAAGGTCGTGTTAGCTGATGCCTCTTTGCACTCTCCTCGAAAATGAGAAATAATGGTCGAGACGTTGTAAATTGAGAGATTTACTTATAGAGCATTGTGAAGAGGGCAAATTATATACATCTAGTTATTCGGTAGGCAACCCTTTAAGTGTTTCCAAGGCACGTTTGTACTCTTTTTCATAGAACGATATGATTTCAGCAGCATATTCCTTGACTATACTGCGGCTATTGGCAGCGGTGTACCGGATCCATTCATGCATTGTCATGGCTTCTTCGTTTTCCGGCATTGCAGATATAAAGTTGGTTAACTCACTGTCGTAGTCGTCATGTAAGTCATTTTGGGACTTGGTGAGCTCCTTGAGATCAGAAGAAGTTCCCTCCATGTTGCTGAGTGTTTCAAGAAAAGGACTTGTTGAGGCTGGTACCCATTTTGAGGTATCATGGCGGGTTTGTGGCGGGTTTTGATGCTGTTTTCGCGGAGTGCTCGCATCCAACTCAGTTATACCTCCGATAGCGCTCTTCTGAGAAACAATAGATGATCGGGTATACTGCGCCATTGGTGCCAGTGAGTCTGGACTAGTTAAACGTAAAGCTGAATTAGATAGGTTTGGCTTGGCATCTACAAAGCTGTTAGTTTCGGCTCCTCTTGACTCATCATCGCTTTCCCCATCGAATGCCAGTGCAATTCTATGAGCAAGTTCACGAGCATTTAAATCAGGTTCATCTTCCGAACCAAGGTCTCCGGCATCGCCGTATTTTTCTTGTTGATTTTCAAGTGCTTCTGATGCTTCTTGCTTGTCAAAATTTTCTGTCATTCTATCTTGAATTTCTTCTTCATAATAATCTTCAGGGTAGACCGGACTCTTTATTTTATTTGGATATCCTGATTGATGAGTCGATTCGTGATTATCACGTCTATTATTCTCATGAAAAGTTTGTTCCTTCTTTGCTTCTTCTCGCTCCCTTTCCTTTTCCTTCTGATTTTCTTCACCTTCTTCGAAGTCTTCTTCAGCACCGTCTTCAGCACCGCCTTCAACGTATTCTTCAGCTCCTTCAGCTTCTTCTTCAGCTCCCTCTGCTTCGAGATCGCCTACCTCCGGCTCCACCAAATTTTCATTCTCATCATTCTCTTTATTGTTCACCTCATCTTCATTGTCTATTTTCCCTGAATGTTCAAGTTCAATATCTTTTTCATTGCCTAGTATACCAGTTTCAAGTTCAGTTTCTCTTCTATCGCGATTTTCTTCAGCTAAATGGGTTTCGTTAGATGATCGGTACTCATCCTGAGAATACTCCATTGATCTCAGAAGTTCTAAATTAATTTCCTTGATGTCTTTGATGTATTCGGAGTATAGTTCACCATCCGAGCTATCTGAAGAAAAATCAAGCAACCTTCTAGTCGGCTTCTGCGGACTTTCTTCTTCTTCTTCTTCTTCTTCTTCTTCTTCTTCTTCTTCTTCACTAGCTTGGTCTGATTCTGGGATATTCGGCTGCAAGTTAAACTCATTTCGAGTCAAATTATGCAGATGTTCATCCTCAGAACTGCCTACTTCGACTTCATCTTTGATCAGGATATCTTTCATATCAGTAGAGACCGAAATATCAGCTGGGATTTCATCTTGATTTGGGCTTCCAGTGGGTGATTGGTAAAGAACACTTTTTCGGGCAAGAGCTTCATAATTTCCATTGGATTCTGGCTTTTTCAAAGTCACACTCTCCAATAAACCTGCACGTCGTTTCTTCCTCACACCCATAATATCGTCGTCGAAGGACATTTCGAAAAGTTTTGGTTTCAAAGACTTACCAAAGACCAGTTGAGTATCGATTTCTTTTTCCAATTTCACAGGACTAACCCTTTTTTTAACAACTTCTTCTTCATCAGCTCGAATATGCGTAGGTTCAGTACCATTTTTTATTAAGTTGACGTTTTTCTCTAGAAACTCGATATTGTTTTCTCCATACTCATCTATGTTGTAATTGGAGGTCTCGAACTCCAAGGGTGGTGTAGGCGAGTGTGATTTGTGTATGATCTTGAGTTTTTTAGGTTTGCCTGGCTCTACAACTTCATCAATTTTTCTCTTGGACAGTTTCTCCTCGGATATTTCAGTCTCGGCTCTTTTTGAATCTTGGTTGGATTGATAAAAGTTTTGGCTCAAATATTTCGATTTCACAGACCCTTTTTGATTCTTTATGGAGACGATTGTTGTATTTTCAAAGCTTGGATCGGACTTGAGCTCTTCTTCAGAATTAGACTCCTCGAGCTCCTCTTCAGATTCGGACTCCTCGAGCTCTTCCGAGGCAACCACAAATTCAGACACATCAAGCTCTTCCGAAGAATTTTCAACTTTAGACTCGTTGAGCTCTTCCGAAGGGATTTCAGATCCAATTTCAAAATCATTTGATTCAATCTTAAAAGTATTTTCCCGATTGTGTTTTGCCTCGACTTCAAAGCTTTCTGACAATGAGGTCAGACCATGATCCTGCTTATCTTTGCTTAGATTTATTACAGAGTTAGACTTTTTATGTGCTCGAGAAGTTCGACCAGAGATAATTGGCTTCTTATTTTGATCTAATGATTCCAAAGTAAACTCCACAGAATTTGGTCTTGATTCATTAGAGACGATTCCTGAATTCTCCCTAGAGCTTAGTTTGAAGTGATCCATCGATCTCTCATTGAATGGACTAGGGTCTGGAATTTCTTTGGAATTAGTCCTTAAACTGTGCTTTAACGTGCCATTTGACGTGCCTCTAGATCTTGTCTCTGACACTATTGATGAACCTGTCTTATTTGTACTTGTTTCTTTGGAATCAATTCTGTTATTTTTGTTAATTGAAACCTCTTCATCTTCCATTTTGAAGTCCGAGCCAGAGAAGCTATCACTCATTGAAAGGCCATCTGGACTAGCTGACCTTGCTTTAATTTCTTTGCTTTGCGTGGCTCCCATGAACTCATTATAGAGATCCATATCTGGTAGTCTATTCCAATATGCATCATTAGGATCGACTTCTTTTTGTGATTTGGTTTTTCTAGTTCTAGGTGGATTATGCTTGGTGTTTGGCTTTATTTGATTTCGGGACCGAATATTTACTTGGCCTTCATTATTGTCCCCTAACTCTGCTAGATCTTTATCCGATTGTTCTTGAATTCGCACTTTGTTAGAATCATCGTAGTCATTAATTTCTATCACCTTCACATTGTCACCATTTTCTTTATCGATCTTACTCTCACTTTCGTATTCTTTGTTAGGGGCTTTATATCCATATTCACCAATTTTATTCCCCTCATCGTAAATGTCATTATTTTCATTATTCTTAGTATCCTCCTTTACTTCGTTTTCGTTCTCATCTCGTTCTTTTATTTCTTGTTTCTCATCTCTTTCTTCTCTCTCTACTAGTTCTTCTTCACTATCTGCACTGAGTATTCCAAAATACTCATCCGTTTGTTTCACATCTTCTTTTTTGGTCACCATTTTTTCAAAAAAGTAGCACTTCTCAGCTGTATTGAGTCGGTGTTCTTCCAATGGTATATCCTCGGGTTCCCAATGGTCTAAGGTACATCCACAATATATACAAAACACCTTATCTTCGTCTGAAACCATAGGGGTATATACAAAGCCAGCCCTGGCCAAGCTTTCACTATTGGGTCTGAAGGTGGAATCGGCATCTAAAGGATATACTTTTCCAAACGAATTCGATCTCAAATTGAGAGAAGCTTCACTCCACGGATCCAGAACTAACTTGGATGGATATTGACTCCAATATGTGAGAATCTCTTCCTGTGACAATTCTCTTCGTATCTCGCCTGACGTAGTGATAATTGTTAGCAAACAGGCTTTGTTTTTTTCGTGGTGCTTAGTTATTAGAGCCAGTACTGATTTTTGGCTAGCCCTTGCGCTTACAGTCTCTGGTTTATGACAATACGAGCATAATACACGCCTAGGATTCGATTTGGTGGGTGCATAGTAAAAGCCCGAGTCTGACAAAGTGGTTTTGATTTGCTCATTATTCGGATTTTTATCATTCCATGTTATTTCTTCGCCATTCGACAACACTGTGCATTCGTGGTACGTTTTGAATCGCACATCTCTGAATTTCATTGATTCCTTGAGTTTGGGTTTCATATTTGAGGTTGATCTAGCTGTTATATCATGTTCAGCTTGTAAAAAGTGCTGTTTTAGTGTAGTTTATGAATTGGTAAGGGAGTTGAAGATCTGAGCTTTTTGGCCAATTCTCCGTTTGTAGTTGCCGCTTCCTTGTAGTAAGTTAAGACGTGTTGCAGCTGACTTCTCTGGTATGTTTTGTATGCTTGATCGGTCGGCGCACTACCCAATATACACCAAGTACGGAGTATCCAGATTATGAATACAGGATCCTGAAGCTACAAATAGATGAAATATATCTTAATAAAAATGGCGAAAGAGAATTAAAAAAGCAATAAGGTCTATTTTTCTAATATGAGTGACCAACCAACAATTGGATAGTACGCAAGGCTTCGTATTTCAATTCATTATCGCCGTCGTTGTTATCCAAGAAGTTCATGACTAACAATTTGTACTGGCCATGCTTTTCGGTGGCAATGAAATTCACCAAATCCTGACCGATGTTTTTAATCAAGTATTGCAAATCATTTAATAAAATAACTTTGGCGACTTTTGAAGTGCCAGAAGATGACAATATTTCAAAGATCTTCTTGACAAGTTTGAATCCAGAATCTTGAAATTTGTGAGAGTTCTCGATCCAAAATTCGGACGATTTGTGGGTTGGAGATGACCAACTAATTAAGTTAGGATTTTCCAATTCAGTCAAGTACTCGTCTAACGAGGATAACTTGGTGGTAACGATTTCGTTTAACTGGTCACTCAAACTGTTCAAGTCATTGGTCAACTCTTCGTCTCCTCCGTTAGAAGCAAACTTTCTTTCTTTCAAGATGTTGAGGGTCGTTAAGCCATCGTGGAACAAGACCAATTTGATTGTTTTGAACTGTTCAGCTGTAGAAGTGGTAATGGATATAAAGTTGTTTAAGATACCTACGGCTACTCTGACAATTTTCAACTTAATGGAGTCTTTGGCGATTGTTAACAAGCTGCCAATCAAGTCAGGGAAGTTGTGCACCAAAGTCTTGTTAATATTGCCGTTGAAAGACAAAATCCACGTGGTCAACAAGAGGTTGTAGGATAACTGTAAACTAGATGACTTTGAGCTGTTGGCAGATGCAGCAATGAGTGTATTGATGGGCTTGTAGAACGAAACGAGACTCGACTTTTCAAAAATGACTTTGTATGGTTTGTTTATAAGAAGCTCAAGGAGCAATTGGATACCAATGTACTGATAATTGATATCAGTGGGGTGACCAATGAAGTTCTTTGACAGCAATTCAATAAACACTTTGATGAGAATCTCTTTGTCGACAGTTTGGGATGACTTGGCGGCTTTGGAAAGGAGAATGACCAAACTGTACAAACTTAAAGATTTGATCAAAAGATCGTCGTTTTCCAAGTGTTTCAAGAAGGGAGTGTATGGTAACGAAGAGTCGACATCGGACAATTTCAACAAGGAGTCTGTAAACTCGTTATTAGGCAAATCCAATAAATTGTCGTTGATTAATGTCAAAATATTCTTCAAGACATCCACCTTATCGTTGACTTGTAACTTGTTCAAAAGATTCAAAATAGTATTGGTATATAACTCCAATTGAGACAAAATGGTAGACTTTTTATTTTCTGGAGACTGTTTTTCTAAAATCTTGACATGATTGGCGTCGTCTTCAGAGATAACACCTGATCTTGACAATCCTTCCCATGGCACGATTCTTTCTCTGATATTCTTCTTGGAATCCGACAAAAATGTACTATCGATAATTGGTGGCGACTGACTGTTAGTGTGCTTGTCTCAATAACATGGGTACGACCTTAATACTTACATAATCGGACGTCATTTTGATTGGATTGTTAAAGTAATGTTTGGTGACCAGCGTCTGTTAATCAACGGAGTATCGAAGAATGGCGCGGACACGACTATCTGATAATCGAGCATTTCAGAACGAGCGTATCGTATAATAAGAGCAATTGACAAAATACATCATAACTATAGAATTGCTTCCCCGTTGCTGCTTGCTACTGAAGAACTACAGCAAGTATCGTAACAGGTAAAGTATGGCTTGTGGGTTTTACATTGATTAGAGTAGGTGTTGGTAAAAAAATTCTGCCGGTCCCAGGAATCGAACCTGGGTCTGTTCGGCCACAACGAACTGTACTGACCACTATACTAGACCGGCTTACTTCTAAGTTTTGTAATCATTGTATCGCCATATGCTTTAGTCATTGCGACTCCCTTCTTTTATTATCTCAGGGTCTCGATATGTGTCCGTTCTCAGCCTTTTCTTCGCAAGTATGTGATTGAAACAAAACTTGGTCAAGATCACTCTAAAGCTACTCAAGTATACAAGGCAAAGTAAAATTCGGGCTCGGGTGGGTGAGCTTAGATCATCCACAGCGAGGTAGTGACAATAGTAGACCATAAGTCAAAACGCCTTGGAGGAGCTATTTGCAGCTAGTGCTATTTATGTGGGTCGGCCTGAGATAATAGGGGTGAAAAATATTGTTCTTTAGATCTACACAGAACGCAAGCAAAAGCCAGACTTTGCGAGCGAAAAGCGTAAAAAGACTTCGAGAATATAGTTTCTGTAAGGTGGGTGTTTTCACATAGGTCAAAGGGTGCGAGTAACGAGCGTTGTAGATAAACAGAGAATCTAACTTAAAATTTTGGTTCCGCGATTGAGTATTTTCTAAACACGAGTTGCGGGATTTCAGGGTCCCGGACCGCTCGAGTCAATGGTATCTAGCTTGTTAAGAAAGAAGCAGAAGCCTTATAGCGGAGAATGAACAATCTTACTCAAGTGCAAAGCCCCGGTATTAAGTCTCAATCGCAAACATAGAGCTAGCAGCAGTCCTTCTTTTTTTTTTTTCCTTTATAGGCCTTACGCGAAAGAACCCCACCTCCTGCCTGAGTTGGTGGCGGCTGCATCTACGCCACTGAGTTTCAAGATATATTTATAACACTGACAAGTTGCACATAGCATTTATCAATTCATTCGAGAAAATGACATTCGATACAGAGACACTCAACTATAAAGCATATACCTACAACTGTAGAAATGCGCCACTCAAAATCACCGACGAGTCGATCAAACTTGTCAAGCAGAGCGATGGACAATACGGAGTGCGTGATTCGAATATCTTAGTCAAAATCCACGCAGTCGCCTTGAATCCAGTTGATTTGATATTAACCCAATTGGCTTTCTTTCCTCTTACTTGGGGATCCTCTTCGATTGGTTTTGGAAGAGACTACTCAGGTACGGTGGTTGCTATTGGAAACAAAGCCAGCGCCAAAAGTAAGCTTCATGTAGGAGATAAAGTTTGTGGTAATTATGGTCGGGTTTTCGGAAAAGGCACTTTGGCCGAATACTTGTTGCTTGACTACGATGCAAATTCGGATGTGGAGATAACAGTGGCACCAAAGAATCAAACTCTCAATGAGGCTGCCTCTTGGCCATTGGTATTCGGAACAGCCCTTCAAATGACTAGAAACGATGACCTCAAGGACAAAAAGATTCTTGTCATTGGAGCCTCATCGTCAGTGGGTAAGTATCTTGTTCAATTAGCTAAGTACAAGGGCGCAAAAGAAATCGTGGGCGTAGCCTCTGGACATGCTGCTCCTAATATTACCGAGCTCGGCGCAACCTCGATTATTGATTATACCAAGCATAAGTCGTTGCTCAACCCAGTATTGGAGTCCGTCAAGGAATCGGGAAGTTTTGACGATATATTCGACGCTATTGGAAATGGCGATTTGTTCGCTCAGATCGGTGCCATCATCAAACCTAAGGGTAACTATGTGACTATTGTAGGTGAACGGTCAATTAGTTATAACGCTGTTGATATAATTGGCAGTCTCTTGCCTCAGCTTAGAGATACTTGGAGACAACTTCCTTCCAAATTGGGTATTAGTCACTATAATTATTCGAAGCTTTTACTCGGTCACGGTTCAAAGTGGATTGATGAAGGCGGGAGATTATTTGAAGAAGGAGTAGTTGAAGCTCAAATCGATAGCGTATATGAGTGGGAGGACGCTCAGAAGGCCATCGATAAATTGGCTTCCAAGAAAACCAAGGGTAAAGTTATTATTCAAGTTGAAAAGTAGAACTCGGGCTCTTTATCTATGACATCATTTATTTTTGATTAGCCAATGTTTTATATTAGTACTACAATCTACAAAATCAAAGTCCCAAGCCGTAGTGTAGTCGTCGCAAGACCTGTCCTCCTAGTTAATAACCTCAAGAAACAATTGTTTTGCATTAAAGACAACTTGGAAGATGAAGTATTGTCTCTCATGAAACCCGCTAACTGTCAAATACCAGTATAATCTTTGAAAAATCACGAGTTTGGGCCAGCATGACTGACTCGAGAATGTCAATTTGTTGTGTTCAATAGAAAGCAAGATGCTCCAACATTCAAAATTGCTAAATCTCAGTGACTTTTCAAATTTGGCTGCAATTAACTATTAACTCGTGATTTAGCATATGAAATCACGTAGCGGAACCGGAAAATAGGAGCGGTCACCCTACTAATTTACTATTTCGTAACCGGGATTCCTGATTTTATATGACCCATCGATCACAAGCTCTAGCTTGCGCGGAGGGCTGTTAGTTCCGATGGGAATTAATAGCCTGATACTTAATTGGGCGCTAACAAAAATTTAGCAATAAACCCGTAATATCAGGATTCTAAAAAAAACTTAAGCGCGGTGTTGTCACTTCCGTTGGTCCTCAATTGGAAACGATCGCGAGTGAGTGGTTTTTCTACTTCAACTAAATTGAAAATAATGAGCAATTTTGAGGGATTTCTGGCGAGTGACGAATAGCGATATATGAGCGATTAAAGAGAAGTCATAGTGGAGTAAGGTAACTCTTCGCAATTTATCTTAACAACATAAATTTTCGAGTACATAACCCCAGAATCTATTCTAGTGTTTTTCACTAGGGGGCGAAAGTTAGCGAGAAAAGCCGGCGAGTGAGAAAAAAATTAGCGAGGTAACTAAATTGTAGATTAAACTGGTTGTGTGTTACTATTCTGCTAACTCCACACCAGGTGAACTATATATGATAAACTTTTTCAAACCGTGCCAAAAGAACAGTCAAATTGCTGACACTAATGAAAATCAAACGAAGACAAGAATTAGAAATTTAATCGATAAATTAAAGAATTTTATGTAAATACTATAATTCAATCCGAAGATTCTCTAGCGTATTCCTTAGACATATCAGCATCGGGAATAGAACCACAGATGGTTTCCACCATGATACCGGTGACCAAGTATGGGTCGATGTTAGAAGCAGGTCTTCTGTCTTCAAAGTATCCATATCCTTCCTTGGCAACGGATCTTGGGATTCTGACAGAAGCACCTCTGTTGGCAACACCGGAAGAAAAGGCTTCGATAGAAGCGGTTTCATGACGACCAGTTAATCTTTGTTCATTATCAGCACCGTATAACAACATGTGCTCCTTGTGTCTCTTGGCTAATTTGGAAAGAGCAGCTTCAATAGCTTTCATACCACCTGGAACTCTCATAGCAGCAGTAGAAACGTTGGTATGACACCCAGCACCATTCCAGTCACCCTTCAATGGTTTTGGATGGAGAGAAATCTTGACACCGAATTCTTCAGCGACTCTTTGTAATAAGTAACGGGCAATCCATAATTCGTCACCCATGTTAATACCAGAACATGGACCGACTTGAAATTCCCATTGAGAAGGCATCACTTCGGCGTTAATACCAGATATGTTGACACCGGCGTGGAGACAAGCTCTGTAGTGAGCCTCGATGACATCTCTAGCGTAAACCTTACCAGTACCCACACCACAGTAGTAAGGACCTTGAGGAGCTGGATATCCTCCTTTTGGCCATGCGTAAACCAGATCGAATTGGTCAAACAAGGTGTATTCTTGTTCCAAACCGAACCAGATATCTTCACCGGCATGGGCATTCATTAACTTGGCACATTCATGTCTATGGTTAAATTTGTTTGGAGTACCATCGTTGTTCCAACATTCGGACAAAACGATGATGTTGTCACCTTTTCTGAAAGGGTCAGGGTAGAAAGCAACTGGTCTCAAATATATGTCAGAATCGTGACCTGGAGCTTGACCGGTTGAAGAACCATCGAAGTTCCATTCGGGCAAGTCACGAACGGTTTTGGGTCTGGAGTCCAAGGTTTTACATTTTGATCTAGTTCCACCTTCGGCATCTATCCAGACATATTCGGCTAATACCTTACCGTTTTGTGATAAATCCAAGTACTTGGATAAGATAGCTGTTTGCTCAGTAATCGATACCATGATGTAGTTATATGATGGTTGTATGCAAAGGAATCAAAAAAATAAATTAAATCTAATGCTATGAAACAAGAAAGCGTTGCAAATTCCTTGGATTAACAGATCTGATGCAAGTGGGATTTGATCAGCATATATATATATATATGAGAGATTTGGATGTTTGTGAACTAGTTGAAAGGCGGTAATTTCTTTTCGTCCTGAAAACGCGGGTGTGACCACAGGCCGGATTGTATATCAGGCCCAGCGGCTCTTATCACAGCCAATCAGGAGCGAGGAAACCCCAAGTCGCACTGGCTTGGTATTCGTTGAGTGGACAGGGGAAGAGGATCCCGTCAGGCGAGGCAGTAGAACTTTGCTCTTAGCACCAGCCTGATAAGAGAGAGTTTAGGACATGTTTCTGCGGGCTTATTTCGTAGCATTTTGGAAGGACCAGTCCTCGTAGAACAGGGGACGGAGGCTCGGGCCTGATACTCCGCTTACACCTGTATAACGGGGACGCCAACCCTTCAAGTGTGATCTGCCAACCTAGAAGATGGTTCTACTATCGGGTGTATAACTACGCTACGAACTACATCTTCATTTCACGATACCAAATTACTTACAACACTAATTTCGAAATAGTCATTAGTGCATTGTCCCGTAGCGAGGGATTTCATATTTCTGTTGAGTCGTATGTTCTACCGCGGGGAGAGGGACAGCCGCATCCGCTTGCCCTGATCTACACTTGCTCGCGTTCCCCAGTTGGTTTTGTTCTTGCGAGTAATTTGATCCATTTTCCCACGCGCGGCTAATCGTCCAATCAAATAATTACATTACAAACGTTTCCAATTAATTAGTTGACTTCTCCTGTCATCTACTAATTTGCTTATTCTTTCGAATTAATATGCAAATAGCATGTATCTATAACTGCAAATATAAATTAATCCTATATATCTCTAAAGATGGATCGTTGTGATCTGCTACAAGTGTATCAATTGAGTTTCCATCATTAAATTTATTAATTAATTCGTTATCGGTGTGATTTATTAAAGTTCTCATCCAATTTTTAATGATAACAGATAGGGGTATGCGTAACGTGAAGCTACTACATTACGAGTGAACGGAGATAGTGGAAATCGCGTATCCTCGAACCATGTAACCGAAACACTCTGAATAAATCGAGGTGGGTTAAGATACCACTCACCTAGAAAGGCTTCTCGTAAAATTGTGTACGGCCGGAATTGTTTGCTATATCGAGCCATGGGTAGGCCGATACAGACAAGATCTGTCTTGATTTGCATGCGGCTAATTCTCGCGTGATAAGCTGGGGTAAAAATATGGATGAGACTTTAAATCTCACGGTCTTTTCTATCTTCAACCTCCTCTTCGTCCTCTTCGCCCTCTTCGTCCTCTTCGTCCTCTTCAACTTCTTCAACTTCTTCAACTTCTTCAACTTCTTCAACTTCTTCGACTACTTCAACATCCTCTTCGTCCTCTTCAACTTCTTTGGCTTCTTGATCTTCTTTGGTTAATTGAACTATTTTGTCTTCTCGAGCTTTCTGATCTACCTGAACCTCCTGGTATACTTGATCTTTTTCCTTTTCCCGATCTTCCTGACTTTCTACATTTTGATAATCAGCCTTTTTCTCCTTGGCTGGTATGAAAACCTGTTCTATTTTTTCTTCATTGTTAGCCAACTCGATCATCTTATCATCCTCAATTAACAAATTCTTCTCTTCCTGTTTTTTCCTCGATTCCTCCATTTCACGCACCACTCCCTCCCTCAATTGTAGCGCAACATTGGCTTGGGCCCTTGCCAACCTCAAGTAATCGTCGTTGTCTCGCACCAAGAAGCTGATGTGGAACTCGACTTTTCTCAAATATATGTTCCATTCATCCAATCCAATGATCTTCAAATCTTTACTATCTGTATTCAGTTTGTATTCGTTGGCATTATCCATGACACTATCCCGGAAGTCAAAAATGTATTCCTTGATCTTGTGAAACTGTTTCCACGCTTGCCAATTAATTTCCTCGTCCTCAAAACTCAATTCATCCAACAAATTTCCTAATCGTTTGGAATAATCCTGAACGGATATGTCAGCAAAGGTCTCCAATATGTCAATTGTTTCTTGGATTATTCTGAAGTATTCACTTGTGATGAACTCATGGTTTTCTATCAATATGGATTGTACTGAATTAGCAACCTTTTCAGGTTGATCGTAAGTCTGTTGAATCACGTCCCTAAAATCTTGTCTTGAGTAGCTGTCGATGGTCGTATCGTTGCTTTGCTTGATTCTCTCAAAATCTTTGTGAACTTCACTGGTCATCTTGTTAAGGAGCTGGTACTTTTGGTAGTTATCAGCTTGTAAGGTTTGGAATTGTTGACTGATGTTAGTCTTGATACTTTCAATGACTTCATCCATTATCGGCTTCATTTCGGTAACAAGATTACTCGCAGCAAGTTCAAGAGTCTTGGATACTTTGCTATCCCAAAGTTCTAATTCCTCGTTGACTCTACTAACGTTAGGGTTATTGTATTGTTCCACACTGATGCCTACTTCAGGAGTTTGGATCAGATCCAACACCGTAAGTGTCGAAGTAAGAGTGACAGTCAACGGACCCTCTGTATCATCATCTTCAGGGTCTGTTGTTATTCCCTCATTGCCTCCCAAAAAATTACTGATTTCACTCACAAAATGCTTTGACCGAGGGTAAAACCGATCGAACTTGAGTAAGTTCGGAAATTCACTCTGAAGAAATTGCTTCTTTTCATTCAAATAAGGCGAGCTGGTCTTGGAAAGAAACATTTCGATGAATTGGCTAAACCAATCCCATACAGTTACTACCGCCCCAGAATTAGCGACTCTGCTGGTATATGGACTCAATTTGTGGATGAATCGATTCGTATAAACTGATAATGAATTGGTGTGTCTTTGCACACGAAAGAACCCAAGTGACCAGTAGTACTTAATCTTGATCAGTATATATTTTTGCCAATAACTGAGCCAAGGAGTTACATAGTCCCCAATCTTGCTGGTTACACGATGTATGCTGGCGATCGCCCAATTGGACACATAATTGATCAGACTGCTCATCCATTGCTTATAATCGAGCCTGGCTAATAATCTGCCCAAGGTCTTGCCTACCTTAGCTAAAAATCTGCCCAAGGTCTTGCCTTTAGTAAATACTCCATCGAGCGCCTGAACGACGGGCTTCACATGCTGGTTGTATTTAGGTTCAACAACTTGTACGTAGTAGGGTCTAAAGTAAGTGTGACCCCAAACACAGGTGTGGTAAGTCACCGGAAACGTGGTTTCGAAACTATTGAACGGTAAATTCTCATTAATGGGACAAGTGAATGTAAACGTATACACCAAATAGGCCACGAGCACTTGAACGGTAATCAAGAATTTGGCACCAAGCATTTTGTTGCCCAATTTGTAGGTGCACAACTATTTTGTATCTCCAATCAAGTGTCCAATAGCTGATCAATTGGCTGCTATTGTAATAATCGCCTCCGTTGTTGGAGAAGAGATTAACAAATCAAACGCGTGACCACGGCACGTGAACAATCTACGTGGTATCCAGTTCGAGCTTCCAGCAGCTTGAAACTAACCAACTGAAACTGGGACAGACCTCGTTTGGCCGAGGATGGCGGCATTAGCACCGTAACAAATAAGCATGGAATCCGACTGTTTATTTTCGTAAATAAAAACAAACAGCAAATGAAATGGCCAAATATTCATAATAATAGGCAGACAAGCAAGACACTTCGTATTTAACTATAAGCCAAGCAAACAAGGGGTGCGCTTCAGAAGGGGCCCGCTCGCCGCGTGATGCCTTTCATGCGCGATGAAGGGACCTAGGTGTACCTTAAACTGTAATGAATTCAGAAATCCGAGCACTACATATTTTCCAGCCTCGCACAAACCTCGAAACGCCACGTTTTTAAGCCCCAAAAAAGTGTTTCTCTCGATATTGTGTTCGAAAATGATCCAATGTTATTCATACACATTAGTACAAGTTTAGGCCGTTTCGAGCTCTTTAAGCTAGTGTTACAAAACCTTTGAGATGGGTCTGGAATCCAGACTTTGTCCAGATCCGGAGCCAAAATAAAACTGGACTTTGTAATGTAATGCGGCGTAATATGCAAAGCGTCAAGGGTGCGTTTGGGAGGTGCGTCTTCTATGCGCGTAGCTTAACGGCTTTAGCAATCATAGAAAATATTAATTTTCCCATCGCTCTATTCGATAACTTGCAAAATTACATATATTACATTATGATAAGAGAAGAAACATGATCAAACCGAGTCAGTCAGATATGTGACCGAACGGTTGATCATACCCAAAATCTCTAACTGCTATTAATTACGAACTGATGATTTTAACAGTAACTAATGGATATTCGGGTGATATTATTATTATAAATACGATATTAAATTAGGACATCTCCTCTAAACCTAGGAATGCAAGAGGAGATTGACCAGTGAAGACATCGGAATAACTAGTTGGAACCAACAATGATTCACTCCAATGCACTTTTAGCGACATGATCAAGAAAATCATAGTCGAGTACGAAAAGCTGGATGAATCTAATGGAACTTGTAAGAATGAAACATTGATCGAATTTTGAAAAACAGAAATTAGGACGAGCTGGATGATGGTGAAATAGTTAAGTGCTTGAAGCTCCTTAGGAAATCTTGATCCGATCTCAAAAATCTCTTGTTTGAAACTTTGGAAATCGAGAAATCTAGAAAGATTGACATAGGATGAGAAGGTTACAACCCACACAAGTAGTCCTGTAACAGTCGTGATTTTGATCAAGATGGTGAGATAAGTCTCAAGGTATGTAAGTGAGACCAACAACAAACCAAATGTAGAAGTGCAAAGAATTGATGCAGTTGGAAGTGCCAATTTTGATATATCTAAACCCTTTGGAAGTCTGTTTAAATTCACCATTGCAGTGAAAGATGACGACCCAAACTGGATGTTTGCATTGGCAGCTGAAACTAAAGACCACAAGACGAATAACTTTGAAAGCCCCATTAGCGAGGAATTGAAAATAACTCCAAAAGTTGCCAACGCCGATAACATGGTCTCACTGATTCTACCAGCCTCAGTTGCGAAAGATAAAAGAATCACTAGCGTAATAACATAAAGTATAATACTTTTGAGCAAAACTGACTTACTTGAAGTTGGGAAACTTTCTTTATTTACTAGTTTGATTTCTTCCTCGCACTTTGAAACTTTATTGATAGCGTGAAATGTCAAGCAACTAGCAACGACTGAAAGAACTGTTGCAGACATAGATGAGCCATTTATTGAGAGTCTTGAGAGCTCAAATGAAGACTGCGCGAAGCCCGGCTCGAGTCTTTTGAAGCCACCACTCAAATCATTCATGCTAAGACAAAAGATGAAGAGGCTGGAAATAGCGGTGAACTTCAACAAGCCATAGATAGTTTGGGTATATTTATTTTGCTTGAATTGATAAATATTATTCAATGTAAGCATTGCCCAAGTTGTCAATATAATTAGGCTTTTGTTATTATTGGCAAATGGTATGTTATAATATGATAAAGTTGAATGAATAAGTAATAATTCAATGGCCAAGGTTATAGACCAACTTAACCAATATATGAGGTTGATAGTAAAAGATGCACTGTAAGAAACAACTCTGAATTGAAACTTACCAATATATGCGGTTTTCTCCATAAAGTATTTGCTTTCGGATATAGATTGGAGTGAGCTCCACACGAAGAAACCAGCATAACAATACGAAGTCAAGCTTATGACAGGACCACGTAAGAATGCTTCCTTGAACACAGAAAAGACACCGGTTAAAATAGTGAGAGTTATAAAAACACAAACAATTAGACTCCAATTAACGATAGGTTTTTGTTTTGGTGGTGCTTGCGTAAAGCATGATAATCCCTTGTATGATATGGGGTGTAGGGTTTTGACCGATGCCAACTTTGAAGGATTTAAAGATGAAGAGCGATTCTTACTAGACTTTGAAAGTGCAGCTGCAACAGCAACAGCAGCTTCAGGGGAAGCAACTGAAGTTACAGACCTCCTGGCATTACCATACTTTAGGGATGGAGAAAATAATTCCGAAGGCTTTATGTGGGTTGTTGTTGTTATAGTACTTGACATTTTTGCAATAAGTTGAATAGATAGATAAACAAGGATAAAATTCTACTATCAACTTTTGATCAAAATGTGGTACCTTTCCTGAGTCTTATAGTCTGGAGTATGCAACATGGCAAGAAGTTTAAGTATATCAGATTAGGTTGCAATCGAGCGCGTTATGAACAAGTTCAGTAGCTGCAGGTGTTCTGTGCAAGGACTAAATTATTATTTTTCTGACAGGCGGGCACACTAAACTGTGCGATTTTCTTTTTGCTTCTTCTTCATATTCCTCATATTCTATGTCATATTATTTCTGTTTATTTTACTATTGTGCCCTTAAAACTTATAAAGCCTAAAGATGGGGCACATTTTACAGGTTGAAGGCAAGTGAATTTTCTCTATTGTGTTTACGAAGCCAGTTACGATTAGAGACACACATTCGAAACCCGAATAGCTGCACAAGGTCAGGCACCATTTTTGATACTTCGCAATAATTTTGGAGGCTATTCAATCGTTCCCACTTTGCAACACGTCAACGCCGTCATATGTCTCTGCCGCGCGCGAGCCATCAGTATTCAATGGATGCAACGGAGTAGCGATTGTGGTGGCTTGCCGGCATATCAAGCAATCAAGTAGATGTTATCGTGGCATCACTAAAAATGGGCAACATGTGGCCCATATGAGACTTTCGATGTCTGACAATTCGTTCAAGACATGAAATTGGCCTAAAAAGACGAAAAACTCACGGCAAAATGCGAAACAATTGGCTGAACAATGAAGATGAAATACTGGCTTAAATTGAGCAAGAATAAGGTTTAAACAAGAGCAAATTATTGATATCACCAGGAGACAAGTGCCACGCGGACAGACGAATTTAGAAGTCAGACTATCCACATTTGGCCTAAACTTTGCTCGAAGCAACATGCTACAATTGAAAAAAAGGTTTACATCTCACCTTCTCTTCTCTTTGTAGTGGGTCATTTAGGTTTGGACGGTACGATGATCGCATATGGCATGAAGCGAGAGTTGAATAAAGAAGGCGTGAGGATAATAAACGTTGAACAGCAACAGATAGCATGCATTTTTGACTCTTGTGACTAAGACATTGTCCCGTATGGTTTCGGACCACCGAGATAAGTATTTTGGTTCCTTTTTTTTACGTAGTGTGTAATACGCGATCTAGCCTTTGAATAAGATCAGCGGTCAGAAAATAAGGACGGGGAGACATAATAGAACAGAAAAGCTGGAGATAAGAAAGCGTCCTAATCAAGACTCCTGCTTACGCCGTGGCCAAGTATTATGGATGGAAGCACTTCAGACTATCGAAAACAGTATCGAGTTCTTGTTGAATTTCTCATTAAAAAATAATGGATCTAGACTAATGGGGAGGGCTAATGTTTGATTGTGTAGACACAATCCAATTATTAAATCTAAAAGATGGAAATGATTGCCACGATAGAGGTTAAATCTCCGTTATACGCTTTTTTTCTAGTGCAACGCCCTCAAGGGTATGACTTGCTACGAGTCCACGTTTCTATGATTTGTGTATACAATGTATTCGAACAAGAGAGTACCTAAATATTTTCAAATCATAAATAATAGAGATATGTGATATGATAAAATCAGATGAAAGCACCAACTCAAAACAATACGGAGCAATCAAAAATACCTAGCTAAACCTTGAAACCGAGCTCAAAAGAAATAGTTTCAATTATTTGGACAGTTTTTTTGCCTGACCAATCAATTCGACGACTTGGTTGTAGACCTTCACTTCAAGCACTTCAAAGAACTGGAAAAGCTGAATAAGATATGGGTGTACGTGAGTGTAGTGGAAAGCCTTGAGTTGAGTCAATTTGTCTTCAACTTTGTACTGCTTGAACAATGGGTGGGAATGAACGTGAGTATCCAAAAAGTGGTGAGCTTTGGTGACATATGGTTTCAAATAATCAGATCCTTGGTTCAAAGCATCACATGCTTGGTTGTGGGTGTGACTAAAAGGGTGTAAGGTAGTACTAATAGCGTGCTCTAATTGAGTTTCCTTTAATTGAGTGCACTTGTAAGTTGCCAAATACACAACGTAAAACACAAGGAATGAGGATACAAATAATTTGATTTTAGCGAAAACGGAGGCCATTTTTATCGTTTAATGTATAGCTAATTTAACTTGTTTGGTGGAGATCTTGCAGTTGTTCCTTTACAATAACAAATATACAAATATTATTCAATGGATGTTGCCTTCACTTTAAAATGAGTGGGTTTGCGCCGCGAATCGTTGAAGGTTTTTATGGGATTGACAAAAAACGGCACGTGAGAGTATTGCGGGGCGTGTGATAATTACAGGTGGCAAGAGGGGATCGGGGCAACGTGAACCAACACGTGATAAGATAATGCACTAATGTATACATTTGGGCCCAATGCGGCAAGATGCCATCTCCCAAGACTGCAAAATGTGGTAAATAGCCTATTGGCTACGACTAATATTTCATTAGGCACACATCATAAGCCATTCAAAAAAAGGGAAACTTTATAGCTGTGGCCCTCATCACATATCCACTCCTATATATTCAATTCAAGTTAGCAGAAGTCAGCATAGGCTCTTCGAAACTTGCAGCTAAACCCACCCACAATTTACATCTTTTGTTTTATTTATTGGCATTGTTGAGCGCTAGACGACAAAAAGCTTCCTGTGAATAAGAACTTTTACCATGCAGAGTGTAGCCGATAAGGAGAATTATAATCCGCGGACTCCATCTCCAATCAAGAAGAACACCCATTCGTCGTGGCCATTAAAACCGTTAAATGACGGCCCGTTCAACTCCCAGCTTCTCGAAACAAGAACTCTCTTGAAGACCCCCAAGATCGCACATAAATCAAAGAGGGCCTCACCGGCTAAAGATAATAAATCTATACCCACAGTCATCAAACCGCCGGCCCCCAATCCTAACAAGACACTACTTGACCAATATGCTGCAAAACACCGCCAGCTACGTCAATCGGAGCAACAAGTTCAACGCCTCAAATTCGAGCTCTTAGAGTTGGCTTCTAAAATCGAAGAAAATAAGCGTGAACTGATGGTCAGGTCACAAGGCACATCTTCCAATTACGATATTTACAAACAGGCACATATAGAAACTACAAAGTCTTTGCAAGGTCTCACCCTAGCTGTCGACGAGCCACAACCACAAGCAGTCCAAGTTCAAGTACAGCAACCAGCAGGACCAGAACAGCTTTTCAATAACCTCAAAAATAAAGCATCAAATATCTTTGTGGCCAACGAAGAAATGAAAAGTATAACTAAAAAGGCATCGAGTATGTTCAATATCCATAACGATAAACTTCGGAAAACGGCTTCGCTGATGTTTCAGTCGCACAACTCCTTCAAACCACCACAATCAGAAAAGCTCGATGACTTTTCCAACAAGACCAACCAATTTATCACTGATGTTATCACGACATTGTCTCCCAAAAAGATGGAGTTGGGAAGTTTACTCAACCAAAAATCCAAAAATACTCGAAACAGTACCAAAGCCTCCAATAACTTAATTGATAGCTCGTTTAACTTAGAGAATATCTCGATGGGTGAAAAATCATGCAACGACTCGAGTTTCATCTACGACGACGACGACTACATAGAAAGAACCCACGATACAGTTGACTATATCGATATCGACGAGTACAATAGTGACTACGAGGATGTATATAAGTGATTAAATATATATAAAAACGAACCTATTCTTCGTCCAACCAACCCTTTGCTCTCTGAATGGCGTTTTCCCATCTCTTCCATTGCTTTCTTCTATCTTCATCAGGTAATTCTGCAACAAAACTATTTTTTTTACTCGAGTCTGGATCGTTGATTTTAGCCACAACATCATCAAAGTTCTTCCATACTCTATCTTCTTCATCTTTGAACGACACCCCAGCAGCAATAGCAGCACCCAAGGCAGTACATTCGGCAATAGCAGCCTTATGAACAGTCACACATGGTCCCAATATATCGGCTTGGATCTGTAACACCTCATCAGCTTTGGACATACCACCATCCACAGCCAACGTTGACAACGGTTTCTTTTCTTGTTGGTTGGTCAAAGCTTCTTCCAAAAAATCTTCCGATGCGCCTGCATCGTTAGCCATAGCCCTTAAAATGGCTCTTACTTGGAAACACACACCTTCCAAAGCGGCTCTGGCAATGTGACTGGAGGAGGTATACTGGGTCATACCGAATATAGTACCTCTAGCACCTCCGTCCCAGTATGGGGCATATAACCCCGAGAAGGCAGGGATAAACACTACACCACCCGAGTTAGGTACTTGAGAAGCCAAAGGACCAATATCTTTGGCATTTTCTATCAATTTCAAATTATCTCTCAACCATTGAATAATTGATCCAGCCACGGCAATAGAACCTTCCATGGCATAATGAGGCTTTCCATCTTCTCCCTCCAAGTTTGGAAACCAGTATCCCAACGTGGTTAATGTACCATGCTCTGAAATCAATTTTCTGGTACCGGTGTTGTACAATAAGAAACAACCAGTACCATAAGTACACTTGGCGGAGCCCGGTTTCACGGCCAATTGACCAACTAGCGAAGCTGATTGATCACCCAAACAACCACAAATAGGCACACCAGTAATGGCTTTCAAAATATCATAAGCTTCCTGGGTGATTTTGTTGTGGAAACCCAAGTTGGAAAAGTTGGGGGCAGCGAAGGAACCGTAGAATTCCGAACTGGACACAATTTTTGGTAATCTAATTCTAGTTGGATCAATGCCCCAAAAGTCTAGTAAATCGTCATCGTAATCTCTTGTTTCAAGGTCCATAAAGTACGTTCTGGAGGCGTTGGTTACGTCAGATACAAACGCCTTCTCCTTCGTCAAATTGTAGATCAACCAAGTGTCGACCGTACCAAACATCAAGTTACCGTCACCCTTTTCATATTCTTCTCTAATAACATCATCGTTATCTAACAACCATCTCAATTTCGCAGCAGAGAAATATGTCGATAACGGCAAACCAGTTTTTTCTTTTAATTCCTGTTTACGATCTTCGTCAATCAATTTTTCCAAATGCTGAACAATCTCAGTGGTTCTAGTATCAGTCCAGGTTATACCGTTGGACAAAGGCTTACCGGTTTTTCTGGACCACACAATGGTTGTTTCTCTCATGTTTGCAATTCCAATTGCCTTAACTTTATACTTGATTTTGAGTTCGGGGTTCTGGTTGATTTTCCTCAACGTAATTAAACAAGCTGTCAAACATTGGACAGCATTGGCCAAAATATGGACCGGCATACATTCGACCCATCCAGGTTGGGGAAACCTAAGGGTAGGACCCACCGAAGCGGCGTTGTTTTCAATTTCCACATCATCAGTAATGGATATGGCAATACCTTCGGCGGTGAAAATGGGTTCGTTGTGTCTCAAAAGTGATGATCTTCTTCTGAATTGGTCGGTGTTTTTAGATTCAGCGGGGGCTTCGGAAGCAGTGGTGGAGTATTCGATTTGATGCTTGGCGATTTCCATACCTTCCTGAGAGAACAAGATGGCTCTTGCCGAAGTGGTACCGATATCTATAGTAGCAACCACCGGCAAGGAAGGAGCGTTGGAGTTACGACGTGGCATAATGAATATTTATAATAATCCAGAGAGTTCTAGTTTAGGGGTAGTAGTGTATAGCAGTCTATTACTTGGGTTGAATGATTCTTTGCGTTAGTCAGAAAGAATGATGAACTATTTTATATTATTCGTCGCAATCGAGGCGCGCAAACCTGCCTAGTCGTTCAAAACTCGATTGATGAGGCGATCAAAGCAACGTTTGCCCGAGGGACGAAGGCTCGTAATAGATCGACGATGCAATGCGGACTTGAATCCCGAGCAATGCATCGAGCGAGACATTAACTTCGCAACGTCACTCTGCATCGAGTCAAGTTTTACTCGAGTATGTCGAGATACGACAAATAGAGTTTGCTACAAATACCTGGGGAGGAGCAGAAAAATTAAAATTTGAAGCGTACGCAGAGAATTAACGTTACAATTTTTTTTAAAGTTGATTTCCAGGGGTCCAATTCGCTAAATGGCCGCTGGTCATTTTTCGCTCTTGATTTTTCGGGACAATTATTTGTTGTGGGGTTGCTCCGCATTTTCGTGTCCCGCCTCAGGCTCGGAGAGATTGGTAGTGAAATAAAAGTTTACTATTTACTGGACCTATATGATTAAGTAATACAAAGTACAATGCCTTATTCTGAAATACCCTCGTCTTCGGCGGCGGTATACTCGGGATATTCGATGTTGAATGGGTCGCCCAGGTCTTGGCTCGTTCCATGTACGTCATTATCACCTTCCGCGAAGGAGTCCAACCAACGGTTATTTTCCATGTAGTTGAACTTGTTTTTCTCGAGATATGTAGTGGCGTTTTTGGCGTCGGTATATTCACACCCACTGATAATCTGGAAGATGAGCTTGAAGTATCGGATTAGCGACTGTAACCCTCGTAAATACCCATAGTCTGAAAGATGTGGATGCTGGGGAGGAATTTCCACCTCTTCGCCAGATAAGCCATCCGGGCTTAATACCTGGGGCGGAATCACAGACTGGGCAAAATCTATGATTTTGACTTTGACTTGATTGTCGTCGCTAGACCCATCGTACATCAATAGGATCGACGAGCCGTACATCCTGTAGCCAGTCAAGTCTTTGAATATATCGTAAAGCTCGCGCATTTGCTCTATCAAGTGAGGGATTTTGGCAAGAATTGAGTAGCTCAGCTTGCCGTCATACAAGAATTTGGATAGGATTTTACAGAACTCCTGGCCAATACGGACCCGGCGCCCATAATACTTGTCTTTAACCAAACAGTTGGCGCTGGTGTTGTGGTCTGTCTGGTTTTGTTGGTGGTTATCGTCAGTCTTTTTGAAGATTTGAAGGCCACAGATCCGTACACCAAGCTTACGTGAAGTGGTGGTAAAGCACTTTCTGCGCTGTGACAATTGCTTACGTTCGTCAGCCTCGATCCCATGTTGTCGGGTTCCCATTTTCAAGTCCAACACACAGGGCCGGCTCATGTTAGACGTAAGGTCTTCCAACAAAATAAACCGCTCGAATCGGGTGTGCTTTCGAGTTAATGGCTGTTTAGACGATCCTGGCGACTGGATGGAGTGTTCCCCCATGCTTTCCAGGTCAATATCTTCGTCATCCATGGTAAAAATGTCCTCCTGAGGAGTCACCCGAGGACTGTGCAAATTGAGTGAGGGTTGAAACACTTCTTGGAGAATTTGGACTTGAAGATCGGTATTAACCAAGGTGGAACCGAGGTTGTTGGGGATTCTCGAAACAAAGCTATGGGGATTATGGCTGGAATTAGCCAGTGAAGAGTCCCCAACCGCCTTTTCTTCAGTTCCAATGATGCTGTTGTTTCTGCTATTATTTCGACTGGAATGACTAGCTGCAAAGTACGAATCTGCCACAGGCGAAGGAATTGACTCCGAATATTGCTTCCACAACGAATCGGGAATAATATGTTTATTGTCGTCGAGCACCACTTCCGGTGGATTCTGGTCCGTATCAAGCATAGCCTTATTGGTAGACCTATTGATGATATTGATTCCCTCGGGCTCCTCAATTTTACTTGAACGACGGGGAGAATTGGTTTCGTTGATTATGCTCGAGTACCGCACGTTCAACACCCCGATATATCTGGGCATGAACTTCAAAAGTATAGGATGCCGTAATTCCACTGCTTCGTAAAACAAGTTCTCTCTATTCATCAATGCTTTGCACACTGCCCTTTTGGAGAAGCTAAAGATGGCTGTGTGCCCGCCTACTTTGTTTTTGAAAGGTCTCAATTCCACAGCCAAGGGAAACGATTCGGGCAATACCTGCGAATGGGAGTTGGACGGAACTTTTGTCAAATTGTTATCATCGTCATGTTTTTGAAGATCGGGTACGTCTTTGGAGTCAGGTGATGGGGGTCTGGAATTAATATACTGCGATATGCTTAGAAGATCGATTTTGTCGACTTTTTGGGGATCTGACGATTTGATATTGGTGATGTTTCCGTTGCTCGAGTGCTCAAACTCAAGTTTGGCTGTAAGATGTTGGGTTTTTGGCAACAGGTCATGGGAGTCTGGTGCAGGACTTTGGGTGGGAGAAGGTACGCCAACCGCCTTTACGTCGGCAGGGGTATGGGGAAAGTATGTGGCAGAAGAAACTGGCTCCAAATTGAGGTCAGACTTGACGTTGTCAACATTTTCATTGTTCTCCTCGAGAGATTTTGCATCGAAGGGTTCATCAGTGGATGTAGATTTGATGGGACTGGTTTGGATTTTGCTGAGGCCACTTTTGGGACTAGTAACATTACGAATGACATTGGTCTGAGGACTATTGGTATCACCCTCACCTTCTTTCTTGACTTTTTCTTCGTCCATGTCTTCTTGTGCTCCTCTAAATATACGCAATGAACGGGCGGCCTTGCGCCCAGTTATCAAGTTATTCAGTGGAATATCGGTGGAATGTGAGCGTCTCCTACCATCTTCGGCCAGCACACTAGACGGTTCCGTTCGATCTGGCGTGGGAACATGCAAATTGGTGTTGCCGTTGGGCTCGTTCCTATCGCTAAGCGACAGCAGAGAAATATGCGATGGCTGCTGGGCGGGGCCAACAGAAGCGTCTGAGTCTATACATGAGACCGGTGTATTAGGTTCACCGGGGTGCCGCAAAGAAGGATACGTCTCTCGAGCTTCTCGATGCCCGTTGTAGTTCATGATGGTGTTTAGTAATTTTTGTTATTTTGGTAAAAAGTTGGTTGGAAAAAAGATTGTGTGTGTACAGATAAGGTAGCCCGTGGGTGCGCCACGAGGAGATGAGAGATGAGGAAAGATGGGAGGACAGACGAGGAGAGCAATAAATAGAGGGAAGCAATAAAATGGAGACAGCAATGTGATAAAGTGAGGCAATGCACAAGATAGAAGCGTATATAGGGCGATGAGTTGAACCTGGACAACCGAAAAATGCCTGGTTCCCATGTGAATGAGGAAATTGTAGGCGGCATTACACTGAATTTAAAATGTACTTAGTTCGATTCATCAAAAAACCAGTGTTTTGGTGCAAATACCTATTCAAAATGTGTCTTACTAGTAGGGCGTATCTTGTGAGGTGGTGGCTACGAATGTGGACTTGGGTTCCTGTCGGATCTCCGTGAGCTCCCCGTGGGCAAGTTTGAAGACATCTAGGAACGGTAAGCGAAGCCCCACACGTGCTGTCAATGCATCTATGTCTAAAATAGTTAAACTTTGTTGCAGCTCTGGATTAACATAGTGTGCGATTGTCCTTCATGCAAGCGAATGGCCCTATCCCGCGAAAAATTGAGACAAAAGTAACTGACTGTAGTGAGCATCAGAAGCCAATGAATCTAGTGGTGGTTGATTTAGTTTGTTTTCTACTCTATACAGTACTGGCATGGAGTCTTGGACTCAAACATCTCCACCATTCCGGCTCGGGCATAGGTGTCGATGGTGCCCCAGTTCAAGAGCCCGAACCACAACTTTATGGGTGTACCAACGACACATACCACTGGGACTGGAACTTGAGCGGCGGCGAAAATAGAGCTGAACTCAAAAAGTTTATCCGAATAGCTCTGCTGAACCCAAAACTGCAGCAGAACCTTATTGTGGACAAGTCCGTTCCCGACGATTCGTATAACGCTCATCGTCAAAACGCCACCTTTTTAGTGTTGTGCCGCAACGACGACATATTTGAGCTTCTAGACACGCTAGCAAACGTACATGAGAGATTCAACAACAAGTATGGTTACGACTTTACGATTTTGAACAATGTGCCATTCACAGACGAGTTCATCTACTTGGTATCCAATCTCATTCCTCGGGGCAAAATCAACTTTGGCTCCATCCCCGAAGAGCACTGGTCTTATTCGCTGCATATAGATCAGGAAAAAGCGGCCCTAGTGCGCGAGAATTCGGCTCATATCCCGTACGGGTCCTCGCAGAACTACCGACACATGTGCAGGTACTTTTCGGGCTTTTTCTATTTGCATCCACTCGTGAGCCAGTACCAGTACTACTGGCGAATCGAGCCTGGCGTTCGATACTATTGTGACATAGACTACGACTTGTTTGCCTACATGAACTCTCACAACAAAAAATACGCCTTTGTCCTCTC
Source organism: Suhomyces sp. yHMH580 (assembly GCA_030580235.1). NCBI lineage: Eukaryota > Fungi > Ascomycota > Pichiomycetes > Serinales > Debaryomycetaceae > Suhomyces > Suhomyces sp. yHMH580. The sequence goes on along the minus strand of JAKTSN010000001.1, from coordinate 939,547 downwards.
CCTCTTTGAGTATCTGGACACCATCCCGACGTTGTGGGATCACGTGCGTCAGTATGCCCAGCTATATCATACTCCTGGCGAGCTCTGGCCGTTGGTTCAGAACAACGACCCGGCCCAGTCGTACAACCTCTGTCATTTCTGGAGCAACTTTGAGGTTGCGGATCTTTCCATATTCAACAACCCACAGTACACCCATTATTTCAATTACTTAGACAGCACCGGTGGCTTTCACTACGAAAGATGGGGCGACGCTCCCGTGCATACTTTGGCAGTGTCGTTGTTCTTGGCTAAAGACGATATACACTGGTTCAACAATTTTGGCTATTACCATCCACCCTACACCGCATGTCCTCAAGACGAAAACATATTTATCGCCAATCGCTGTACTTGCAACCCCGATGACGATTTTTCCTACGGCTTTCTTGGCTGCACTCCGCATTTCCTCAACGTTTTACTGCTGTAAATAATATACGCATCTGGTAAACTTTATGTAGGCGCGACATTTCACGACATCCCCTCGGACTCCCGCCTTAGAGATTATCAACTTATACAAGAATCGTAAGATAACCAGCGGCTATCTCACCACTTACATAAAGTGCGTTCTCAATAAATTTCCCATTGGTCTTGCTTAAGTGTTCTTCCAAAGTCATAATCTTCCAATGTCCCCATAATGCACAAGCCCGTTCAAAATATCATTATCAAATCACGTATATTTCGACGTCGCCATAAATCTTCGGTGATCTGGTCAGTCGTGGCATTCGTCGTGTTATTCTACTTTGTCGTGTTCCAAAACCTCGCTCTTCTCCAGAATTCCGAGTCTACCGATCTCATAAAAAATCCCGACAGAGACTCCTCCATATTTAAGCCACTACTAGACGTGCTAGCCAAACCATTTTTGGTATTTTCCCAAAAGAAAACTGTCCCGTTTGTCAAAACTGATGCCGCAGAGTCAGAATCTAAAGACAAGCCTGACACAGATTCACAATCACTCCCCGTGAAGGACAGTCTGGCAACCCTGACTCCACAAGATATCGAGGTTTTACCCCAAGATGATGAGGTGTATGACCTGGATTTCTCCCCCGACTCCTCAGATTCTACTCACGAATCCTCTACTTCCAATGCTTACCACGAACACCTCTATTCAACTGACACCAAAAACGAGAAACCAGCCATCAAAGTCATTCCTAAACACCCAATCATAAAAACATCGCCCAAAGACGAGTCGCGATTGAAAATCAGCTACAAGTTTTACGAGGATATCTTCAATGTTTTACATAAGGGCAAACCCAGAATACCCGAATTGAGAAGCTACCTAACCGACGATCGCATATACCATGCCCGATACGATTCCACCACCAAAGATGATAACGTGTTTAGTGAATTCTATCTTTCACAGTTTCTTCAGCTCAACGATACCGAGCTCGCGTCCATGAAAGACCTGCACAACTACGTTCTTGAAAACTTGCCAGAATTGGCTCCCAAGGGTCTTTATTCTGGTGATGGGATTGTGTATGTTGGTGGAGGCAAGTTCAACTGGTTGACTCTCCTTTCCATTAAATCTATTCGAGTTTTGGGATGTAACCTCCCTATAGAAGTGCTTATCCCCAAAGCGGACGAATACGAAAAATCTCTATGTGAAACTGTATTCCCGTCTTTGGGTGCAAAGTGCATATATTTACCTTACGCATTGCAAGATCCGGCCAACGTTGAAAAAGGGTTTAATATCGAAGATGCTCACGGCACAGAAGAGCGTAAAAAATTCCATTTTGAAGGATACCAATACAAAGCCTTGGCCATTTTGTTACTGAGTTTCGAGAATGTGTTGTTGTTGGATAGTGACAATGTGCCCGTCCATTCACCTGAACATTTGTTCAAGAAAGACCCGTTCATATCTTCTGGATTGATAGTGTGGCCCGACTTCTGGAAAAGAGCTACTTCTCCCGATTATTACAAGATAGCGGGATTGAAGATAAGTGAAAACCAATTGTTACCCAAATATGACGAGGTCAACGGGATTTATCACGCAGTACTGGTAAAATCCAAGAGAATAAAACAAGTTAATGAAAACGAGGAGCATCAGATATCGGAACGTGGCATAGGTAAAAAGATCAGCACCAGACCATCATCCAAATTGACGCCTGCCGTAACATTACCACTTCACCAACGCCAAGGAGCTATACCTGATCCTACATCAGAGTCAGGCCAATTGATGATATCAAAGAAAACTCACATCAAACCATTATTACTAGCATTATACTACAACTTGTATGGGCCCTCTCACTTTTATCCGTTATTTTCTCAAGGTTCCGATGGGGAGGGTGATAAAGAAACCTTTTTGGCAGCGACAATTGCCACCAACAAAAAATACTACCAGGTTGCCAAGTTCCTCAATGCCTTTGGCTACTTCAATATCCGTGGGGATTTCGAAGGTACAGGCATGGGCCAGTACGATCCAGTGGAGGACTATGAGTATTCCCAAATTCGTGCAGCAACTAAAGGCAAATCGGAGGCAGAACTAAAAAAATTGAAGCAAAAGCACCCATTGTTGAAAGCAGGGGGTCCCCGCATATTGTTTGTCCATGCCAACTGGCCAAAACTTAACCCGTGGCAACTTAAAATTACTCGTAAAATATTCAATGAACTCGGTCAAAGATTCAGACTTTATGGAACTGGAATGAAATTGAGAACTGGCGACGACTTCGAATTGGTACAATGGCAAAATATGAAGCACTTGTTGTGTGATTTGAATATTCAGTTGGATATCTACAAGGATGTCATAAGGTCAGAACTATGTAAAGAGATTGAGCAGCACCTTGCTTTTCTCCGATCAACCGCTGACACGCTAGAGTAATTGGTAGAAAGCATCAGACCAATCCCGAACTGCTTCTCCAGGTTATTGGGACCATTTTTGTTTAAAAGTACATAAAACGAAATAGAATGTATTTTGGCGCTGATAATATGCTTAAGGCAGTCATAGAAATAAAAGGCCCGTGAAAGATACATGTCAGGTAGTGTAGGGACACAGTCCGACTTACAATTATCGGTCCTATAGTGTACTTTGAGGTGTGACAGTGTATCACGTGACCGTGTTTGCACAACAGATCAACCTCAAGTGCAAGAACAAGTATACGTCAATCGACGCTTAAACATACATCACCCACCATGGCCATACAATACTTATTCCTCTTGTCGAGGCAAGGGAAAGTCAGATTATCAAAATGGTACCAGGCTATTTCACAGAAAGAAAAGAGCAAACGAATGAGAGAACTAACCACGTTGATTTTGTCAAGGAGAGCCAAAATGTGTAATGTGCTAGAGTACAAAGAAAACAAAGTTGTGTATCGTAGGTACGCATCGTTGTTTTTCATTGTGGGGATTGACAGTGGTGACAACGAATTATTAGCATTAGAAACTATCCATCGATTTGTGGAGCAAATGGATAAAATGTATGGAAATGTATGCGAGCTAGACATTATATTTGGGTTTGAGAAAGCCTATCATGTTCTAGACGAATTGCTCCTAGATGGATTTGTCCAAGAGTCGTCCAAAAAGGAAGTGTTGAAGAGAGTAGCCCAGCAGGACGAGCTAGAGAATATGGACGAATTTGACAACATACTTACTTAGGTACAATACCCTTTCCTAAAGCACACAACAACTCTCCCAATCGGTATAATGCAGCATGGTCAGGTAATTATTTGGCAAATAATCACAAACCACCCCACGATAATTAGCAGTGTATATTGTGTAGTGAAAAGCCAGCACATCACGTGCCGTCTTCAGATGAAATTGGCGCCAAAGTCCGTGGCAACATTCAGTGGGCAAGCCAAATTACGAATAGAACGCGTATTATTAACAATTAGACTGTAACTGAGATTGATGTCACCACCGGACCCAAGCTCCAAATTTTGAAGTCAGAGATCGACCAATTATGGAAGTTGTTGCTATTTCGATATGCTAGTGTCACCTTACTTTCTTACAAACCAATTACAAAAAATACTATATACAGATCTTCGCTATGTTTTCTCAAAAAACTTCGAACATAACCATAGATTCATGCTTTGTGTCGTGCATTAACTCATAATCACTTACCGAATCTAACCATGTAGGGTTAGATGTAATGTTAAGGAACCAATCCCGCTTATTTCTCAAACGGGAAAGCCAACTGGAATTAGAGGATTTATTATGCGTTCGAGTCAGAATTGCTAAAACCCCAAAACTCGCGGGGGACGACGGCACGCGAATATTCTGACGACTTGTCGTTTGTTGACGAATGCACGACCCCCAAATAAATCCCTCAATATTCTGTTTCTACCAATAATTTAACTAATGCGCACAAATTGTTAGGGTTTATGCAGTGCTGTTGTCTCCACTTTCACATTTGTGTCGACTCGTAATTCCCAGATTTATACATTCTCAACTTTACCCAATGCGAACTTATTGAAAGTATTGTCTTGAGGGATTTTTTGTATTGGTTATCACCATCAATAAATTTGTAGTAAGGCTCCAAAATTGAAAATAAAAAAAAAAAATAAAAAAAAAATAAAAAAAGTTCGAGCTGAAGTTATATAACAACAAGAATCTCTAGCTGTCTGGCTTTTCCAAGATTGTCACTCATGTCGATACTAACGAAGAAAAAGTCAACTTCTCTGACTTCGTCAACTGGTTCCGCCAACTATACCACTTCATCTTCCAAGTGCGGTGGATGTTTTACCAAGTTTGACGAAAAGAAGGACTACGCTAGGAGGTGTTCGATGAAGGGTTCCACCGGCAAGCCCAAGCCTAATCCTGTAAGCTTTTGCCTTGGGAAGAACTGAATGAGGTATTATGGGTTGTTGTTATGGTTAAAGAATACCATACTTTTGTTCAAGTCGTTTTTGCAACAAAAATAATACAAAAATCGAATTACAGAATTTTGGAGCCAACTTCAACCTAATTGCATCTCATGAACTCGATTGTTACGCTTGATTCCAACATTACTATGCTAGGCAAGCTAGTCGTGTTACCACACCCATCACACTTTAACGACCATAACGAACACTGCACGTCTTGTGCAGACGCAAAATTTATTTCTCCACATGTATAATTACCCTACTTTTCTCCAGGCACAACTAAAAATAAGCTGCTATTCTCAATACATATTAAGGGGATACTGTTACATTTTTCCATTATTACCCTGACATCATTCAGATAGGCTGGTATGATTAAAACCTGTATTCATTTCTTGGCAATATAGCATCACAAGCCTCCTCGTTTTCTGAAACACTTCGATTGTTTTTTTCCGCGCGGATGTTTATATCGCCCCATACTATTGTTCAATCTGGCTTTGACAGAAGAACAGGTAAATTTTAAGCTTCACCGCTTTGTTGAACAAAGCAAACCAGCCCAATAGCAACAGATAACTACGTCGACAGGGAAATTTGTAAAAAACTTTGCAAGAGAAGTTTAGTGTACATTGTCAGAATGCTCGTAGAGTCATGGTCCCACTTGTCTGGAACCGCAACTGAACATAGCAGTCAATTTTTATCTTTCGAGTTAGAGTGGACGTATCACACTAGGGACGATAGTCCAGCATGAACGCTCATTTTGTCCCGATTCGTATAATGATGAAGAAGAAAAATTCGCGTCATGGAGCCAACTCAGCTTCTTTAATACCGGTAGGACGTGCGCAGACCAGGGTCACGTGAGTGGCGTGGCGTTGTCCGTTTTACTTTGCAAGATACCCATGCAACAGGTCTATATTGACTCTTTTGGAAAGACCTACCCGATGATGGTGTCGGCTACGGTTTGTCTTTCCACATATGTCCGCGAGACTTATTTTTTTCTTTATGTTAGCAACTCTGGCTCCTGTAGTCGTTGCGACGGTCGCGACAGTCTTGGCTTCTGGTTTATTTTCTTGTGCCCGTTGCTGCGTTTTTGCAGCTGCCAATTTTGAATCCTCAGGTAGAGTTTGTGCGGAAGATTTGGGTACTTTTGATACCAAGCCAGCATCTATAGAGTTTTTTGCCAACACCGGACCTATTGAATTTCTGTCTGCTGACTCACGAGAAGTTGCTGCCGAGACACTGTCTTCTTCTTCTTCTCCTTTTTTTGCTTCTTCTTTTGCTTCTCCTTTTGCTTCTCCTTCTTCTTCGGTAGTATCTTGTATGCGCGTCCCTGCCAAGACTTTTTCACTAGACGCATGAGCGGGCTGAACTTTGAGAGTCACAAGCATTTGTGTTACGGCCTGGGGCGACTTGGGTGTGCCATAGTCATTGTAGGAATTACTGAAGAGCTCTTCGTATTCGTTGTACATATCAGCATTCTCCAAGCACGCGGGTATGCCAGATTCTCCGTATTGTGACGAGTTTCCTAAACTAGCCGACAAATCCTCGGCGTGAAAGTTGCAGTTGCTAAGCTGCGAATTTATATCGTTTGCCTCGACAGCATGATATATGTCCTTTTGAGAGCTCTTGAGTAACTCGAGCTCCTCCTCGCTATCGGCAATAGCCTCGTCCGTGGGTGCAGGTGAAGGGTTTGAGTGCGCACCGCCCCCCACTAAGATAACATCGTCGTCTTCATGCGTATGACTTTCTTCACTGTCTTTAGCCGTTTGCTGGCTAATTTCCTCTGCTAGCAAAAAACTGATAGGGATGCCTACATTTCGATCCACCGATAATTGTGGCTGCTTGTGTGAGATGTCTGGAACATCATCAACTGTGTCTAGATATACGCTTCTAGTCGGCCCACTTCTTTGTGATGTTTTGTTTTGACTGGCTTCAGTGTGTTTTTCTTGCGATGGTTTCTGACTTGGAACGGGAGATGATAGTCGCTCAAGGTCCATTAAGTCTACTTTCTTGGAAGATTGTGAGCTATTAATACCACAATTGTTGCTGATGTTGTCCAATGCTGCCAATGGAACTCTCTTGGCCTTTTTTTGTACGTTCTTGTTATCGCTGCCGTAAACATGGACTTTAGAGCGTTTCTTGGCCTTGGGGGTATCCTCAAGGACTGACGTAAATAATTTATTTACAGAAAGAGCAACAGACCCATTGACAGCACGCGGTTTACCAAGTGTATTCACTCCATTTCGATCACTTCCTAGCGACCAAAGCTGGTCATCGTAGCTTCCCATGAATATTGATGTTATTGTTAGTTTCTCAGACGCGCGCGCTATTTTGATGTCTCTTAAAGGTTCTTCAAACTCGGCAAAACTTTGTCACACACTTTGTGGATGAATCTTTTCAGAAATACTTCACCTGTATAAAAATCTGCTCCCTTCAACGATTTCCTTTTAATTGAAGAAAACTCTGCGCTCTACGTAATGTTATCTTACTTCTCTGCTTCACTCAAATTCGAGATTTTCACGTGACCCGATCCGAATATAAGTAGTCGCTTCTTACAGTATTTCGAAACTTTATGGCTCCATTCATTCGCTCGTTACCTGTTACAGGTATGCTTTTTGAACCATATTTCCAGTCTAGTACGTAATTCCAATCAATGTGTTTGAGGGTGTCAAAATAGATATATGGCCTGATTGTGTTCTCTACTTCAACAGTAGCGAGCCAGAAGGTTTTTGATGCTTCTAGAGGGCCCGATATCAGTCAAAGTCAGTATCTAATTAATGAGGGAAAAGCTTCGCAAGTATTAAGCGTAGAACATGGGACCAGTAGATTTAGTCGGCAGTCAACAAAACATCCTAGCACTCATATGGAAACGTCCTACATTAATATTCTGAATCATAGCTCGAATGATGGTGGAAGAGCCATAGATACAGTATGCTCATAGTTTTTCTTGCCAGTAATGATGTGTTTCTCGCGGATTCTGTTAATATGGCAGCTCAAGCTAGTTTCTCAGTGAAGTTTTGGTGACGTTAGAGGCAAGACCGTTTTGCCAGAGGGATTTCATAGAATACAAAAGCGGCTTTCACAAAGACGGATTGTATGGATGTTCAATATCCCATTATATTATCTTATTCCTGGGGTCGGCTCCGTGCGTTCCATTCGTCGTTTTACGTCCTTTTGTCAATATTCCGGTACTGATTTCCTTTTACCCATTCGTGGGATCGGTGCCAGATCCAAGCTAGTAACTTTTTGACGAGGCATTATTTCCAGATATGCTCGAATCGACATTACCAGGCAGATCTACAGCATTGGAGCATATTGAGATCTAGGCAATGAACCAGCCATTTGAACCAGCTACGGTGATGAGTATTGTGAAAAATTGAATTTCACCCATTTAGTTTTGGTTTATTGGTTTCGTTTTTATCAAAAGAGGTCTCTATGAACTAGATACTTGTGTGTTATTTGTAACAAAACCGAAGAAAGGTGGCAGTCTGTTCGGTGCGCGTATGGTTATGGTCTAACCTATATACGCGGTTCGAGCCTTGACTGATCTCGCTGATGATTTCTTATCATGAATAGTGTTTACAATATCGCTCCTTGTGATTTACAGGGAAACACTTTGTCCAAGCATGGACTCTTCGGGAAACCTTTCGTGCTGAAATCAACTGGAACCGGCTAAATACGTCTCTCTATGAACAGATAACTCCACTTTGCGTCATCGAAGGAATCAGGCGCTCGAAGGAAGGTTCTTTGTACAGTACGCGCATTTATAGTATCTTGATGGAGTCTTTTAGAGGAGATCTTTTAGGCTATCCTATCAAGAGGATTGATCCAATACCCATATTTTTGAATATCGGTATGTTGAAAGCTCATAGCTATTTAGTTGAAGCACTCTTCAAGCATACTGCCGTACGCCAAAGCTTTAAATTCACGAGGCTCTGTCTACACTTTATTTGGGCCATGTCTATTTTATGGCTTCAGGACTGGAATTTCGCAGATTGTTGGTTAAGCAAGATAGAGCGGATTTGGGGTCTTATTGTGAGTATATTAAAATTTATCGATTACAAAGTCTACTAACACTATACAATGGTACAACACCCACTCTTTTCCTTTGGCTCAGCAGCAGCTGGCTTGGCTTCTTGTTGAGCTGGAATTGCAGCATTCCCCTCAGGAGCTTTCTTATCAACTGGAGCAGCCTCTTTTTCGGTTTCTGATGGAGTTGGAATTATCCTGATAGCAGTTTTGGCAAATTCCTCACCTTGAGTTCTAGCAATGTCCAACTCTAATTTCGTTGGTTGACGAGAACCATCGGCTCCAGCAAAAGTACCAGCACCCCATGGAGAACCACCGTGAACCTCATCCAAAGATCCCAACTGCGAAAAAACAGCTTTGTAACCTAATGGAATATACGACATACCATGGTGACTCAAATAAGAAAGAGCTTGTTTAATTGTAGCTTCTTGACCTCCTCCGATAGTACCGGTGGATACAAACAAACCAGCAGCTTTTCCGTAGTAGGCACCAGAAGCCCATATTTGGCCAGTTTGACCCCAGAATTCAGTCCATTGAGCTGGCACTGTTCCAAATCTTGTAGGAATACCAATGAGTAAAGCATCGTACCCGACCAACAGTTCTGGAGTAGCCACAGGAATATCTTGTGGTTTGGCGGGCGCGTGCATTTTATCCAACACATCTTGGGGCAAGGTTTCTTCAATTTGCAATATGTCCACCTGGCTGGCTAAGCCTGATTTTTCAACACCCTCTTTGATAGCATAGGCTAATTGGGTTATATGACCGTATGTAGAATATTGTACTATAGCCACCTTCATTTTTTCACAACAAATCGCGTGGCATAAATTGAAATGTTTGGGACCACCGCCAGTTATATTCGGCCGGCCCTACGATGAGGTCGCATTACTGGTAAATAACAAATTGAGCAATTTTGGGTGCGAATAATTTGTAAAAATTAGTAAGGGATATTGTTAAGCTTTAGCGAGATTGCCGGCTTACAATTCATGTTTTCACATCCCACCGCACAAAGTCTCTTACATGAATATTACCAGGCGTGCACTTACATTGCCGCGTTTCTTTAAGTTCCTTAGTAAAAGCTGACTGTGGCACTTTGCCTCCCGTCTTTCACGTTTGGGCTTAGTCGCAATTACAATAAATTACACGAAAATTACTAACCTGGCTGTGAGCGCAACATATTCTCAAACCCCACGGTATATAAAAAAGATGTTGTGCTTTATGTTTTAAAATTTTGTCATCGATTAACAAATACATACAAAACACACAATGACTCAAAAAGTTGCTATAATCATCTACTCCTTGTACCACCACGTCGCTACCTTGGCCGAAGCTGCTAAGAAGGGTATCGAATCAGCCGGTGGTGAAGCCATCATCTACCAAGTTCCTGAAACTTTGTCTGAAGAAGTCTTAACCAAGATGCACGCTCCAGCCAAGCCAGACTACCCAATTGCCACTCCAGAAACTCTTACTCAATACGATGCTTTCTTGTTTGGTTTCCCAACCAGATACGGTAACTTGCCAGCCCAATTCAAGGCTTTCTGGGATGCGACTGGTGCCTTATGGGCCCAAGGTGCTTTGTACGGTAAGGCAGCTGGTGTTTTTGTCTCCACCGGTACCATCGGTGGTGGTCAAGAAGCCACCATCATCAACTCCCTTTCCGTTTTAGCTCACCACGGTATTACTTACGTTCCATTGGGTTACGGTAAGGCCTTCCCATTACTCGCCAACTTGGACGAAGTTCACGGTGGCTCTCCATGGGGTGCTGGTACCTTCGCTGGAGCCGACGGTTCTCGTAAGCCTTCCAAGTTGGAATTGGAAATTGCTGAAACCCAAGGTAGCACCTTCTTCGAACGTGTTAAGAAGTTGTAAGTGTGATATGTTTCTATATGATAATTGGCTGATGTATATAGCCCAATAAATGGAATTTTATAACTGTTTAGGTGGACAACTTACCCGTAGTTCTGCTCTTATGTCCGATCGACTAGAAAATCTAGGTGAATGTATCATAATCTGGCCCCTGTGATTTTCAAATCTCTTTACTTGCAGCATTTCACAAACCGAAGCCATATTTCGCAGAAAAATACAATTTTTCAGTGATTTGTTGCAAATAATGCACCACATGCTTATAACTTAATATTAATAATGGTATTCGACAATACATCAGCGTACAACGAGACTATTGATACAACCGTTGAGGAAATCGAAGACCCGAAATTGTATATACCCAAGCATAGGCTATGGGGTGTTATCGAAGCACCGGTGTCTTGCCCCGATTGCGGTGCCACGAGCGAGATTTCGACAATTGCATCTAGCCATGCCAGATATAAGCACACCTGGCCGTACTATCCATGCCACATGTGTGGCAAGATGTCCAAGCTGGCGAATATTGATTCGTCCCACCCATTCAGCCAAATAATCGCTAGAGAGACTACGAGGTTTGATTCACTTAATGTTAGTGGGACCACAAACCATAACCAGTCAGCCAGTAAAGCCTTTAACAAGACAAATCTTAGTGTCTCAGCACATACTCGAGATTCAGATGAAAGTACAGACGTGGAAGTTATTTCCAGAAGCACTGAAAAGCGCACCAAGTTCAGCTCAGACCAAAATGCAAGGCAATCAAAGGCACGTCTTACGCATCCGAAAAGTTTCACGCTTCACAAGCCAAGAGACAGACCTATCAATATCAACTATAATAATTATAGTCGCGTAATGCTTTTGGCCCAGGTCAATCGGTCAATAGCCTCGATCCACCTAACCAATTTAGCTTCTAAATGGTTGCAAAAATTCGGGTGCGAATTTTGTGGGTTGACGTTGTCATCTCGATTTAGATACTTTCTACACAAACATTGTACGCACGTACAAAGACCAAAGGCCGAATTGAACTCCGATGATTATGACACATGCTATTCTATACTAACCTCTGAAGACTAATTGGGACTAGGATTCCTCGTCGCTACTTTCGTCCAAGTTAAACCCAAAACTGAATCGAGTTGTGCTGGATTGCTGGGTGAGCTTCTCCCAGGCTTCGCTTCTACCCTCTTTCAATTCCAGGTCTTTACGCTCAATTACCTTAAGTTTAGCAAGACTGTCTTGTAACTCTTTTTCTTTTCCATTTTGCTTTAGTAAAGCTTGTAATAGTTCAAACACCGGCATGGGAGGCAACTGGGAAATCTCTCCACAGTCCTCGTCTCCCAAGTCGGCGCTCAACTCAAGTGCATTGAACTTGTCTCTGTATTCTTTAAGCTTGACAAGGTCCTCTTCATCTAATGAGTCAAGGCTAATTACATGATCAAGTACCTCTTTGACTTGATTAGGACGAAATCCACTTATCTGGGACTTTTTTTTCTTGAAAAAGTCAAGGGCATTTGGTAGTTTTGGTGCAGGCAAAAAGTTCTGAGTCAATGCAACAGAATCATCAAGATTGATTACCGAATGCCACCAGCCAGCAGGAACATGCATACATTCATTTGGAAATGTTATTCCTATCAAGCATTCCTCGATTTTTAAACAATCATTGAAGAAGCCCGACATTACCCACTCGGCTATTCCTACTGGAGACGTCACTTCACATTCTTCTTCATCAGTGCCCACTCCAGGAGGTATTACTTTAGGTGGAAGCATGATCCAAAGCTTCTTACCGGTTAATGCAGTGTTCCATGCCGAAGTATTGTTGGGATCCTTATGGAACGTGGATCCGGACCGTTTGGGTCCCACGATTAGCCATGCATGATCTGGTCTACAGTTTTTGCCCACGTCACTTATATTGAACAAGGTGAACAAGTCGTGCTTGAAAATTTCAGGAGCATTGTACTCGTTTTTTAACGTTTTCATGGCGTCACTGCTGCAATCAAATAGATATAAGGGACTTTCATCGTGATTATTTTTCAAATATTCGGCGTAGAGTGATAGTTCCCACTCAACAGCTTCTTGTCTGAATTTGACATGAGGAAACCTCTCCAATAGAATTTGGAAATCCCAACTAGGCCATCTTTTTTCGTCTGAATTAGTAAGGATGAATGGCATATTATGGTACTTGCTATTAAACAAATCCAACGTCATGCTTTCTTCAGATATGCGCTCGATCCTGCCTGGTGGTAGAACTTTCATGCAGTTGTTTAGTGAATCTTCATGATAAATTTTCTCTTCCTGAATTGTCTTGTTGAATACCCGGTTATAGTCAATCTGAGAATTTTGAAATGGTCGATACAATGTGTCCGAACACAATAAATTATCAGGAACGGTTAGGTTAGCTTGCTTTGCGGAATCAAGTTTGAGTACATTACATCTCCATGTTCCGTACCATTTAGACACATTTTGGCCCTGCTGGAGTCTTTGAATATATATTTTCTTCCATATCTCTTCATCGTACAAATATGCATACATGACTCTTGACGTATGAGACAAGTTTTTCAATGTGGTTGGATCGTTCACGTATGATGAGAAAGTCATTAGCATCTCATCGGAGAATCTGGAAAAACATCCCATTTGGGCTTCTCTCGAGAGTCCACTATCATTATTTTTCACGGGCAAATAAGCATTTCCACTTGGTCTGACATTTAATGGGTGTTTGATACTAGTGCTGAATAATGAAATTTTTCGTGAGTTGGCAGGATATCTCTCGTCTCTGGCCACCTTTCTCTTCTTGAAATCTTGACTCATGCTCCCTGCTGTCGATAACTCTTCAGCCACAATCATTTTCGCTGTATAATGGTATTTAGTTTGGGTGTGAAAGTATAGTGCAAGGCTCATCTGCAATCGGACCAGAATTTTTTTCGCTTACTCCACAAAAAGTTATGGACCTGGGCCGATTGGGAACTTGACATCGAACAGACTAAACCAGCTAAAAGTGTAGTATGTTTGGATGATGAAACACTACAGCAGATTTGGGTTGAAGTTCACCAATTCAGTTTGAAAACATCCTAGCACTCAAAGTTACCACTAGGCACTCGTATGAGAACGATACTTATATTAAAGTACTGAAATTTCAGCTGTATATCAACCACTCACTAAAATTACAAGAGTCGTTGTTCTGACGTAAAACCTCCCACCTCAACTTTGCAATTTCACTTACCTGGTGGGTTGTCATGTTATCGATCATTTATGCATATAAAAGATGACTCTTTGTGACTCGCATATTTTGTCAGGCGATCTCACAAAATCTACGAGCCCCAAAATGTCATTTATAAAGCAAGTAGCCGGTGCATCGAGGATAGGTATCAGAGCAGTTACAAGACCACTATCATTATCAATGTCCGCATTTCAAGAATCCCCACTTATATTCGCTCCGGAAACTTACCAATATACGAAAGGTCAGTTGGACAAGACCGACCTCAACTCTGATCCATTGGAACAGTTTCACAGTTGGTTTAAAGATGCGCAAGATCAATTGCCAAAAGGTTCGGATATAATTCCGGAGTCAACTACATTTTCCACTGCTAGGTTACCTTCAGGAAGAGTATCTTCTAGAACAGTATTGTTAAAAGAGCTAGACCACTCAGGATTCATTATTTATTCAAACTGGGAGACTTCAAAGAAAAATGGCGATTTCCAAACCAACAAATATGCTTCATTGGTATTTTTCTGGCCTCACATTCAAAGGCAAGTAAGAGCCGAAGGTTTAATGGAAAAGGTCGATAGACAAGTGACCGAAAGATATTTCAAAACCAGACCAAGAGGGTCCAAGATTGGAGCCTGGACGTCGCCTCAATCTCAAATCCTTAGCTCTAGACAAGAGTTGGATCAACTTAATGAGAAGTACCAAGAAAAGTTCAAGGACTTGAAAGATGACGAAATTCCATGTCCTGAAAACTGGGGTGGTGTTAGGATTGTGCCGCTTGAAATAGAATTCTGGCAAGGTGGTGCCAGTAGACTTCACGACAGAATCACATTTAGGAGAGATGATACGAATGAAAAAACTTGGGAGCTTTTCCGTCTTTCTCCTTAATTCTACAGATGATCTCAAGATAGTACGCTTTAATTACTTCGAAGTTGCTCTATATATACATGAATTTATACGTTGTTAATTATTTCTTGGAATGCTTCAAGTGATGCTTGTCGAAAAGAAGAGGCTCTTCTCTTACTGGAACCCATTTCTTCTCTTTTAACTTAATATCATCATCCTTCAAGTATTTGCCAGGATAGATCAACTTTTCATCCACTGGGTCCAAGTTACTTTGCGGGTTTTCTGCTTTTGCAAGTAAACCGTTATCTCTCTTTAATCCCTTCAAGAATGTTTTGATTTCGGTAAAACAATGCATGCACATAAAATGAGATCTCTTGACATGTCCACAGGCTGGGCATCTTACTATGTTATTGAGTTGTTTGATTTGCTTGTCACCAGGAGTATATAACTTGGTTCTGTGTCTTCTGTATGACATCTTCTTCTTTGGTGCAGCCTTGACGATAGTTCCATTATCGATCATGAATGGTGGCATACCTTGGTTGTTCTCAATTTGATTTCTGAGCTCTTCAAGTCTTTCGTCATGGGCGTCTGAGTTCTGTCCAAGATTGGACAAAAAGGTATTTATCGAGAGCGTTGGAAGTTTGGGAAGCAACCCTATAAGCGCACCAGGCACCAACGATATTGGGCCACCGATTCTTAACGCTAACGACATTACTGGTTGATGCTAGTTGAGTGAACATCCAAAATTTTTCATCAGGACAAGTAAGGTCACGTGATTGGACATATCGAAACACGTGATCATGGTCAACAAGGTATCAGAGTCGAGTCAAGCGTAGGAACGGAAGGCTTCACCCAGAGCATGTGGTATGTAAAGCGATCTTCCCAGCTGAATTAGACTGGCGGTTTATAGTGTTTTCACTGGTCGTCATTTTCGTCAGACATCGGCTAGATCAAGACGTGCGCGCACCGACTACTACGCGTACCACAAACAAAATTAACCGGCCAAGCGACGTAAACATCAATAGTTTTTGAAACGTAGGCACCCAGCGAAGGAAGTATTGATCAAGATGTCAGTATCTGTTGAAGAGAACAAGCAAGGCAATCCCAGAAAGTATGTTGGTTTCGACACCATCACTACACAGATTGAAAATAGATTGTTAAAAAGAGGATTTCAATTCAACATCATGGTCGTTGGCAGATCTGGTTTAGGTAAAAGTACTTTGGTCAACACATTATTTTCCTCGACTTTGGCCCAGTCTTACGGGAGAAAAGAAGCCAGTGAACCTATTGAAAAAACCACTGAAATCAAAGTCAGCTCACACAGTTTGTTAGAAAACAACGTTAGATTGAACATCAACGTTGTCGACACACCAGGATTTGGAGACCAAATAAATAACGAAAAGTGCTGGGAACCTTTGGTAAAGTACATTAAGGAACAACATTCGCAATTTTTGAGAAAGGAATTGACTGCTCAAAGAGAAAGATACATTCCTGACACCAGAGTCCATTGTATTTTATACTTCATTCCACCTAATGGACAGAAATTGAAGCAATTGGATATCCAAGCCCTCAAAAAGTTATCCGAAATTGCCAACGTTATTCCAATTATCGCCAAATCTGACTCTTTGACAATCGAAGAAAGAACCGATTTCAAGAAACTCTTACAAGCTGAATTTGTCAAGTACAATTTCAACATTTATCCTTACGACAGCGAAGATTTATACGAAGATGAGAGACAGTTGAATGATGATATCAAGTCGCTTATTCCTTTTGCTATTGCCGGGTCCGAAAAGGAAATCCAGATCAATGGACAGACCGTGAGAGGCAGAAAGACAAGGTGGGGTGCTATTAATATCGAGGATGTCAGTCAGTGCGAATTCGTGTTTTTGAGAGATTTTTTGACCAGAACTCATTTGCAGGATTTGATTGAAACAACCGCTTTGGTCCATTACGAAACCTTTAGATCTAAACAGTTGATTGCCTTGAAGGAAAATGCCAGCAATCATCCAAATAGACAGTCGGGCCAGCCAGCTGCTCAAAACCCTCAAGGTGAATTACAGGGTCAAAATGGGTACCATCGTGCATAGGTCAATGGCCTATTTTATTTCTCTTAACTTATAAGTGCTAGTTTGAATTAGAGTATTCAATAAATAGATTATGAAAGAAAAAAAAAGAAAATTTTATGTCTTCCGTAGAAGTGTTGTTTGGCTGCTAGCAGTAAAGTGAACCTACTCAAAAGCTTCACCCAACCCATTTACAATTCTATTTGTAGCACTATCTATTTTATTTGTAGCACCATCTACGCTACGTATTTAGAATGTCATGGATTATTTAGAGTGCACGACTTAATACAGGACGCGTAAATTAGCGGAACTTGGAACTTTTCACGAGTTTCAGATCATCTTCAAACTACTGTCAAGATGGGTGTTAAAGGTATGTGGGTTATATATCGAAATTTTGATCGTGCTAACATGTAGGTCTCAATCAGCTTATCAAAGAACACTCACCAAATTCTTTCAAAGAGTTTCAGCTCAAGAATTTGTTTGGTCGCAAGGTGGCCATCGATGCGTCAATGTGCTTGTATCAGTTTCTTATTGCAGTCAGACAATCTGATGGACAACAATTGACAAATGAAAACGGAGAGACCACATCCCATCTACTGGGATTGTTTTATAGAACCATCAGGATGGTGGAGAACAATATCAAACCAGTATATGTATTTGATGGTAAACCACCGGTGCTCAAAGGAGGAGAGTTAGAAAAGAGATTGTTGAAAAGGGAAGAAGCCCAGAAGCAGATAAATGATATCAAAGACACAGGAACCGTAGAGGAGGTGATGAAGTATGAAAAGAGATTGGTGAGAGTATCACGAGAGCAAAATGAAGAGGCCAAGAAGCTTTTACTGTTGATGGGAATACCGTATGTCGAGGCGCCCTGCGAAGCTGAGGCGCAATGTGCTGAATTGGCTAGTTCTGGTAAGGTGTATGCTGCTGCTTCCGAAGATATGGATACATTGTGCTACGAGCCTCCCCAACTATTAAGACACTTGACTTTTGCCGAAGCTAGAAAAATGCCCATAGATCAGATCACCTATTCAGAAGCCATAGCTGGGTTGGACATGACTAAAGAACAGTTTATTGATTTATGTATATTGTTGGGATGTGACTACTGTGAAACTATAAAAGGAGTTGGGCCCGTTACCGCGTTTAAGTTGATCAAAGAACATGGATCACTTGAGAAAATTATTGAGTTCATCAACTCTAATCCCGAAAAGACCAAGTACAAAGTACCTGAAAATTGGCCTTACGGCGAAGCTAGACAGCTTTTCATGCATCCCGAAGTTGCTGATTCTAAGGATATCAGTCTAAAGTGGAAGGAACCAGATTTAGACGGATTGATAGCGTATATGGTCAAAGACAAAGGGTTCAGTGAAGACAGAATCAAGAGCGGGGCAGAAAAATTGAAAAAGGGACTCAAGAGCGGAGTTCAAGGTAGATTGGATGGATTTTTTCTGGTGGTGCCCAAAGCCCAGGACAAAAAGCGGGCTGGTGATAAAAAAGACACCAAGAACAAGAAACAAAAAAAGAAGTAAATAATTGTATATTACGTAGTTTAAACTTACAGACCTAATCCTTTGACTTTGGCTTCTTCTTCTCGGCCTCGGCTTCCTTTTCAGCCTCAATGGCATCGACGTATTTCTTGATCTCATCCACCGACAACTTCAAAATCACGTTGTTGGCCTTCAATACGGACACTTCGATGTTCTTGGCACCAGTTTGCACCACTTCCAACAACGACTTTATCGTCAACTTAATAGTCTGTTCATCGTCCAATTGTTCTTCATAGTGCTTTTCCAAAAACTCTCTAACGGTCTTGGAAGATCTGCCAATGGCACCGGCTTTCCATGCATTATAAACACCCGATGGTTCGGTTTGAAAAAGTTTGGGTACAGTATCATTACTATCGAATCCAGCGATTATGGTAGCAATACCAAAAGGTCTAACACCTCCTGATTGAGTATACTTTTGTTGGACTCCTGCCACATATTTGGTCAAGAATTCGATGGATACTGCGTCTTCCAATGTTAATCTGTGAGATTGGGCCTCAACTCTGGCCTTATCCACCAAGATTCTGGCATCAGCATTTAACCCGGCAAACGCCAACAAGGCATGGTTGTCGATTTTGCATATTTTAGAAGGGGTAATACGAGGATCTTGTAATTTCAATGTGGTTCTCTTCTCGCATCCCAACACCACACAATCCTTACCCTTGACACCCACGGCACAGGTACCTCTTTTGACAGCTTCGGAAGCGTATTCAACCTCTAGATGTGTTAGTATACTTCTTCGAACACCACTATAATTACTCGTATAGTTACTTACGGAACACATGTCCATCAGGTCTGGATTGTTAGTATGGGGTCTGGTTGGGGGCAATTTACCAAAGTTTCATTTGCGGAATTGATTTTGGTGAATAGCTAGTGAAGATCTGACTTACGAGAAAATTGATAATGCACTATCGTATCCACTCATTATAAATTAGTGTTCAAGTGTGAAGTAGAATACTTTAGTTGAGTTGGTGGCGGTGATTTTTGCCTCTACTGCGAATTCCAACGTCGCGCCTCTACCGTACAAGAAGTAGGCAAAGACATGGATACTATAGGGAGTGCTACGAAATAGGAGTGAAAGAATAGCAAAGAGTTAATAGACCGTCAGGGCGTGTTGCTGATTAAGGTATACATGGAATAATGATTACAGGTGTGAATGTACTCTGTATCACACTGGTGTGGCAGATCACCGTGAGAGTTATTGCAAATTAGACAGAAAAACTAAGCAATTCTCAAGAGACATAAAGGGAAGGGCAAAGACACACAACCGGACCATACCCATACCAGGATATCCTTATCATTCTAAGTTCATTACGGAGTCCCATTTTAAGTTTTCACTTCAAAGCATAATAGTTCTTTGTTTAACATGGGGAAGACTATGGGGAAGATTATACCTGCCAAAGCGCCCAAATCAATTCCACACAAAGACCATTACGCCAGGGTCTCATACTTATACCAGGCTTCAAGTCACTTTGCCAGCAGCCCCAAGTACGAAATATTATCACGGAGCTTTGGCAGATCGCTTGATTTGGTTGCCAAGAAGGCTGTCTTGAAGCTCACGCCAGCATTCAAGAGAAGTCTATGCAAGAAATGCAATACACACTTAATTCCGGGATTGAGCATGCATATATACATTGAGAACACATCGAAAGCGCATAGTCCCCACAATGATATTTTGGTCAACAAGTGCTTGAACTGTGGGCAGTTGAAACGGTTTCCGGTAGGTAAAGACCGCGAGTATCGACTTTTTAGCGAGAGGGAAGAGGTGAAGATCCGCGCGGATTAACAAACATTGTCATATATACATTATTCATTTGTAAATTTCTACTACAATTATCTACTAAGACATATTATTCTTTAGGGCCGATCATGTTTTCTGGTCTAACCCACTCGTCAAACTCTTCTTCATTCAACATCTGCAACTCCAAGCATGATTCCTTCAAGGTAAGTCCTTTTTTGTGGGCATTTTTGGCCACCTTGGAAGCATTGTCATAACCGATTTTGGGGTTCAAGGCGGTCACTAACATCAACGATTCGTTGAGCACCTTGGCGATCTTTTCCTCGTTGGCAACAATACCCTCCACACAGTTGGTTCTGAATGATTTACAAGCATCACCAAGCAATCTGATAGAAGAAAGAAGGTTGTAGGCCATAACAGGCTTGAACACATTCAATTCAAACTGTCCAGAAGCGCCTGAAAATGTGATGGTGGTGTGGTTACCGAATACTTGTGCACATACCATGGTCATTGCTTCGCACTGAGTAGGGTTGACTTTACCTGGCATGATAGACGAACCAGGTTCGTTTTCAGGCAACGACAATTCTCCGTAGCCGCATCTAGGACCAGATCCCAAGTACCTGATATCGTTGGCGATCTTAAACAATGATGTAGCCAAGGTGTTCAAAGCGCCGGAGGTTTCTACTAGAGCATCGTGGGCAGCCAAAGCCTCGAACTTGTTGGGAGCAGTCTTGAATTCAAGCCCGGTGAGTTTGGAGACTTGTTCTGCAACTTTAACATCGAACCCTTTTCTGGTATTGAGTCCGGTTCCGACAGCGGTTCCACCTTGTGCCAACAACGACAAACGTGGTAAGGTTTGCTCAATACGTGAGATACCATAGGTCAACTGCTGAACATAGCCCGAGAATTCTTGGCCCAAAGTTAACGGCGTAGCGTCCTGCAAATGGGTTCTACCGATCTTGATTATGTCTTTGAATTCCTCTGCTTTAGCAGCGAACGCATCTCTCAAGTCAGTGAGTTTGGGGATCAAATTACGCGAGATCTCCACCACAGCAGCGATGTGCATCACAGTAGGAAAGGTGTCGTTTGAAGACTGGGACATGTTACAGTGGTCGTTGGGATGCACTGGTTTTTTGGAGCCCATATCTCCGCCCAAAATCTCAATGGCACGGTTGGAGATCACCTCGTTGGCATTCATATTGGATTGAGTACCGGAACCAGTTTGGTACACCACCAAGGGGAAATGATCGGTGAGTTTACCATCAGCCACCTCTTGGGCAGCTTCCTTGATTGCGCTGGCGAGCTTGGGATCCAAAACACCGTACTCTTCGTTAACAATGGCAGCGGCATGTTTTAATACTCCGAACGCTTTGACAACGGGCTCTGGCATCTTGATATCACCAATATCGAAATTGCCGAGCGATCTCTGAGATTGAGCTCCCCAGTACTTATCGGAGGCCACCTCGATGTTTCCAAACGCATCACTTTCTACTCTAGTACCAACCATTCTTGATTGACTATTCTCTTTGAATTATCCTTGTAATTTTTCTCGGAGTTTTTCAATAAAAAAATTAGGTTCCCATGCAGGGCGACCGTACCCAACAACCCCGGGGATTGCTTGGTCTTTTCCACCCCGGTAACTAGAGCTGCAATCATAGCAAAAACAAGCATATAGTACGATGACAACTTTGTCCCACAATGAATTGAGTAGTCTTTCGGGACAGATTATATTCGCCACGTAGCCTGGTGTTGGATTATCTCCATCACTATTGTTCGTAATACCCCTCTACTCTACATATCTCATACCACCTCCTTTCTCCCTACTTGTCTCTGTCATATCGTGTGTTTATTATATGCTTATTACTACAAGAATTGGGACTGCTGCTTGCGCTGGACCCTGATCGGGGGCTGCACTCTGGCGCCCCTGAAGTTGTAGCGAAACCCGACCTCATGGGCAAATATCTCGCCAAAGCCCAACATAATTCCATTGATGAATGGCAACATCAAGTTAATGGCTGCTTTCTTGATCAAATCCACTATTGAAAACGACACCACATGGGGCACCACTTGATTCGATTGGGTTTTGGAAAGCTGTATTTCAACGGGATGTTCCACGTCTTCGGTGTCTTCGTCGTTTTCTTCCGATTGTACGTCGACTACATTTTCACTGTTCTCGTCCACTACCTCCCAGCTGTTTTCCGAAAGCAATGGCTGTGCTACCTGTCTCACGAACTCCGACATCCTATGGTGCTCCCGGCTACGGTTGGCGCGATGGCAATTGATTTATTGGGGTACAGACTAGTCACGTGCGATTTTGGTGTTCTATATTCTATTTACTTTTCACCTACAGACAATCCCTTGGCCAATCTTTGCTCGGTCAAGGCTGCGATGATGGCGGCACCGGCACCGGAACCGTCTTCCGCAGGGACAATGATGATTTGGTCTTCTTCGGATTCCCAATCAAAGATATCTCTCAAACCTTTGGCGGCCCTCTCTTTGAATTCAGGATACTTGTTGAACACCGAACCGTCAGCAGCACAATGGGCAGTTTTGTAACCTCTCTTCTTACAAATAGCGGCAATACCACAAATGGACAATCTGGCTGATCTCTCACCAATCAATTCGGCAAAACGACGGATGATCTTTCTCTCAGGAATGGTGGTTTGGATGCCCAAAACGTCTTGGAAAAGCTCTTGCACGTCAGACAAGTTCTCAAATGGATCCTCTTCGATTTTGGCAGGGAAGGAGGTGTCGAGAATGAAAACTTCGTTCAATTTGGTCAAGTCTTGGCCCTTGAAAATCAAGTGTTTTTCCCCGGCCAATTCATTCAACACCAATCTCAAGATTTCTCCCAAGTAGTAACCAGAAATCATCTTTTCAAATGATTGCTCGCCTGGTCTTGGAGACTCTTTGTCCACGATAATGTCGAACTTAGTTCTTGGCAAAATGTAGTGTTCGTTGTCAAAGGCACCGTACTCACAGTTGATGGCCATGAGGGAGTCAGCAGGAACATCGTCATGAAGTTTTCCTTCCAACTTAGGAATGTTGCCGGCGATATCGTAGTAAGCACCGTTACAACCGGTACCGAAAATCAAACCTATCTTGGTTTCAGGGTCAGTATAGGCGGAGGCGACCAAAGTACCGGTGGTGTCGTTGATCAAGGCAACAACCTTCATAGGAATGTTACGTTTTTCAATGGCAGATTGCAACATAGGCACCACGTCGTGGCCTTCAACACCGTTGATATCAAAACCCTTGGTCCAACTCACCAAAACACCCTCGTTAATAGAGTTTTGGTATGCAGGGTAACTGAATGTGAATCCAAGTGGTAATGGGCTTGATACTCCTTCTGGGAAAAATTCCTTGTAAAAGGATTCCAAGGATTCGGCGATAAACTCCCACAACTGGTCAGAAGTGGCAGTTCTCATGTAAGAAGGCAAGGCAAACTTGGACTGCGTGCTGTCGAACGATCTGTTACCGTCCAACTTGACCAAAACCACTCTCAAGTTGGTTCCACCCAAGTCAATAGCAATGTAGTCTCCCTTTTCTTTACCAGTAGGGTATTCCATCACCCAACCTGGGAGCATCGGGATGTTACCCCCGGCCTTGGACAATCCCTTGTCTAATTCTGTGATGAAATGTTCAGTAATCTGCTTCAATTTTTCAGGAGAAACAGTGAGTTGGTCTTCGATGTTTCTTACTTCGGCAAGTAAGTCTTCGGGAACATCTGTGAAAGTTCCCTTTCTGTGCTGAGGATGTTTAGGACCTAAGTGTACCATATTGAAATTTTGTTATATAACTTCTGAGTTTCGGGGAGTGTCCAGTTTTCGTATGTTTTATATTTTTTTCATGTCGAATCAAGATTAGGGTTGCCTGGCACAAAACCTTTGTGGGTTTGCGGAGTCCGGAGAGAGGTGGGGAGGCAGGGCAAAAAATAGGCAGGAAAAAAATGTAAGGCCACAAAAGGGCACGAAACACGAGACTGGCCAATACTTCGGACAAATTATCATCCGACTGCTGTATTGTTTTCATCACATAAGAGCTAGGGGAATCGCCACTGGCCACCCCGGGCCGCTACTGGCCCTTGCCAGAAAAAACGGGGTTGCGGAACAACGAACATTTTCTAACACTTTGAAACTGTCTATATAGCGTGAAGGGTAGGGATAGTGATTGTATATTCCTGAACTACTTGAAATCTATAGGGCCGTTTGTCGGTATTATTCTTGCCGGAAGAACTACCTCGCGAGACCGGGCTTCATCGAATCTCGGGAAAACCGTCGCGTGGTATTATACACAAAGAAAAAAAAAATATTGGGCGGTCACCACATCTCTTTGGTTACGTCATCAAATCGTTTCATACTCTCACCTACCTTGTCCAAATTTTCCTTGATTTCGGCCACAAACTGGCTCATTTCTGCAAAGTTCTGCTTACGGTAAAGAATATCTTGAGAAAACTTGTTGAGATCATCATTGGCAAAGAACTCGTTGATCTTCTCCTCTTTGGTTTTGTCGTCTCTTTTCTCTTCGTCGTCATCAGTAGTTAAGGTGTTGAGCTGAGTAAGCTGTTTGCGGTGTATGTTTTTATCTACATCATCAAATTGTTGTGTAGCCAACGTTTCTAATAGCCGGTTTTGCAGTTGCTTCAACGCCTTGAGCTCGCGATTGAAGTTCTCGTTGAAAAACGATCCTTTGGATCTGACTTCTTCGGACATCTTTTTCACATCATCCAACACATCGATCTGTGTCCAGAGCTTGTCCAGGTAAGACACGCTTGGTTTCGCACTGGGTATTCTATCTACTGTTCGTATACTTTGGTTGTCGGCGCCAATTACACTGAGACCATCTGTCGTGCTAGTGTTGGTTCTCGACAAACGCGGCACTCGGTTCTTGCCCGCAGATGTACTTGACGACACGGATGCGTTGTAAGAGTGCCGTGGCACCAGTAGGTTGTTCGTTCCATCCATCACTGGTTGTTACCTCCTGTTGGAAACTCTCCTGACAAGTAGGGCACGCGCCACGTGACTCGGCCCACACTGTTGTCTCCAACTATCAAGCTAGACACGGTAAGAATACCCCAGAGCGTGCCAAATCCCGGCCATCACACTCTTTCAAACAGAAATGATGCAGAATTCAGGACAGCACTTGCTCCGACCACAACAGACGGCTCGAACGCGCTCCACCGCCAGTAAACCTACGCCTTGGAAAAAGCTTCTCTACTTGAAGCAGCCGTATCCCGACAACTACACCGACAAATCCTTCTTGTCACAGTTGAAACGTAATTCGACCGTTGCTAAATACTCGTACGTAAAGCTAATTGGCGACTTTTCATTGATTGTGTTTCATTTATCCAGCTTGTTGGTGGTGGTTCTTACATTTGCCGGGATATATTTACATAAATGGAACTCCACTATTGCTGCAATCGTGTCTACAGTACTATCGGTGATTGGATTCACTATAAAACTCTATATCGATAGCCTGAAAAAGTCCACTGTGAGCGTGGCAGGTAGTCAAGACTCAAATAGTGTCAAGCCGTACTTCTTGATAATCTTCATGTTGGCGGTGCTTTCACCAGCACTCAAATCGTTGACGCGCTCAACATCGTCAGACTCCATTTGGGCATTATCGGTGGTGTTGTTCATTGCCAATACTCTACTTCATGATTATGGCATGATTACTCCAGACGCGTTGTTGGCATCTTCCACTTCGTTGGCAGAAATCGAATACAAACCTGTCATTTCCACCAATCTAGCATTTTCAAACTCCATCATTCTAGCCTCGCGATTAATTTCTACTTCCCAAGTCTTTACATTTGTACTATTTGCTATTCAAACTAATATCTTGTTACCGTTGTTTGACTTTTACTTGAGGAGACATAGCTACATGAACTTGCACCACTTTGTGTTCTTTGGAATATTCCAAACCGCCAGCTGCCTTATATATACCCTCTTGGGCTTGAAAGTGTTGCTAGTGTGGTGGCTCTGTACCGTATGCATCCTCTTTGTCATGCCGGCATACTTCTTGTACATACAAAGATACAAGAACGAACTACAGGGTCCGTGGGACCCCGCCAAACCTCTACTAAAAACAGACTAAGTAGAAGTCTTAATCTTAGCTCTAATAAAATACAATCACTTTGTCACGCACCCACTTCTGTACTTGATCTACTATTCTATAGTCCTATCCTCTATACGTATACTTTTCATGAGATCACGTGACACTTTTCCATCAACAACGAAAACTCTGGAACAAACTCAACTCACATATACGCAGTTGCCATCACTACTGTACTATTATAATGACTGGAAAGAATCAAGCGGGCGACAAAGCCGGGCTGAATCAGCAACCCACCGCTTCTGGAGCAGGCTCCCCAAGCCCGCAAGCCCAAGCGGTGCGAAACCAAGCTACTGCCGCCGCCAGACCAGCTCAATCGAGAGGCCCCCAACCACAATTCTCCCAAGCAGAACTCAATAGAATAGTGTTGGAATATCTCAACAAGAAAGGCTATCACAAAACTGAATCCATGCTAAGATTGGAAAGTTCCAATACTCCAACACCTGCCGTGCCCGCCGTGACTCCGGCCAACACGAAATTGGCCGATCCAGCTGAGATTTCTATAGGCTCCTCTAGCTCGTCAGCGGCTGCTTCTAAAAGAGAGAAAGATCTCAAAGACAAGTTGTCCAAACACGAGCGAGAAATACGTGATTTGAGAGATAACCAGATTAGAGTTGAGAGAGACTTGAGGGATGCCAGAGATAGAGAGACCAGATTGGCAAAGGAGAAGGAATTGAGAGATCTCAAGGACTTGGAAGAAAAGAAAAAACGCGAAAATGATCCCGATATTTACTACACGGCGTACCTGATGTTGAGAAGATGGGTCGATACTTCATTGGATTTGTACAGACCTGAATTATCCAGAATCTTGTACCCAATCTTCATTCATTGTTTCCTTGAATTGATTGCCAAGGGCCATATTCTGCAGTCCAAAGCGTTTTATGATAAATTCAAGAATGACCACATAATTTTACACGGTGTCGAAGTCAAACGTTTCGCTGGTATTTCTTTACCCGAACATTTGAAAGAAAACGAATTGGCTTTGGCATATAGGACCAACAAGTACAGAATCATTGTTTCCAAAACGTCCATCAACTTATTGTTATACTTTTTGCACGAAAACGAAGCCGTTGGTGGCGCCATCTTGATTCGTATTATCAATCAGTACTTGAATCCAGTTATATCTACAACCAAACCAGATAAAATAGATCAAGAAGGTGAAGCCAATCCTGAAGAAGGAATTCCGGACTATTTAACCAAAACCAATGAGATCGAAACCTTCAATGAGCAGGCGGTTAAACTAGGTAAATTACCCATGGATCCAGAGGTTCAAAAAGAAATTGAAGCTGAATTAAAAATCAAGGATGAGAAAGGTGATCCAGTCAATGATAAGACATTGGTTAATGAGTTCGAAGAGATGACCAAGCCAGAAGCAGATTCTCCTGCCCGTGAATCATTACCATTACCGTTAAAAGACTACTCCGACATCAAGAGGACCATCCTAGCCGTTGAAGATTCGCGTTCAAAACTCAAACTTGGTGCTATACAGGCTAGTGCTCCATCAGTCTGCATGTACACCTTTCACAACACAAATAACGATATGAATAGTATTGAGTTCAATGAAGACTCGAACATGGTGGCTGCCGGATTTCAAGATAGTTTTATCAAGTTGTGGTGCCTAGACGGAAAGCCATTGAAATCGGTATTCAAACGTGATGTCAACAACAACAGTAATAGCCGTAAGTTGGTGGGGCACAGCGGACCTGTTTACGGGTTATCTTTTTCTCCTGATAACAAGTATTTGATATCTGGCTCTGAAGATAAGACTGTCAGATTATGGTCTTTGGACTCATACACTGCGTTGGTATCGTATAAAGGTCACAACCAGCCTATTTGGGACGTAAAGTTCTCTCCCATGGGTCACTACTTTGCTACCGCATCTCACGATCAAACTGCAAGACTTTGGGCTACAGATCACATATATCCATTAAGAATCTTTGCGGGCCACATCAATGATGTTGATTGCGTAGAGTTCCACCCAAATTCAAATTACGTGTTTACCGGGTCTTCCGACAAGACATGTCGTATGTGGGATGTTCAATCTGGAAACTGTGTACGTATATTCATGGGGCATACAGGCGCAGTTAATTGCATGGCTGTGTCACCAGATGGACGTTGGTTAGCTAGCGCGGGAGAAGATAGTGTGGTTAATATTTGGGATGCTGGGTCTGGTAGAAGACTTAAAACAATGAAGGGTCATGGAAGATCTTCCATTTATTCGTTGGCATTCTCTAGAGATGGCGGGGTTTTGGTAAGTGGCGGTGGTGACAATACTGTACGTGTCTGGGACGTTAAGCGCCATACTAATGACGCAGGACCAGAACCTGAAACTTTCTCAGCTAAGGAAAACCCTGGTTTAGGAGAAAGCAACGGAACAAAAACGGGAGGCAGCGAAAATGGCAACTCCTCAAACGGAATTTCTAATTCTGCAAATGGAAAAGGCCTGGCCAATAATAATAGGGCTAAGGCTAACGACAAAAGCAAGAAAGAGATTGTGGCCACTAGTGATCATATGACAGCTTACTTTTCGAAGAAAACGCCGGTTTATAACGTCCATTTCACAAGAAGAAACTTGTGCTTAGCAGGGGGCGCGTTTATGGGATAATCCGTAGTTTTCGCAGTTTCTAGACCATCCAACACTTTGTAATATAAATAGCATATTGCTCAGAATAGTAACCATCAATAGCAACATAATTTGAAAGACCAAATAGTGAGATGTGGAAAAGCGAGACACTTGCAAAAAGTCACTCGTGGTTGCACCCTGAGTTTAGTTGAATTGAATTTCGTATGTAATTAGGTGACAGCCAGATCTTGAAATTTTCTTGGCAAATATCTGGGGAAGCGAAAACTAGAGAAATTCAACCAGGCTACAAATAATAATTTTACAGTAAATATAAAAAAGACGATAGGCATCATAATAGAGGAAGAAGATTTCTATTTTTAGTCTTCAGGTACTATACGTGAACAATTATTATAAAATATCAATTACGCTACGCCATAACCTCCTTTGTGTCCCAAACACCAACGAGTTTGCCCCTTTTAGACGCAACAGTGTAAACACTCCAGCAATATTGCGAACCTTAAATTGAGTAGAGAGAGGGACCTTTTCGTCTTATTTCGGATTGATCTAGCGGTGGACGCGATCAAAAAGGAAGTTCTAAATAAAAGTTTTCTTTTACCCGATAAAATCACGATAAGATGAAAGTAGAATAATTACTTATCGTCAAAATATTAGTAGATATTTCAGTGGAATTGGATATACGTTTTTATTGTTTATCTAATCCCGCAAACGTCAATTTTGTTTGTGCGTAGTCTTGATATTCCCCTCTCTTTACCACTGAAAAGAATTTTAGTCAAAGTCACCCTCTATTGATTCGTGACATTCGGTTCATGTCGGATGGTCTTACCCTGGATTCATAATACTTGCTGACTTGCTTAAGGCGTTTAGCTCTCAAAATCACACAATCTATTATTAGTATATCATGCATAACGAGCGTCCATAAACGTCACGTCAGATTCGTATCGGGGTTTTTTGCAGGCACACGTGATGCATGATTAATAAAACAGCCCGATTATTTATGTATTGGTTAGAGTATCTGGCCTGCTTTGGCTGCGACAAACTCGTGGGTCTATTTAACCCAATGCCACACTTCGAAAGTAACTTAATTTGTGGTGTGGAGAATATCTACGTTAAATCAAATTTTACTCTATTTCACTTACACAGTTTGTGATTGTAGAAAATATACTTCCCTCTGTAGCTATTGATTGATACAATACGGAATAAAGTTTATTGTAGCAAACATAGTATAGCAAAATACAGCCCCTCGTGAGTGGCTATAGGGACTTTTGTGGACTTGACTTTACTTCATGCATGAGCTTTGTAATCCAGCGCAACTTTTCAAAGAGGCTGAATAAACTCAAATATCTAATTATAACCTACCCGAAATCTATTTAAACCACACCTCCCCCGCTCCATCTGAATTTTTACCATTCCATAAGTCTCTCATTTGAAATGAAATTTTCCGCTGCTTTATTAGCTTTCGCTGCCGTCGCCATTGCCGCTGACTCTTCTTCTGCTTCTGAATCCAAGTCAGATGCCTCCCACTCCGGATCATCTTCAGAATCTGCCTCCCACTCCGGATCTTCTTCAGAATCTGCCTCCAAAGCTGCTGCTACCAGTAGTGGATCTTCTTCCAAGTCTGAATCTTCCTCCAAGTCTGGTTCTTCTTCCAAGTCTGGCTCTTCTTCCAAGTCTGGCTCTTCTTCCAAGTCTGGCTCTTCTTCCAAGGGTGACGCTGCTGGTGTTTACGGCTCAACTGGTTTGGTTGCTTTGGCCGGTCTTTTGTTATTATAATTAATAGTTTTACTCTAATTAGTTAATCAATAAATTGAATCAATCTCAGTATTGCGAATTTCACATGAAAAGGGGTCAATTTAATGAAAAAAGACTTCTAAATGTAGAGAGGGGCTTTATAGTCTAGCACTCAGGTGACCATGCTTATATCTGAATTCCTTTGCCAGTGTGGGTCCCCTAGTGTGGGTCCCTAAGTGTGGGTCCCCTAAGCGTGGGCTGCGAACGGAAATTGTGGTCCCTGGCCGGAAAGTCAAATATGTCTTGGCAATTGTTCTACGACCGTTACATGGTCCATGACAGGCGCATTGGTTGCGAATGTGTCAAGATGTTGTAAGATTACCCAATAACAGCACTACTTTGGGTCATACGAAAGCTTACTGCTCCGGAATACATGGAAGAATCGCTGACCTGACCAGTCAATAAATGTCGGAAGCAACGCAGTAACGAGTTTCTCTATCGGGTAGTGAACTGGGGTAATCAAAAGAAAGAAAAAAAATTATGTCATCATAATCATCAAACTTTTAAACGAGCTTGGAAACTGATGTGATATAAAAAAGTAGATCTACGCTTTATAGACCAGGCTTGACAAAGAACAATTAGTATCATATAGTTTTAGCATGAAAAATATGCCAAACATTTTCAGCCTTATCACATTTATCTTCGCTTTTCATATTGCGCAAGCAGCTGATGCTTCGGACGTATCAATCTTCACGGCATTCGTATCAGACTTTAAGGGACACGAACAGCAATACCTCCAGTATTTAGGTACTGCCAAGAGTGTTCCCTCTGGTATCACATCTTTAGCCAGACAAGTCCAAACCTATAAGGATGATTCATATACTACCATGTTGGATAATCCCTCTATCGACGTAACCGGTCTCGTCAGCTTTGCTACCCAATTACCTTGGGCAACCAGATTCGATGCTGCAGCCGGCTCTTCCGGTGGCGATAGCTCCTCGAATGAAGGCGACTCGCTTAAGAGCTCGATCACCTCGTCTCCAGCATCATCAGCCAGAAGCACTTCTACAAAGTCAAAGGAATCCTCAAAATCAAAAGAATCCACCAAAACTAGCACATCCTCTGAAGGATCAGGCATAACTCGCGCAGCCCCAGTCGGAATTTTCCTCGGCGCACTCGCCGTTGCTTTGTTGTAATTATAACCTAAAACCGCGCGCATTTATTTCTCATATGTATTCCATTCAATGAAGCGAACATCTTCAAGTATACTATAACTGTAGCCTAGTGTGTCGTAACAGGTATATAACTGCATAAATTGCCATGAGTTGCTATTCACAGTCTTGACGAAGAAAATTCATGGTGAGATCATCGATACCACCTGATACCACCTGATACTACCTGATACTACCTTAAGGGGCGCAGTCTAAAAGTGTCCAGAAAAAGGTGAATCATGTGTTCCCCCAACCCTTTTAAAAATATCGCTTATTCATCAATTTTTGACATTATCTTATTGTGAGGGGCCTAACATGTACCATCATGCGACCATAGCCACCGGGTATAAAAATAGGGCTTAGTGAAGAAGAAAAAAGAGAAAGTTTCACACCAATAATAAAGCACTTTGCTCGAGCTAGGTCATTCTAAAAAACTTAACTGCGTTTCTCCTAAAACGGATTGAAGACTGTCCGATTTTTCTCCAATTTCTACAAAGATCTGTAAAATTCACTAAACATGTTATTCAAGCCTGAACTCTTAATAATTACAACGTTTTTTGAGACGACAGCGCAGTAAGGTACAAAATCAAGTACTTTAAGTTCCATAAGAAGTTATCAAGACAATCAATGGGGATACTGCTTGCGATATTGATCTTCTGGCCAGTCATGCGCAGCTCACTGTCAATTTCAGACTTAAATTCAGAGTAGGTTTCGGTGACGCAATTGATCAATATTATCAAGTTTTTATTCAACATGCTTAGACCCTTCTCAAAAGGAACATTTTTGAGTATAAAGTTGCGTCCCGAAGACGATATCTCCGGATCAACCGATAATCGTTCGGTGATCGCGGGATCATAGTGTAACGGATACGAAATCGCAGAATCGTTGTGCTCGTTAGAAACACCGCCATTCCGCTTTCTCGAATTGACAGAATTCGATGTGGCTGCCAACTTTTCAGCTAGAACAGGATCAATAATTTTGCTGTAGCTACCGTTGTTGATCATCTTGTATTTTAAGTTAGCGTTTGTAATATCTGCAAGAACATTCATCAACTGCACAATATAGGATAGCCCCGAATTGATTTCCAGAATTTTTCGTTGATGGTGATCAGAGTCATTTGAAATTGGCTGTTCATAATAACATGTTTCTAATAACTCCTCGATCGACGAAGGAAATTGAATCCCCAATATGCTGAAACGTACCGAATTGTCAACATTTGTTATGACAAACACTTGCTGAACGACCTTGGTGATACTTTTCAAGCGGTCTATGATTTTAGGATATATCAATGTGACTAGAGACTCCTTGATGGGGTCTACGCGAGCTTGGGTTAGTTCGCTCTGTGTAAGTCCCATCTCTACAATTGAGTTCATTTTTTCATGAGTAAGTGTTCTGATCTGATCGATTCTTATTCGACTGCTCAATATATCTGAAGAAAGGGTATCATTTTTTGACTTCTGGCCCTTTATGGATTTATTCAACACTTTGATCGATTCCTCAAGTTTTTCAAAACTCATGGTGATGTTTGCTATATTAGAGTTATCGTGAAGAACCGAAATATTTTTTGATATGAGATGGGTCAACCTGTATTTAGTGGTTGTCAATTCTTGAAGCGATCTTGATAAATTGGTGATAGATCTGAGCGTATCGAACGAATAAGATTTGACAAGCTTTTCCGATTTCACACGCCTATGGGTGTCGTTAGGTTTATGCATTGATCGTATTACCTCAGGGCTATACTTCATTGATTGTGGTAAGGTATACGAATTTCCCTTCAACCTAATAAGTATTGAATTGGGTTTGAAGAAGTCTTCGAGATTTTCCCCTTCCACACCAGAAGTTTCCAACTCTCTCAAGTCTATCTTGTTAGTCGATAACAATACCCAGTCCGAATCCAGATCCGTGGGGTGTTGCAAGCTTTGACGACACCATATCTTCAAGATTATACGATGGGTTCGTCCAGGTAGATTGGGTATATACGGCAACGAAATCTCACCAAAATTGGGGTTCATGTTGCACTTTCGTACTTCACTTATGTATAAAAGTTTATCTTTCTTGTTTTTACCTATCAAGTGTAGACTGAAAAACGTATCAAGCAACTTGCGATTATTTATTTCCATCAACTCAAGGTGGGATTCGTGGCTTTCTATTGCGGGCTCTATGATACTATGCCTGCGCACACTTTCCCCTGATGGTCCCTTGTGTTCATCAACTTGCCGCAATGGTGTATTTAGGTATAGGTTTCGTAATGAGATCGACTTGACATTTTGGATCTTTCCATCATTGTACATCTGAAAAGTAGAATTGTGACCGATTGGCGGTTCGAAGGATATACTTTGTCTTTGGGTTCAAAAGATCCGAAACATTCACTTTGCAGGTGCTGTATTCAATGCTCTTGATAGGGTGGGTGCAGTGATAGTGCTAGTGTATGTTTGATAGAAGCTACATCGGTAGAGCCTCGCTTGTGCGAGCCAGGCCTGACCGGAACTACTCGAGTTGCACGGGTCGAAGCCAATTTTGACCGGATTTGGTAATTCTGTTTCCCACGCGAACTCGTTTGAAAATTGACTGGAATGATTCCGAGGGCACTCTTGATGAATCAAAACAAGTCAGTGACACTAGCGGGCAACATCAAAAGCATAGAGGAGAACAAAGAATACGAGTTGAAATCATTCTGCAACACCTATTGAGAAAAGATCCACTGCTATACAGCCACGGTTGTTTTTATTGAACCTTTCGAACCAGAACTAACAAGTCAAAAGAGCCGATATGTCGGGGGAAAAAGATCGAAGACTGATCTTTGGATCCAGGATATCGTCCATGTTTAACCACGAGAAAACCGTGCCCCATGGAGGAAGAGTTGGCTCGCTGAACGTCAAACCAAGTACCGGAACCAACACATCACTGAAATCATCATTTAAAGCACCGCTCGCGACTAAATCATCGAACGCATCATTGAAATCGAGCTCAAGCCGCCAAAGCAGCTTCCAGAGTAAGCCTCATGTACGGAATAACTTTGATGGCAACAGCACGTCCACACTTTCCCGTCCAACCTCCAGTGATCCATTAGTCAAGCACACCAGAATAGAAAGAACACCGCCA
The DNA here is from genome assembly GCA_030580235.1 of Suhomyces sp. yHMH580. NCBI lineage: Eukaryota > Fungi > Ascomycota > Pichiomycetes > Serinales > Debaryomycetaceae > Suhomyces > Suhomyces sp. yHMH580. Next base: position 904,712 of record JAKTSN010000001.1, on the reverse strand, counting down.
CCACCTACGAATAATCCTTCTGCTTCTATTCACAAACCTCGCAGGAAACCGCCACCATTGCCTATAGAGAGCATGGGATCTTCAGTTGAGTTTTTTAGCGCCCCTGATTCAGTCGACACCAAACAAAATATGAGTGATATAATAGGAACTTTGGAGCAAGAAATCGACCAGTACTTGAAAGTGGATACCAATCCAAGCCCAAGCAAATCTTTGACTGCAAGCATAGCCGAACAAAGTCCCCACATGTATCATGGGAGCAGCGAGTCAGAGACTCAGACTCAAGACTCCAGATTGAACTCGCCTGACTTGACCAAAAGTTTGCGGCTTTCCCGGTCTCCACCCATGATGGAGTTGTCAGAGTACAACACTCCAGAAAACTACGACTATAACTCATCGTTGAAATCAGGCAACGGTAGTGGTATTGCCAGTGAAGAACTAGACAGCAGTAGCTCCACAGGACCTGTTTCGGCTGCCACCCATGACTGTATCAATACTCCCTATCCACTAGATGACCCGCTTCAATCTCCACATATGGAGAACTTCAATTCAGATACATCCTGCGATAACTTCGCTAGTGAGCTTGGGCCAAGGTCTAGCCAAAGATCGGACGGCTTTCAGCAAAGAGTGAGCTCCATGATCTCGGCTTCATCTTTGAATTTAGATAAAGTCGGCGAGTCTTGTCAAAGTACCGATACTCTCGAGTCCAATGCCGACGTGAGATCAAGTGCCGGCCTGTCTCAGATATTGCAACTAAATGCTATCAATAGTAACGGAAGCTACGTGGGCTCAATGGGGAACAACTATGTTGGTTCTAGTGGAAGTGGCTACACTAACAAGGCAATAGTAAGACCCGCTTCATCTTCCTCATTAACACAAACACCCACCAGAAACCCCATCAAAACAACTAACACAAACATGGATGCGTCTTCCACATACTCATACGACTTAATATCACGAACAAAAACCTCCAACACCATGCCCAGCGTAATGACGGGATCTTCAATCTCAACTTTCAATAATAAAACTTCCCACAGGCAATCGAGTTCTATCAGTTCCATAAGAAGCTCCAATTCGTACAGAAATGTCAACTTGTCTATATTAAAAAAGAGCATCAGTCTTAAACCGGGAGAAGGCGAAAGGTCAAACTATGTTTTAAGCAACCGAAGAAACGCCGGAACAGCCTATAATGACTCAGGTCCCGGTAAGTGGAAGCTTCCAACAGGTATAGCTCCTATGGACAAAAGTGCCAGCCAAAGTAATGCCAATGCCAAGTACAATAGAAGGCTTGGTACATTACAAAATAATAGATCCAAAAAGACCAGCGGTGTCGAATTGAAACACGGTCACTTACAACCACGTTTGTTGGCATCTGAGATCGATGACCATGATGTTGCTTCCATAAGACTTGGAGCCAAGAATTTGCCCAGCAGCAGCATCACTCGTAGTCCGTTCAGCGACAACACCAAATCGTCTAGCTCCAGTATTGCTGCTCCAACGACGTCCTTGATAAACATGTCCAGAAACAATTCGCTTAATAGAACCACAACAGAAACCTCGGTGCTAACTGCGGATAGCGTAGTGACAGATTCCACCAAAAGCAGGGGCTTGGGTTCGACTTCGTCTTCTTCCTCCGGTAGTATCTCGGACGGCGTGGTTGGAAGCGGATACTACCAACATCCGGGCTATAAAAATGACGATTTGGATAGCAAGGATGACGACAACGACGAACAAAACACAAATGTTGGAAGCGAGTCCACTAGAATGGTTCTTATCAACCCTCAAGAAAACTACGACGATTACGAGAGACCCAGATTGGTGTTGGCCAATCCAGACTTTTCAGATAGTGACTGAGAAACATTTCAAATAAACCTCAAATGAAAAGGAAAAACAAAGGTTATAATGCCAATGTGCAAATGAGCTAATATGTAAATATGCAATAATTAGTAATGAACAGTAACGCGTTAATGCAACACATTTTCTACATAGGGACCTAGAGCACCATAGTATACCGCTTATCATCTCTAGCACCTTCACCGTACAGATCTATTAGCTGCTCACGTGACATAGTCGTGTCTGCCAAATCGTTGATCGAAAAATGACAGCCAACACGTCCATTCTTTCAAAACACACTCAGTGAGATCCGCGGTGAAAGCAGTCGTATAATCGCGAAAAAGAAAGTCATCCATACTCGATTTTCCTAATTGGATTGGCGGCTAACTTACAAAGCGACAGGGTGTTATTAAAACGACCCAAAATCCACCATGGTAGACGGTTATACTTTAATTTACGAGCCAAACACGGCCAGTAAGACTTCGGTCAATGAATTCAAAACTTTGCTTGAAAAGGGTAAAGATGAAATCAAGATTGATGCCATGAAGAAGATCTTGATCACAATACTCAATGGGGAGCCCATGCCGGATTTGCTTATGCATATTATTCGATTCATCATGCCATCCAAGAACAAGGAATTGAAAAGATTATTATATTTCTATTGGGAGGTGTGTCCAAAAATGGACGATCAAGGTAAAATGAGACACGAAATGATCTTGGTGTGTAATGCCATCCAGAGGGATTTACAACATCCTAACGAATACATCAGAGGTAGCACCTTAAAATACTTGACCAAATTGAAGGAACCCGAATTGTTGGAAACTTTAGTACCAAATGTTCGTCAATGTCTTGAACACAGACATGCATACGTGAGGAAGAATGCTGTGTTCGCCTTATACTCGATTCACAAAGTCAGTGAACATTTGGCTCCTGATGCCGATGAATTGATCTACAGGTTCTTGTACGATGAATCGGACTCGGTTTGTAAAAGAAATGCTTTTATTTGCTTGGGAGACCTCAATAGAACCGCCGCATTGCAGTACATTCAGGATAACATCACCCTTATTGAAACATTGGATCCCTTGTTGCAATTAGCATTCCTCGAATTTATTCGTAAAGACTCAATAGTCAACCCTAACTTGAAGCAACAATACACCTACTTGGTCACCGACATTCTTGAGGGAGTAACATCCAACGTTGTGACTTATGAGGCAGCTAACACTCTAGTCACCCTCACCAACTCACAACAATCAATCTTATTGGCAGGTGGTAAATTTGTTGAGTTGGCTACCAAAGAATCTGACAACAACGTCAAAACAATCACCCTTGAAAGAATCAGTGAACTTCACAAAAACCATCCTGGAATCTTGCAAGACTTGTCTTTAGACATATTAAGAGTGTTATCGTCCCAAGATATTGATGTACGTAAAAAGGCGCTTGAAGTAACCTTGAAATTCATCACCAGTAGAAACGTTGAAGATGTGGTCAAATTGTTGAAAAAAGAACTAGAAAGAACTACAAGTGTCAATGAAGATAAAAACAGCGAGTACCGTCAATTGCTCATTAACGCTATACATCAATTAGCTATCAAATTCGTCGAAGTTGCCGTCAATGTCGTTGATTTATTGTTGGACTCGATTGGAAATTTGAACACTTCGGCTGCTCATGAAGTGATCACATTTGTCAAAGAAGTAGTTGAAAAGTTCCCAAACTTGAGAGAGTCCATAATAAGTAAGTTGATCCAATCTTTACCATCTGTCAAAAGTGGTAAAATTTTCAGAGGGTCATTGTGGATCATTGGTGAGTACACATTGGAAGAAAAATTGATTCAGGATGCTTGGAAATACATCAGATACAGTATTGGTGAGGTGCCAATTTTGGCTAGCGAAAAGAAGTTGAGGGAGGGTAAAACTCCTCAGGGGCAGTCTGAGGAATCAAATGGATCAGAAAAGTCTTCTTCAGGTAAGAAAGGTCCAGTTGTTTTACCTGATGGAACTTACGCAACCGAAAATGCTTTGACTGCTGATACCACAGACATCAACTCTGAAGATGATGAGTCGAAGCCACCAATCCGTAAGTTGATATTGGCTGGTGACTTTTACCTTGGTGCCGTTTTATCCTCTACTTTGGTTAAGCTCGTATTGAGATTAGAGCGTCTCAAGACTCAAGAGAAGGTTTTGAACGCTTTGAAAGCCGAAGCTTTGTTAATCATGGTATCTATATTAAGAGTCGGTGAATCCTCATATGTTTCCAAAAAAATTGATGAAGATTCTGCTGATAGAATCTTATCATATATCAAATACTTGGATGATGACGAAGATGCTGAGTTAATTCAAAGCGGTTTCTTGGATGACACTAAAGAAGCATTCAAAGCACAAATCGAATCATCTGAAGCCAAGAAAGCCGAGCTTGAAGCCAAAGATTTCCATGATAATGCAGAGCAAATTGATGATTCAGTAGTGTTTAGACAATTTGACAAAGATGGTGTTTCTGGATCTCAAACTGCAAACGTAGATGATGTCACATTGGCATCGGGCAGTGATTTGAAGAAGGAAGATTTGTCGTCTAGATTGAACAAGATTTTGCAATTGACTGGGTTCTCCGATCCTATTTATGCCGAAGCCTTCGTAAAAGTTCACCAGTATGATGTTGTTTTAGACGTTTTGTTGGTGAACCAAACTAAGACCACTTTAAGAAACTTGTCTGTTGAGTTTGCAACTCTCGGAGACTTGAAGGTTGTTGATAAACCGGCTACTGCAAACATTGGTCCTCATGGATTCCACAAAATACAAACCACCATCAAAGTCACATCTGCCGACACTGGTGTTATTTTTGGAAACATTGTATACGATGGTCAACACTCTGACGATTCCACGATTGTCATTTTGAACGATGTTCATGTTGATATCATGGACTATATTAAACCGGCTACATGTTCTGAGAGTCAGTTCCGTAAAATGTGGAATGAATTTGAATGGGAAAACAAGATCACTATCAAATCACAAATTTCCACATTGAAAGAATACTTGGATGAATTGATGAAGGGCACCAACATGAACTGTTTGACTCCTGGTGCGGTAATCGGCGAGGAATGCCAATTTTTGTCGGCAAACCTCTACTCAAGATCCTCATTTGGAGAAGATGCTTTAGCCAACTTGTGTATTGAAAAGCAAACTGATGGTCCTATAATCGGACATGTCAGGATCAGATCCAAGGGACAAGGTTTGGCATTATCATTAGGTGATAGAGTAGCCTCTATCTCCAAAAAGTTCAAGAGTGGTGACATTAAAAAGGTTTAAAAATTCTGTTTATTCCTAAAAAAATACTTGTTTTTATTCCAACACTAGCAAAATAGTATTGTTTTATAGTGAGCATATACACATACACGTAAAGTTTTGTTCGTCGTCTTCGTAAATTGCACCGATACTAGCTTTTTATGGATTGATCTTTTATATAGGAAAGTACTCGGTTTCTGTTGGCGGCAAGTAACTCTTGATGTTCATCAGTTCTCTCAAGCAAGTTGGGATCAATTACGTTACCTAGTAATCTTTGCTGTACAATGCGAGTATCTTCCATGTATGGGATTTTCAGCAATTCAACAACCAACGATACTAAGACATGAAAACACGAGGTAAAGTCTCCCTTGAAAGTGGCTACATTCAATACCGAGTTTTGATAGTGGATCAAACTAGGGGCAACAGAAAAGTTGGAAGAAGAAGGGAGCCAAACAGACTGAGGAATCAAAACTTCCAAATGGTAATTACTTGATTTCAAAGTGAAAACTTCGCTTTTGGTAAAGTTGTTAAGACGAGCATTGATAGTGAATGCTATAAATAATGCGGCCTTCAGTATATCTTCAGATCTACCGATAAGCGTAAGATACCTTTCTACTACCCCAGGCACTGGGTTAGATTTGGTAAGTTCATGAATGTTGAACAGATCTTTGAGATACTGTATTATTTCCTTCAGAAAATATTCTGCTTCAGATGTGGAAACTCTGATCTTAAGAAAAGAGTTCTGATTGCCATTGGCACTTTTCAACCTGTTCAAGTAGTTACTCACTTTGGCATTTTCTGGAACACTTTCGTAGTGAGTGGATACAGACGGGTTTTCCAATTGAATTTCCGAATCCAGAGGATATGCAAAGGCGGACGGGGAGTGAACTTCGCGCTTCCTTTTCCGACCAGCACCTCTAAAGCCTGCTTTAGATTCGTAATTACTCATGCCACCTGGCCTTCATACTCTCACTTGGTGCAGCCTTTCGAGCAGCCAGACCAAAACAGGTCGTGCGCGCGCACGATATTCCCCGAAGCCCATCGCCAGAAATTTTTCAGCAAAAAAGCCTTTTGTAGAATACTTCGTTACAAACAAAGATACACAAGATGGGAAAGAAAGATAAGGTCTCTAAGAGCGAGGAAGCCACCGGTGAAGACAACTACGAAAAAAGATTAAGTGCTGTCTTGCCATTTGCCAAGCCACTTGCACCAAAGAAATTAAACAAGAAGGTTTTAAAGACTGTCAAGAAGGCATCTAAAGCCAAGCATGTAAAGAGAGGTGTCAAGGAAGTTGTCAAAGCTTTAAGAAAGGGAGAAAAGGGATTGGTTATTATTGCTGGTGACATCTCACCACCAGATGTCATTTCCCACATTCCTGTTTTATGTGAAGACATGGTTGTTCCATTCGTCTTCATCCCATCTAAAGAAGACTTGGGATCTGCTGGTGCCACCAAAAGACCAACCTCTTGTGTTATGGTTGTCCCAGGCGGAGGAAAATCTAAGAAGAATGCCGACAAAACTGATGAATACAGAGAAGTCTACGATGAAATTGTCAAGGAAATTCCTGCCTTGGAATAATTTTACCCAGCAAATATCGTAAACCGGACTTTCCAGCAGAGAAAAAAGATGTCCAATTTTCATTGCATTTTCATATATCCTCCAACTACTGTACTCAAGTGTATAGTATTTAGGTCATGAATCCAATAAATCAATAATTATGACTATTTGTTGGCATGGCGTGTGGTTTATGGCATAACATATAGATATAAGCAGCGGGCCGTACTGGCAAGTTGCTGTTCTCTCTTCTCTTCATCTTTCTTGTACTTTATATATATATCAATCAGTGATTCAATGAACTATGTAAACCTTTTTGTTCGTAATCTTCTTTATCGTAAGTACTCTTTTCCCAAATCTCAATAGTTAGTCTCCCCCACTAACTCAATCGCTTATTGTCAGGCGCGCGATATTCTAATCTACATAGTGAGACAACTTGGGAGTCCTCAGAACATCAATATGAGTTCCACAGACAACAATGATGTGCCAGTCACTGCTCAGGACTACATCCAGTCGCAGCTAGACTCGGAGCAGGAAGCTCGCCGTATAATGCCATATAACTTCGACGAATGCACATATACTCAGGGCGAATTGCGACAACCGGTGTTTGCATGTTTGTCATGTTCTTTGGCTAACAATAATGTACCCATAGGGGTGTGCTACTCCTGCTCTATCCAATGCCACTCTACCCATGATATAGTTGAACTTTTCAGCAAGAGAAACTTTGTTTGTGACTGTGGCACCTCCAGGATGGAAGGAGTACCAAACGGAGCCTGTAAATTAAGAGTTAGAAACAGAAACGAGCCAGAGACTAGTTTGCGCCCTCGAACGGGGTCAGACACAGGATTTACGAGGGGATTGAGGCTGGAGCTTGAGTTAGGTGCTGAAGATGTTGCTTCGCTGTCTAACAACTACAACCAGAACTTCCAGGGCCGATTTTGTTCGTGTAAAGAGCTATATAATCCTTTGGAAGAGACAAGAAATATGATCCAATGCTACTTTGGATTCAGTTGTGGTGAGGATTGGTTCCATGAGGATTGTATTATGGGATATCGCGAAGGATTATTCAAGAAAAAAACCGACTCTGGTGGAAAGAATCTCCTCGATTTTTTGCCTCCTCCAGGAGAAGATGCATTTTCGGACTTGAATGCTGGAAACGCGGTCAAACTTGAATCCCAGCAGGAAATCGATGGGGAAGACGATGAAAATGACACCGATAAAGTTCCTCATTTCCCCGAACTAGACGATTTCGATCTGTTCATATGCTGGAAGTGTGTAGCCGATTTTAATGATGTCTTAAGTGAGATAGAGAATGATGCGGAAGTTGTTTACAAAAAACTACCCCATTTTAAGAATGTGGCATTCGCAGACGAGTGGGATTCCAAGCACAAAGAGTTTGTCTTTGGCAATTCGATGCCTGAATCCAGTGACGATGGCGCCAGAGTCAAAAGAATTAAACTAGAGAATTCTCCTACTCCTTACTCGATATTGCTCGCCAACAACTTTCGAGACAAGTTGGTCAAGTTAGAAAAAGAGATACCCAAATCTTCCAAACTCGGCCAGTTTCTCACCAACCATCCATACTTATTCAAAGATGACCCAGTCTACGAACCTCCCGAGGACGACAGTGAAACGTCCACCACCAATTCATTGCTAGACTTGGGAGTAGATGCCCTCCTGTCTTTGCCCCGAGAGCAAGCAATAGAGGGCCTTCAAGCTTACGATAAAATCAGGCTGAAGCTCAAAGATTTCTTCAAGCCATTTGCAGAACAGGGAAAGATCGTTACGGAGAAAGAGGTAAGAGATTTTTTTGGTTCAATAAAGAAAGAATCTTGATTGCGTAGTTTTATCAGTATATATACAAATTTAATGACGATAGTTACAGAGATAAATTCTTTGAGTTGGTAGGTGCAAACTATCTATAAGAAAGGTCCAAATGTGAAAGGCACCTTACTTTTTCTTCTCCTTCTTCTTGGAGTCCAACTTGGCAAACTCGTCTTTCCATATCGAGTTGCCTTGTTCCTTTGAAATCAGAGGGAAGATCAAGTTGAAGACGTCGTCATACCATTCAACAGGAATGAATCTGATTCCTTCTTTGACTTCATCTGGAATTTCTTCCAATTCATTCTCAATATCTTTAGGAAAGATGATGGTGTCACATCCGTATCTTTTGGCACCTAACGTTTTTTCTCTAAGTCCTCCAACTGCCAATACTCTACCGGTAACAGTGATTTCACCAGTCATTGCGATCGATGGAGGTAAGGATTGGTTTAATGCTAACGATATTAACGATGACGTAAATGCAATACCTGCAGATGGTCCATCTTTAGGAATAGCACCATCTGGACAATGAAGATGGATATCTGCAGACTCGAAGAATCTGTTGTCAGGAAATTTCTTGACCATGTACAGTTTAGCAAACGAGTAGGCGATCGAGGAAGATTCCTTCATGACATCCTTCAAGCTACCTGTTACATTGACACCTGCATGGCCTGTACCCGAACCAATTGAATTGGTCAAAATCGACTCAATGTAAAGAGCATCACCATTACCAGAAGAAGAATATGAGAGACCAGTGGCTACACCCGGTGGAGGGACATCATATACTCTGTCCCTTGTATAGACTTCAGGTCCAACAAAATCTTTCAAATTCTCTGGCGTGATTTCTAGTTTTATGGAGTCAGGGATCTTCAATTTTAATGGTTCCTCGTCCTCCTCAACCTTATTTTCTTTGTCTGATTCTTCTTGACCTTCCTTTTCAGCTTCACCTTTAGAAGTGCTTTCTTCAGAGGAATTGATTTCGGAAGCTGTCTTAGTGGCTTCTTTGTCGATCGCAAAAGATTCTGCCGACTCAACTTTTTCAGTTTGATTGGCTTCTGCACTAGAGGCAACTTCAGAAGTCTTTAATGATTGTGGAGCTGACTTGGCAGCCTTTTCTTCCAAACCTTCAACTTGTTCAACAATTTTCAATGAAACTTTACTAATAATTCTGGTTATCAATTTCTTGATATTTCTTAAACCACTTTCACGACAATACTTTTCAATTAACTTGGCAATGGATTCGTCTTTTATGACAACCTTACCTTCATCTAGTCCGGCTTTCTTGGTAGCATCTGGAATCAAGTGCCTCTTTGCGATCTCAATTTTCTCATTGTTCGTGTATCCAGAAACGTCGATTATTTCCATACGGTCTCTCAATGGAGCAGGAATGTTACCAAGATAGTTCGCAGTGCAAACAAATAATACCTTGGACAAATCAACCTTAACATCAATGTAGTTATCCACGAATGCGTTATTTTGTTCGGGATCTAAAATCTCTAAAAATGCAGAAGCTGCACCTCCCGACCTTGATAAGTCTAACTTGTCGATTTCGTCAATTAACATTAATGGATTTGAGGTCTTGGCTTGCTTCAAGGCCGAAATAATACGACCAGGAATTGAACCAACGTACGTTCTTCTATGACCTTTAACTTCATGGACATCCTGAATACCACCCATGGCAATTCTCACGTATTTGCGGTCCAATGTCTCGGCAATGGATTTGGCAATAGAAGTCTTACCGGTACCTGGAGGACCCGCTAAACACAATATTTTACCATCCACCTTACCGGAAACTCTACCCATGGAGATGAATTCCAAGATTCTGTCTTTTACATCTTTCAAACCATAATGATCACGGTCCAAAATTTCACGGGCTTGTTTGACGTTAAATCTATCTTTTGAGTATATTCCCCAAGGGATAGAAGTTAACCAATCCAAGTATCTTTCACTCACACCGACTTCGCTGGAATGCTCACTTTGATTTTCTATTTTCGACTTCTCAGCATAATAAGCCTCCAATGCCTCTTCGGTCATTTTTAAATTTGCCAATCTTTCATCGTATTTCTGGGTCTTTTTGTCTTCCGATTCAGATAAACCAGCTCTCTTTTGTAATTCTCTAATGAACTCTTTTATGAATAGCCTGGTTTGATGTTCATCAGCTTTAGAGCTTAAGTTGTGAATAGTGCTTTCTTTGATCAGATTGGCTTTTATTTCGATCTTTAGCAATTCTAGGGCTTTTGACAATCTTGTCTCCACATTCAATGATTCTAATATCTCCTGAATCTTCTTTGGATCACCATGTATGGTAGATCCTACAAAATCGGCAAACCTCGCAGGATCATTTACCAAGTCGGTGATCTCTTTAATTTGAAGCTTTTGAAGCGGGTTCTTTCCACCCATTTTACTTAATGAAGTCTTCAATGCTTCGACCAAAGACTTAATTTCAGTAGAAGATTTGTCAAATGGATCTTCTTTTATTGGTTTAACAGTGGCGTAAGATACTTTGAGGTTCTTCAAATATGAAGTGGGGGACTCTTCGAGTTCGTCCTTTTTTATTTCACTCTCAGCCTTTCTGGTATCTCTTGGGGAGTTCAAGTCCTCAAGCTGACATCTCTCGAGAGGATATGCTAAAACATTGAATACACCAGGTCTGAGTGTATTGTGTCTAATGATCTGACAATGAATACCGATGTCATAAACACTTTCTTTATCTTTAATGATGTCGGTATCGGCTTCTCCTTGATCCTTTACATGAAACAACACAAAGTATGGCTCCCTTCTATCTATGATGGTGTAGATTGATCTGATAACCTCTGAATCAGTGATGTTGATGGCGAAGGGACGACCAGGAAGTGGAGGACGATCTTTCATTGGGATAGCAAGTAATGGCGGATATAATCCAGTGGATGAATCTTTGTTGGGAGGGGAGCCATTTGGTGGGGCTCCTCCCGCTGGTGGCGCAGGTGGAGATCCACCATTCGCAGGGGCACCAGGGGCACCAGCAGAGCTACTTCCTGAAGTAGAGCCAGACTCTGAATCGGCAACTGATTCCTTCTCGGAGCTCACTTCTGGTTCTTCATTTCCTTGTTTTTCGCTTTCTTCCTTTTCGCCTTCCTTGATTTCAGACTCTTTATCTTCAATTTGTTCTGGCTTAGAGTCGTCATTTTCTGGTTTGTCAGCAGTCGGAGTTGGATCACTTTTGTCGTCTTTACTGTTTGATAAAAGTTGACCAGAACCATAGGCACCTCTTTGAAAAAGGTTGTAATTTTCTACTTCATAGCTTGAATTCAAATCCTTGATTCTGTAGGTGGTAGGCAACGGCTTTAAGGCAGTAGTGGCAAATCTTAACCCGAGCTGTGATCTCGAGGGATACCTACCTAAGTTCTTCAAACAGTTACCCAGTCTCATTACTGCGCTTCTGCTTCTTTTGCACAAAGAGTCAATATATAACTGCTGTAACTAAATTGGTTAGGTGTTGCCTGAAGTTAAGCGTATCGACGCAGTCTCGGCGTATGCGCTTTCGGCGTGTGCGGTTTTGGTGAGACCAACTTAAATCACGTGCGCACGCTAGATTCTTTATGAGTAGCACAAGACATAGTATAGTTTTGCGGCAATTTTTCAAAAGCAAGCTGCCTCGTATGGCGAAGACCTTGTGCCACTTTAAGTTCGTGTAGAAATAAGTAACACTACATAATATTTGGGAAGTGCATCTCCCCAAAATGGGGTATATTTACTAGTTATTAATTAAAAATCGTTTGTGCATGTAGTATTGTAAACACTTGTAATAATACAGAAGGCAGCCTCAAAATGGCAATTGGGCTATACATTTTATAAATGCTCATTTCTGGAGCAGCTGAGTTATTTTTTCAGAATTTTAATGAGTTCATTCAGTCAATCTTGAAAATGTTTTTCCTCTTTTTTCTGGAATAATCAGGCGGAGGAGTATCTTCATCCAATCTGCGCTTCTTGGACTGTTTAGGTGGGCTGTCACCATCCCCTGCAGCAAAGTTTTCGTCTTGATAGTAGTTGAGCGAGTTCAAATTTTCATCCTCAAGTCCAAAACTCTTCGAGTTCTTCTCCGGTAAAGCGAGAATCCTCGAGGTAGTCGATTTCCGAAGTTGCAATTTTTTCCTTTTATTCTTTGATTTCGTCTCATCGTCATACTTTAGACCATTCATCGTGGAATTTGCACTGGCAAATGTTTCGTCATCAGTGTGCGAGAACAGGGCGATTTTTGAATCGAAATCGCTCTTTGTTTCCACCTTCTTGAAAGGAAGCGAGTTTGCTTGCAGGGACGCTCTACTAGGGGTAAAGTCTGGAGAATCAGGATTGGATTCGGATGAAGATTTGTCGAAGCCACGTAAATGCTTGGATGGTGTTTTGGCTGGAGTTGGCCGTTTGGATTTTAGCACTGTATTCCCTATCTCACCTTCTGGCTCTTTGTCAGCAATTGCCAGCGACGTGGAAAGATCTGCTGGAATCTCCTTCAATTCGGAATTGTCTTTCGAGATATTTGTCGGAGTACGTTCCTCTGGACTATCAAGAACCTTGTCTTTGGTGGTACCATTTATAGCCAGAGTGTTTTGTGTATCACTTTTCTTTAACATGTCATATTTCTGAGTCCTTATTCCAGGGTTCATCAACATAGTAAACTTGTTGATATTCTTTGATGTGATGTATGTTCTTTTTGGGACTATAGGCGAGAGTATATTGTCTTTTTTCAGTATATTGGGAAGTTCTGATTTCATGCTGAATTTGGCAAGTGTGAAAGGTGAAAGTCTTTCTGAGCCAGTCCCACCCGTTAGACTTCTTTGACCATATGGCGCCGGTTGTTGCAAGGAGCGTATCTGAGCTTTTAGTTTAGTGTTTTCTTCTTTCATAGAGTCAAGACGAGCATCTTGTAATTTGAGCTTGGTGGAATGCTCTTGTTTGAGCTTATTTGTGTATAATTCATAGTCATTGACTTGGGTTTTCAACCTTGCAGTTTCATTAGTTTCCTTGCCTGGCTTTATGGGTGTTTGATTTAAAACGACAACTCGGTGAATTCCTAATATAATCAAGGTTTTTCTTCGCTGGTTTTCAGCTTCTAACTTTGATATTTGCTCTCGTATCTCGTAGTGATTTCTTATTCGATCTCGACCCCCCATACTGCTATGTTTACAATCCATGCAGCGCTCGCTCCTGCTTTTCCTCTGTTTGTATTGATGATTTGATGCGCGTTCGGGCACGTGCGGGGCTCGCTTACCGGGGATCAACTCATTTGACACTAAGTAGAAGGGACCCTCAATAGTCAAGGGTGGAGATGACAGAAGGCGATTATAAAGTCGTGAAAAAACGATTGCCCAACATTTATCGTGCGTGCGACGGGGACTATGCGAAATGGCGAATTTTACACAGAGAAAGACTTCTCAAGTCACCTCACCATAAGGTTACTATTACAAGTAAGCGTATTGATGTTGAACTCAAAAAAGATGCTGATGATTACGAAGATATGTTAGTAGGTAAAGGTCACACGATACCACCAGATGAATTTCTCGACGAAATTAAGCCCGGCTCAATAAAAATCCCTGTAAAAAATCGAGACGAATTTTTCCAAGACAAACAATTGCCATCATCGGAATTGCTCAAGGTGCTTCATTATTTTACGAGTAAAAAGTTTTCGTCAGATAAAAAATTTCAGCGTATATTTGACGAAAGTGCGCTACTTGCATTCGGAATGTTGGTTGAGCAATGGGTAGACGAACTCATTGATGAAAAGGCCGCTCGAATGTTCATCAAGAGGTTTGAGAAAGAAACACCTTTAAATAAATTCGAAGTACTAAATGAACTGAAAGAAAGTGAAGAGAGCGAAAGTGAAGAGGGCAAAGAAGAAGATGAAGATGAGGATGAGGATGAGGATGAGGATGAGGATGAGGATGAGGATGAGGATGAGGATGAGGATGAGGATGAGGATGAGGATGAGGATGAGGATGAGGATGAGGATGAGGATGAAGATGAAGTTGAACACGAAGGTGAACAGGACTCAGAATGATAGTAACTGTATATATAATGATTTACGACATTTCTATAAAGACATATTGTACAAAGAAACTTACTCTTTTGGAGTTTCGGATCCAGATGGTTCAGCTTCTTGAACTGTTTCCTCAGCTTGCTCAGGCTCGGCAGTTTGTGGCTCAGTGGATTCTCTAGCAGCTTTGTCGGCTTCGACCTTCTTTTGGTACAAAGCTTCCTTACCAGCATCCTTGGAGCTGGTCTCAATGCCAAACACTCTGTAAAGTAATTCTTGAGTATCTTGTTTGTTAACCATCAAGTTAATGTTGGATTTGCCTTTCCACAAGGGCAAGAATAAGTCTTCCTTGTCCTCTCTATTCACAGTTAAGAACACACAACCTTCTTCCATTTCATCAAGTCTAGCTGAGAAATTTGGGTCGATACCAGACGTCTTGACTTGATGAATCTTTGGGAATGCTTCTTGAAACAAAAATTCCAAAAGCTTAAGATTACACGAAACTTGCCTCTTGGAACCCAAAAATGGTCTGATGGTGTGCAAGGACTCGTTTTGCACTCTCCAAGCACAATTACCGGAGTCATTTCTTTGCGCAACAAAAAGCTTGATACCAGCGTGGACAATCTTGAGCTTTTGCTCTTCGATAGTAAGAATATCCTTGACAATAGGAGATACGTAATAAATGGTTCTTAATGGTTCACCGGTGGAGTTTCTGACCAAGGTAGAGTCACGAGCGAAATTCTCCGAGATTTCATAGAATGGCCAGCATCTAGCCAATTGCTCATGATCTGACGGAAGGAAAATGAAAGGCTCTTCGTTGGCATCTCTAGGCATCTTTTCCTTTCTTTGGGCCTGGTGTTTGAATGGAGCATCGGTCTTTGGTTTGGCGACTTCGGTCGATTCGGTCTTTTGTTTCTTTGAAGCATCTTCAGTTTCTTCTTCATCGACGTTTCTCTTATTGCTTTCTGGGTCGACCTTTTCAAAAACAGTGATGAAGAATCCTCCAGTATTCTGTAAATGTGGGTACACTCTGATACAGTTCTCCAATCCAAATTCTTTGGCTTCTTCGGTGGTAGGAGGGAAAACAGACTCAGGCAAGTCGGAGCCTTCGTGCGTTTCCTTGATGGTCATATCCTTGGCGAAAACTCTCCAATCACTTACACCTTTTCTTCTAACTAAACCAGGTAGCTCGTTGTCGCAGTTGACCACCTTTATCTGCTTACCCCACTTTCTCAAAGCAGCAGCCACCACGGCTTCATTTTCGACCGGTGATAATGAACAGGTTGAGTACACCAATCTTCCACCTTTCTTCAATAATTGTAATCCTCTATTCAAAATGTTTAGTTGTAAAGGATGCAAACCAAGAGCATTCCCAACAGTGAAATCCTTCCACACGTTGACGTTCTTTCTCATAGTACCATCACCCGAACAAGGCACGTCACAAAGAATTCTGTCGAATTTCAAGAATTCGGCAGCTCCGTTCAATTTAATTCTAGGGAACAACTGGGCATCATGGTTTACAACCATGAAGTTTGCTGAGTTCAATCTTTTGACTTGGTGAACCAACATATGAGATCTTTTGTAATCGGAATCATTGGCTAATACCAAACCAGTAGGTGCTTCAGCTTCATCATTGGCATGCAAGGCTTCAACCAATTGAGCGGTTTTGGAGCCAGGAGCGGCACACATATCTAAAACATTGTGATGAGGCTTGATATCCATCAACAACGGTGGGATCATGGAAACAGCTTCTTGTCTTGAAATATTTCCAACATCAGTCTCAATCACCAAAAATCTTTGGGTTTTGGCAAACTCCTTATTTTTACGAATAACACCCTTGGAAACGTCTATTTGCCAACCGAGTTGGTTGGGATAGTAACTCAAGTTCTTTGGTGTAAGCTTTACTCCTTCAAACTCAACATCCTTGAGCTTAGACACGTGATTGTTGATGAAGTTTTCATTAATTTCATTAGCATGTTTTCTGGATCCTGTAATACGAAAGGTCATTGGCAAATTGTCTTGACAGTGTTTCTTGAACGAGTCCCATTCGTCTTCTGGGATGAAGTTCATTGCCTTGTAGTAGGTTTCCCATTTCTCACTTTCTCTTGTGGCATCGGACCAGGAAGGGTCACGATCTTCAGAATCCCCACGCTTTCCAAAGTTTTTACCACCTTTCCTTTTGAAGTTTCTTTTACCCATACTGCTAAGCTTGTTTTGAAGTGACCTTACAGTTTGTATCTGCCTAAGCATATATCGAGATTGGCAAGTGAACTTATTTTTTTTACCGGTGCAAAACGAGATGCGATCACGTGGATTGTCACCTGAAATGTCAAGTCATCGCGTGGCTATAAGTCAAGAGCTTCCTCGTATAATACAACAACTCAATTTTGGTTAATGATGAGGCAGGTACGTAAACCAATCTTGTTAATCAGTCAAGCAGGTCTGCTCCTAGTTCACCTCGAGTCTTGAAATCCCTGATACATATACTACAGGCTACAGTGACATTTTGCGCGTCACAGCTGATGTTTAAGAAGCGCTCACTAGCCGAAATTTCACTTTATCCGATTTAGACTTTATTTTGGGCGGGGGAAGCACTGACGCCTCCGCGCCTCGTTCCTGCCCCAGGCGAAAACAGCGATGATTACAATGTCTAAGGTCACGTGCATATAATTGCCACAAAAGGATAGGAATAGGTGACAGGTCTCTAATTCCAAATAACGAATTTACAATTCTATGGAAGGTAGAAGGTATACGTGATTTGACGCTATCATGGCTTCCAGACGAAGGCTACGATTTGGTGCTGTAAGTACATTTTGGTATCCTGGCTTATGTTACCGTTGCCATAGGTCACATAAAGCTTATTTGGGTTATCTCGTTATGGGGCATTTTACTAACTAGCAGATCGGAGCCTTTTTAGGCTTTTCTGCCTATAAACGATTGGAAATAGACAATCAGTATATTAGTCCAGGAAACGTTCTAGGTGGATATTATTCAAAGATGCGAACTACAGGGGCTAGTAAACTATTTGAATCGATGCCGGCTAATATACAACAATCCCGACTAAACCCTGAGATCATATTGAAAACGTTACGATCAGACATATTGACACCAGCTAACCTAGGATTGGAAAATTACTTACTAGTTATGCTATTTTTGCTAGTCAACTTCTCCAAGTGGATAATATTTGGTCGTCTCAGTCCAAACGAAGTCAAGACCTTGCGGGATAAAATCACATACACAGTTTGGGAATTTTGGGTAGGCTTCATTATATTTTACTGCAATTGTTTTGCATTTGACTATTCGATTATTCGAAGCGAATTGTTCAAGTTCGGCGGCCTTTTCTTGTGCTTTCTGTTGTTGAAAGGATTCCACTATTTGGCAGAAGCAAGAGGCAACAGTATATTTGCAAACTCGAGTCGCACTCTTAATAGTATGGAAAACTTAGATTCTCATAGTATTCGCGGTCATACTCATACTCAAGTCAAATATGTGGGAATAAGGTTTGCAACCGGTTTGGTTCTACTTCACTTGATTGACTTGTTGCTTACCTGCAAGTTTTTCCATGAGGTGATACAAAGGTACGATGGCAATTGGGGCTGGTCGAGAAACCCATCATATAGAGCGTTGTTTGCTTCCTATTTTGCCCAGGCAAACTCCTCGCTACCCATACCACATTCGGCTATTTTCATAGAAGACAACATTCTTCTAGCCATATTTGGATTTGAAGTGCTATATAACGCTCCGTTGATTTTTATGACGTCAATTAGATTCACGGTGAACTTCTACGAATACCTTCGCTACGAAGGATTTCCTTCTAGCGATGAAGACTTGGATGATGATGCTGAGTCCTACGATAGAGCAATATGGAATGTTACTAAATTAAAAATAATTTACACTAGTGAATTTTTGGTGAATCTTCTACGCTTCTTTATGATTTGTTTGTTCTCCGTCATATTTATTTATGTTTACACGTTTCCCTTTCATATCTTACCATCCTCATATTTGAGTTTACGAATGTTAGTTGAAAAGGCTCGGTGTCTAGTCAATTTCAAAAAAAGGCAATTTGCTCTTCAAAAGTTAGATACCCCAATCGCATCTTCACCTGAACCTGACAGATGTATCATCTGTTACGGTCTGATGGTCAACCCAAGGGAGTGGAGAAAATTACCACATTGCAACCATCTGTTCCATTTCAATTGCTTGAAAAACTGGTTCGAACATTCCCAATCCTGCCCTATTTGCAGGGAAGTCATGTAGCCTTCCCCTCTTTACTATTCTTATTTTTTTCCAGTGATTTATTGTTTTGGCGTTCTCTAGTTCATTTCTTAATATATAATATACAATTTTTAAATCTACATTCAATGATAGAGCAATAGCCGTTCACCTCCCCATCGTATTTTATATGGTTCGAGGTAGTATAAAAATATATGATGACCGATATCCCGTGGAGAAATTGAAATAGAGAATTGAAATTTGGTATGACGAAGACAACAGAACTGACTTTGTATTCTGTGTTTATTCCACAATTCTTTAGAAGTAGTTGCCGCTCGAGCTCGTATTTGTTATACCGGCCGTCAAGGTATCTATATCGGTTTCATCGTTGGTAATTTGTTTAGTGAAATCCACGATATTGCTGTGATGGCCATTTTCCGAACCACCATTGGCCAACTGGCCGTCTTCGTTGGGTACTTCATTTATAAAATCGTCGTATCTGTAATCTTCGTTGTCGGCCTTATTACGGTTGGAATCTGCTTCACTGGCTTCGCCAATAACACCGCCCTCTTGTTTTGCTTGGTCGTTGGTTTGAGCTTCTGCAAACCCATCGTAAAACTGTTCCGGAGACTGAATCGAGCTTTTCGTTGATGGAGACGGAATGTCATCACCAACCTTCCCTATCGAATTTGAGTCAATATCTCCTTCTGATTGGTGGCTCAAATTTTTAGTTTGTCTGTCTTCTGATTGTACTTCACGATTGTTATGTTCGAGATTGTTGTTGCTCGTATCAGCCTCATTAATGAACTGATTACCTTCATTCAAATACTGATTGTTTGATTCCTCCAACTCTTCCAGATTGGAAGGGGTAGAGTTTGATTCAGAAGGGTTGAAATCGTTTCCATCAACATCGAGCACCGATCCTTCTGCAACTGACGCAGCCATAGCGGCCGCAGCTGCAGCTTCCTTGGCTTGCTTTTGGGAAGATCTGTTTTCTCCTCTCACTTGTCTAAGAGCTTGCTGTTCACGATATTTTGCCAAGTAAATTTTCAATACTTCGGCGTAATTTTCGAACCCCAAATCATGCATCGAGTACAAAATATCTTCACCATTGATTGTCTTACGTTTGTCACGAAGACATTTGTCACTGGCCTCGCTAGTAATAAACGATATGAATTCCGATACGCATTCTTGCATACACTCTTTAGCATCTTTGGATACTTTAGCAGTAGTTGGCAACGTGTTTTTCATGAGTCTGGCTACATTCGCTATTGGTAGCCAACGATCTTGTTCTCTCAACTCAACGTCGTGAGGATTCAAGTTATTCGGATCCATCGTGATATTAATTATGTGTTTTAGTTTGTTTAGTAGTCTAAATCAGTTCTTACTTTTAATATGGATAGGGATGGCAGTCTATGGATTAAAGTCTTGGGCGAGGAAACGTTTTAGGTAATAGACTGAAACTTAAATTGGAATAGATTTTGAGCTGAAAAATTATTGATTCAGTTAGTTGATATAAACTTTTTGTTATTGCATGTATCCGTCAAATGACAAAATTCTTGACTAGAAATATGATTATTATTATCTTAACGGTCTATGGCTATAAATGATATGCTTCATGCTGCATGTAAATTTTTCCACTAATTTGAATACTAACATTCTCGTGATGTAACCTGCGAAATAAGATAAGTCCCCCGCGCTTCTAGGCATCGCTGCTAACGCCGCGATTTACAGTTTACACATCAGAGCTTATACAGACGCGAAGCCACTATATATCTTAAAACATCTAAGCATTGGCAGTTCATGGTCAAAAAAGTAAAACAACCTTCTAGCGAGTTTGAGCCTGAGCTCTTGGCCCAGCCCAATGTCTCGAACAGCACATCATCAGGAGCTACTTTTTTAATATTGTTACAGTTTTTGACTAAGCTCTTGACCTTTGCACTTAACCAAGTCCTAATCAGATTCATATCGCCCAAAATTTTCGGTATCTCATCATATTTGGATTTTTTGGTTTCAACCATCCTATTCTTCAGTAGGGAGGGGGCCAGGCTAGCAATTCAAAGAACTGCGTCGGCCCAATCAATCAGTGAAGAAGATACGGGACGACAGACCAAACGGTATAATGCTAGCACGCCGTCTGGTGTGCTGCAAAGTATAGTCAATTTTGGGTTCATTCCGTTATTAGTGGGAACCCCCTTATCCTTGGCCGTTTTTTACTGGCAATTCCAGACAAGCTTGTTCCAAAATTCAATATCGAAGTTACCATATCACCAAATCACCATTTTATTGATCTGGCTCCTGATCTTACTAGAGACTTCGGTTGAACCGATTTATATGATCAACCAGTTTAATCTTAATTTCAAAAGGAGATCCAAAATCGAGGGGATAGCAATTGTGGTCCGGTGTGTTTTTACAGTTGCAGTAATTGCTTTTTGCAAGACTTTATTGGCGGAGCTGAATCCTTTGGATTTTGATGGTTTGGCCGTGCTTGCATTTGGCTTGGGTCAATTCGCCTATTCCTCTACAGTCGCATTCCTATATATCTTGAGTTTCAGCTCTGACAATAAGGCTAAACCAGTTGAAAAACAGCTCCTGTATTCGGTTCAAAAGATATACACAAGCGATGCTGAGTTCTTTTATTTCAACAATAGTGTTGTCACTATTTGGAAAAGTCTATTTGTACAAATGATCTTCAAGCAGTTTCTAACTGAGGGTGACAAATTGTTGATCAATTACCTTTGTTCTCTTGAAGAGCAGGGTGTTTATTCAATAATTACCAACTACGGTTCAATCATCGCGAGACTTGTTTTCCAGCCAATTGAGGAGTCTATTAGGTTGATGTTCACAAGAATGCTTTCTTCCTTAGACGACAAACAGAATAAGAGTAAGGCAATCCCTGAAAACAAGGCAAACATTGTTCGCTCTTATGAGATTATGAAAAACTTGTCAATTTTTTACCTCAACTTTTCTATTTTGATTTTGTTGGCAGGAGTAAACAACTCGTCGTATTTATTGAGATTGCTACTTGGATCGAAGACTACAAAATGGACCGACACCAATATATTTGAAATTTTCCCACAATACGTGATCTATATCCCTTTTTTGGCGTTCAACGGAATATTCGAAGCTTTCTTCAGCAGTATTGCTACAAGTGCGAGTATTCAAAACTTTTCGTTATTCATGACTTTCCTGAGTGTGGTGGTATTGGTCAGTCTGTACGTTTTCATCGACTACTTTGGACTTGGCTTGAGCGGATTGATATTATCAAACTCCATCAACATGATTCTTCGCATTATTTATTGTTCCTCCATGATTAAGCAGTTCTTCAAGTCGTACAATATGCCTGTTTCAACATTGGAAATAATGAACCGGACCAAAAATCCAGTCAACCTCGCAGTTTTCCTCGAATTGGTCCATCATAAAATCATATTGAATGGAGCATGGTTCACTACGACGTTTAAGCAATTCGCCCAAAGCGCTTTGGTATGTTCTGTGGGTTTTGTTGGTATGTGCTTTTCTGAAAGAGATCTTATAATGGACAATTTAGATGGGCTACTAGCACGCTTCAAAACTAAGAAAGACTGAATAGTTTCATTTATCGATACAAAATCACATTGCACACACCGTAGCACTTCTTAAATTAAATAAAGTATCAAAATTTATGGCCCTATAAGTATGTTTGGTTGCACCAATTTTCGAAAAAAGAATAGTCACACTATTAGGCACTATATTGACGGTACATTATTCCAGCCTTCCGGCTCGCCTCCTCACGGGTAACGGACTGTGCTGAATTGCTTCCCTCCAGTGATATTGTTACTCATTGCCTATCATCGCTTAACTGATTACTCGAGTTGACGAATGACGGACCGCGGGGATCGAACCGGGCACGGTTGTACTCTCCTTCAAATAGTGCGCAGTTAACGCGTTTCTGCCAAAAGACCATCACAGTCACAATTTGAGAAGTTTTTTCGCTCATGAGCTCTCGGATGGAAATTTGTACCAGTTTAGCTTAGCCCAGGATAAACTACTTCATTCTTTCTCTGTACATCAAATATTTCGGTTACATCTCCATACATATCTTGGCACTTGAAAGGGTACGGTAATTCTGATTGATCCAATACGTATTTTCGTTGATAGTCTAGTATATGCAGGCCCAGTAGGTTGTGAATAAAGTCTGGTAGAGCATCCGATAAAGTAGACAGTAAGAGACATGTCAGTAGTGGAGTTACTGAAAACTGTTGATTCCCTTGCCAAATTGATAGTAGAGCGTACAAATGAGCTTGAAAAACTCAAAAATTTGTATAACGAAAATCTTGAGGTAGTCAACCAGTATGTTAGAAACATTCAAGACATGGTAGGGTCAGATCAAGAAGCCGATGAGATCGAAGAAATGGACTTCACTAACATTATCAAAACCCCAATATCGTGCCCTAACTGCCTGTGTGAAGTTTACAGCAATGAACCCAAGTCAAATTTTATACTTGTGCCGAAGAACCAATTGAAACGAATACCGATGGCCTCGCCAGAGTCATCAGTGAATATAGATTCCAAACTTGAGCGGCTTTCGATAGCAGACAAAGACGATTCATGTTCTTCAAAGGAAGCTTACCGAATTCCAAGGGAGACTATTACACAGTCTCCCTCTCCAGCAAACACCTACAACACCTACAACCAGTCTAGACACAACAATGCCAAATCCAAAAGGATGTGCTCCTATTGCAAAAAGACAGGCCATTCGCGAGCAAAGTGTCTAGTGCGGCTTCTGACACCACCACATGAAAATACCAAGTAAGTATCAAAAGTTCAAAGCATTTCACAGAATGAAATTATTTCTATATTACATAATTAATATACAGTTATTTGCTTGATTGGGCCATGGCTTCTATATTGGTGTTAGTATTTCTCTGAAAATGTGACAAGTTCCTCTACTTCAAAATATCTGGAAACTTGAAACCATATATTGTAGCTTCATGCAGAATTCTTGCCATCGTCTCATCTTTTACTTACCTCTTCTAGATGCATCTTGTAATAATGTGCAATCCACAGAGTTAGGACTCATGTGAACATAACGGACGGTGGAACCTCTTATGAACAAGTTTTTCACTGATTGCAAGTGTGGATACTTGCTTTCGTTAACACATGATATGTTGTCCAACTTCAAGTTCAAGTATTGGTCGACTGACTTCAAAATCCCCTTGATTTCTATGTCGTTTTTTAACTCGACAACTACCTCTTGATCAACAAGAGTTTTGAAAAAACTAAAAAACAACATTTTCACTGCACTAATTCTGTTTCAACTACTATTGATTGTTTGTCTGCTGAAGGCACCTCGATCAGTTTTTGTCAGTTCAACCCGCACTGTTAAAAATGGTCACAAAATTGGAAAAAGATTTTGCTACTATATACCGTACTGACTGCAAAATAATGAGTATTGCTGATTTATCGCTTCGTAATTATGTAGTGTTATGCTATATGTGGCTGATCGAGTCTAGTTTGTTTTGGAATAAGTTGAGTGAGCCATTCTCCAATTCAGCCTGCCTTCTTTTCTTTTCTCTTTTCTTAGCATGCTTCTTAGAGTTCCTTATTTTGTTTTTTCTTTTTCTACTTTCCTTTCTTCTAGCTATTACAGCCAACTCATCATCTGATCTGAATTTAAACTCGGTAATAAGCTGGAAGTTGTTGATGTTCGAATCCAAGCTTATATCATAAAACGATGGGCCCGGGATAAACCCGTACAAATCGGTTTTCGAAGAATTATTTTCTTGGAAGAGTTGTTCGTCAACCAATTCAATATTTGGGTCCTCACTGTTAGGTAAGCTGTTGTATTGATTTATGTAATTCTGATTGGAAAAGACTGGCTGCTGAATGTATATGTAATTTGAATTGAATTCCGGCCTCCAGTCAACAATATCGGGTGAACAACAGTCAACTAGTGATGGGTCAGAATCATTTATTGTATGGGAAAATGGCTCAGAGAATGATTTCGTCTGCTCAAAAGCTGATATTTTTGGTAGACTATGGCTATTCTCATCGGTGCAAGGCTCTTCGTGATGAATTATTTTTTTTGGTTGAGTGGAAGAATCTTGGAACTTGTTCATGGTGCTATTCTCTCGCTGCATTTGATTCTTCTTCAGGTTGGCCCTTGGCCTTTTAATTGTAGGCTGAGCATCATCTGAGGCGTTCAAATAGTTGGATGGCGATCTTCCTCTTATTGTCAACGGTGGTGTTTGCGTATATGCGATATCGACTGAACTTCCGTCATCGAAATAACCAACCAAGACTACCCTCAAAATGAAGTGCCGGCTTGTTAAGGTTGGCTTTTTGACATTCAAAAAAGAAGAAAATTGTATCCTTTCATACCTAGCGGCGGTTGCTGCTTTCTTACTGGTCGGATAAGTCTGGAGTATTGAATTGGCGTTATATTCGAATTCAGAGAAGTCCAGGAATAAAAGCTGATTGAGTGAGGAGATTTTACTTTCATTCCTTATATTTGTAGTTTTTCTAATCAACTGATGGTCAGGCAAACTTCCAGGTATTGCTGGAAATATGGGAGGTGGTGTCTGGGGGCCTTTGTCTCGTTTTGCTGTATGCTGTACCAATGGAACTTCGAGATTATCTTCTTGACACCTCGCTCCTAATCTGATTGCAAAATATGCCAAATTAGAGTACCGATCAAATTCGTCTTGAATGAGGAATTTTTCCTTGGATATGGTGTCAAGCTTATGATTTTCAAAGTTGAACGATGCCACCAACGTGAAATAATTTCTTTTATATCCAACCCATTCGCCGTTCAACATATCAAACCCTCTATCAATCCTAGCATGAATTAGCGGCTCAATGTACTCCTTGGACGATTGAATCACTACTTTTTGTAAGGAAGCAGTGTCGCTGAATCCAGCCCGATTTTGAATTGGTCTCCCGATCTTGGTGCCACCTTACTATTAGCCTTTATGGCACTTACTTCTTTTGGCTCTTTTGTTGGAAGTTTCCTCGACGAGGCTTCACATATGGCACCAAGATTCTGCCGTGTCATCTAATATTTATGAGTAAAACAATCAAAATCTATTTACTGGAATAACTTTTAATATGCCTTCAACTTAAGTTTAATGATATATCACGGCGTTAGTGCTCAAGATTTTTATTTCTGCAAAAATTTGCAACTAAGTGCAACTAAATCACAAACTCGTTTTTATTTTTTTTGCCTCATGCTTCTCGCTATATTTATTGTATAAACAACCTATTCTATCACAGAGCGAACCAATAATCATCTCACTCTCACCGCTGAATTATGTTTTAGTGAGCTGCTCTAATATGTAAATCCAGCTATCAAGTGACATGTTTAGTTATTACTGATAGTATACTTTTTGCTGCAAATGGTGCACACACTACTCATCATTGACCTTTCTCAAAATTTTAAATTTCTTGAGATGATCATCAAGACACTTCAAGACATCAACGTAGTAAGATCGCAAATATGGGTAAAAAAGCGATTGATTCACGTATTCCTGCGCTCATCCGTAACAGTGCTCAACTGAGAGAAAGAAGTTTCTTCTTTATTGTTGGAGATGAGGCCAGAAACCAGTTGCCTAACTTACATTACTTGATGATGTCAGCTGATTTGAAGCTGAACAAGTCAGTTTTATGGGCTTACAAGAAAAAATTGGCCGGATTTACGTCCCATAGACAAAAGAGAGAAAACAAGATAAAGAAGGATATTAAAAGAGGGGTAAGAGAAGTCAATGAACAAGACCCATTTGAAGCATTTATTTCCAATCAGAATATCAGATATGTATACTATAAAGAGACTGAGAAGATTTTGGGTAACACTTATGGTATGTTGATTTTACAAGACTTTGAAGGTTTAACTCCGAACTTGTTAGCAAGAACTATCGAAACTGTTGAAGGTGGTGGAATGGTTGTTGTGTTGCTTAAGTCAATGACTTCTTTGAAGCAATTATACACCATGTCTATGGATATCCATTCAAGGTACAGAACTGAAGCACACAATGATGTCATCGCGAGATTCAACGAAAGATTCTTATTATCTCTCGGCTCCTGTGAAAATTGTTTGGTGGTTGATGACGAATTGAATGTGTTACCCATCTCAGGGGGCAAGCATATTAAGGCATTACCACCTAAAGACGACGATGAATTGTCACCCAAAGCTCTAGAATTGAAGGAGTTGAAGGACTCTCTCAGTGACATTCAACCTGTTGGTTCATTGGTTAATTTATCCAAGACAGTCAACCAAGCACAAGCAATTTTGGAATTTATAGACGTGATTTCAGAGAAAACTTTAAGATCAACAATTGCATTGACTGCTGGAAGAGGTAGAGGTAAATCCGCTGCTTTAGGTGTTTCTATGGCAGCAGCTATCTCACACGGGTACTCCAACATATTCGTTACCTCACCATCTCCAGAAAACTTGAAGACCTTGTTCGAGTTTGTATTCAAGGGTTTCGATGCTTTAGGCTATACCGAGCACTTGGATTATGATATTATCCAGTCCACCAATCCTAGCTTCAATAAAGCTATCGTCAGAGTGGATATTAAGAGGGATCACCGTCAAACTATCCAGTATATTTCTCCAAATGACCACCATGTTCTCGGTCAAGCTGAACTAGTTGTTATTGATGAGGCAGCCGCAATTCCATTACCTATTGTCAAAAAGTTGTTGGGACCATACTTGGTCTTTATGTCTTCAACTATCAATGGTTACGAGGGTACGGGTAGATCCTTATCATTGAAGTTGATTCAACAGTTGAGAAACCAGTCAACTGAAGTCGGCAGAGGTGATGATACTGAGGTCGTATCTCGTAATAACAAGGCTCAAGATATGAAGAACTCCTCGAGAAATCTTAAAGAAATTGTGTTGGACGAACCAGTAAGATATGCTCCTGGCGATTCGGTGGAAAAGTGGCTCAACAAATTGTTATGTTTGGATGTTGGAAGTCTCAAAAACTCCAGATTTTTGACAAAGGGAACTCCACATCCCTCGAAGTGTGAGTTATTTTACGTCAACAGAGATACATTATTCTCGTACCATCCAGTGTCTGAATCTTTCCTTCAAAAAATGATGTCTTTGTATGTCTCCTCCCATTACAAGAACTCTCCAAACGATCTTCAGTTAATGAGTGATGCCCCTGCTCATCAATTATATGTGTTATTGCCTCCTATTGAAGAAGGTGATAACCGTATTCCTGATCCATTGTGTGTGATACAAATTGCATTAGAAGGTGAAATCTCAAAAGACTCAGTAAGAAAATCTTTATCCAGAGGTCAAAGATCTGGTGGTGATTTAATTCCATGGTTGGTTTCTCAGCAATTTCAAGATGAAGAGTTTGCTTCATTATCTGGTGGTAGAATTGTAAGAATTTCTACAAACCCAGAATATGCCTCCATGGGTTATGGCTCAAAAGCCTTGGAACTTTTGCAAGATTATTTCCAAGGCAAGTTTACCAATATCAGTGAATCTAACGATGTAGCTGACCACAGTATCAAGAGAGTCACTGATGAAGAGTTGAAGAATGCCAGCATTAAGGACGAAATCAAGTTAAGAGACGTCAAATCGTTACCTCCATTGTTGTTGAAACTTTCAGAAAAGCCACCATACTACTTACACTATCTAGGTGTGTCTTATGGTCTAACATCTCAATTGCATAAATTTTGGAAGAGATCTGGATTTGTACCAGTATATCTTAGACAGACAGCCAATGACTTGACTGGTGAACATACACTGGTTATGATCAATGTGTTGAATGGTCGTGATAACAACTGGTTGAAGGAATTCTCGAAGGATTTCCACAAAAGATTCTTGCAATTATTATCTTACGAATTCAAGAAATTCCCTGCTATCCAGTGTTTGAATATTATTGAAGCTGTTGAAGCAGTTGACCAAGGCTCGAAGTCCAAATCCTTGATCTCCAAAGCTGAATTGGATAACATCTTATCGCCTTTCGATCTCAAAAGATTGGACTCTTATGCTAACAACTTGCTTGATTATCATGTTATAGTTGATATGTTGCCATTGATCGCGCACCTTTACTTCTCCAAGAAAACAGGCACCGAAGTTAATTTGTCATCAATCCAATCTGCTATTTTAATGGCCATTGGATTACAACATAAAGACATGGATGATATATCTAGAGAGTTGAATTTACCATCTAACCAGTCAATGGCCATGTTCGCCAAGATTGTCAGAAAATTCTCTAATTTCTTTAGAAAAGTTTTGAGCAAAGCTATTGAGGAGACATTACCTGAAATTCAAGAAGATACTTTCAAGGAAATGAACGGAGAAGAAGTCGAACACATTGATTATGACAAAGTCGAACAACAAATGAATGAGGATTTGGATGAAGCTGGTGATGAAGCCATCAAGGAATTGAAAGAGAAACAAAGAGAGTTAATCAATGCCATCAATTTGGATAAATACTCCATCGCAGATGATGCTGACTGGAATGAGGCCGCAGAAAGTGTAAAGAAAGCCGTCAATAAAAATGGTGTCGTGAGTGTGAAAAACAAGAACTCCAAGAGAAAGGCAACTGAGAATGCCGGAGAAATTTACGAAAAGGAAATGAAAGATGTCAAGAAAAAGTCAAAAAAGAGCAGAAAATAACTGGTATGATTTTTGGAAACCGAATGCGTAAATAGGGCAAATACAATATATTTATATAACGTACTTTGATTAATTCCGAACTGGATAGTGTATAATAATCTAATATTAATTATATATGCTCCTGTATCCTATCAAGTGACCAATTGACCATGTCTATTAACTTGCTATTGTTGTCGTTTTCAAAACTCGAAAAGTTGAGCTGCTTCTGTATTTCAGGACTTATTCCAGAATTGACATCCTTGTTCTTGAACAAGTGTTTATGACTTTCGACATAAGCGGGCCAAACGATGTTTTCGAAATAGTGAGGTGGATCCACCCAGAAACCTTCCACTGTATTGTATCCGTTTCTACTCTCTCTTCTCTGTTTTAAAGTATCGAACGATGCATAAAAGAAAAGTTTTGTGTCAAACAATTCAATGATTTTTGGATCGTAGAAAAGCATAAATCCATCAACAAATACCAACACCTCGTTTTCATCGATTTTGATTTTGGAGGAGACGGATGCTATTTCAACATCAGTCAATGTTAGATCAACGTCTCCTTCTAAAGACTTGATATCTACCGTGACTTGACCATTCTTGAGGCTTGTGATATATTCACTAAACTTCTCAAAGTCGATTGCTTCCGGACAATCCCAATTTAGTTCCCCAGTCTTTTCGTCTTTAGGTATTTCATGGTCAGGAAGATAGAAATCGTCTAGATGTACTATGGAAGTTTTGGGGATCAACAGCTGTAATGTTTTTGCAGTTGTAGTTTTGCCAGAAGATGAAGGCCCACCAAATGCTACAAGGGTGATTCTATTTGAGTTTGACATATTCCAGGTCTATCTAAAACTTAACTGTGTTTGTGTAATGGAACCAACACTGTTGTTTAGTCCGGCGTTCAATATTTATGTATGTACTGGTTGGGAAAGTGGGGTACGAAAGGCAGGAATAGATTATGCTTAACTTTACACCGAATAATTCAATGCGATTTGACAGCGCGCGTGCATAAACCTAGATTAGACGATCGGTTGTGAACAAAAAGTTTGGTTAGTAATTTGAAAAATGTAACCCTGGTGCTGCGGATCAAGATTACTTGGCCTGAATGATCTAGAAATGTGAATAAAATACGTGCTATTTTTTTGTTGGTAGATTTTGGGTAAATGATAGGAATAGCAAACAGTCAGTTTCCGGATTAACCCGTCTTATCTATTGAAGGCAGCTCGATGCATGTCCAAAGCACGTGAACTATTAAGCTATCTATAATTCATTAAAGAGCTGGACCTTAAACAATTACTTCACTCGAACTTACCAGAGGCGATATAGGTAGTAGGGCGTCGACATGATGTGGGTCTTTGGAGTGGTGTGTAAATTTTGCATATACTAGAAAATCAATAGAATATTTTGGCCCCTCGGCTATTAGCTACGCTAAAATTAGTTTCTCGTGGATACATCATAATCGACGCCGTGAATATCGTTGTCTACACAAGGGTGCTATTCATATCAGACCCAACATAAACTCAGAATTATAGACGGCAACGATAAGGCATTCCTTTTGAAGTAATATGCATTGGAAGAAATTATTTAAACATGCATGTAGTAATCGTTTTAACAATCTATAATGTTCAATTGGTAGTATGCAAAAAAAGGGGGGATACCTAAACTGGTAAGCATTCGATTTCGAAGTAACTTGAGCACGGCTAGAATTTGGCAACTACGAGAATAAATAGCTCGAATTGAATACGAAACATTATGCTGGCATATTTTTGAAGCAATTTAGTGATTTCGCATTGTTGCAACCAAAGTTCTAGTCAAGCAAATAAATTTCTGATTCATGAAATTAGCTCATGATTATTGAGATTTGCCCAAAAGTTCTTCTACCTTCTGCCTACAGCTCTTAACAGCCTATGGCACACCCCATTCGGGTACTGAACCCCTGGACCTTTATTACCAGATTCAGTCATTAGTTATAATACCCAAAAAGGTATCACAAAAGAGTTCCTGCATACCATGACATTTCCTATTTAGGAAATGTATTTGCAGAGGATGAGATTTTGATGCTGATGACCCAAGCGATTGGCAACAATTGACTAGCTGAAGCAAGTTCAAAATCAATAGGGCATATAAATATATGATGACTCCCACATACCCGAATACTCTAATTCTCAAATATCAAGCGCACCTTTTTACTGGCACATAACTAAGTTTATTATTAACTTTTGGCCATCCATACCTGGAACTTGTTTATCGATCCAGACCAGTGAATAATATTTACCTAATAGGTTCCATTCGTTCATTTTCACTGCCAACAGAGATATAAATTTTTCAAAAGATACGGTAAACTAAAGCGAGATCTGAAGATATTACTCTTGTGAAAAATCTGTTTCAAGAACTTTTCCAGTCTATGTCTCTAGTTTAAAAGTATCCAAGTTGTTGTCTTTAGCAAATCTAATGAATGATAAGCAAGCCAAAGACCAGGCTATGTCTACTTCAAGTCCCTCAACTCAACCTAAAACCTTTATTGCGAAGGAGTATGTTGTTCCTGGCACTATCAATTCGGTAAATGGAAATCACGAACCTAGATCTCCTGCTATCAAAGAATCCGATCCTGCAAGAATAAGGGAAGAATCAATTCCGAATTCATCCAAGGTATCGCCCTCAAGCAAATCGTTTCTTCACATCCTCAAGGATTTTAATATTGATAGATCTAGATACAATCATTACGGATATCAGTCGCTGATGACTTCTCAACAATTGGACAAAATTGAAGATGAAGTGAACGCGAAGATGCCTAATAAAGGAGATACAAAAGACAGCAGCCCCAACAAAGAGGACGACTCTTCACCGAAACATAGTAGGCGTTCATCAAAAAGCCAAGAATCATGCTCCCCACTGTCAAATAGATTAATTATAGATGAAAAAATATCCGAGATTCTTGGCCTTCCTCAAGGTATTGTGGAGGATGAAGAACTCTGGCCTTACAATGTTGATACCTTGAACGAAATACTCAAGTACAAAGTCGAGCAAGAAAAGACTAGACAGGAATCATTGAAGAATGAATTTAGTTGTTCAGCTATCGAATTGTTGAAACTTGCAAAGTCGATGAATATCAGTGGAGATTTGATTCTGCTTTTATTTGTGTCAAGCTCCTTCACTATAGATGACCTAAAAGAAAAGGTCCAGAAATTAAGAAACGCACCAGAGGAGATCTTTAGTGAGATTTTACATGAATCTAGAGATGAGGCAGCTGGATCTCAATCTCGCAAAACAAGCCCGAAAATCACCTCTTCAGGTAAGAGAAAGTTTTCCGATACCCAGCTTCCCTCCTTCTCTGAAACTACTCAAAGCTTAAAACCACACAATGTCGAGTCACCATTACGTTCTCCAAATAAACTGCCCATTTCGAGTCATAGAAGGGTGGTTTCTGATAGCAGTGAAACGACAAATAGGGGAAGTAGCACAACTTCACCACCCACTTATGCACAATTACCCTTACCTCCCTCGGCTCAGCCACATCATCTGCGTCAACACCTGCCTCTGATTCAGCCTCAGCATGTTGTGTATCCAGTCTACTACAGTCCAGGTCCACCGGGCCAGAATGGAGGACCACCAACAGGCACTGGTTATGCTGGACCAGCCCATCACCAGATGGGAATTCCAGGACAAGCACCTGAGCAGCCAAACAATGCATTAGGATCTCCATATTCTCAGAAATACAATCATGTTGTTTATGAAGGCTCTAATGGTGCAATTTCGACACCTCAAGCGCAATATCAAAATGCCCCAGGATATGTAGGTCAGCAACCTCATTATCCATACTACGTTTCCTCATCCCCCAATAATCCTCCTGGACCTGCATCTCAATATATCATGCAAGCTCCGCCCCATCAGCAGGTGGGATTGGTACATTCTACTAAACACCAACATGTTCCATCCCATCAATTTCAGACATCCACAGATCTAAACCTGAATAAATCATCAGTTTCGCCTCACGACGACCACGTAACTCATAAGAAACAAAAGCCATCCGCAAAAACTAACAATATCAACTTTATGATTACCACCCCCAAGAATCCTCCTGCACGCAAATACAATAATCCTAATAAGGATAAGTAACCACCTGGAAATTTTAGTTCATCAATTCTGTAACATAATATCTTTTTTGTTCCCATTATTTTATTGATTCCCTTTCACTTTTTAACCCTTACAATTTTACTATTTCACGAATACCTGAAATGGCTGTCTGCTTATAGAATTAATCCTTACAAACAAAAAAATAAAACCTTCTGTTGAATGTAGAATTTTTCTGAACTTGGAGCCAACAAATAAAACTCAGATAGGATAAAAGTTCATAGTTTGGTCCTCGGTACGGCTTCGCTAGTACCAGGAATGTGAATGAAACTAACATGCGGCAATCAAAGAAATGATATATTTAGGTATCCATGTGAGTTAGTGCAGCCTGATGCTATACTCTTTTGGTCTAATTGGCGCAGCCATCATTGCCTAATCGGGATGCATAAACGTTTTTGGGAAATAGTTCGCCCCACATCTCGCCTAATGCGAAAGGAAGAAAAAAAATATTACACAGTTGGCATAGTAATAGTCAAGTGCACATTAATTAACCGAGGATGATTATGATCATCAAAGGTGCCAAATGAAGGCCGCTTGAATGTTGTGCTTGTTTTGAGACTACAGATTTAGTTGGTCCCAAACCTTGACGTGATACCAAAACGCTTGCTCAGTAATAAGGATTACCCTGCTACTCAAGCTTATGACATGTGTATACCAATTATCGCCTGAGTTGAATTCTCAAGCCATTATAAGTGGTCAGGGTACCTCAGCGACTAAGCTTGAAATTAATTTTGGTATAAAATGTCGAACAGAAATGCTCGATTATATCTACGCAGTACGATCAGTAGTGCGTCAACCAGACCTTCAGGCGTTGCGATATCTTACAGCTTGTTGGCGTTAGATCCGAGGATGCGGCATGCGGCATGCGAAATGCGAAAAAAATTGTATTTGACAGATGGAAGAGTTTGGCATTTATAAAGGGTATTCTTGAGAATAGCTAGACTTAGCCGAGCCCAATAGCACTATCGATGTCAGCGTTCGTGTGGATTCAGCTCACCGGCACGTTTTATTGCTTCCGTTGAGCTTCGGAGCCGTTTGTCGGACCGGACCGCGAAATATCGTGACTCCGAGCAGTGTCAAAGCTCTTAACGGCTCCTTACTTATATAAGATGACAATACGTCACATTTTGTAGGGATCAACGGAAAAGGGTTTCGATAAGTCCGTTCGCGAGATGAGTGGGGTACTGCCGAGAACCTTAGACAGTATAGATGCAAACGCAGATACAGACATAGAGCCAGAGCGAATAGCAACGGTAGCGAACATTAATCCCGATAATAATCATTTGAGCGAAAAGCTAGAATTTGACGATATACCATCACAAGAGCCTCCATTCACCATATTCAACAATCATGAAAAATTGCTTTTGATAGTGATCTTGTCAGCAGTGGGATTTTGCAGCACCACGTCAAGTCCCATCTACTTCCCTGCATTACCAACCTTAACCAAGTACTTTAGAACCACTGAGTCAGTGATGAATCTTTCAGTAGTGGCATACCTTTTGGCGCAAGGGATCGCCCCCACATTTGTGTGTAACATAGCCGACATTATCGGTATCCGGCCCATGATGATACTTTCAGTGCTAGTATACGTGGCAGCGTGTATTGCCATTTCGCAGACAAATGTCTATTGGCTTTTGGCAGTGCTAAGATGTGTACAGGCAGCTGGAATAGGGCCAGTCATCGCCATGAGCTCGGGAGTCTCTGGTCATGTGTGCACTCCCAAAGAAAGAGGGGGGTTTGTGGGGGTTGTATCGGGGGTCCAGTTAGTAGGTAATGGACTTGGAGGGTTGATTGGAGCCGCCCTTATCCTGGGATTTCACACATGGAGAGCAATCTTTGTATTTCTCTCCGTATTGGGTGGAGTGGTGTTGATTTCGACAATATTGATTCTACCCGAAACTTCAAGATCTATAGTAGGGAATGGCTCGATTTTGCCTCCAACGATGGTGCATCGACTGCTTTTGTTCGCTTTACCGCACTTTAGGAAAAAGCTTACCGGGGATTATAGCACGCTTGAAACTAAAAACAAATTTGATATTCTTTCGCCTTTCAAGATCTTGGTTAAACCTCAAGTCATATGTATCTTGTTGCCCGCAGGAATTCATTTTGCAGCCTGGACAATGGTGTTAACGTCGTTGTCGACCACATTAGAGGCCCCTCCCTACAGTTATGGTGTTATGCACGTTGGTTTGATATACCTACCTCAAGGTTTAGTGTGTCTTTTGTCATCTCTCGTTACCGGTAGATGTTTGAACTACTATTACCGTTATCGTTACGAGCAGTACCTTGAAAAATATCAGGATGTTGAAGAGTCAACCAGACCTGCATTCAACTTGGTGCGGACCAGGATAGATTTGTGTTGCATTCCTGCAACTCTGATGATAATAGGACTCTTGATATTCGGCTGGTGTTTCAAGTTTCACAAGGCTGCGATTTCCATCATCATATCTTCATGTCTTGTCTCGTTTTCGGCATCTTCGTTCGTGACTTGCTGCACCACCATGTTGGTTGATATGTACCCCAAGAAAGGTAATGCATCCACCAGTTGTTTAAATTTAGTCAGGTGCACATTGGCTGCTTTAGGTGCGGGTGTTTTAGACAAGCTTGTCGCAGCCATAAATATAGGTGGCTGCTACACTTTGGTGGCTATGCTCGGTTTGGCCGCAGATCTATTGGTATTGTACATTGTTTACGACCAAAAGAGGCAGGCTAACAAAGCTACCAAAACAACCTCTAATTTTTTGCATTGGTTCGGGTCTGCGACCACACGAACAGAATAGTCATGACAAATACGATGGGCGCCTGATTGTGTGCATGACTTTTACGGCACCTCTCGTCTATAAATTTATATTTATTTCACTTAAACGGTCTAGATCATATGTACTACATTTAGCGCTGCTAAGGGCGTTTTTAAACCGATCTTACTAAACTAGTTAAGCTAGATTTAGCATAATTGCTATATTTCGAACGGATATTTGACCATATATAGAATGCACAATTCGAAGGTTCTATTCAGTAGACGTGTATCCGCTCTTTGCAGTATAATGGTGAAATTTTCATGCAAACAAAACACGCATCTTTGTGATGCGAAAAAATCAATTTAGCCCTTTTAGGCACTATTTACCTGGGGAAACAATGCTGCGAAGTCGCTACTGCTCGACAACACGACATTGGACACTGGGAACAAACGCCCAAGGGTTGAAAGGTTTTGGTTACAAGGACCTCCTTCTTTAACAAGCTGCAAATTTAATGCGCAAGACAATCGGTTAATGCCACTAAAATAAGTCTTGGTTATTCGGTAAATAGAAATATACCCAATCAGTATTCATGTTATATTTTGATTTGGGAAATCAAATGGGCTCCTATTGTTCTTCTACATGTCGTTGTTTGTTAGTCTCGTAATGATAGCTGTGGACCATTCCTGCTCTACCCACGTTGGATAACAATCACTGTATATATATATAACAAATCGCTCGGATCCCCTTCCCTCCTGATATCACAACCTCAACTTAGTCCCTCATTTCTTCAAAATGGTTGATGAAACGACACCATATTACATCAAGATGTTCAAGCCGAATATCGAGCTAAAAGAATATGATGACAACCGCGAGGAAACCAGGAGTGCAATTTCTTCATCCTCTAGCGATTGGGACTCCAAGCTCAGTGATCTTGAGACCAATTACATTGTGGAAACCAAAGAATCCCTACCATACACAATGATGTCTAAGCGTGAAAAGTATTTTATGGTGGCACTTTTGAGTGCCAGCGGTATCTGGTCAACTTTGTCAACTTCTATATATTTTCCAGCTCTTCCAGTTATTGCTGAAAAATTTCATATCTCAAGTGCCAATGCGAACTTATCTGTTGTTGCGTACTTGTTATTTCAAGGTGTATGTCCAACCATCTTGGCCTCGTTCTCCGATTATTACGGCAGACGTCCGCTCATCATTGGATGTTTAATATCCTACTCTGCTGTGTGTATTGCAATTTCTCAAAGCAATGTCTATTGGTTGTTGGCATTTTTGCGGTGTCTTCAAGGTGGAAGTATTGCCTCGTTAATCTCGTTGTCATCTGGAGTAATTGGTGACATGGCGCTTTCGGCAGAAAGAGGTAAATATGTTGGTTTGGTGAGTGGAATTCAATTACTCGCCCAAGGATTTGGTGCTTTGTTGGGAGCCGGTTTGATTACTCGTTGGGGCTGGAGAGGTATCTTCGTGTTCTTGGCAATTGGTAGTGGAATTGTAGGCGTCATTACATTGTTTGCCTTGCCTGAAACGAACAGAACTATAGTAGGAAACATGTCAGTTCCTCCTGAAAAGATAATCAATAAGCTGCCTATATTGTCAATACCACATGTTGAAAAAAGATTGGTGCTTCATTACGAAACTGTGGAACCTCAAAGTCCCATGAAAGTACTTGGCTCGTGGAAAATCATGATAAAGAAGGAAGTGTTCTTCTCGTTATTACCAGGGAGCTTCCAATTCACTACCTGGACCATGGCTTTGACTTCCTTGTCTACGGTGTTGCAGCAAAAGTACCATTATTCGATAATGCATGTCGGTACATGTTACTTAGCTCCTGGTTTAGGTACTTTGGTTGGTGCCATCGCCACTGGTAGGATCATCGATTGGTTGTATAAACGCAGAAAAGCCGCATATGACTACAAGTACTCATCATTGCCAGAGAGTCAAAGACCTCCATTTGATTTGATGCGTGCGAGATTGGATTTTGCAGCCATTCCAACCATACTCTTGATTGCGTTTTCAATTGTTTTTGGATGGTGTTTGGAGAAACAAGTTAGCATTGTCCCAACCTTGATCTCGTTATTCTTCATTTCGTGTTGTGCAGTTTCATTCATGAGTGCTTCTACTACATTATTAATCGATATGTTCCCCAACCAAGGGTCGGCTGCTACAAGCTGTATGAATTTGCTGAGATGTTGGATCGGTGCTATTGGTGTTGGTGTTCTACAGAAGATGGTAGCCAGAATGGGCGAAGGAGGTACCTTCACATTGATGGCTGGCTCTTGCTTGATAAGTGCTTTGATGCTAGTTTGGGTTGCAAAAAATCGCAAGATTGAAGGTGATGAGTAATTTAGAAAAAAAGGTATATACGATCGGAGCTGACAATCAAGAGTCTAGCTGGATCTTTCATTTCTCTTATATTTATCGTGTAGCGATAATTCTGATGACTTTGGTGGACCATTTCATAGAGGTCCATATTTCGGGGGTCTGCAAATATGCGGACAATATACAAATTTATCGATAATAAGTCGTCATGGCTAATTCGCGATTCATTTTTAATGTAGGCGATCAATTTGAGTTCAATATCTACGACTTCACGTACGTCAATTGAATTTCAATTCAGTCTACAGTTATGCTTTTTTGTTATTTCTTTTCTATTCAGTGCCTATAAATACTGCCATAAGATTTAATTGTTACATCTATTGAGAAGCACATTGAACACCGGGACCACCTTGACCGTGGCCCTCTTCTTCATCTGAGTCATAATCACGTCTACCAGCAGCTTGGTGCTTGTATGGATCAATATCAACCAAGTCGACTTCGTCAACTTCAGCGCCCTTTGGAATAGTGACCTTAGCTCTAGCTGGTAAGATATCTTCCAATAATTTCAATTTGTCTTCGTCGACAAAGTTATTAGATGGGAATTTGACGGAGAATTTGACAAACAAGTTACCTCTTCCTCCTTGTCTGTAGATTGGCATACCCTGGTTTTCAATTACCTTGGTAGCACCAGGGGCAATAACTTCACCTGGAATGATTGCAACCTTAATGAAGTCACCAGACACGTGCTTGAAAGCGATATCACCACCAGCAAGGGAGGTTAATAAGTCGACCTCGGCTTCGTAGTATAAATCGTTACCCTTTCTGGTGAACTTATCGTGTGGTTTTTCGTCAACGACAAACACAACATCACCTGGTGTAATACCTGGTTCTTGATCACCTTCACCACTGAAGACAATTCTTTGACCGTCTTTCATACCTGGATCAATGTGGACTTGTAAAATCTTACGTTCTTGTTGGGTCTTCTTTCCTCTACAAGGAGTACAGCGGTCCTTTTCATCACAGATATCACCAGTACCGTTACAAGTTTCACAAATAGTTTGGAATCTTTGGATCATAGCACCCATTTGTCTGGTCACAAATCTGTGGCCTGAACCACTACATGTAGAACAAGTCTTGATCTTTCCTTCTTTGCCACCTAACCCTTTACAGGTCTTACATAAGATGGTCTTGTTAAGTGCCAATTTGGCGACACGGCCTTTGTATAATTCCTCGAGGGTACACGAGATCGAGTGCTTGATATCTTTACCTCTGGATGGACGTTGTGGGCCGCCACCACCCATACCTCCGAATCCTCCACCGAAGAATTGGGAAAAGATGTCATCAGCTCCCATTCCTCCCATGCCACCACCCATGCCACCTGCACCGGATAATCCTTCTTCACCATAGCTGTCGTAGACCTCTCTCTTCTGTTCATCTGATAAAACTTCGTAAGCGTGCGATAATTCTTTGAATTTCTCGGCAGCTTCTGGCGAAGGGTTCTTATCTGGATGGTATTTCAAAGCGGCTTTTCTATAAGCCTTCTTTAATTCAGAGTCCCCACATGATGGAGAGACGCCCAAGACATCATAATACTTGGTATCTTTTACCATTGCCAATTTTGTTTATATCGATATCTGATCTTAATCAGTTAAAACTCAGCTTCTACCTTTTGGCAACAGATTTATAGCTTTTCCTCGTTTTTTTTTCAGATGCTTCGCTGATATTCCAAAAAATTCTATGAAGGCACGTCACGTGTAGAAGCTTTCACGTGAATTATACATCTACTTACGTACGCTGCGTGGCTGCAACTAAGGAGTAATCATGTGTATTGCTTAAATGTCTGTGTGATTCTAGTTAGCGAGCAACATAGCCTTGTAATGGAAATCGAGAAGGGGGAAATTTTTGACCACAAGGACAATTTTATCCGGCGTGTTCCACCACTTCACTGACAACTTTGCCGTTCTTTATAGAGTGCTTGAACTGTTCTGGGACAGCAAGTTCAGTGTAGTCTTCAGCATCAGGAACATTGACATTCAATGCCGTAGTACTACTGGTGAAAATCTGAGTGTCAGCCTCGATGCTTTCCTTAGAAAGATAGATACTACCTTCGTCCGATTTGTCCACACTGACCAAAGGAACGACACCAACGATCTGCAACCCAAACTTGAATGACTTAATGATATCAATACCTGAGATCAAGGAGTCTACAACAACACCAGTATTCTTTGTTTCTGAAATAGAGATAGCATTTGCCTTACCCTTGATCTGTATGGTGGCTCCGTTACAGTTACCAATATAGATTGATTGGTGCATTTCAGCATCGATGACAATTGGTTTTTGGCCAGTGATATCAGCTTCCGTGTAGTTTTCAACCACCCATTTTGATCCATCGACTAATGTGGTGTGAGCGGGTTTCTTCTTAGGAGGTTCCTTCGATGACAAACTTGAAGGTTTCTTTGGAGGAGCTGGTTTCTTGGCTCCTACCGGTTGAGCTTGTCTCAATGCAGGATTCTTATGGGTCATTTCTGATCTGTCAACCTTCTTAAGACCAGTAGTTATGTTTTCACCTTGATTCAAATCAGCAAAAACAGCATTCATACCTCCAGATGATGATTCAGCGGTAGCTTCATTGCTTTCAAATATCGATGCTGGAGGTGGAGGTGGTGGAGGTGGAGGTGGTGGAGCTCCTCCAGAACTAATACTTGGTGCGTGCTTCTCACTTGAAGCATTGATTTTAGCCAAGGCTTCACCAATTGAAGTTCCTTGTGAGTTCCATGATGGTCCTGTAGTGTGGAATTCTTTTACATATGCTTTAAGTTCTTCAAAGATGTTCAAGAATTGCTTAACCCATTCGACGTGCTTCTCGTCTTTTTCCTTGTACGCTTTCATAACTCTATCCGACCAAAATCTGGCACTGTCCTTAAATTCCGAGATAAGTGAAACTGGAGTCTCAGTGACAACCCAGCCCAAAACTGGAGCACCCTCGCTGACGGTGTT
The DNA here is from genome assembly GCA_030580235.1 of Suhomyces sp. yHMH580. Classification (NCBI taxonomy): domain Eukaryota; kingdom Fungi; phylum Ascomycota; class Pichiomycetes; order Serinales; family Debaryomycetaceae; genus Suhomyces; species Suhomyces sp. yHMH580. The sequence goes on along the minus strand of JAKTSN010000001.1, from coordinate 863,223 downwards.
TAAATGGTTGAAATAGTCCGATCTTCTACCTTTGTCTTTAATTGCAATGATTTGCTCGATCTTTTGCTGCACAGGACTCAATGCTTCCAAGAACTTAGGGTCGCTCAAGTCTGGCTTTTTGGCGGCCGAAACGACTTTCAAAAAGTCAATTTGGGCCTTGAATGCTTCGCCAAAAGGTTCAGCAATTTGTCCAGCCACGGGATCAATCTCATTAGATGATTTGACAAAGGGTTCGATGTTGCTTTTGTAGAATTGTTCGAATGCTGTGACAGATTTAGATTTGACTTCTGATTTAACGGATTCTACTATTGCTGGTTCATTGGCCAGTTGATTCTTCTCAGCTTGTTCTTTCGCACCCTCCAACTTTTCCTTTTCCTTCACTCCTTCCAACTTCTCCTTGCGTGCTTCCTCTTGGAAAATGGTTATGTCTTCGATTCGAGAGGTGGCAGCCTCCAATCTTTTGAGGATCGTGACAATGTTGTAGCCCTGAACGTTGAGTTGATTACTCTCTTCAGCAGACATGTTTACGTGTATTGTATGATTGATAAGAAGAGTACACTAATGGTATATATTTCGACCCCTATCGGACGTGTTACTTTCGGGGACGAATGTTCGATTGAGTGAAGAGTCACGTGTACATTATTCTCGCAATGAAATTCACGATTTTCGATTAAAGACGCCAAAGAGGTGAAAGATTAGTCTTCTAGTGATTTATAGAATGGCACCTTCTAAAGTCAAGCCCGAGGAGCCTGAGTATCCACCACAGCAAACTCATTTTTTAAAGGAGACTTCAGTTCCAATTGAGGATGAGCCATTCTGCAATAACTATCAGGCTGGTGTGCCTATTGCTTTAGATATTGGCGGGTCATCGTTCAGAATTGGGTTAACTAATTCGCCTGACCCAAACAATGTATTCCCTTCGGTGATGGCAAAATATCGCTACCGTAAAAAGCCTGTCACAGTTTCCATCGTAGGAAATGATGTATATCGGGATATACTACTTAAGACATCCATAAGATCACCTTATGACGGTCCACTTGTTACCAATTGGGAATTCATGGAATCGATGTTGGACTATTCTCTTGAGCATCTTGGTGCTGTTGGAGACGATCAAGGTAGACTAAACAACCCCATTATTATGACTGAACCTGTTGCATGTCCCCTTAGTCAAAGAAAGAACATGTACGAAATTTTATTCGAAGCATACCAGGCACCAAAAGTAGCTTTCGGAATAGACTCGATATTTTCATTCTACTCCAATAATAGCTCTCCTCAAACATCAAGTGGGTTAGTCATAGGCACGGGCCATGAACTGACCCATGTGATACCGGTTCTCGATGGAAAAGGTATACTCCTGCAGACCAAGCGTATTGATTTTGGGGGAAATCTGGCTCAACAATACTTGGCAAATCTCTTGTCCTTAAAATACCCATATTTTCCCACAAAGCTATCTGCGGACCATACAACCAATATGTTCAAGGACTTTTCATACATTCTGGAAAACTATAATGATGAATTGAAAACGTTCCTTGATATGGACAATCTCGAACAGAAAGATGTTGTCATGCAAGCTCCGGTTGATCTCAGTCAACACACAGTCAAAAAGAAGTCAGATGAAGAGATTGCCAAACAGTTGGAGAGGAAGAGAGAACAAGGTAAAAGATTGCAGGAACAGCAAAGGCAGAAAAGATTGGAAAAGAAAGCCGAAAAGCAAGAAGCCTTGAACTATTATCTCAGGGTTCAAGAAGAAATAGCTCCAATGATTAAAACAGATGCCACCAACCGGGTCATCGATGAGGGGTTTGACGAAGTGTCCGACTTCAACAAATACGTTCGGAATTTGGAAAAGGCGTTAAGAGTTAAGGGCGAAGATGACGACGAAGATGATGGCAAAGTTGACCCGGCATCCGCCTGGCCACTAGTAGATATTCCAGATGATCAATTGAACGATGAAGAAATCAAGGAAAAGAGAAAACAAAAGTTACTCAAAGGTAATTACGACGCAAGAGAGAGAAACAGGGAAGTTCAAAAACAAGAAGAAGAAGCCAGGATTAAGCTCGAGAAAGAAGATGAAGAATGGAGGCAAAGAGATTTGGAAGGATGGTGTAATACCAAGAGACAAGCATTGACTGAATTGATACACAAGCATTTGGAACGTTCAAAGCTTTTCGAGTCTTTCAAAGATAGAAAGTCTATGGCTGCACAACAAAGAATGAAGAATATAGCTGATTTGGCCAGTGATGGAAAAGCCAGTAATGGAAGTGCTGGTTCTGCTGGAGTTAACAATGGAAATCAGGGACGTAAAAGACGTCGTGCTGCTGGTACTGCTACCATCGACAATGACCCAACGGATACTTTTGGAGCCAATGATGACGATTGGGGGGTCTACCGAGATATCACCAACTCTAGTTTGGAAGAAGATTTGGAAGATCTCAATAATAAGATCGTGGCCATTGAGGAAGACTTGTTGAAGTTCGACCCCACGTTTTTCCATGAAGACACATTTTCTGCTTCCAGAACTTTTGACTGGAAAAACCTGGTTTTACACAAGTTTATTCATGGACCTCGTCCTAATTTGACAGTATCTATGCAAGCTGAGGGAATCCAACCAGAGGAAATAGCCAACCATCCAGAAGTTATTTTGAAAAATCATCAAATGCATTTGAATTTTGAAAGAATTAGAGTCCCCGAAATTCTTTTCCAACCCCCAATAGCTGGATTGGATCAGGCCGGGATTATTGAACTTCTGAGCGACTTGTTACATAAAAGACTAGATGGAAACTTCAATTCAGGTGGCCAGGCCTATAATCTTATAAAGAATGTGCTCATCACTGGAGGATTGGCCAAACTTTCAAATTTTGAAAAGAGAGTCACTAAAGATCTTACCGCCGTTTTACCACTTGGTGCGGATTTAAAGGTTCGTGCTGCCAAAGACCCCTTGAATGACGCCTGGAAAGGTATGCAAAAATGGGCTAGCAGTGAAGAAAGTCAAGCTGGTTATGTTTCCAAACAAGAGTATGAAGAGTACGGCGCTGAATATATCAAGGAGCATGGGCTCGGTAATGTTTGCTTGATGTAATTAGCGAAAAACTCCTTCACTTTATGTGTACAGTAGCAAATATATTTCTTTCATTTTATTTTAATAAGTGTGTACTATACAAATATCTATGCAAACATGGAATTAAAGTGGTAATCAGGCAGTCGAATTCTAAGAAGATTCTTCCTTGCTTTCTTCTTTCTTCTTACTTGCAGGTTTCTTGGCGTTTGGATCAATACCTTTTCTTCTCAAATTTCTCTTAATAGTCAGGTCAATGAGATCTTTATCTTCGTCATCATTGAACTCAGAGAAATCACCATGAATAATACCTTCCTTTTCAGCCTCAGCTCTGGCCAAAGATTCTTTTTCTTTAGCTCCTGCCTTAGAAATATCATGTGGAGATGCGGCAATCTTTTTGAACTTGGCAACATAAAATCCATCAACATTATAGGTGTGAGGATAATATCTTCTAGTCAAGGATATTTTGGGGTTGAAATGCTTACCACGGTAAGAAGTGAAACCCTCTTTACCAATTTGTAATCCAGTTTCCACTAATTTGACATTTGGACGTTTTCTCAAAGCGTAGTCGACCACAGCTTCATTTTCGTCGACAGCAACAGAACAGGTGGAGTATACAATTACACCACCGGTGGCACTGTTGGCATCAACAGAATCGATAGCTGATAACAAAAGTTGTTTTTGTAAATGAGGAATTTGAATGAAATCCTTTTCGGTTCTGTTAACTTTAACTGATTCATCCTTGGCAATGACACCGGTACCGGAACAAGGGGCATCCAACAAGATTCTATCGAATCCTCCTATGACCTTGGGAAATTCTCTGGCATCGTAATTACACACAATAGTGTTCTTACATCCTAATCTGTGAATGTTGGCAATTAAAGATTTAGTTCTTGCCTTGTTGGCATCGTTGGCAAATACACAGCCAGTATTCTTCATCATTGCTGAAATATAAGTAGTTTTACCACCTGGGGCAGCAGCCATATCAAGAATTCTTTCGTTTTCTTGGGGATCCAAAGCCATCACAGGTAAGAAAGATGATGCGGCTTGTAATATATAGTTACCGGCCAAGTATTCTGGGGTAGCTCCGATTGGAACTTGAGAGTCAAATACTTGCAATCCGACCTTGGTCCATGCACCAATTGGTTGTAAATTCACACCACGATTGACCAAGGTTTGAGCCAAATCTCTACGTCTGGTCTTCAAGGTGTTTGTTCTAATAGTAATGGGTCTTGAAATTTCATTTGCTTCGAAGAATTCCATGGCTTCGGATGGAGAAAATAAGTTAAACAACTTGTCGGCCAAGAATTCAGTGTATCCAAAGTAGTCACATATATCGCTGAGTAATCTGCTGACGTAGTCGTTTCTGGACTTACCCTCTTCGGCCATTTCCTTGAAGTTTTCCAACACTTTGACGATTTCGATCATTCTGGTTCTTATGGTAGTGATGTCCTTTGGAGCAGCGGCCATTTCTTCCTCTTCTTCTGCAGTGGGCAAGATCTTGGCTCTTGGTTGGTTTACTTCACCCTGCAACAATTCCTGTTCAGCTTCTTCAGCTTCTAATTCGGCTTCGTCATCCAACTTTTTGGATAATGCTTCCATGTTGGCAGCATTTAATTCTTCCATGTCCTCATCGTCATCAGAGAACATTGGATTACCTCTCTGTTCTTCGTCGGAGTCAAACTCATCATTATCAACATCAAACTCGTCATCCTCTCCATCAAGTCCATCATCTTCGATTTGTTCAAGATCCTCACCCTCATCGGAATCATCGAATAAGGCTTTTTTGGCGTTTGATAATTCTTCCAAATCAACTTCCGGTAAATCGACAGGATCCTTGTACTCTTCCTCTTCGTCATTCTTTTTAGACTTCTTGCTTTTATGAGATTTAGGCTTGTCACTGTGAGACTTCGACGACTTTTCAGTCTCACCTTTCACTTTCTTAGGTGGTTTTTCATCATTGTCCTCTCTCTTTCTCTTGCTGTCCTTTTTCACTTTCTTGGATTGAAACTCGTCAAGAGTAGGTGGAACACCTTGCTTATTCTTAGCTCTTCTACCCATGTTTCTGTAATAATATCTATATAAAGCAGTTTTGAACTTGAGGCAGGTTTCTACTATTCTACATTTGATGAGATGAGACTGAAAAAAAAAATGCGCATCGAGCACGACTCATCGAGTCTAACAAAGATCGAGAGCCCATAGAGATATAGGTAAATACTCAGCCTATTGCAGTATCCGCCAATGTCTTCTACTGTATCTGAGTCAGTAGACCAAGTGTCACTGGTTCCAGAATCGATAATTGGAAAAAGCCGTACCATTATCACCGCCAACCAACATGCATTAATCAGGTTACCCTCTGAAGGATTGAAGATAGTTCAACTCAAGCCTGATGGAGTTGTGAGTCTCGGTAAATTCGGATCTTTTGAAGTCAATGGAGTCTTGGGCTACCCATTTGGCCAATCTTTTGAAATTATAGAGAGAAATACAGTCAAGCCAGTCAAAAGTTTGATCTCAGGATTGGATATCGAGCCAGAAGAAGAGACATCAAAGGAACAAACCCCGGATGTAGAGAACTTGTCGAAAGCAGATCTTACATCTTTCTTTTCGAACAGTGCCGAATCAAATGAACAAATCATTGATATCGGCTCCAAAGTTCAATCACTCACCAATGTCGAGATTGATGAATTGAAAAAATCCGGAGCTTCGTCAAATATTGGTCAGCAAATCATCGAAAAGATCATAGCGGGACATGGTGGGTTTGACAAAAAGACTATCTTTTCACAGCAAAAGTATTTACGTAGAAAGCAACAAAAATTCTTGAGAAGATTCACAGTTGAATATGTCAGCTCAAACCATTTACTTCAATACTACTGCGAAAAAGACTTGCCCAGAATTCTTGATATAAGTGAGGAAACTCTTGGAATAATTCTCAATTATGGGAACGTCAGACCTGGTGGAACATACTTGTTGGTGGATGATACTGGAGGAATAATATTGTACGCTATGATGGAGAGAATGAATTGTCAAGGTACTATCATATTAGCGCATGAAAACGAACATCCAAATCACATTGCACTCCGTTACTCTGATTATTCCGAAGAGATGATATCGAGTGTTGTGAAGCCAATCAACTGGTTACAGTTTTTGGAGCCGGAGAACGAAAAGATCGATTTGGAATTATCGAGCCAGGAAGAGATTGACGCCATGAAGCCTTCGAAGCAAACACAGTACTTGAGGAGACTCAAGAGATCCCAAGATATTAATACCGTCATTGAGCAAGTGGAGAAAGGAGGACTCGACGGATTCATATCGGTGAGTACCATTCACTTGCCTACATTATTGCCTGAAGTTTTACCAAGAATCGGCGGTTCTAGACCTATTGTATTATACAGTCAGTACAAAGAACGGTTGTTGGAAACTCAGCACTCCTTGTCTAGCGATAAGAGAGTATTGGCACCTTCTATTTTTGAAACCAGAGTAAGGCCATATCAAACTATTATTGGTAGATTGCATCCAGTGATGACCATGAGAGGTTCTGGTGGCTACGTTTTGTGGGGAACCCGAGTTCTCCCAGAAGAAAACATCCAAGCTGTTGGAAGAGGAGTGAATAACAAAAGAAGAAAAGAAGAGCCGAAAGTCGAGACTAACGAAGTCAAGAATGAAATTTGAGTAGTTCTTAGTATAGTGATTATAAGCATAATTTTGATAAGCATTGCATCATAGATCCTTTTTTCCAGCCCACAACACATCGTATTTTGCCAGCTCCATCGTGTATCGATCTGACGTCCCACGTAGCAGCAGGTAGCCCCGATTTGACGTAGTCAGCTTGCATTTGGTATCCAAGTTCAAACACAAACCCCAGCACCTTCATAGGTTTTACCGCACCCAACAACGCCTGATAGAATTCGTTTTCGCCAATGAGGGCCAAAGCAGGTTCGTAGTTACGTACTGACTTTTCAAGTCCGTTTGCAGCCATCGACGATTGGTAGTCTTGTAGTGGTATGTATGGAGGATTACTTATTAGGAGATCAAACGATGGCACGCCCAATTCCTGGCCAAGGGTTTTGCTAAATAAATCCGCTTTATGGAGCAGAACCCACTTTGCGCTATTAGGATAAAGTGACCCGTACAGTTGTTGATTCTCTGTTGCCAAATCATAAGCATCTGTCGAAACATCGAAAGCATGTATCTTGCTACTCGTATTATTCTGCTCATTGAGGATATGGTTCATCAACAACGGTATACACCCTGTGCCGGTGCAAGCATCGAGCACCAGTAAGTCGTGAATACCGGATCTGACAAGGGTCTGGCTAAGGTTTGTGACCCACTCTTCGGTCTCCCAGCGAGGTATTAAAACCCCCTTGCGACAGATGATGTCAAGTGGCCCAAAAGGCTGGGACTTTAGTATATACTGTAGTGGCTCTAGTTGAGAACGACGTCGCACAGCATCTGGCCATTGCGAGCTGGGCAAGTCATTTTTGATCCACCGAAGCTCTTGTTTGGCTGACTCTAAGTATGGAGATGCTCTGAGCAAGTGTGGAAGTAGCCGTGAGTGTTGTAGGGCCTCTTTGATTAAACGAGGAGAGATTCGGGGCATCGCATCCATTTTTTAAATCATCGCAGTGGAAAATAAATAGCTCGTCAAAATACCGTGGTTGCAAAAGCCGCTACCTTTCCAACTTTCTTTTCTACTTGATTTAGCTCTACGTTATACTGACTAATATTATATTTACAAGAATCAGAACTTACATACCTTTTCTAACATAATACATGTAAGCTCTTTCATGGACATCTTCGGCGAATGGAGTGATGACCTCGGAGTGACCCGGTCTGGCAATTGGGTCTCTCAAGTACACGGCATGACAGGTCTTGAAGGAGATTTCGATGTGAGATGGCAAGACGGCGAAAGCTCCCAAGAAAGGTCTTGGGTTCCAAGGGGTAAAGTAAGGTTTAGATGGGTCTTGGCGTCCGAATAACCCTTTCTGCCATGGTAAGTCAACTTTAGCACTAGCTTCGTTCTCGAGAACTTCGTCTTTATTTAATTTGGGATGGTACTTCATGTTGGAGGCAAACTCACTGGTAAATGGTATAGTCTTGGTGCCCTCGGCCAATTTGGATTCCTGGGTGGTCGAGCGAATGCTTTCCACAGTTTCTTTTTGAATTTCGCTGAGTAGCTGCTTGACACTCGAAGTCAATTGTTGTTCACCTTTGGATTCGATTTCAGGTTTCTTTCTGTTGATAAATGACTTGACGACATCAAAGCTCGAATTTCCGACGAGCTCATGTTTGGCATCGTTTAACAAGTTGTATACTGCCAATGCTTTCTTGGATTGACCACCGAATTGTTCAGCGAAAACTGACTCTTCGACAATAAACTCAGGGTTAGACGCGATTTTATTGCTCACAGTGGTCAATATTTTACTCAAGATAGATTCTCTGGTAGTTTCCTTTTGTTTTTTGATCATGGTTTTGTCAAGATTGTCGTTGAACGCTTTGACTGAGACACTTTGCAAATTATTGATGGTATCCAATGTCTCGGGCTTGGCTTGTTTTAATTCCCATACATCCCTGGGGTTCTCTTTGGCAGACTGAACGTATTTGTTCCATACCACGATCTGTTTGTTATCGGTTTTGATAGCTTGTGCCAAACTTGGCTTGACTTTACCCATGGCAAGTAAAACTTTTTCAGGTTTGACATGGAAAATGTCTCCTCCTTGCAATGGAAATGAAGGATGCTTGATGGTGACACCATTAACTTGAACGTTACCTCCGAGAACAAATTGTCTAGCTTGCCTTACTGAAGATGCAAACATCGCTCTAAAGACGGCGAGTTCAAGCCTTTTCTCCAAGGCAGCATAAGTTTGCAAAACCATTGGGGTTGACTGCACTTTGGACCCTTTTAAAGAAGCATCTAATTGTGCTACAGACTCAAGGGATGGGTTGAACAAGGTTTTCCAACGAGATTCAGTCAAATGTTCTCCGTGATAGGATCTGGTCTCAGCCTTGGCTTTCCATTTTTGTTGGAATAATGTCAACCTGTCGAAGGATACTTTGTCTTTTTTGTAGAGATTGAACAAGTTATACTTGTTCATAGAGGCCCGAATACGGCCCCTACTCAAGGAGTTGATGTTCTGCGTCCTTCTAGGCATGTTTACAGCTTTGACAGATCGGCACTATCGATAACTTTTCAGTACTGAAAAAATTTAGGAATTTTTCAAGATTGGTCATGTGACTGAAGCTGTCACGTGTGTATACATCCACCACGCTAGTATTATCAAGCCAAAGCATGTCTATAGGTACGAGACAAGGCGTTGAAATGTCGGGTTCCAAGCGAGATTGGAGTCTTGACGACGAAATCAAGTTGCTCAATCTTGTTTGCGACTACAAACCAGCTGGAAAACAAAAGCATAAGAACATGGTATCGATAATAGATAACATAAATAAAGGTCTCACCAATGCAGATCAACCATTTACCGCTAGTGAAATATGGGAGAAGCTCGAAACGTTATACAATCTTCCCACGCTTGATGCACCAGAAGACTATCGAGAAAATGAGGGTGATGAAGAGAAAGCGAAAGAAATTGCTGACAAGAAACAAGAACAACAGGAAGAGCTGCCCAGTGACAAAGAGGAAGAAGGTGATAAGTCGCCATTGAAAAATAAGAAACGAGTCAGTATTAAGGAAAGGGGCAAAAAAGCAGACGAATTCTCGGGATTAAGTGATGTTGAGTCAGGTGGATCGAGCGACGACTCCAATAGTGGAGAGACCTCTGACAAGGAGACCAGTGTCAAGCCTAGTGGAACACGCAGAGGACGTGCTACTTCGGAAACCGCTACCAACAACAGTGAAGATGAACTGGATCAAGAAGACGAAACCAAATCAAGAAGAATGACCCGTGGTTTGAAGAAGGTCATGCCTGCTGAAAAGACACGGCCCGATAGAAAACGCAGCAGATCTGCCGCTAAGCTTGACGGTGTGTCGCCACCGGCACCGACAGCCAAACGTAGAAATAGCAAGGCCGTCACGCCACCAGCACCATCGCTGAAGGTAACTCGAAGAACCAGATCGGGCTTACAACATGAAGACAAGAATGAAAACGATCTGGACGACTCAGAGCGCAGCAAGAAGAAAGATGATGATGACAAGGCAGACAAAGCCAAAGACGATGTGGATAACAGTGAAGATAAAGAAGACGAAAAAGACAAAGAAAAAGCGTCGCCTGCTCCAGAGGAGCAGCCTCCACGGTCGACCAGAAGGTCTACAAGGTCGAGCGGACCAGCACCGACCAAAATCGCTGTTGTGCCTATCAGAAGAAGTACCAGGAGGAAGTAAACTGTCCGTATCATGTATATTACTGTATTATAATATCAAAAGTATTTTTGGCCCTAGGCTGAAAAATCGCAAGTGCGTATTATAGATCAAATTTCGCGTCTCACCACATTTGAAGAGTGGTGATCCGAAAGTAGACGACTAACGGGCAGTATGTTCATGGTTCCTGAGTCCCGTATCATACTCCGGCTGCGAGGTATGCACGCTGTGCAATGGGCCCGGTTTTCGGTATGTTGTCTGCCCAAATACCCATCGAGATCAAAGGTGCTATCAGAAGTGGCATCGACCAGATCTTCGCAGACCTCCAGCATGCCGGCTACAAATATGCCAACCACACACATACCCATTCCCGAATGGGACCGCGGCGGACGCACGGCCAAGAACAGCTTGACCCCGTTGTATGCCTCGATGAAAAAACTCATCGATGCCAATCCTGGCTGCGTTTGTCTCATCCAGGTAGGCAGCTTTTACGAGTTGTACTTTGAACAAGCCTCAATATTTGGGCCCAAACTAGGCTTGAAAGTCGCTACCAGGAAGACAAGCAGCTATGCTATTCCCATGGCAGGATTTCCAACATCCCAATTGCAGAAATTCGTCAAGATGTTGGTTCAAGACCACGAAGTCAATGTGGCTATAGTCGACCAGTACCCCACTCGAGAAGTTGGAGAGCTGCTAGACAACATTATACATCGCAAGATCAGTAGGATAGTTTCGCCAGGAACATTAGTGGACGAATCCTTTTTAAACTACAATCAAAATAACTACCTTGTGGCCATTTCCATACCCACCAACAGCACAAAAACCAGCGCCGATCCTGACTTGGAGATTGGGCTATCGTGGATTGATGTGTCTGTGGGAGAGTTTCACGTTCAAAAAACAACGCTAGGAGAACTTATGGCCGACATATCACGAATTAATCCCAGCGAAATCTTGATCCCCAAAGAGTTTCAAGATGACAATTTGGGTGGTGGAAATTGGTATACACCACTTCAGGACTTGAAAAAGTACTTTGTGAGGTACCATAAAACAAACTACAATAACCTCAAGCACCAGTTCAAGACCAATCCTCAGGAAACCAGACGCGCGGTGGAGAACTTCAGTCCCAAAGAAGAAGCCGCTATGAACCTAATTTTATCATACATAGTGATTAATCTTCCCGAATCCAATCCCTCCCTTGAGCTACCTCTACAGTACTGGAACCAAAAGTACTTGCAATTAGACTCAAGGACTCGTGAAGCCCTTGAACTTATAGAGAGGTCGAGTCATGGTAAAAAAAACTTGAAAGTGGGATCGCTTCTCAACACAATAAAGAGAACAGTCACTTCTTCCGGCTCCCGACTATTAACCCAGTGGATAAAATCTCCAATCTTGGACATCGAAGAACTCAAATATAGACAGAGCATGGTGAGCCTATTTCTTGAGTATGATTTTCTCAGAGTATCATTTAGGTCAAAGCTCTCTAACTTGGGTGACTTTGTCAGGTCAATCCAGAAACTTTCCTTTAACACAGGAGATACAGTGGCACATTTGCTATCGATTTCGGACGGCATTAGCAAATTACACGATTTGGAATTATTCTTGCTCAATGAGTATAAGCAAAATCCCAAAACATGCAAAGCGTTAGGAGTCTTGCTAAAAGACTTCAAGGTTCCTTCCGAAGTGGCTCGTGAAATTGAACAAACTCTTCACATTGAGTACTTAGAGGAAGAAGTTGGTACGGAAGTAGAGGAAGAGTGGAATGAAGACGAAACTCCTGTTGTAACTGAAACTTTACCCCAATATGACTCGATGTACGAGACATCGGGCTCTTACAGTAACAAGTCATTAGAAAAATATTTGGAAGGACCCAAACCAAAAGTGGAGAAGGAATTTTTATTCTCAGTAAGGAGAGACTTTAACGAGTTGTTTGTGGATTACCATGATCAATACGACAAGTTCAAACAACAGGAGCAGGCATTTCTCAGCAAAGTCGAAGACGAACTATTCAAAATAGACCCCAAGCTCAAAGTCGTCAAGAAAAGTCAGCATGGAAGATACCTTAACGTAATTCACATTTCAGGTAGGCAAAAACTGATCGATCTAGTTCATAAGGCCTTGGAACAAGATGTTAGAGAGAAAAGAAAAGGTTTTCTACTTTATAAGCCACAGGAGTGGAGCAAACTTCAAGCCTTGATTGACGAGAAGACTGATCAGATCAGGGAATTTGAAAAAGACGTGATCGAAAAGCTAAAAGTCAAAGTACTTGAAAATGTATCTCAAATTCGAACTGTGGGAAAACTAGTTGATTTCTTGGATATCGCTGCATCATTCGCTGTTTTGGCACAAGAGAACAAGCTTGTGTGTCCCAAACTCATCAAAACCCCACAACTTAATGTAACAGCTGGTCGTCATATTGTAGTGGAGTCAAGTCTTAAAGGAATCGGGTCGATGTTTGTCCCCAATAATACCAAGATAGGAACCAATAGCGACAGCCTATGGGTGATTTCGGGCCCAAACATGGGTGGTAAGAGTACGTTTTTGAGACAAAACGCATTGATTGTGATTTTGGCTCAGATCGGATCTTTTGTCCCTGCCGACAAGGCAAGCATTGGCATAGTAGACAGGATTTTCACCAGAATAGGCGCATCAGATGATTTGTTTAGTGATTTGAGTACCTTTATGGTTGAAATGGTCGAGACAAGCAACATATTGAAAAATGCCACTTCTAACTCATTGGCCATTGTTGACGAAATAGGTAGAGGAACCAGTGGGAAAGAGGGTTTGGCTATTGCATATGCCACTTTGTTGAACTTGCTTCAGGTCAACAAGTGCCGAACTTTATTTGCTACCCATTTTGGTAAAGAACTAAATGCGCTTTTAGTAGCAAACAACATCAATCAAAAAAAGCTAAAATACTATCGAACAAGAGTTCTATACAAGTCAAACCTATTACTTGATGGGGAAGATAGAGCACCCACTGATTTGGATTTTATCATAGACCATTCATTGGAGCCCGGAATCAGCGAAAGATCTTATGCCTTGGAAGTTGCACAAATGTCTGGCTTCCCTAAAAATGCACTACTAAATGCACAAAAGGCATTGGACTTTCTAAGCTAGCTAGCTGTATATAATAATTAGCATTCAATAAAAATATTCTCCGTTACTTACTCATTGATATCTGACTTGTCTGTTTATCTAGATTTTTTGATAATTTTCATAAAAATTCGCAATGGGTGCAAAAAAATCAAATGGCCTCACTAATTGAAAAATTCGAAAAATCACAAAGTAGATAATCTACATTAGTTTACAATATTTATAATTATGTAAATCGTCCATGTTATTACAAAGATTGCGAAGATTATTTGCTTTGGCTATGCTAAGTATTTAGTTTGAAGGTGGCGGTTGTTGTTGAGGATTAGCATTGTTTTGTTGATTGAATTGATCTACAATCAATTGTTGAAGTTGTTGTAATTGTTGCTGTTGCAAGGAGTTAACTGGTGGACTCTGTTGTTGTTGTTGTTGTTGTTGTTGTTGCTGCAAGGTGTTTGCTGGAATCTGGGAGCCATAGCCTGGAAGGCCAAGCTGTGCTGCCGTCTGGTAGTTTATTTGATTCTGCTGTTGTGGCTGTTGATTCCATTGATTCCATTGATTGTGTTGGTGCATATTTGGATTGCCATAGGCGTTGATATGCCCAGGATATGCTGGAAGGCTTGGGTTGGCGAATTGGGGCTGCTGCATCTGATTGTATACTTGGTGTGAATTGTTGTAATCTTGCCGTGCCTGGTTGAAAGGAACGCCGTAGGGCGAGGGCTGGCTGACGGAATTTTGATATCCCATCATTGGTTGGCCATAAGGTGAACTCTGATACTGAGTTTGATAGGTATTGTCACTGTGACGGGGATGCTGAACCTCGTGTGCTGGCTGAGCTTGAGGTTGTGGTGGTTGTTGGGGCTGAGCGTAACCATATGGTTGAAATCGTTTAGGATCAGAATCACTCTTGTTTTGAAAATTGGGTCTTTTGCGAGTTCCCTCCTGGGCCCCATCCTCAGGTGTCTTCTTTGCCTTTTTCTTACCCTTCTTTTTCGACTGCCTCATTTCCAACTCCTTTTCATCATCTGAGAATTCTTGCTCCTCCTCAGGCAATTCTTCATCGTGACAATTACTGGCATCAGTACCCTTTAAGCTTTTGATTGTGTCAGTATAAATAAAGTGCGATTCCGGCACAACATAGTATACTGTTTTTCCCTTTATATCATTAAATTTTTCAAACTCTTCAACGGTATTAAATTTGACACGGTAGATAGGATTCTGCAATCTGCCAAAAGTTTCAAACAACGGCCCAATCAAAGTGCGGTCTTCGAGACACATGATAGACTGATCTTTCAACACTCTAAATTCACCTGAAACGCTAGCTTTGATAATCACACTGTTTTCCACTAATCCCGTAACAATACCAACAGGCTCAATGGGTGCATTTTCTGGAATCTTGTAGTTTTCTGGTAATGTTGTAGCGACTTCGTCGAGTATCTCATTCTTCGACTTTATAGGTCCACTTAGGGTTTCACCATCTTCGTCAGAGTCTTCGGCATTGGCATTGACTGCCACTGGCTCATCCTCCTCGTCAGAATCGGAGTCTGAGTCGGAATCAGATTCGGAGCTGGAGTTTGAAGAATCGGAACTCGAATCAGCTCCAGAATCACTATCCGAAGTAATACCATCAACTATGATGTCATCGTCCGACAATGCTGTTATCTCTTCTTGTTTGGGTGCTTGATTGATGAAGTCTTCTATGTTTCGAGACTCTTTGGTTGGCTCTTCTTTGTCTATCACAGTCATGGGGGCTTGCAATCCCACTTTTACGTCTTGTTCGTATAATTCGTTTGGTGCTGTTGATGTCTCCACACTTTCTTCTTCAGCTTTGAAGTGCGAGGTCTTATGATCGGGCAAAGTAAGTACCTCGCTGGCTTCACTCACTTTGTCTTCACTCACTTTGTCTTCATTCACTTTGGCTTCATTCACTTTGACTTCATTCACTTTGACTTCATTCGCTTTGTTTTCAGAAAGAGGTGACTGTTCAGATAAGTTAGCTTTATACACTATGGTTGGCTGGGCATCTGGTGAAGGGCTTTCTTGTACTATCGGCTTCTCAGCTGACTGATCTTGTGTGGCTTGCTTGACATCCAACTTTGTCTCCGTGGAGTCTTCTATATGATCTGCGGTGGAGTCGATTTGTCCTTCCACTGGTTGTGACACCTTTTCTTCCAGTGGTTGTGCCACTGATTCTTCAGCCCTATCCAGAACTTCGGCCACCTGAGAGCTTGCCTGATTAATATTCCCACTTGAGTTTTGTGCTGTATCAATTGGTTCACTCATCTTGTCACTACAAGTACAGCTTGTATAATAGAATCGTACTTTTTTTTGTGCGATGCTCATCGAGAAATTTCACTCTTTGTAGATTTGGTGCAAATCTGGGGAAAGAGAAAAGTCCTGGGTCGACGGACAGGAATATGCTACCACAAAAAGTTGACTATTTGAAGCTATATATAAAGGTTGACTAGGTATGATTCATTGAGGGTAATGCTTCCCATGGTGCCTACGCGGTTGTTTTACCAATATGGACCAATTAAAAGAGTAGCCATTAATTGACTGACTTTCATCAATAAACGAAGTGTCAACCCTTTGAAGATACTGATTAGCTCCAACTCGAGCACCCATTTGAGCAAGTACGAATCATAACTGTACTGATACTATATGCTCTTCACGTGACACACTCGTCGTCCCTGCGAATATCCTATACCGGCAGGACTCGTACTGGGGGTTCATCAGCACAGAAAAACAAAAATTGACGATGCACTTACCCGGTCTTACAGCTTTGTGTAATTTTTCACTCTCGTTTGCAGAAACAGCTTAAAAAAAATTTTCACCAAACGCTTGAAAGTTTCTTCTTCTTTTCCTTGTTGTAAAACATAAGTTAGTTAAAATGGGTGCTTACAAATATTTAGAAGAATTGCAAAGAAAGAAGCAATCTGATGTTATGCGTTTCTTATATCGTGTCAGATGTTGGGAATACAGACAAAAGACTGTTATCCACAGAGCCTCTAGACCATCTAGACCAGACAAGGCTAGAAGATTAGGTTACAAGGCCAAGCAAGGATTTGCTATCTTCAGAATTAGAGTCAGAAGAGGTGGTAGAAAGAGACCTGTGCCAAAGGGTGCTACTTATGGTAAACCAACCAACCAAGGTGTCAACAAGTTGAAGTACCAAAGATCTGCCAGATCTACTGCTGAAGAAAGAGTTGCTCGTCGTGCTTCCAACTTGAGAGTCTTGAACTCCTACTGGGTTAACCAAGACTCCACCTACAAGTACTTTGAAGTCATCTTAGTCGACCCATCTCACAAGGCCATCAGAAACGATGCCAGATACAACTGGATCGTCAACCCAGTCCACAAGAGAAGAGAAGCTAGAGGTCTTACCTCCGCTGGTAAGAAGTCCAGAGGTATCAACAAGGGTCACTTGTTCAACAACACCAAGGCTGGTCGTCGTCACACTTGGAAGAGACAAAACACTTTGTCTTTGTGGAGATACAGATCTTAAGTGTGATGAGGATTTTTTTAAAATTCTTTTTACATTTGGGATTTTTTATTTGTATAGTTTCCTAAAGTTGTATAAATAAAGGCCGCGAGTGATAAACAAAAGTAGAAAAAAAAATTGTGTAGTTTAACTAGTTGTCAGCCGTGAGTTCAAATTCAAAGCTTTAAACGGTTGACGGAATCTTCCGTACGAGCGAGCCACTAAGATCTTTCAAGTAAGCTTGCATTAATAAATTCTTCTAGACGTACTTTATTCAGTGGGCGATCTTATCTACCGAGTCAAATTGACTCTAATCAATAAATGGGGCAGGTTTTTTTTCCATAATTCCTGCACCCACACGACTTATTAACTATGGGCCTACCACTTGTATAAGATCCGTACAATTTTTACTCTGAATAAATCTTTTCAAGAACCAAGACTATTCAATAATTGAAATAAATTCATCTTCTTATACTGAAGGAAGTAATCAATCAATCATGACTTCCTACACACAAACTGCGATTTTGTCTGTTTACGACAAGACCGGATTATTGGACTTAGCCAAGGGGTTGGTAGCCGCCAATGTCAGAATTTTGGCTTCCGGTGGTACTGCCAAGTTGGTGCGTGAAGCTGGATTTCCTGTTGAAGATGTTTCTAAGATCACCAATGCCCCAGAAATGTTAGGTGGAAGAGTCAAGACTTTACACCCTGCCGTTCATGGTGGTATTTTGGCCAGAAACTTGGACAGTGACGAAAAAGACTTGGCTGCTCAAGGTATCGAAAAAGTCGATTTTGTGGTATGTAACTTGTATCCATTCAAGGAAACTGTTTCCAAGGTTGCTGTGACTATCGATGAAGCCGTCGAGGAAATTGACATCGGTGGTGTCACCTTATTGAGAGCTGCTGCCAAGAACCACGCTAGAGTCACCATTTTATCCGATCCTAACGATTACGCTGGCTTCTTACAACAATTGAAGTCTGGTAAGATCTCTGCTGATGCCAGAAACAATTATGCTCTCAAGGCTTTCGAACACACTGCTGACTACGATGTTGCCATTTCTGACTTCTTCAGAAAACAATACTCCGAAAACGTATCGCAATTGCCCTTGAGATACGGTGCTAACCCACACCAAAAACCAGCACAAGCTTTCGTGCCCCACGGTGAATTGCCATTCAAGGTTTTGAGTGGCTCTCCTGGTTACATAAACTTGTTGGATGCTTTGAACTCATGGCCATTGGTTAAAGAATTGTCAGCAAGCTTGAACTTACCTGCTGCTGCTTCTTTTAAGCACGTTTCCCCTGCTGGTTGTGCTGTTGGATTACCATTGTCTGACGTTGAAAAGAAAATCTACTTTGTTGAAGACATTGAAAACTTATCTCCATTAGCCAATGCTTACGCTAGAGCCAGAGGTGCCGACAGAATGTCGTCATTTGGTGACTTCATTGCCTTATCTAACATTGTGGACTTGCCAACCGCTCAAATCATCTCCAAGGAAGTTTCTGATGGTGTAATTGCTCCAGGCTACTCACCAGAAGCTTTGGAAATTTTGAAGAAGAAGAAGGGTGGTAAATACTGTATTTTACAAATCGACCCTAACTACACTCCTGAATCATTGGAGTCAAGACAGGTCTACGGTATTACCTTGCAACAAAAGCGTAATGATGCCATTGTCAAGGGTACCTCATTCAAAGAAATTGTTTCTAAAAACAAGGACTTGACTGAACAAGGTATCATCGACTTGGTTGTTGCCACAATTGCTTTGAAATACACCCAATCAAACTCGGTATGTTACGCCAAAAATGGTATGGTTATTGGTTTAGGTGCTGGTCAACAATCCCGTATCCACTGTACCAGATTGGCAGGTGACAAGGCCGACAACTGGTGGTTTAGACAGCACCCAAGAGTCCTCGGCTTCAAATGGGCCAAGGGTGTCAAGAGACCAGAAAAATCCAATGCCATTGACTTATTTGTGACCGGTCAAATCCCTACTACTGAACCAGAAAAGACCGAATATGAATCTAAATTCGCTGAATTACCAGAACCTTTGACTAAACAAGAAAGAGAAGATTGGTTATCCAAGTTGAACAACGTCGCTTTATCCTCAGACGCCTTCTTCCCATTCCCAGACAATGTTTACAGAGCTGTCAAGTCTGGTGTCAAATACATCGCTGCCCCATCTGGTTCCGTCATGGATAAGGCCGTTTTCGCAGCCGCCGACTCTTTCGACGTGGTTTACGTTGAAAACCCAATTCGTTTATTCCATCATTAGAGAGAAAAAGAATAACTTAGTTTTAGTAGTTAACGACTCTCTTGCAATTAATAAAGCACAATTAATAAAGCACAATAAATAATAGCACTATGTTATACTATGTTAAACCTGCTAAAATTGTCCTGCCCATAAAACTCTTTTTGTGTAACTTTGGAACTAAACACGTCAATTACTCCAGTTCATGGAAAAGCGTAGTGAGTAAAGAATTCAATTCGAATTGAAAGATTGGCAGTACTGACGAGAATAATAGATTGAAAGACGGTTGTTACAGTACAGGTCAGTAGAGCAGATAAACAATTATAGAAGAAATCTTTTAACCTAAACGTTGAGACCATACACATTTCATCTAATATCGTTTTAAAGCCAGTTAGTATAAACGCCCAGTAATCATGTCATCCGAATACACATACGATGAAGAGGGAGATACATGGCCATTCTTTCTTCTTGCGATTCTTTCGTTCATACTAATTCCATTGACTGTTAAGTTTTTGTATTCTATTTTGGGCAGCTCGAATCCAATCAGTGAAAATAAAACAATCAAAGGTGCCATAACTGAACAGGTTAAAGTTGCCAATGCCAAACAAATCAAGAGATACCAAGCTAAAAAGAAGTCGTCCGTTTTTTTTGGAAAGACTTTCTTGTTTCTTATTATTGGCTGGGCTGTGTTCTTTTACGTTGCATACTACTACACCAAGGAAGCTAACTTGCAAGGAGCATTTGATCCATATGTGATTCTTGATGTTTCGAGCTTTGCAAGTGAAAAGGAAATCAAGAGCAAGTACAGAAAATTATCTCTCAAGTTTCATCCTGATAAATTACCTAAGGACTTGACTCAAAAAGCCAGGGAAGAATTGGAAGCTAATTTTATTCAAATCACCTTGGCTTACAAATCTTTAACCGATGAAGTAACCAGAAACAACTTCTTGAAATATGGTCATCCAGATGGTCCTCAAGATGTTTCTCACGGTATTGCTTTGCCAAAGTTTTTGGTTGAAGGAAAGTATTCTTCCTTCATGATAGTTGTGTACTTTTTGTTGATTGGGGTCTTATTACCTTCAATTGTTGGTATTTGGTGGAACAATGTCAAGACTTACACCAAGAAAGGATTACATATCGAGACAGCTGGCTATTTCACTAGACAATTGACCAACAAAGATCCATCCAAAGTATTTACCGCTTATGATTTATTGGACTGGATTTGTAACAGCTATGAAATAAGAACCACCTTCAAACATTTAGACTACGATCAAGTCAGAGATTTGGTAGCCAGGTACTTTAACCGTAACTTCGAACATTTGCAATCCAAACCAGAATTAGAACATGAAAAGGTCAAATTGATTGCAATGTTACCAAAACTTATCAATGGGTTGATTGATATTGCTATAGCTTTCAGACATAGCGATATCATATTGGTGGCTTCGGACTTGCAAAAGTCGATTGCTCAAGCCGTAAGACCAACCGGTAAGTACCAAGAGTTATTACAATTACCATACGTCAACCCTAAACTGGTTGAAGCTTCTGGTATTAGGAAATTAGGTAAGTTATTCGCTATTTCTAAGGAAGAAGCTGGCAAGGCTTTAGGTATTGAAGATCCAGTAAAGTTGGACCAAGCCCTCAAAGTGGCTTCATTGATTCCTTCTTTCAGAATAATTGAGTCCGAATTCAAAGTTCCGGGTGAGAAGGTTGTTCCGCCAAGCTCAAATGCCCATATCTCTATCAAGTTTTTGATCAAGTCTCTTAGATTGAAATCAGCACCTGAAATTTCTGAAGATGATGAAAGATTGGTTGAGGAAGAAACTTTGGAGTATATGAGAAACCCAGCAAAAACAAATGACGAACAGCCAATATTACCATACAGTTACTCTCCTTACTTTCCTTCAAACATTAGAAACAACTGGTCCGTCTACTTGTTGTCACAAAAGGATTCCAAGTTGGTCGATGGAACAAGTGCATCTTTCATTGAAAACGTTGACTTGAGCAATTTGAACTTGGACCAAAAATCCTGGAAAGAAGGTAAGGATGTAGTCCTTAGCTCACACAAAATGACCTTGACTGTTCCTGCTCCTCCCACTGAAGGCACCTACCATTTCAGACTAATAATGAAAAACAATGCCTATTTTGGCTGTGATGCCGACATTCCTCTTGAATTGAAGGTGACTAACGTGCCCACTCCAATCAACTTCAACAAGAAGAAGGCAGCTGATTCAGACGATGAAAGTGACATATCTGACCCTGAAGATGACTCTTTGGTGCAAGCCATTACTGCTTTGAGAGGGGGTGTTCCCCCACAAGTTTCAAAGATCGAAGAAGACGTTAGTGATGACGAAAGTGTCTTTTCCGATATAGATACTGACACTGAAGATGAAGCCGAAGTCGAAGAAGTAAAGAAGTAATTGGAGGCTAATCACTATCGGTGAGTTCTCATATAGAGCATTATTTGATAATGGAACCCTATTTTCTAAGTCACCTTATAAATGATGTTAATTTGTTCCAAAAAATGGCTACAAGTATGACAGGCATTGAAAATAATCGTCTCGACAACTACACCGTATGCAACAATAATACTTATTCGTATATAGTACTTTATAAATTCACATCCAATTTTCGTGCCCTTCTATAATTATATTACAGCGTATAGCGTTTTTCTACACTTCATACTTTCAACGATAATACGATTGCATCTGGATTTGATAGTCCTTGCTGCTTATAATAATCCTTCTTGATCTCACCCTCGACAAAGCCATGTTTGATATACCATTCAATAACATCTTTCAGCTCGATATGTGCATGGAGTAAGATTTCATGAACAAATCTCTTTTTGGTCTCTTCAATGAGGTGATTTAAAAGCTTGGTGCCGATTCCTAATCCTCTATATGCTTCCAAAACTGCAAAGCTCTCAATATAAACGGCATTTGGAATTTTTGAATTGATCAGTAAGCTTTGGGTGTTTTCATATGTATTCGATCCATTCGAAGTATTGAATGATTTGGATTTAATAGCACCTACTGGCAACTCAGAGTAGTATGCGAGCTTGACTAATTGATCCGATTTCAACGAGTCAGCATACCATTGTTCGGGATAAGATGTGGCCAAGCTCACCTGATTGATTTTCTTCAATACCCCAAGGTTGTTGGGAGTAAGATCATCCAACGAAATTATATCTCTACCCATTTGTAGTTGCAGTTGGCTTGAAGATTGTTGGAAACTCGAAAAAGTGTGCACCAGAGCTCGCACGTGATGTTGAACACTTCGGCGACCAATTGTTTGGAGAGGGGAGCTTCAGGTCATGGAATGAGGATAAGAGCCGCAAGGTTTAAGAATGGCGAGGAAGCACCATGTGAAAGGGTTCTGCCATATTTCCAGCACTGACCTAATTGCCAAGTATGGCTTTATAGATCACGTGACCAAAGATGGAGTAATGAAAATGACTATCTTGTGAAATACTTCGATCTACCACGATCATTTATTCACCATGATTACCACGATCTTGATAGTTTTGTTGATTGTTTTTGTGTTTAGAAACATCCTATCAGACGTTTCTGTTGTCAATCCATTTGCCGAAGCGGAAGTGAAAGAAGAGCCAATTGTTGCAGGCAAGTTCACGCCACTCACCTTGCAAAAGTTTAATGGTACTGACGATCCCAAGCTTTTCATAGCTGTCAAGAACAGAGTCTTCAATGTAACTCAAGGAGCATCATTCTATGGACCAGGAGGACCATACGAAAACTTTGCCGGAAGAGATGCTTCTCGTGGTTTGGCCAAGAACTCGTTTGAGCTCGATCTCTTGACTCCACCTGATCAGCCAATAGATGACTTGAAGAATTTGACTGATTTGGAAAGAGAATCTTTGAACAGTTGGGAGGAACATTTCGAAAACAAATATGTAGTAGTGGGTACTTTGCATGAGAACGGAGAGATTGATGATCTCAAAGCTACAAATGAGTAATCTACTCACATATCATGATATGCAAACATAAAAGGCCCGCAATTTAAATACACTAGCTACGATCTCTATGTAAACCCTATCGAATGCACGCTAGCTATATGTTGCCTTGTTACAGATCATGTCTGAAAATGCTGCAACTTCCTGAGATACCGCGTTGTGGACCGCTCGCGACGTGCGCCAACCAGTAAAATTATATTTCATCATTCTATTCCAGCCTTGCAAACATACTAGACTGTGCCCGGCATTATGAGTTATCGTGGTAGAGGAAGAGGAAACTACAACAACCAGTACAAGAATAACAACAACAATAATAATAATAACCACAACAACAACTTTAGCCAACAAGCCATCGACCAGTACGCACAACAAAATGCAGTGGCTATCGAGATTCTTGGTTGGAATGGCGCCAGTCCTGAAGAATGCATAAATTTCATCTCAAGAAAATGTAAGATAGTTGTCAGTAATTCTAGCGTTGACCACAACAGTGGCATACTCAAAGGTTACGTCAAGTCAGACCACACTGCCAACGAACTTTTGAACTGGTCTGGGGTGAAGTTTGCTGGAAATGCTCTTCGGTTTTCCAAATCTGTTTTAGCAAATTCATTCTCAGCAAAAATGGGAGTAAACATGACTAACACAGGAACCGGTAATGCTATTGAGGCTCTTTCACTGTTCCTTAAGTTCAGATACCTGCCAGAGCTCAAACTACTCAACTTGAGCTCGGTCAGACAAGATCCAACTGTAAACGCTGGAGGTTTTTTCAATTCAAACTCGACATCTTCCAAGTTTTTCCCTGCATTAATGAAAGTGGCTAAAGATTTGAAACTTGAAGTGGTCAGTATTGACTTATCAGGTAACGAACTAGCTGAATTGACTACAGTCAGTACTTTAGCTCAAACCTTCCCAACTTTACAAAATCTTTCCTTACAAAATAACAAATTCGCCAAAGTAAGAAGTCTTGAGATCTGGAAAAACAAATTGAACTATCTTAGAGAGTTGATTTTGGTTGGAAACCCGTTAATCGAAGGACAGAACAGCATGGGAGGATTCGGAGGTCCTGTGAACAATAATAACGCTTCATCCACAAAACTTGAAATCATGAAGATCTTTCCTAGATTGGTCGTTTTGAATGGTGAAATAATAAGAAACGAACAGGCATTGAAAAACAACTTGATGTTTCCGGTGGAAAACCCAAGCACCATGTTTTTCCAAGACGAGGAACTACAGAGCGTGGCCACCAACTTTATATCCAATTATTACAAGCTTTGGGATTCCAATAGAGCAGATCTAATGATTCTTTACCAAAACGAATCGCAGTTTTCCATGCAAGTCGACACAGCTCACCCACATTTAATAGACTCCACCAACTCCAATGCCAATTTTTCCGGGGCGGATTTCGGTTACTACATACCACTTTCGAGGAATTTGACCAGGATCAGTGCCTCAAAACAAAGAGCCTCAAGAGTGGCTGTTGGACAAGAGAGCATCTTTATGTTATTCTCGCAATTACCAAAGACTCGTCACGACTTGATGACCAAACCAGAGCTTTTCAGCATGGAAGCCTATAGATTTGCTCAGCTTGGAGGAATAATGATTACTATCCACGGGTCGTTTGATGAGGTATCGCAACCCGATAACTTGGAGGCTCTCAATTCCAATGGTCCTAGAGGCAGATTTAATAACAAAAAGAAAATTCCATTGGCCAAGAAGTCTTTTGATAGAACGTTTGTGGTTATACCAAATCCAAATGGCGGTATGATAGTTGCCAGTGACTTGTTATTGGTGAGAAACCATTCGGGTGCGGATGCTTGGAACATGACCGAAAAGAGAAACGCGGCTGTCATTCCTGCTTCGGCCACACCCACTCAGACACCACCCCCACCATCCGTTACACCTGTTCCAGGAGTAGCAGCACCTGGTCCAACCACAGCAGATCTCCCACCTGAAGTAAAGGCCAACTTCAACCAAGTACAGCAAGAACTTTTGGTCAAGGTGCTTTTGGAAACCAAGTTGAACTTGCAATATGGAATCATGCTTTGTGAACAAAGCGTGTGGGATTACCAACAATGTACTATAAACTTCAAAAACTCCGTTGCAACCTTACCCAGAGAAGCATATGTTCCGTGAATAGACTATATATAATTAATTAAACGATCACCATCAGTTTTAGTGGAGTCGCGTGGCTTCGAAAACTGATTTATATTTGGTGCAAATTTCAGTAGACCGCGCGGGACCATTTGACGGTACACAGTGAAATTGACTATTGAACGTGGATTGACGGCACAAATCGAGTTGGCTATAAGTAACCAGTGAATGGCTCAAGAATACAACCTCGCTGTATAGTTCCTGAACCATCATAGTACCACATAATGGGCTACAACATAGCTATGGTCACCGACTTCTTCTACCCTCAGTCAGGAGGAGTCGAGTTCCACGTTCATCACTTATCGCAGAAGTTGATAGCGCTTGGCCATTCGGTGGTGATCATTACACATAATTACGATTCTAGAACAGGCGTCAGGACATTGACCAATGGGCTCAAAGTATACTACGTGCCGTATGTGGCGGTGTTTCGAAGCTCTACGTTTCCTTCCTTATTCCTGGCGATGCCAATCCTACGCAATATATACATTCGTGAGCAGATTAATATCGTTCATGGTCACGGATCCTACTCAAATATCTGTCATGAAGCCATACTACATGCTCGAACCATGGGTTTAAAAACAGTATTTACGGACCATTCATTATTTGGTTTTGCCGGCTTGTTGACTATCGTGGGGAACAAGATCTTGAAATTCACGCTTAGTGATACCAACCACATCATTTGTGTTTCCCACACCTGTAAGGAAAACACGGTATTAAGAGCTACTATTGACCCATTGCATGTATCGGTGATACCGAACGCCGTGATATCCAAAGACTTTTACCCAGAAAAGAACCCTGTTCCTATAAAAGACAAGAAAACTATCACCATTGTTGTTATTTCTAGGTTGTTTCCCAACAAAGGAGCTGATTTGTTGATAGCAGTGATACCCAGAATCTGTGAACAGGCCCCTCATGTGAATTTCCTCATTGCCGGAGATGGTCCAAAATTCCTTGACTTAGAGCAGATGAGAGAGAAGTATTTCTTGCACGAACGAGTCACGTTAATGGGCTCAGTAAAGCACGAGGACGTCCGAAACGTGATGGTGAAGGGTGACATATATCTCCACCCTTCTGTGACTGAAGCTTTCGGTACTGTCATTGTGGAAGCAGCTTCGTGTGGCTTATATGTTGTAACTACCAAGGTGGGTGGAATCCCCGAGGTGTTGCCAAGCCATATGACTACATTTGCCGAGCCCCAGGCTGATTCTTTAGTAGAAGCAGCTGTGAAAGCAATAGGGCTTCTCGAGTCTGGCAAAATCGATACTTCTAATTTTCACGATGTGGTGAAGAAGATGTACAGCTGGGAAAATGTTGCTAAAAGAACAGAAAATGTCTACAACTCATTATACGACAAACCAGACGAGCCATTATTAATAAGGCTCCAGAAGTACTATTGCTGCGGGTTTGTAGCTGGAAAATTCTTTGTACTATGTGTGATTATCGATATATTCATACTAAAGATCTTGGATTGGTTTCAGCCTGCTGCAAATATCGATTTGGTGACCAAATGGCCCAAAAAGCATGTAACTAACATCGAGGAAAAGCTTTCTGATATAGAAAAAACGCATTCTTAGTCACAAAAATTATGGACTTTTCAACACCGAGTCTCTCAATTTATAGTAGTCTTGTGCCTTCTCTTGGAGACTCAAGGCAATATACTTTTGCGAAGATACCCGAGGTTGCCAGTTGTTGACGTTTGAGATCTTTACTGGCTTTGTCTGTAAGGCAAGATCTCTCAAGGTTTTTGAACAGTAGATAAATCTCTTACTATAAGTAGATGTTTGCAGCTTTGTAGCTTTGAAAAGTGGCTTGTCGAGCCACGAGTAGTCATTGTGTTCAAGCTGTTTGTTGAAAGTATGGTGGACCATTTTTCTCAAAACTACTATTTCCTCGAGTAGAGCCAACTTGGCACCTGCTTCGTTCTCGGATTTAATGTCATCAAAATTGCCCAAGTCACTGGTAAACATCTGACTTGATTTTACATAGCTTTGGATTTCAGCTTCCAAATCAAGGTTTTTCGAGATCAACTCTTTCACTTGGCTCTTACTATTTTCATGTTCCATTTTCACGTTTCGGAGCTCTATACTGATCGCTTCAAATTGCTCGCTATGTGCTTGATTAAGTGATTTCATGTTTCCCTCGAGCATTTGAACATTCAACCTGAATTCATCGAGCAACTGATCTTTCACCAAAAGGGTTTGAGATATCTCTGAGTACTTCTCTTTCAAAAACGCTATCACATCTGCTGAATTCTCCACATCGTCTGGTAATTTACGTACCAATTCAAGCTCTTGGTATATTGATTTGATCTCAGTATCTTCTCGTATTTCGTACTCAATTGCAACCACTTGATTGCAAATGGTAACAAAATTTTCGAATTCTTTTTTATCAATGGCGGACTCTTCTCTATCTTGTACTACACTATTCCAGTACTTGCCACAATTGGAAACCAAACTGTTGCTAGTCTCTATGAAATCACTCCACTCAACATACATGGCGTTTTTGATCAAATTGACATCACCGTCGCCTTTAGCAAGAGTTTGAGATAATTTGAGGAATATTGTTTTGAAATGTATTAGTTTCTGTGCAAGATGGCTTGTATTATTTTGATGATCAGGTGAAATGTTCGTAAGGGCTTGTTTAGAATCATTGATTAGCTTCAAATTTGAGTCTGCAGAAGATTGCAAGCTTTCAATCATAAATCTATAGCATGCTATTCCCTCGTAGTTGAATTGAATATGCTCAGATTTCAAGTGCAAAGGCACTAGTCTCGAGAGTTCCGTAATAAATTGGACATGGAAGGCTGGATCAATTGCCCTGTAATTTTGCTCTCTAAGACTTCCTATTATGTTAGTAACCAACAATTGTAAATTCTGTAAACATTTTTCAAGTGAATAAACATTAGATTTTAATGATTTGTTGGAGAAATTGTACTCAAGTATTTGTAACAAAGCATCAAGATACCGATGTAGAATGGTGTTTGAGTTTTGTAAATGAATCTGAAACGACTTTGCAATTGCACTGTCATCTTTAATTAAATCTAAAATTTTGTTGATCACCACGCAATTCAGAATAATGGTCTTCACAGAAAGAATGATATGTGTGATATCTACCATAGTAATTCCAGTCAGTGTGTATTTATCAATTTTGAGCTGGTGCTGTAACAGCTCAACTTTGGATTGGGCCACGTATAAATCAACGCTATCTGAATAGGTAGCTATTTGTATATTCTTTATTTGGAGTTTTTGAGACTCGATTTGCTTGAGCAATTGATCGCGTTCTTCAGAATCAAAAGACTCTGCCAGAAAATCGGACTTTCCAGTTTTGAAATCTTGAAGTTTGGACCCTAAAAATGTATTCTTCTTTTCTAGCTCTTTTATGAGACCTTGGTCATTTCTTATTACATCCAGTAGATGCTTCAACTTGTTTCGCAAATTTTCCTCGACAATAGATTGATTTTCCTCCAAGCTTTTATCCAATTCATGTAGTTCAGATAGTTCGTCAACAGTTCCCTGGAGAGAATTGACTTTCTGCTGTAGTTTCTCATTTTCTGAATTCAAGTATTCAATAATGTTTTCCAGAGAGAGAGCAGAGTCCAATTGGGATTGTAATGATTCGATTGTCTCGTTGGCCACTTCTAACTTTTTGGAAATGTCAGAATAGTCAACCAATTGTACATCCCTTTGATCTAATTTCGATTTTAGAGTGGATATCTCTGCATTCATGTTAAGTTCAGAGTTGTGTGTCAATTTCTGTAAGCTTATCAATGCTGCCTCCAACTGGCTATTCCTCTGTAATATTATCTGAACATCTTCAGACGATGGTGTTTTTGATGAGGCGTCGGATGCTTTGAGCAGAGACTTGATTTCGTTTTCAATCTGCTTGTTTAGCTCGATCTCTTCTTGCATTATCTGATAGTCCGTCTTCAACTCGTCGTATCTCAATTGTAATTCGTTCAATTTAGAATATAAGTCAGTTTTGGAGTTTTCCTGAAATGCCATATCTGTAGTCATCATTTCAAAAGTGTTTTCAAGCTCATTTGACCTGGCTACATGACTGACAATGTTATGCTCTAGCTTTTCTATTTTGGCCCTGTATCCCTTAATTTCTTGCGTAGTACTTTGTAATTTGGTCTGCAATTTCTCTATAATTTTGTGAAGCGTAGATTGATCTGGACCTGGCGATCTGGATTTCTCACTAGTTGGTGTTGGTGTGCGTCGTGTTGTAGATGAGGCAGAGCTTTCTGAGTGCTGGTAATTGCGAGATCCTCTGGAATTAGACCTGGCCCCATCGGAAACGCTCTCGGTACGAGCCTGAATCAACTCTTTCCTCACAAATACTCCATAGTTGCCTTTCTTAGTGCATTCAAAATACGAAAAGCCATTGACTGAACCATCGTTCTTTCCAATTTCCCTTTTCAATTCTACACCATACCATATCCCGGAAGCAAACTTTGTTTCTCCAATGTACCTGATCTGTCCAGGCTCATCTCTTACCACCACTTCAGTTCCTAGTCGTAACAGCATGATCTGTACGCAATGGATTATGACCTGAGAGTGTGTCTTTCCAAAGGAGGCCAATCGAGCTTTTCGTAGCTTGCTGTCGGTATCTGGGATGTAATTCTCTTACCTTGTTGCCTTGATCTCCACCTTATCGATTTTCACGTGACCGGACAAACATCAACACATCTCGAAATTTCGCGACGCGAATCGAACGAGACGTTTAGTTGGCATTGACAGAGTAAAGGATATACCATGTCACATCAGAACAATTCATCCATATCCAGTAGTGGAAATGGGGGTTCCAATAAAAGAGCACTCGGAAACTTGAAATTGGAATTGTTGAATGAGCAAAAACAAGAAATTCGAGAAGCCTTTTCACTTTTCGATATGAACAACGATGGGTGTTTGGACTACCATGAGTTAAAGGTAGCATTCCGGGCACTTGGGTTCGATTTGTCAAAGAGAGAGGTGTTGGACATAATACATGAATATGATACTGATGACAGGAACTTGATAACATACGAAAGTTTTTTTCAAGCGGGCAAGTATTTGATTGGAGTGTTAGGATGTCAAAAATACTAACTGTTGTAGTGGGTGAAAAGATAGTGAACAGAGATCCATTGGATGAAATACGCAGAGCATTCAAGTTGTTTGACGATGATGGAACAGGAAAAATCAGCTTGAGGAATTTGAGACGAGTCTCTAAAGAATTGGGCGAGAACCTCACCGACGACGAGTTGAGAGCCATGATAGACGAATTTGATTTAGATGAAGATGGAGAGAGTAAGTATATTTTTTGCGCCAGTCATAGACACGATACTAACAGCATAGTCAATGAACAAGAGTTCATAAGCATTTGTACCGAGTAGATGGGTCACTGGACTCATATATTGTATATTATAAACCCTTTACTTCTACTTATAATAGTTGAATCAATGTACCTATTAGCCCAACTGTAGTCCAGCTTTTTTGCAACACCTGGTTATATAGGCTTACTTTTGGGCTGTGCGTGCGTTTACCGAAACCGATTCAAAAATTTTATCATTTTTCCGCTAACAAAGTCAACCAAGCCAAGGGTGTATTACTAGGTATCTACCATGTCTTGGAGTACAGCCAAAAAAAGATTAACGAGGGATGTTGAGACCCTTCCCAAGCGTCTCCGTGACCAGTTTCAAAGAGAGGCCATGAAATATGCCTTGCCGACCTTCGACGTCGAGACTCCTCCATCACTCAAGAAAAAAGACATCAAATCGCTGCATGACGTTGGGATCACCGAAGGTGACTTAATTTACATAACAGAGGGTGAAAAGAAAGGCACTATAAGCACTGTGACCAAATATCTTGCCAACTATGATTCGTTTGTTGTTACCAACTCCACATCCAAGAGATTATTCCAAAAGTCAAACTGGGTTGAAGGTCAAACAAGTCATCTTATAGATTTCCCAAATTTCATCCCAAGATCTCAGGTCAGACTTGCCGGTAAAGAAAAAGACGAAAACGGAACTACCAACTATTTGGTTGCCGAAGAAATTGAATTGGGCGACAAATACTATGATGATAGATACAAGAAATGGTTACCAAGAAGATTAGTGAAACATCATGATACCATTGAAATTCCGTGGCCAAACCCTCCTGGAAAGCTCGAAGATGGTCCTCTATCAACAGATGGTGATACTGCTTTAGGAAAAACCTATGAATTACAAACGATCGCCAAACCTCCAATTCCAGCTGAAGCTTTAAGCCAATTAAGAAACCCACACTCCAAGCACAAGAAGAGAATCCTCTCCGAATTACAAGCTCGTAAACTCAAGGCTCCTGACATGCCATTGACAATCGAACAAAAGATTTACTTGGCCAAGAATGCTAACAAACCAAAGAAGGTATACTCCAAATTGTCGCCTGACATCGAAGACTTTATTGGCACCAAGATCGCCAATCATTTGAAGACAATAGAAAACCCGGCCATGTTGGCTCACTTGGATGCTTTGTCCAAGTACACCATTCCAGATTTTGAAAAGACCATGAAAAGTGTTCAAGAACTTGAAGTAGCTGATCAGAAACAATAGCTGAAAAGTCACTACACTTATTGTCTACAAATGATAATCAAAATGAATTAATTAAAAATATCACGCCTTTTGGGTTGATTTAACTTAGAATCATTTCAATTGGTTATATAACATGTATATACTGTCAAAGAGTTTTCCATCACTTATAAACTTGTAAAAAGATTCATCACAATTTTTCGTAGTCCAACTTACCTTCCAACTTCTTAACATCAGCCACTTTTCTGACGGCCTTCATTATATCGTTTTGGACAATGTATTCTCTTTCATCTCTAATTGCAAAGAAACCGGCTTCTGTAACGACGTTTCTAATATCCGCACCGTTGAAACCATCGCTCATTTTGACGGCGGCTTCGAAATCAAACTCACCTTGTTTAGCTACCTTTGAGGTATGAATTTTAAAGATTTCTAACCTACCGGCCTCATTTGGTAAGCCGATTTCGATCTTTCTATCCAATCTACCGGCTCTTAACAAGGCAGGATCCAAAGTATCTGGTCTATTGGTGGCCATGATAACCTTAGTTTGACCTAAAGTGTCAAAACCATCCATTTGATTCAATAACTCCATCAAGGTTCTTTGGATTTCTCTATCAGCAGAAGTACCTTCACTGAATCTACGTCCACCTATAGCATCCACTTCATCCATAAATATGATACAAGGAGAATGTTCTTTGGCGTATGCAAACATTTCTCTGATTAATCTGGCTGATTCACCGATATATTTATCAACAATAGCCGATGCTGGAGAAAAGATGAAGTTGGCACCGATGGTTGCTGCCACGGCTTTAGCCAACAATGTTTTACCGGTACCTGGTGGACCATATAATAAAACACCTTTAGGAGATTTGATCCCGACTCTCGTGAATAGTTCCGGATTCTTCAATGGTAACTCGATCACTTCACGCAATTCTCTAATCTGATCGGTTAAACCACCAATTCCAGTGAACGAGATCTCACCAGGCTCGAAAGTAGTCATATTGTAGACCAAAGGATCAACTTCTCTTGGCAAAATTCTCATGATGGTTAAAGTGGTCATATCTAATGACACTCTAACACCATTTTTTAAGCTTTCTTTTCTGATTGAATTTCTACATCCAACAATATAACGTGGACCGCTGGATGCTTTAACAATGAATCTTTCATCGTCCAATTGTTTCAACACTTCACCAATAATTTGTCCTACTGATTGAAGAGCCTTGATGTCATTTTCGGTTTTGTCATAGTCTCTATCCAAATCTCGTATACTGAGACGAAGTTCCTTTAGTCTTGAGTCCCACTTTCTGTGCTCAATTAACTTCTCTTTGAATTTACTCAAAGCTCTTTCTCTTTCCACATCCTTTGGTTCTGTAGCTTGTTCACTATCGTTTTCAGGTACTTCGTTGTTCAATGCTGCTAAAAGTGGATCTTCTTCGGCACTCATAATAATTTGTGTTGTTTGTATTACTGCCGAGTACTAGATGATTAAAGATACCAATGCTAACTCCAATTGTCAATCTATGCTCTGGGTTGGTAACTTCAAAAAAGTGGCAAAATCAAAACTGAGCATAGCTTTTTGGTCGCGAGCACTACCGCACGTGACCACAAAAAAATTCCATTACCTTTATACGGTGATCTATAGAGGTAGCTGAGATAGGTGAAGACAGGCACACTATGGAGTTTCATGCTGTTATACTTTGTGGGAAGGGCCATGCACTCAGCCCTTTCTCGCAGACCCGCTCGTCGGGAACATCCAAAGCTTTGTTGCCCATAGCGAACAGACCCATGATCGAATATTCTTTGGAATGGTGCGAGAAGGCCTTCTTTTCGAGGGTGACTGTTGTTACTGACAATGCTAGTAAAGACGATATTGAAGCGGCCATTAATAAATACAAGACCGCCGCCTCCAAGACCATTGCAAAACAAGAAACCGAAGGAATTAGCGGCGATGATGGGACTGGGAACACCACTACCTTCGATATAGTAGGCATGGATACGGACCATAGTGGTGATGTGTTGTATCAATTGTACAAGAACTCGACGCTCAGTCCTAGCGAGAGCTTCGTGCTCTTGCCGTGCGACTTTATCACGAACTTACCCCCTCAAGTATTAATTGAAGCATACAGAAACAAGGATGATTCTGACATTGGATTGTTGGTTCACTACAAGAATCAGTTGGACATTGAAGACAAAAAGAGCAAGATTTTTCCAAAAAACTACACCATTTACTCGGAACTTTCTGACGGTAAAACAAACTTGCTTGATATATATGACAAGGAAGCCATCGACTTCCAACAGGCCTTGCAAATTAGAACACAAATGCTATGGAGATATCCAAGATCTACTGTCAGCACCACATTATTGAACAGCTCCATCTTTTTTGGCTCGGCCCGAATTTTCAAGATCTTCGATCAAAACGAGGACAAGTTCAATGAAGCGTACTTCCATAATAGATCCGTCACGAAAGTGGTTAGAGACTTGTCTAGAAGATCATGGAAGCATTCCAAAGCTAAAGAGACTATAGGCTTTTTGGTGATACCCCATCAAGCAACTTTTCTCAGAGCCAACAACGTGCCTGTATTGATGGAAGCCAACAGGTACTTCATGAAACTTCAGGCGATCGCCAAAGGACAAGCAGCTCAATTGTCCCAGGCCAAAGATAAGTTGGCTGCCAATGTTGGAATAGACTCGTTAATTGGCGAAGGAACTGTTCTTGGTGAAAGAACCAACGTGAAGAGAAGTGTCATTGGAAAAAACTGTGTTATTGGCAAGAGAGTCAAATTGACCGGCTCCCTTGTGTTGGACAACGTCACCATAGAGGACGATTCTCAATTGGAGAACTGTATTATAGGGAATGGGGTTCTCATTCGTAGCAAGGTCAAACTCACTAACTGTAATGTTGAATCGACACATGAAGTTGGTAAGGGAACTCAAGCTAAGAACGAAACGTTATTGTGTTTCACCTTAGAAGGATTGGTTGAAGGAAACGAATCGGCATCGCTGGATGAAGACGACAGCGAAACCGACGAAGACAGCGATGAAGAAGATTACGAGGATTATGGTGATAATGACGATGGATTGTTCGGTTACTAAAACCCACATAATCTATAGAAACCTCTTGCATAATTTTGTAACAAATAAAAGAATTAATATTAACGTCTATAAACCTATACCAGAAGTGAACCAAACTATAAAAACGTAGTGATGCAATGTACCATGTGTTGTATAACCCATAGTTTCTAATTCGAAGTATTGTGATCCGACATGGTCTTCTTCCATTTCTTTTTGCCTTGATCATGCTTCAACTTCTTCAAAATGACTTGATCGTCGAGATCATCTTCCGAACTACTGGATTTCAGAGGTGACAGCACCAGGTCTTTGTAAGAATACTCTGTCTTTCTGCTTGGAGGACGAAAGTGGTGTTTATGCTGGACGGATAATGGGGAGTAACCGGGAACTATTGGATGCTTGGGTCTGATGTCGTGATCAAAATTAAACTGAAAATCAAGTGGAAACTGAAAATCTGGCGTAGCCGATACGTTGCTGGCGTTCTTTTCCGCCGAATTTTCAATGGCTTCTGCGGTCGATTGTTTCTCCGATTCAGACGACGATACATTGTGCAGGTTGGTGATTTCGGCCCGTTTGGTCAAGGCCCAGTTTTCGACATCGCCATCGTCAGCGATAACTTCCAACAAATCATCTAAACAGTTCAAATAGCCGTTGTATTTGAGCAACAGAGTGGCGTTGTGGGTGAGGCGATACAATGCAGCCACCGATCTGGCGGCATTAGCAAACTCGGATTTCTGGCTGGCAGATGGAGTGCTACCTGAGGATGTTGAGTTATAAAGTTTAGCCACAGACTTGGCGGCATTCTTGAATTCAGTGGTCAAGTCCTTACTGAGATCATCAACCGATGTCTGATTGACCGTTTTTGTGGGCGGAAGGTCCATCGATAAGTTCGATAAGTCCATGTTTGTGTAAAAACGCTCTTTTCTGGCTTTTTTATTGTATACTGGGTACAATCCAGGTCGTTACTCTATCTGTTTCTATTAGTGTGGGCTAAAATTTTGTACTCTTCGTGGTAGCTACACGAAGAAGGCGGGTCACGTGTCGTGCTCACTTGAACCGTATCGCACTTTTGAAGTAATACGTGGAGAAGGTAGCACCGTGCAAATACATGCGATGGTACAAGCTACATTAATCTACCGGTATGATGGTATGTAAGGAGTGTTCGGGAAGCCACGAAGGTGGTAACTCAAAAATTTGCGATCGAAGCTAACATTTAGCCCTTCCCTTGTGTGGCTCAGTAGACGATAATAACGATCCAGCGTTGTTGGACCAGAAGAAAAAGTGCAAGATTCTTATTAGTCGGATCACGCCAAACTCAGAACCACAGGCTACAATCGAGTCGGGTTCCTACAGCATCCACTACTTGATTGTGAGTTCCATCATTTACTTGGCGATCTGTGACCGAACGTATCCTAGGAAGCTCGCATTCTCGTATTTAGAAGAAGTCTCATCAGAATTTCAGAATTCCCATGGACAAGAAGCTTTGAGCAGTAATGCTAGACCATTTGGATTCAGCTCCTTTGATAACTTTTTGAGCAAGACAAAGAAAATCTATCAAGATCAAAGAGCTCAATCCAATTTGGATAAACTCAACAACGATTTGGCAGATGTCAAGAAAGTCATGACAAAGAACATAGAGGATTTGCTATACAGAGGAGATTCTCTTGACAAAATGAGTGACTTATCGTCAAGTTTGAAAAGCGACTCGCTCAAGTATAGAAAAAGAGCACAGAGAATCAACTTGGAGGCCCTTATCCGACAATATATTCCCATTGTAGGCGTGGGGTTGATCTTTGTCTTCATAATCTGGTACAAATTCTTGACGTGAGCGTTATCTCGGTACTGCATATAAATATACCACCATTCGTAAGTGCAACTCTTGTAGTCTGAAGATTGTAGATCGATCAATGGCCAGAGAGACACAGGCTGACAGTGTGAATTTGGCCCTGACGACTGGTCAATCCGTCAGTAAGGATTTAGCTGAAGATGCTGGTCAAAATTCAGAAGATTTGAGCAAAGAGTCGGCAAGTGCTGACTCGAATAGCATTCACCAGTCTAGCGAAACATTACGGCCACCCCCCAAGACCGGGCTAACACTGTCTGATTTGCGACACTTGTTGCCCAACAGGACACCAAGCCCACAAGGGTCGGCGTATGAAATCCCCAGAAGACCCGCTGCCTCTATTGGAATGTCTAGCGGGCCCACCACAGCAGTCAACTTGGAAACAGTCGGGGTCGATTCATTCATAGACGAGTTTGAACGTGCCAATCAGCCCCTCTTGACCACAACACGCCTGAACAAGTCCAGCATTTCACAATCAACTAGATTGGGAGCTTATTATAGCAGTGATGAGCATGACGATAGCAATTATTTCGACCAGAGCCGTACCCAGGACGAGGAAGATCTCCAGAATGTACTCAATGATCTCATACGAAATGAATCCAGGCATAATGGTGAATCCCCGACTACCAATCCGATCTCTTACGTAGATCTCAACATAGGTAATACCACGGAGAAACTTAGCGAAGACGAATTCTACCGCAAGTACATCCAAATAGATAAGGGGAAAGACGAGGTGGCGTTCCATAACAAGCTCAAACAGTTTTTCATTCTTTCGTCGGCAGGAAAACCAATTTACTCCATGAACGGTGCAGATGACCTCATCATAGGGTACATGGGTATCATTACTACCATCGTTTCTACGTTTGAAGAGAATGTAAAGGACGAGATTAAGTCAGTAAAACTTGGCGATAACTTGAACCTTGTGGTGTTAAACAAAAATGAAATTATTTTGGTCGCAATCACAAAAATAAGTTACGAATTATTGACTCCTAAATTCAACGACAAAGAAGAAGTTAATGAAAACGAAAGCACCTTGGTCAAACAACTCGACACACTTTACAACTATTTTCTTTCCATTCTTTCCAAACCCTCGTTGAAGAAAAACTTCCACAACCGTATGAATTACGATTTACGTAAAGTTCTTACGGCTCTTGATTTCCATAACTTGGATAACCTATGCATGAAACTAACTTATGGGCTTGAATACAATCAAGCGGAAGATGACAATCAATTGGTAAAGCAAAGTGGAGCTGGCTTCGACTATTTTGCAAGCCAATTATTGGGGTCTAGTCTACAGAATATCAAAATCACCAATACTTCTCGAAGCCAGCTAAACAATGTATTGCTATCGTGTAAAAAATTGAAATTCCAGAAACACAAGCATGCTGACAGACTAGAGAAACTTCTGTCCTTTTTTGGTATGGGTAAAGAGGGGGATGAAGAGAAGTATGTCAGCGAAGATCTTTTATTTGCATTTCTTACTGTTTCCAGTAAGATCCTCAGCTTTTTGAAACCGAGAAATCATGATATGACTAACCAGGATATTGCTTCGCTTTTTGCCATGATCGAGTCTACCGAATCACATGGGGTAGAAAACGACACAGCTGGCGATCTTTGGTTCCCGCTATGCATGCCCAACTTCAGCGAGAACGGGTTCTTGTACGTGTTTGTTCGTAAATTCTATTTGGGAGACTATATTGGTGAACACACCGGAAAGTCGGCGGGACCTCCAATGACCATTATTTTGGTAAGCAGTAACAAAAACACGTTCTTTGAAATGCAAGAAATCTCAAAGTATATCATCTACAAAATTATCAAAAAAGAGAAGTTCAGAACGAAATTGTACAAGGAACTCATCTTGTCTACCAAATTGTCAATCTTGCACGATATCAAAGTGCCCGTTATCAGGCACTTCATTTATAAGGTGACCAAGAGAAACCAATTTATAATGAATGACATGGTGCATTACAATAGCAAAGCCGACATCAACAGCTATCTTCAGTTGGTGTACTTCTACTCAATGTTGCATAATACCAAGGTCAAAAAGGTCCTATTGACTAAGGGCACATCTTCAAACAACTTGATAAATCAGGGTTTCAGTCACAACAAGCGCTTGACCTACACAAAGTGGAACAACAATGTCACCGGATTCATGTTATCGGACGATACTTTTGAGTTTTATTGTATATGTACAGACAAAATCGATTCCAAAGACTTGATCAGCCATAGTCTCAAGGTCATTAACTGGTGTGAGACCAATTATAAGCGGCTTTTTATAGGCGAGGGGATCAGCTTTTAGTAACTACTTCAATATAGCGGACTCGGCAGACTTGAATGCTTCGGTCAATTTATCCAAGTACAGCTTGTGCAACTTTTCAAAGTCTTGTAATGCTTTCTGTTCCGAATCACTCTTTTGTTTTTTGACATGTTTGGCAAACTTGTGCTTGAAATCTGCTCTTATCGAGGCAAGAGTGCCTTTTGACGAGCCATTTTTGAATTTTTCAAAAGTTTCCTTCAATTGTTTGACGCTTTCCTTTTTGGTTTCGGTATTCACTGGGGGTAATGGCACCTTCAATGTGTATTTGTTGGATGGGTCTACCTGCGCATTCATGTTTAAACCAGATCCTAGTATTGTGTTTATCACATGCTTTGAACTGGCTGGGTCAAACAAGGTGATAATGAAGTTTCTGCCTTTCACTGATGTTTGGGCAACACTGCTAAAAGGCACTTCTTCTTCACCATTATCCACGGTAAACTTATCAAAAATACGTGGATTGGTTTTGCCAAGCTTGCTTTCATTGGCGAGTTTCACAAACTTATCAATAACCTGACTGAACTTTTGTGTGGCATCGTCCATATCTATCAACGGTCCTTGAGGCTGCTCTGCGATGTCCTCGACAACTGCACCCTTTTTAGGCTTCTTCTTTAGTAAAATAGGTGTGGAAGAAAATACTCTGACCGGTGCTGGTCTAGGCAATGCACATCTAGCTACGAATAAGCTCCTACTAACACTTCTCCACATGTTGCTGGTCTACTTCTTTCATCTATGATACATGATATTTTTCACCAAAAGGTTTGTGCCGTATATATGTTTATGTGCAGTACGTGAAATTTTAGACCATGGCAGATGGGGCAGGGTTTTGCAACTTCTGTATAACAACTAAACAGGAGTTTGCTTCTCTTCCTACTTCACCGCCTTCCTTCACCAAAGCCCTCAAGTTTTTGGTGCACGGTTTTGCAAACACATCAATCATAATCTTACGCCTTGTATCCAAGTCTTCCGACGAGATGACGTCTAAGTCTTTGAGTGTAAGGCTGCCATCGGATACTCGAGAGCCTGTAGAATGCTGATCAGTAGTCTCTGCAAGTCTAGAGCGGGGTAAAGTGACAGTGAATAGGTTCAATGGCGAGTAGGGTTGTGGAGTCTGTGGCATGATATACTTGAAAGATTGGGGATGGATAGACACCAAGTTGTCGGTTTCGAGCACTGCCGACTTGTCTTCAAAGAGACATATTTCTAGAAGGTTACGGAGAGCTTCCAAGTGGCCAATTCTGGCTTTTTTAGTAGAGCCTTCGATACTGGTTGCTGCAATGGCTATGGATTGAGCTCTTTTGTCGTCGGTGAGTGTCCAGGCCATTATTCCAAAGAAGTTTTTGATGGTTTTAATAAAGTACGTTCGAGCCAACGCCTGAGGTGCATGTTTGACCAAAATTAGTAAAAACTTGGTGGAATCGTTTCTGATTTCGGGCGATATATGAGTCATGGCAGAGTAGATGAACAACACCACGCTTCGGATATGGAGGTCAAGCAACCCTGGCTGCTTTTTTGCACAAGCCTCAAATAGCGAGACCAAAGCTGCGCGCACACTCTTGGATTGGTCCACAATCAACGGTATTATGGCAGTGAGAATGTTCTTGTAAAATGATGGATTGGATGGAAGATGCAGTTGAATATAGGCCAAAACCTCTTTTCTAGTTGACGATGCATGATGTTTGGTGAGCGACAAGTGGTGGCTCAAGTCCACCTCTTCTCTTTCCTGCTGAGTCGCGGTTGGCTTTTTGGCTAGCGACTGGTTGGGCAAGTTGATTGCACGCGCCACAAACGAGGTATCAGTGTGGTTATCTGGTTTCGCGGCAGTTTTACCCACCTTCAACTTGGGTTTGACAAAATCCTTTTGCTTTTCAGCCTTCTTCCTCTTCGAGCCCATGTCTATCTGTGGTGTGGTGAGATGAGCTACGAAGTCTCTTTAGGCTCATCGCTATATCGCGAGAGTCGTGCGCGGCCCAATCCACACAACGTATAGAAATCTGGCACCAATGAGTGGCAAGCCAGTATGAGTAACGGCGACTTTGATGGTATACTCAATTCGCTATCTCTTGCGGATAGCCCTAGTTATGGAATAAGACACCGATTATTTGATGATAGTGACGATAGAATGGAGATCGACTCGATAGATGAGCCCATGCAGCCAGAAGTATTAGAGCCAGAGGTGGATGAAGTGTTCGAGTGTGAACCAAAAAGTTCTGAGCCAGAAAGGTCTGAGCTGAAACTGCTTCCAAGTATTCTTTCACCCACCACTTTGGGTGCTCAATTGGCAGTACGACCTCGACTTTTGTTAATGCCACCGCCGGATGCAAAACCTGACTCCAATGACGAGTTTGATCACGAGTACACGCTTAGCAGGATGCCCAAAACAACCAGAAACGTAAGTCTGTTCTGCTCACAGTCAGATATATCATCTTTTCTCGAAAAGGAGAACAATTCATACAACAATATTCGCTCCCATAATAATCCCATCAAAGATACTCTTCATGATAACGCGTTGACGCAGAGCTACCACTACCGCAAGTCCATGGCCAACACCCAAAGCTATTCAAGTGAGATTGGAAGAGGTCAGGCTCAAGGTCTTTTCAACAACACACCGCCATATTCACAACACATGGCACTTCCTATTGTTCTGTCTCCCTCGCCGCCTGTTGTCCATCATCATCATCACTATTATGGAAACGAAGTGGCTAAAATACCCTCTTCTCTGGCAGAAGAAAACCGCTTGGAAAAACGCTTGGAGACCAGAATTCATGGACAAGTGCAATTGTACGATACAAGTGTTGATTTACCACAACCATGGTCGCCTACATCGCGACCCTCGGCCCAGCTCCCCTACGTGCTATCGTCATATCTCCAGCTAGCAGCCAACGCAATGGTGTTTATGTATGGTGCATATCTTGTTTGGGTAGTGGTTCTGTCGATCAAACAAGACGTTGCGTTTCGCATATCGCAACAAACACTTCACATAGCGGTAGAACTAGAGAGCTGTCGGCGGTCGTACTACGAAAACAACTGCGATCCCGATTTGATCGTACCAGCACTCGAAAGACAATGCGCCTACTGGCACAAGTGCATGAGCCAGGATCCCACCAGAACCGGCAACATGTCATCCATAAGTGCCAATACTATTGGAATCCTTATCAATTCGTTGGTGGAGCCTTTAGGGTTGAAATTCTTTTGTGTTGTATCGGCGTTTATTGTTGTCATATTTGGATGTAACTTTAGTTTTGGATACATCAGAGCAAAGTCATACTATGGATGGGATACAAAAGACAAAGTAACTTAGAGAAAAGAGTCAACTTGCAATATGAGCTATATCAGAATAGCTCCAAATCCATAGAGGTACACACATCATACTTTCGTTTCACGGGCGAATGCAAAAATAAAATTAGATTGTTTAAGTGACTGCTGTAGCTGAGAATAGCTATACTACTATGATCTTACCCTGTAGGCAATAATGACCCACTCTATGAGTGAATTATCATTGAAAAAATAGCCATTTATAAAATTGGACAATGAAAGTATTCATGTAAACAACTTTGATAATTGCATACCTTTTATTATACATGTGCAGACTGTTGAGAAATAAGGATAGTGTGCCATTCTAAGTCCTTTAATTGGAGTGCTCAGTCTCACCTTATACTGTGCAAAATGACCGTCATTAAATTTGCATTGTCAATGAAAAAAAAAACATCTCTTAGATTCTTGTTTCATTTCTTAGTAGCTCTAGTCTCAGTACCAATGTAGTTTTTACATATGGGTTAGCGTAAAAGATGGTATTACACCTCTTGAATCTTATTCTGGTGTTTCTCACGTGACATTTATGGTCCGAAATTCAATTGAGACTCAAAGAGATTAACAACATACCTGTAGGACTGGCTATTTGTATACGTAACTACAATAAATATCCGAGATGAATAACCAAAACAGTATGGGCAATGGAGGGATGAATAACCTTGGGGACTCCAATATCGGTGGCAATCCCAACAATATGAACCGCCCTCAGGGAAATAGGCAAATAAACGTCCAGCCCAACCAGGTA
The DNA here is from genome assembly GCA_030580235.1 of Suhomyces sp. yHMH580. Classification (NCBI taxonomy): domain Eukaryota; kingdom Fungi; phylum Ascomycota; class Pichiomycetes; order Serinales; family Debaryomycetaceae; genus Suhomyces; species Suhomyces sp. yHMH580. Next base: position 820,103 of record JAKTSN010000001.1, on the reverse strand, counting down.
TCACAGCTAGTTCAAGCCCTTAAAAATGAAGTTGCCTTGGCCAAAGCTTCGACAGATGATCCTGTGAAGCAACAACAGCACTATAGCAAAGCTGAAAGTATCAGACAGATTTTGCTCAACTACCAGGCACAACAAAGGGCAAGAATGCAACAGCAGCAGCAGCAGCAACAGCAACCACAACAAAGACCACAACAACCACTTCAAAACCCACAAGTTCCCAATACAGCACGTTCGCCGGCAATGGCAGCTGCACAACAAGCGCAACAGGCTTTTCAAGCCAAGAATACAAACGCACAATCACCCATGAATATGCAACAAGGACGTCTTTCAGCACAGGCCACGCCAGTTATGCCTTCGCCTGGTCTTCACCAGTCTCCAAATATGGCTCGTCAGTCTCCTGTGATACAACAGCAAGTAAGGCAATCGCCTCTTATGCAACAAACGCAGCCTTTCCAGGGCCAAAGTAGCCAGCAGGCCCTGCTCCCACAGCAGCAGGTCCAGCAGCAGTTCCATCAGCAGATTAGGGGTAACACGCCACAGGCTCCAACACCAAGTGCCAATCCTGCCGGCACTGGCACGCCTGCCATTCCTCCCAATGCCGTAACTGTCGAGAGATTTAATCAGGTGAAGCAGAGATTGCAAGAAGTAGGCAGAAAGATCCAGATTTTACAGCAGAGCAAGAAAGGCAATGTCACTGCAGAGCAGCTGACACTTATCGATCGAGAGATCACCGACTTGAAAGCCAAGTTTGCCCAGTTCCAGCGTGTAGGAATCATTATGCGGAACCAATTGGTGCAGCAAGTAAAGGGCAATGCTGGTGCTACTGGTGCTACACCTACCGGATCCAGTTCTGGTACGGCCAACGGAAGTACCAGCGGGTCGCCCACCAATGTGAATCTGGTGCCTACTCCATCGGCCAGCCAGAACCAAAATCAGTTCATTCCTCAGCAGAACTTAAATGCCGTCAATTCGCCTGCAATGAGCAATTTGGGAGTATCGCAACAAAGACCAGTTCCCCAAGTTAGTCAGATCCAGCAAGTTCAGCAGCAGGCACAGCGTATTCTTCAGCAGCAACAAGGAACGCCCAGCTCTACGCCGCAGCTCCCACAAAGTGCTCCTAAACAGCCCTCGGCAGCGTCTTCGAGTCAAGCTCAATCGCCCGTAGGCTTTTCCAGCATCACCAGCCAGCCCCAAAGACCTTCGTCTAGTGCCGGTGTCGCTCCAGAAGTCAAGCCTTCGCCTCCAGTAGTCACACCAGCCAATGCTGCTGCTTCTGCCAACGCTGCCAACGCAGCTAGTGACACCAAAACAGGCAGTCCTAGCAAAGAAGACGCCTCGTCGCTGAAACCACAAACCCCTTCGCAGTCCATCCGGGCCAGCGAGCCTTCACCCATCAATTTGTCGGGAATCACCAAGCCTAGCGTGCCTTCGATGCCCATTTCAAGTACCATAAACGTCAAACCACCTGTAGCAGTGACATATAAAGCTAACGAAGACATAAGGCCGTCGCTTACCGGAGGAGCAGCCAGCAGTTTGGGCTCGTTACTAAACACGCCAGCCATCACAAAACTTCCAATGTTTGATCTTTCAAACAATGGCAGTGCCAGCAACTTGCCAGAGACTGGAGGAAGAGTGCTTACCAAGAGAAAACTTACAGAATTGGTTAATACTACTGGGGTTGACGAAGGAGACGGCAAAACCAACATGGATGGGAACGTCGAAGAACTTCTTCTTGATTTGGCCGATGAGTTCATCAATTCCGTCACCAGCTTTGCATGCAGACTTGCCAAGCATCGAAAGTTCGACACCATCGATGCCAAAGACGTACAACTACACCTTGAACGCAACTGGAACATAAGAATTCCAGGTTATGCCATGGACGAAATCAGATCCACAAGAAAATTACAGCCCACTGCCAGCTACAACCAAAAGGTCAGTGGTGTGGAAATTTCCAAGTCCGTCAACGGCAACATCGCATAAATAACCTGGATGATTACTTCCCAGTACCTCATGATGGCCAAATGTGAAGTAGTGTGTGGTCACGTGAGACTTCTTTATCTGTCACGTTCATTGCTTTATCGCGATGAACAGGAAATTCCGCGTAGCGCCATCCCGAACGGGTTAAGCGAGTGGAATGGCGCTAGTTTAGTCGAGTGTTATATAAATAAGGGGATCAACGTTCTGATTTTGGTGTATCGATATTTTGATTATTATGACACCTGCAGCAACTACAAACAAAGGATACGAAGCGGTCTCCGAAGGGTCGCACAACATCGCCAAGGGAATGGATCACCCCCATCCTATACCCACCTTCGGTGATCCATACGAAAAACGAAAGTGGATGTTGCAACATTTGGCCGGTGCTTTCAGGTTTTTTGGAAGATCCGGGTGGTCTTTGGGCGGTGCGGGGCATATCTCCATTAAGGACCCCGTCACACCAGGAACTTTTTGGATCAACCCCCTCAACAAACATTTCTCGCTCATTAAAGTCAGTGACTTGGTTCACGTGGATGAAGAGTGCAATATTTTACCAGACGGTGGCCAAAGTGCGGTAAACGCGGCGGGTTTTTCCATCCACGCCGCTCTCCACAAAGCCAGACCAGATATCGCGGCTGCGTGTCATGCTCATCTGCGTTACGGGGTAGCTTATTCTGCTTTTGGCAAGGAATTGGAAATGATCAACCAGGACGTGTGTATTTTCCACAAACGTCATTCGGTGTTTACCAACTTTGGAGGAGTCGCGTTGGACTTGAGAGAAGGTGAGGAGATCGCCGAATCTCTCGGCCCAAACGGGGTAGCCGCGCTTCTCCAAAACCATGGCTTACTAACAGTAGGGTCCACCGTGGACGAAGCTGCCTTCTTGTTCGGTCTCTTCGAGGCTTCGTGTCACATTCAGTTGTTGGCTGACGCATCCCAACAAAAGAAGAAGATCATTCCTGACGACGTTGCCGAGTATATAGTAAAGACCACGGCAGATCCCGAATCGTTGTACGGAGAATTTCAACCTGATTATGAGTTGGAGTTGGAATTGACCGGTGGTTCCTTTCTCAAGTAAAAAGTCTTCTTTTAAGTAGCCTGATCCCTAGCTTAGTAGTCGCACATATACGATGCATTTGGGTTAGTCTTTATACTTTTCTAACGAAATTTATTGTTTAAATTAACTATTTATCTGTATGCAACTTTCTAATCAGTTTGGCCCAACTCTTGACTTCTTTATCATATATACCTTTGGCGACCCCACTTAAAAACCCATTTTGGTCCTGTAATAAATCCCAAGGCGATTTTCTAACCGAATCATTCTTGATTAAACATGAATCTATAAATTCACACAAGAATGAGTCGTACAATTCATTGGTTTTGGGATTGGTTTTGTTGTTCAATGAAGGAGGTGTCTCGTTGACAATTCGTTGCAACAAGTCCAATATCCCCTCTGGTCCGCCATTGACTGCAAACGAGTTATCGGCCTCATCATCATCGTCACTCCACACAGGAAGTCCACTAGCCAATTCAATGAGCATGAGACCCATAGACCAGACGTCTGATTTGACGCCGTAGTTTAATCCTTGAATTCTTTCGGGCGACATGTACGTGGACGTTCCAACAAAAGTATCAGCCATGGCCAACGAGTTGGTGAGTTCACGCGATACCCCGAAATCACAGAGTTTGAATTCACCTTTGTGGGTCATGAGGACATTGGAAGGTTTGATGTCACGATGAATAATCTTGTGTGTTGTATAAAGATAAGTCAAACCGGACAATATAGAATATGCCAATTTTTTAAGTACGTAGATGGGAAATTGTTTCAGCCCACACAACGGTAAGATTTTATCAAGTGAACCACAATTGCAGTACTCCATGCAAATGACTATAGTGTTATTGTTATTAACAAATGCTCCGTAAAACTCTATAATGTAGGGAGATTGACACTCATGAAGAATCCTCAACTCTCTGATGATCTGGGTTTTGATCACTGTTTTCAGATCAATATGAATGATCTTCTTGGCCATGGTCTTTTGGGTGGGGATATGTAAGATTTTCGAGACCGTTCCTGAATTACCGGCCCCCAAGCTCTTGAGCGTTACCAAATCATTGTTGTTGAGTTTTATTGACGATGTGGTGGCAATAGGTGACGAGTTCTCTGTAAATATGTTGGTAGACTCTAGTAAATCCGAAGGCGAAGTTGCCGACGACTTTGTTGGAGAGATCGAAGAAATGACCGTTTGGCGTTTACGATTCAAAGGTTTCGGTGTTTGATTTATGGTTTGGCTGGGTCTTTCATTGAATATGCTGGGGGTGTTGTCTTTTGCGTCCTTGATTTTGGCAAGTTCCAAATTCGAGAGTTCATCGATTATGAGATCATGGGACGACTGGGAATCCGGATCTATGCTTCTGTTGCTTTGTTGCACGTTGAGTTTAGTGGCTGACGAGCTCAGAGTTCTGCTGACTGATTGGTGAATGACTTTCGGCTTTGACTCCCGAGAATTGTCGAGCTTCAAATTGAGAACGGGGGCAGGACGCATGTTGGTACGTTTCAGTCGTAACGAGGAGTTTTCAATTTTCAATAGCGATTCGGGGTCATCCACCGTCGCCTCTTTCACTGGAGAAGCATCTAAAGACAACTTCTTGAAATTTTTTCTTCTAAGTGTCTTTACCTGAAGAAATTCCGAGTCTTGGCTCGAGTTAGGGGTAACATGCACTACGCCATTCAGAGATATACTGGTAAGTGAATTGGCAGTCGATCCTGAAGACCCTACTCTAGAGAGTCTGTGGGTTGCTTCTGATAATGAGGTTGGCGTGGTTGGGGGTGTGGACATCAGAATGTCCAGTTTGGATATTCTTCTTGCTTCTGTCCTTCTTGGATCAGACGGCGCCAACGGTGATGACGGCACGGGCTGAGGAGGAATGGGTGGAAGTTGCTTGTCTTTTGATGAATTTATGGATGATTGGGAGCTGTTATTTAGGCGCATCATGGTAAACTAGCTTTATTAAATAACAAGAATGGTATACAACAATAGTACATGCAACTGCAATGTTCAATTGGGCGTATATGTGGGCGAGGGAGGCAGCAACAAAGACACGGCGATATAATAATCTTGAGAAGCAAAGATCGGTACCAAGGTCTTGGTGGTGGCACGGTGCTGGAATGAGGTTTGTTTGGTACAACAATCACCCTCGTTGTGAATGAATTAAAGATATAGGTACCTTTTAGATTCCTCAAGCGTGGTTTTCTGGCTTTTCGGGAGAGGCTGAAAGCGTGCAGCGCGATAGGACCGCAGAGACGAGCTACATGAGAGTCACCAAAGAAATGTAGCCATACGGACCAGACATGTAGCCATCTTTGCAAAGACCAGACAGCGAACCAGACGATCGAACCATCTTTTAATTGACCCAAGTCCATGGGTACATAAGTTCTGGCTGTACTACAGTTCATTTCCCTGCCTATTGGTCCCGCGTCGCCTGACTGGCTCTCGCTAGAAAATTACCGCAACGTGTCGCCGGAGTGTTGCAAGTAGACGAAGCTTTAGGGATCGCTGTGGCACAGGGACGGGCGGTGACGACAATCAGATGTGATAGGCGTTGTATTGAAAAGTGTTTGTTGGCGGCGGCGTCGCCCCGCCTTGTTGCGCCATTCTCGCATTAGTTGGCTCCACTATTGTTTGATTCATATTGTTCTCAGCTATTGATCGGGGCAAGATCGGCGCACAAACATACGTAACAAACGGCCTACAAATATATGATTATCTAGACTATGTATTTGTACAATGTCACCCGAGGGACGACCGTGGGCTCACAAGGCACACGTCAAATCTAAAATACAGGGTAATCTATGAAGTTTGGTGCTGGTTGACCGAGCCATACGCCGACTGGAAGTCTTCTACACCCGGCTTCTGCTGGGTGAGGGCAGCAGCGTACTGTTGTTGCTGGAGCTGTTGGTGCTGCATCTGCCTAGCGTTATGAGCAGCCACCACCTGTTGCTGCTGTTGCTGCTGTTGCTGTTGCTGCTGTTGCTGTTGGGCCTGTGCCTGTGCGATGGCCTGCGAAAGGGCCTGTTGTTGTACCACTGCCTGGTTATAGGCTTGGGCTTGGGCGTACTGTTGCGGCGTCGTATAGTGCTGGGCCATGGGTACGGTGGCATACGGAACCGATCCATTGCCAACTTGCATCATGCCCATGTCTGACGAGATCATTCCCATAGGAGGCTGTGAGTTCAAGTTGGCTGTAGGGGGTAACGCTGCGATCATACCGTGTGAAGGGTCCTGCCCGTTTAGGCCCTGGAGCGGAAAGGGTGCTGGATTAACACTGGCACCTCCTCCGATGCTTTGCAACCTGCTGAGCAGCCCGTTGTTGCTTGTAGTATTAATGTTTTGAGACAACTTCTTTTTCCTGCTTCTACAGGAGGAGCACACCTTGTGTTTGCCAATATCGGAAGCGTCCAACGCCTTGGCGCACCGATTACAGTTGCCCAACCTTTCGAGATTGGTTCTCCGAATCTTGTCGTTCTCTCGACATCGCTCACACACTTTGTAGTTCCCGATTTTCGATCGATCTTTCGACTTACCAGGGTCACTGCTTGCGCTACCTGGAGGTGATGCTGATCTCTTCTTCTCGTCAGTTATAATCGATGCATTAAGCGGACCCGAACAGTGGACACATCTGCCCTGTGCCGCTCGATTAGCCTTACGTTTACGGAGATTCTGACGACATGACGGACACAACACAAACCGCTGTTCTTCGATCGGAATATCTGATCCACATCTACGGCACGCCCCTTCCTTATCCTTGGTCTTTTTCTGCCATCTACGAGATCTTTGACGCTGTAAATCACGACAATGTTGACAAAGCTTGAAGATCTTGGGCTCGGCAAGAAACTTGGTTTGGCCCCCGTCTTGGTTGCTTTGTGGAATAATTATTGGCTGGTCAAATTCCTTTTTACACCTCGAACACGATGACCTGAGCATCTGGTCAGAAGTTGCATCTCCTCCTGGAGCAGCAGATTCGCTGCCTTCACTGCGAGCCTTCTCCATGCCAGGCGAAGGGTCCTGTTTGATTTGTGGATTAGAAGGTGGAGTACCATTCGAGTTGTTGGCGCCGTCGTTTCCATTGACTAGCTGTTGTTGTACGTGTAACGGAGGAATTGGAGCCACAAGTCCCTTCTCGTAGAAATTGACGGATGGAGAGTTGCGGTTGCTCGTACTATTGTCGTCGTAGCGAGGCTCCATGTGATAGCCCGACAGTTGCATCATGTGCTGCAGCGGAATGGGATGGTGGTGAGGTATTTGTGGTGGAGGCAACAGCTGCGAATATTGTTGGCCATTCATGGGCATTTGCTGAAGATGGGATCCATTGGGAAGATGATGAAACAGGTACGAGTTGGCCATGCCCATCGACTGCTGTGGAATGATTTGAGGTGGCTGTTGTTGTTGAAAATGTTGCTGTGATTGGGGTTGTTGGTGCTGGAATCTCTGGTCGTTGTGAAGCAACGCTTGGGCTGTTGCAATTGAGGGATTCGACGGGTTGGAAAGATCAAAGTCGTTGCCTTTGCCATTGTTCAGGTGATCGAGCTGTACCTGCTGCACGGATGGCGTGCTATTGGAGGTACTTATCACTCTGGGCTGGTTATTTGAGCTTGCGTGGTGTTGTTGAGGAGAGACCCCAAGCTGAGGCTCCAACTGAGTTTCCACTCCTAAAAATGGTTGTTCCATAATATGTGATGTTTTCCTGTAGTATATGCAAATGAAATAGGTAAATTAGATTATTGTACAAGTTTAAGCCCAAATATTACAATCAGTCATGCGAATAGTGTACACTTTTGGAATAAAGGAAGGTATAATTTGTTGGTCGGAATAAAACGATCTTATGCCGAAAAGACTAGTGAGGGTTCTGCTCCCGAGATTTTGTAATAATGAAATGATACTGGGAAACTTTCTTACCGAAAGGTTCGTATATCTTTACTTGATAAACAAAACGCTTGGTAGTCAATTTTTTTAATTTTCTTTTGTATTACAAAAAAAAAGGCTGAAGGATGTGGTACGATGTAGATGTCGTTTAGATGAGGATCTAATAATTCTTATTCGAAATAAGATTGTCCGACTGAAATAAAAGTGCGAAAGGCTTGATATGGGAGAATTGATTCCTACTTAAATAATCTCGACAGCTTTTTTATTTGAATGTTTAGTGCAATCTGGAATTCAACAGTATATATAATTTAGACTAACGAGATACATAGTGCAGAGCCAACAAAGTGCGATCTAACAAGGGGTTCCATAAAATCAGGCAGCAAACAAACACAAATAAAACACTAAAAAGCATTTTTCACGGGCCCACAACCAGTGCGTTAAACCACAAAACCCACAGATGATGTAACGTAGTGGGGGCAGTAGGGTACTTAGAGAGCAAAAGTCGATGGCCTACTTGCCGGACACTAAGTTTGATACCTTATTCCGCAAAAAAAGTGTGACTGGGGCCGCCAGATTAACCTTCACATCTCTAACATTTTTTCCCGCAACTACGTCATCAATTGAAGGATGATGTGTTAGGTATTACGTTTGGGGGAAAGAATAAATTGCCCGAGACCAAGGTGTGAAGGTCAATCCTACATTATGCCCATTACTATTTTCTTCTCACGTCACGGCTGATACAGGAATCACTTTCGTGTTTTGTGAGATTTAAGTCGTGTGGATTAAGTCAGGGGAAGATATGTACAAATCCCACATTTGTTTGTTTCTCTGGTATAGATGGTTGGCTAAAATACCATTTTTGGAGGTGTGAGCTCTGATTCGAAAGAAAACAACAAATATAACATCGGCACGGACACGGTTCCGAAAGATTGCTTGTGGCTGTAAGCCTGACGCAAAATAGTCGAGGGCAACCACAAAAAGCAATGGACTATATGCACGATTTCTAAGCCGTACATGAAGTCAAAATTGAGGTAGTGTCCCCTAGACTGCCAGCTTGAAGTGGTTCCGGGGAAGTAGAGGTGAAATCCACATATGAATTCGAGAATTTTTGCTTTATTATACGGTGGCGTCCTTCCTCTTTTGGAAAAGAAGCAAATAATTATATTTATTCGAATAACAGATGTGCACTACTATCCGCATATTTGGTTATGATCATGTTCACGCAATTATGCAAGAGCTGGCGACTCTGTCTGCGAATCTGCACCCGTAAACGGCGACTGGGGCGAGATCGAAATAGTTAGGACCTCGGAATTTATTAGATTGTCCCGTTCTGAAAATAATAAAGGGACTAGAAAATTAATGAAGCGTGGCCCGTTGGCAATATCGAAGTATCGGTTTGTCTCACTGGAATATCCGCATTATTTGATGCTTGATTGATAGGTGCTGTCTTATGCAATTAGAATATTGCGGCACACAGCCAAACTTGGGTTTAGCCGATTAGACTTAAGAAACTGTTTCACCGGTGTTATGGTGTTCTATGCAAGATCATTAATAATTGGGTGTTCTTTTCAAGATCGGGCGAACCACCGTAAGCCCGAATGACGAAAAAATATTTTTCAATCATCCACTTGCCATGTCATATGACGTAAATTAGTTCGGCGAAGTAATCTTGTGTTGAGTGGTTTATTGAATTTAAACTACTCCAAATATTATGGTTGTTCCTTGATCTGACACAAGATATAGTTTTTATCGAACGTATTCTCAAAGGCGAGGAATCAGTTTAGTGGGGCGTGGTGTATTCGGGTTCCCAACACTTTGTTTCTCTAAGCCAAAATCTTAGCTCTTTATCACGAGCACCTAAATCGTCATGTAATCGGTTGTATAATTGGTTATGTGCCCTTTCCAGTGTCAAAAAATAAAAGTAGGTAAATAATACCGGACACCGGAATCGTTCCTCTTCCCCTTCTCCCCAAAATTCATAGTCAAGTACAATTGCATTCTTGCAGTTCCATATATTGCGTTTTCTTTTGGTTGTTGTGATCTTATGCGCAATTAGCCTTAATTTGGAAATATCGAGGCGTTCTCAACTGACTACGATGGGCAGAGCCCCGTCTCCAAACCTGTTCTATTTTATGCGCACAGGCTCCAATTTAATACTTTAATGGAGCGTTTGAAAGAGTTTTGATGTATTAGCTTATCAAGCAGGATGCGCTTTGGTTATGAGCCTAGAACATTTCGGATCTTACAATAGCTCCTAATCTGGTCCGCCGCCTTTTCTTTGGTGGTACGACCTCAAAGCCCCGTCAAAGTCCAAGTTTCGTCGATGAAGAGCGAGCCCCGGGATATTCAACGAGATTACCCCTGTCTAAATAATGTATTAGCGACTTACTAAACTACTAACCCTAAGTAGTCTAACCTAATTATTAGCCCAGTTGACTGTCAATGTCAACTTCAAAACCGTATCTGGTGTCAATATGTAAGCAGTCTGGCAGTTTTCAAACGTACTACCAAATTTCAAGTTTAATTGAAGTGCTACAATAGACTTCAGATCCATTTTGGCAATAGGCCTTAAAATTGTACTTCTACAGAATAGTGAGGTAATTGCTTGAATACATCTATTACACATCCACGTGAATTTGGTCCGCTCTCTTGTTAGCACGACGCCTCATGAGAATGGAGTATCGCCACTTTTTCAAATCCCGATCGTGAGCTAAGGTTGCAAACCGTATATGGCTAGTCAATTGACAAAAAATATGGCAATTTTTCAAAACCCCACATTACACCAATCAATATCAACTATCGATCCATCTGCATGAGCATCGTATAGATTGAGAACGCTCCTTCCAATGGTTATCGCATGTGAATATTGAATCATATGAAGCATTTTTTGGGGTTTGAGTATGAGCTTAATTTTTTTGAAGATCAAAGCTACTTTTTCTTGGTCACTTATCTACGCTTCCATAGCATTTGGAATACTTCTCCTGCTCTATAAGCGCCTAGACCCACGATCAAAACTCCTGCGCTTCTGACTGTCCTTCTCCACCATAAAGGATGCTTATTCAAATCGATCTTGCCTGTCTCATAGTCTTTAAATACGTAGTTTGTCGACAAGTATGCTCCTCCAAGCAAGGCGAAAACCGATTGCATGGCCGTACAGGGCAAGCAGTCCGCCTCGATCTCTTCGGGCGTCCATGGCCTTGATGGTGGTGGATTGAATACTGAGAGTATATTAGACATTGCCGTAGTGGTTGCCACTCCATCTCTCGCACGGTGATGTGAAGTGTATGTACGATCACGTGATCCTCTCTCCTCTACCATTCGATCCGTTGCTTAAGCGGGCGCAACCTCCAGCAATTGCCATCCCAGCTGAACGAGTCTTGAGAGTCTTCTATTTATTTTAACCACCGCTCAACCTCAATTTGTCATCAACACATTGCGCTGGTGATGTCTTTTCAAGGATTGCCCCGTTTTGCGGGCACAATAAAGAGACCATTTCACGGTGCTTGCAGAAACATAAAAAGAGTTCAATCTGTCAAAAAATACACACAATCACAATACAACTATCACCAGCAATACAACCAATACCAACCACGGACGACATGGACTAAGCGCATAGCATTTTTTCTTTTGGGATCAACAGTCCTTGGCGGTTATGGATACTATCAGTGGTGGCCCAAGCACACATTTCCATCTTCTGTAGCCAAGATCTTGAGAAAAGGGCTATGGGCAGAAAGTGACAAGGGCGATGTCGATTATCAGTTGGCGCTTAAGTATTATTTGGAAGCACTTGAAGAATGTAATGAGCTCGGTGTGGACCATTTATCTGATGAATATACCGGTATTCAATTGAAAATAGGAGAGATGTTTGAACGTCTCAACATGATTCAAGACGCTGCGTATATTTATAACGAAATCGCAACGTTGTATTTGACAGTACTCACTGCACCTGCTGGAAGTGCGGAAAGTGCGAGGATTAAAGACAGGCTTCACAGGCGTCATTTAATACAAAAAGATTTGAGAATCGCCATTAAGTTGGTGGAATTGAACAGAGAAAATCCACAGCTCTCAAAAGCCATTTTGATTACTCATTTGATCATTGCGCAAGATGAAATCAGCAAGCAGATGTCTGCTTCGAACAGGCTTACCCAAATCACTGGCGGAGAGGCACCTGATACATCAGGTACCCCAAAAGACTATACCGCTAGTTTGACCGCCGACTCAATTACCTTCTCCAGCGATGGAACCACGACCACGATCAAAAAGACCCCCGAAGTGTGGGAGCCTTTTGCAGATGAGTTCTTCAATGCATTGGATATCTTGGGAGCCATATGTGTTACTTTGGGTGACTTGGCGATGGCTTCGAGAGTCAAGATTTCCATGACTGAATCAATGCTTTTGGCCGATGCAGAACCCCACAAGATCTTGTTGTCCCAATGCAACCTTGGTTCGTTACTTTACTTGCAAGCAGATGAATTCGAAGCACAAGAAATAGGCTTGCGCCAAAAATTCGCCGACATTTCAGGTGTCGACTACCACAAATTCAGAACCAAAGAAGCACTTGGTGAAGGCGACGCCGACTTCGTCGAAAAAAGCATTGAAGACGCCATATCCCAGGAAGACAAATTGTTATACCTCAACACCATCAGTTCCAAAGACAAATGTGTACAATTGGCGACCAAATCATTTGAATCAGTGCTCGAATTTGCCAAATCCTTACCCCAGGAAACTATCAAAAATAATGCAACCATAAACCAGACGGTTGCGTTGGCCACCTATGGGTTAGGTGTGGTGAATCTCCATTCTGGGCAATACGATAAAGCAGAGAGATTGTTCCGTGAATCGAGAGTAAGATCCAAAAGCTGTGGCTACGATGAATTGCTTGGTGACATCGAAAGGGAACTTGGTAAGTTGTTCAAGGAAAAGAAAAAGGATAAGCACGAAGAGCCCGATTCGACTACCTCCATTAGCATGGACATTCATATCAAAAAGTAATTTATCGGTACATAATCACAACGATTTATTAGTCTAAATTAATACAAACTATACTAGTAATTGAGTTTGCTCGTTGATTCCTTCAGCTTTGCGACCGCCCAGCCTCTTTTTGTTTCCACCAACAAGTGATTTGATATAGGTGGTGATTGCATAGGGAGTCTCTTGTTCTTTTAATTTGTACTGGAAAATTTCATCGAATGAAGGCGGCTGGATTTCTTGAGGGATCGAAGTAGGATCGAACTGAGTGTAGCCATCAGCAGAAGAGCTGGATGCTTCCGAATGTAATGAATGTACTGGTTTGAGTTGTTGCTGTTGTGGAATATGTTGTGAGAGCGGTGTTCCTGTAATGAAGCCATCCAATTCGGGTCTCATCAGCTGAGGATTTCTAGCTTTGGATGCAGCAGTTGGATGGGCACGGAACCCATCGTTGGCAGCAGCAGCAGGATCGGAGGCTTTGGGGGTTTCCTCGCCAGATCCATAGTTGTTGCCACCAGCAGCAGGATCGGAGGCTTTGGGGGTTTCCTCGCCAGATCCATAGTTGTTGCCACCAGTATTACCACTGGAATGGAACGAGAAAATAGATGAGCTATCGTCAAATACAGAGCCCATATCTTCCAAATTCAATCCCTTTGTTTCTGGGAACAAGAACAGCACAGCCAAAAATGAAAGAGCACACGATGTAGCAGGGATTAAGTATGTTTTCCATTTTATGGCATCTAATAATATTGGAGTCATTTCACCCACAATGAAGTTAAATAACCAGTTTGTAGCAGTAGCCATTGCAGCACCTTTAGACCTAACTGAGTTTGGAAACACCTCGCTCATCAACCAAGGAATAGGACCCCAACTGTAACCAAACGCAGCATTGGTGACGATCACCATTACTACCACTATTGTAGGGGTATACTTGTTATCCAAGAAAAGTGAGTATGCTATAATCACTAGAGGAATACCCATAAAAACCGATCCAGATAACAAAAGAGGTTTTCTGCCCCACTTATCAACTAAGTACCATGGTGGAAGAGTGCTGATAATGTAGATGATGGAGTTGATACCAGTCAACAAAATAGCATCTCTTCCTACCCAGCCGGCGGATTCGAAGATCATTGGAGCATAATACGAAATAATGTTGATACCATTCAACTGAGCAAACATCTGCGAAAAGCACGCCACAGATAATCTCTTGGTATACTTGGTGAACAAGTACTGATAAGAGCGTTCACCGCCTTCGATTCTAGCCACCAAGACGCTTTCCTTAATATTTCTGTACTCCTCCTTGGCATTTTCATCTTCGACATCACCATCGGAATAAAGATCGGAGATCACAATCATCCCTTCGATATTGTGGTCATGATCCAATAACCATCTTGGAGTTTCAACTATTACGAACGAGCCTAAGTACAACGAGAATCCAACAACACATTGAACAAACAACGGAGATCTCCACGACCAGTCGTTTTGAATGTATGAAAAAAAATAGTCCACCCAAATACTTGCTGAATACCCCACAATATTTCCAGTGAACTCTAGACAAGCGTAGAATCCTCTATCGTCTGGAGGACTAATTTCGGACTGATAGCAAGGTATAATGGTGGTTAAGAATCCAATGGCTATACCACTAATGAATCTACCGAGCCCCAAATTGAGAATGTTGACCGAGGTTGCCTGAATAAGACCTCCGACTACAAAGATAAACGAGCCGTATCTAATGGTTCTTCTTCTGCCCACTTTATCGCCCACCTTACCAGCGACGAACGACGAGAAAAGAGCACCGATTTCAAGAATTGCAATCATGGTACCAACTTCGGCGGGAGTGGGTTCATTGTAGTACGATTTGAAGAATTTATTGGTCAACAAGGACGACATCAAACCCTGTTCAAAACCAAATAAAAATACCCCCAAAGACACAAAAATTGATGTGAAATTGAGCAAAGCTCTTCCCACTAACCAGCCCTCTTTGACCTGAATGTTATGGTGACTATTGCGGTGGACCTCCATGGTGTCTTGCCAAATAGTTAAATCGATCTAATGAATTGAAAGTATTCAATCTAGATTAATTGATAAGAAATAATCGTGTAATCTCCTTATTGTGTCTTGACACGACAAAACTTGTTGGAGCAAGGTTGATCTAGCGGTTGAATAAGCCTTTTTAGGAGCATAAAACTCGGCACGCTATAGACCAATCAGCAATCTAGAGCTACGGCGAGGAAAGTTGCAAAAGAGGAGGAGTTGGGGTATCGAGTTTACAACCGTGACGTCATAGTAAACGGCAAGTGAGGTTGCAAGGTTGCGAAAGATCGCAAGAAATCGCAAGGAAGCGCGAAGGCTGCGAGCGGGCTGCCAACCGACCGACATTTTATTGTCTAGCTAGCGAGACTCACGTAAGTCGATCAATCGTAGATCGATGTATAGACCTAATACGCCTACAATGTATCGAGCTTGAGTAGTTGAATTTTTTTTCAATTTTGAGTGGTTGCAATCCGTTAGCAGTGAAAAGAGCCCGGCTCATGCCAACGAATATATCTACAGGGCCTAGAAATAACGGTCAGGTACAGAAAATAGAATCGTCGCATGGTCAGATCCCCCAAACTCCCCCAAGCTACCACATTTTAGCGTTCTCGCTCTGCTTGTCTGCACTGGCCGAATAGGAAACATCCCGGAACTGCGCTCATTTCTTTTTTGCGAAGACCATCGCCATTTTTCGCTCTACGTCACAAACACCAACCATCTATACTTGTCAGGTATTGATGTGCTACTCGAAGGTTGTGTGATCGATGTCGACTGCTCATTATATTCAGCACACAGAGCTGCCCGAATCCAAGAGAAGGAAGTTGGGAGAGCCTATTCCCCAATTTCTTGGTCAGTTCGAGTATTCAATCCACACCGAAAGCTACAACTTTGCCAGATTTGAAAACCACACATATGCCAACGGCACGCCAACTGGCAGTGCACCTGTCAGCGTGTCTCCATCCAACGAAATCGAGATGAAAAGTCCTGACGAGTGTCCTTGTGGTCATCTTCACGGTACTGGCCAAGGCGACCATGACGATGTTCATGCAGTTGGAATTTCAAGTGCACCATTACTTCGCGGTCCCGATTGACCATGTACTATATTGTAAAACAAAAATCTGTAATACACCCAAAAGACTTGTTAATATACGACGCAACGAACTCAGATAATAGTAGAACTAGAATATTGAGGGGTTCAGTCAGAAATAGGCGAACCGTGGAATACCCATTTGCGGAACTGTAGCCATATTCAGATAATCTAACGCTCAAGGGATGTGTGCGTTGTGGGCCTAGAAGAAATTTTGTGCCACGCAAAGGTGTCTCAGTTGAGAAGTGCCATAGTACTGCTGAGCTACAAAAACTACTGATATTCCAACATTTAGTCAAAAGAAGGAAAAAAAAGCAAATTTTTAAAACCGTTTCGACTTAATAAGCGCTGACCAGCTCCTCCAACTCCTCATCTTGCACCATAACAATACCTCTATATGTATTTTATAAGGACTAGGCAACCAGTGATTATTAGTGATTACCTGATGTATGGCTCTCAATGTATGCCGGGTATGATAACCCCAATTGGGAAATATGATCTTAATTAGACGCGTCGTCGCACAAAAATTAATTCATAAAAACTTCATCGCCATATTTCCTACAACCAATACTGTTTTCAAACAAACACTTTCCTAAACAGCATGTCGTCTCCACCATCACGTAAGAGACAGGTTGACGAATACAACCAACCTTCGTCACCCATTTTGGCATCGTCGCCACAATTGCCGCCATCCTCACCCGCCATACCTTTCGACCAAGAAGACGAAGAGGATGAAATCCACAATGACATTGCCGACTTGAATCCCTCTGATGAGGAAGAAGGAGAGGATTTGATGGACAATTTGGAGAGAGACTACCGCCACAGAGATGACCAAGACCATTATAATTTGGGAGACGGAAACATCGACGACGAAGAATACGAAGAATTAGACGCGGCCAGCAAAAGAAGAGTCGACGACCAATTGAACAGAAGAGACGAAATCTTACTGGGTACCAATAATCGTTCACGTCAGCACGGCTTTTTGGACGACTTGGAAGATGAAGATGCTGACGGTTTGGGCCAGTCTATAGACGGTTACGGATTGCCTATTCAGAGAAGAAGAAGAAGGTACCACGACGAAGATGACGATAATATGGACCAAGGAGACGATGAAATGATCGATCCGTTCAAGCAAGAGTTGTCTTTGGAATCGTTGCTGGACATCAAAGCTGCCAGTATCACCGAATGGATCACCCAGCCTGCGGTGGCCAAGTCCATTGAACGTGAGCTCAAGTCGTTCTTGTTAGAATATACCGACGATAAGGGTAGATCCGTGTATGGAGCCCGAATCAGAACTTTGGGTGAAATCAACTCGGAATCCTTGGAAGTGACATACTCCCACTTGGCAGACTCAAAGGCCATCTTGGCGTTGTTTTTGGCTACATCACCAGTAGAAATGTTGAATATCTTTGACGGCGTGGCAATGGATGCTACCCAGCTTCATTACCCCAACTATTCCCAGATCCACCCAGAGATTCACGTCAGAATCGTGGGATTCCCCAACAAATTGAACCTCCGTGACTTGAGAGAAAGCAACTTGAACCTGTTGGTGAAGATTGGAGGGGTTGTTACCAGAAGAACCGGTGTGTTCCCTCAGCTCAAGCACGTTAAGTTTGACTGTCTCAAGTGTGGGGTTGTGTTGGGACCGTTCATTCAAGAATCCAACACCGAAGTCCGTGCTTCTTACTGTGGAAACTGTCAGTCCAAAGGTCCTTTCAAGTTGAACACCGAGAAAACCATTTACAGTAACTATCAACGTATTACTTTGCAAGAGTCTCCCGGAACAGTTCCGGCCGGACGTTTGCCCAGACACCGTGAAATCATTCTTTTGACTGATTTGGTGGATCAAGCAAAGCCGGGTGAAGAGATTGAAGTCACAGGGATCTACAAAAACAACTTTGATGGTCAATTGAACGTCAAGAATGGGTTTCCAGTGTTTGCTACAATCGTGGAAGCCAACTCCATAAATAGAAAGGAAAGTATGGTTGGCAACGAACTGTCGGTCAGTTCATGGACCGAGGAAGAAGAAAGAGAGTTTCGTAAGTTGTCACAGGAAAGAGGAATTATCGACAAGATCATCTCGTCAATGGCCCCTTCAATTTACGGCCATCGCGATATCAAAACTGCCATTGCATGTTCGCTTTTTGGCGGTGTGCCAAAAGACGTAAACGGAAAACTTTCCATCAGAGGAGATATCAATGTTCTTTTACTAGGAGATCCTGGTACGGCCAAGTCTCAGATCTTGAAATATGCCGAGAAAACAGCCAACAGAGCCGTGTTTGCCACGGGTCAGGGTGCTTCTGCGGTAGGTTTGACTGCCAGTGTACGGAAAGATCCTGTCACCAGAGAATGGACTCTTGAAGGTGGTGCGTTGGTGTTGGCCGATAAAGGAACCTGTTTGATCGACGAGTTCGACAAGATGAATGACCAAGATCGTACTTCGATCCACGAAGCTATGGAACAACAGTCGATTTCCATTTCCAAAGCCGGTATCGTCACCACTTTACAAGCAAGATGTGCCATTATTGCAGCTGCCAATCCTACTGGAGGCAAGTACAACTCGACCTTGACGTTGAGTCAAAACGTCGACTTAACCGAACCTATCTTGTCAAGATTTGATATCTTGTGTATTGTGCGAGACTTGGTCAATCCAGAGCTGGATGAAAGATTGGCTAGTTTCGTCATTGACAGTCATATGAGATCACATCCGTTGAACGATATTGACGGCAACAAAGACGATGATATGGAGGAGACCGAAGAAGACGAGGAAGCTAGCAGAGGCTCGCGTAAATCAAGAACTGATAAGTTGAACAAAGAAAAGGAAAGTGAAATATCGCCTATTCCTCAAGAGGTGTTGGTTAAGTATATACACTATGCTCGAGTCAAGATCCAGCCTAAGCTCCATCAAATGGACATGGACAAAGTTTCAAGAGTATATGCGGATTTGAGAAAAGAGAGTATTAGTACAGGATCGTTCCCAATCACAGTTCGTCACTTGGAAAGTATCTTGAGAATCGCCGAAGCGTTCGCCAAAATGAGACTCAGTGATTTCGTCAGTCAAAACGATTTAAATAGAGCTATTAAGGTGAGTATCGATAGTTTTGTGGGTGCCCAGAAGGTGACGGTTAGAAGACAGTTGCAAAGATCTTTCCAAAAGTATACCTTGCCCACCCGAAGATAAGTCCAAAGATGACTCCTGTCTTTCCCATGTATTATTGTAATAAACGACCTAGTAATGAGACTGCAAATACTGATATATGATATCCTGCACACAACTCGCAGTCCGCGGTTGCGCCTACGCGTAAAACAGCACTCGAGATGAAGTAGATGACAAGTAGACAAGATGTTGAACTTGGATGAGTAAGTAGCTTTTTCCGAAAATAAGAAATAAATTCTAACCGAATAGGACCATTGAAAACATCAAGCAATGCAAACACATTCCCGAGCCGGATGTGGAGGAGTTGTGTTCCAAGGTAGTTGAATTGCTCGTTCAAGAGGCCAACATTCAACATGTGGATACACCAGTGACCATCTGTGGGGACATCCACGGGCAGCTCCATGATTTGCTCACATTGTTTAAAACGGGCGGCGAGTGTCCGTCTACTCAATACTTGTTTCTTGGAGACTTTGTGGACCGAGGCTTTTACTCGTTAGAGAGTTTCTTGCTCTTGGTGGCACTCAAAGTTCGGTACCCTGATCGAATTACGTTGGCTCGAGGCAACCACGAATCGAGACAAATCACAACCGTATACGGGTTTTACGACGAATGCGTGCGCAAATACGGGTCCGTCAACGTATGGCGGTATTGTTGCGAAGTGTTTGATTACTTGTCGTTGGGAGCCATCGTAGGAGGCAGTGGAGGAGTGTTTTGTATACATGGGGGACTCAGTCCCGATATTGAAACAGTAGACCAAATACGCATACTAGATAGAAAACAAGAGGTGCCGCACGAAGGAGGAATGTGTGATTTGTTGTGGTCCGACCCTGAAGATGTACCGGGGTGGGCTATTAGTCCGCGTGGGGCGGGTTTCCTCTTTGGAGAAAGCGAGGTCAACACATTTTTGCATCGTAACAACATTTCACTTATAGCGCGGGCGCATCAATTAGTGATGGAGGGTTACAAAGAGATGTTCAACCAAGGTCTAGTAACCGTGTGGCTGGCCCCAAACTATTGCTATAGATGTGGGAATATCGCGTCCGTTCTTACCATAGACGACAATTTAAATAGAGAGTACAAAGTGTTCGAGGCGGCCACCCAGGATGTGAACTCCATTCCGTCGAAAAAACCTGCGGTCGAATACTTTGTTTGAAGTTAATGTATATTAGATGTGGTTCGAAGCTACCATAAACGAATAGACTTAATGTTTCAGAATCTCTAGGCTCGAAACATGGCACAAAAATGAAAAAAATAAAAACAGCTAAGCGAGTTTTGAAGCGTGCAATTTTAGTCGGTTATGTAGAGTGAGGGGCAACAAGTGCCCCGAGTTGTAATTTCGAGTAATTTGCAAGCTCTGGGCTAGTGATCGATATCAAAGAGATGCGTAACAACTACAATAACTAAGGGAGATCCAGTGCATATCAAACACAATTGAAGTGTACCGTGCAGCCAATTTACGCCCGACCCCAAATAGCGAAACAATGGATACAAACAAAAAGATACGCGATTGTTGGTGTTCCAAAAGTGTCAAATGGCGATTTTTCGCTTGTTGAGGTGGTCTGAACAAAGCGTATAATTACGCAATGGTACACTACCCGAGCTTCGACCAACCAGAGATTGTATTCACAATTGCGGATTGCACCGCCAGAGAAAAAAGTTTGCAACTGCGTTTACCTAATTGGGTTTTCGAGTAATTGCACAATTATTGTTCTGCGCCATACTAAACGCGAGTACGCGAACTATAGCCGCTGCATCATCATGGCAGCGAAAGTTGTGTATCCACATCCTGGCACCTCATCATCATGAGGTGATCGAGTCGAGCCGGAGGCACTGGTCAGCGGCAGGTACTAATTATCAGTTGTGGGTGCTAGTTAGCAATTGTCAACCACAGGGGTTACTCGTGCCAGAGTTATTTTTATATTGTAAACAACTTTGACGTCGTAAGGATTGTGCGCGCAAGCCCAGTACTCGTAACCCTGGTATTTCAGCACTTCGAGAAAGTTGCATGCAAAACTTTTTGAGATTAGAGTTTTAGAAAGTCATATAGTCCTATTTGCACCAATAATAGCCAATCGGAAAAGGCGACGAGAGCTTCGGTCAGAGCGCTACGTGTTAGTTGTTATGTACAAGTCTCCCTTGAATTTTCGGCTCCAAAGTCAAAGATCGAGACACCGTACCAGAAGCTTCAAAAGAAATTCAACAATAGATTGTTTCGGGATTAGATCGCACAAATACGGATATGTCAGCTTCCATCTCCGATAACTAAAAGCTCAATAGCTAAATCCGAAATAACCTCGCGATTTTGTGCTACTGTAGGTGGTTCAAAAACTTGTTGCTTGGGTGATGATGTAGAAGTGTGCATAATTATTGGGTGCCGAGCCACCCTGCGTATTCTACTGCAAATCTCCTGCCATAAATCCTTCAGTTGGTTGTGAGTTTTGGCTCTACTAAGAAAATACAAAGATTTCATACAGTACTTGGTTACTCATATAAATACCTTCCTTCTTTTCTCTCTATCCCGAATCTGTTGAGTTCTTTTTGCTCATAGATTCTCTTATCTTACCCATCATTATCATAGTACCATGAGATTAGACTTATTGTTACTTCTCGGCTTTTTCCGTATAGTCATCGCAGCAGGAACTACAACTTCAACAACAACTTTAGTCTGGGTTACAGGAACCGATGCAGATGGTCAAACTACAGTCACTCAATCGGCATACACCCAATCATTTACAAGCTTATTCACAGATATTCCCGAACCATCGAGCGGTTCCATTGGCTTGGGCTCACTATCAGGAGAAATTGGAAAAGTTAGATCCTACTCACAAACCACAGTTGGTAGTTCAGCTTCGAGTGTCTACAATCCTATCCAAGCTACAAAAGTATTGACCAATGCATGGGCCTTAATCGCTCTTGTAACTGCATCCTTCCTTTACGTTGGATTCTTTTTTTAACCTGCTCCCATAATTCGCATTGATCTTGCAATGTGCATTTCCGCCCATCCCTTCACCTTCATTGCAGTGCACTAACAAAAGAAACAGCACTTTTCTTTGTGCAACATATAATAGAAACTTACGATTTGAACTGGTTTGATGCCAATATGATCAACGTTAGCTTAAATTGAAGTAGATTCAGCATTTTCATTTCGTTTACCATATACTTTTTCGATATTCAATAAATATCACATTCTCATACTGTCGACCGCAGTTTTTCAGTAAGATGACACCAAGCTAAAAAATAAAAATCTTGGCCAGCAGGGGGGGTACGTCATATTCTTAAACCCGCCAAGCAACGAGCACAGGGAGAACTTGCAAGTAGTGAAAGACTTTTTCTTGTGTCGAGCTAGCGCCGTAGCAAACTAGCCATGACGAACACAACAGAGCGTGGGTTCAAAGACTACATTTTTTCGGTAGTGAGTATCGAGGCTATCGTAAATTTACAGTGCTACTACTGTTTGTCATGCGTGGTGGCCGCCAAAGCTTCCAGCCGTTGAGAAATGGCTCATCTTTGTGATAGATGGAAATTCCTTTTTCCAGGCTTCCCATTTGCAGCTAGATCGTAGAACCGTAGCTAACAAATGAGACATCGATTCCCGAGCCCTTTCGAATCGGTCATATAACCCTTAATCGGCTAGATTTATTAGCTCGTTATCACGTGCTTCTTTCCTCTTGGTCAATAGATTAAGCAGTATGTACTTGTGAAAGCCAGAATTTGTAGGGAAGTTTGACACAAGTCTTTTTCTAGGAACACGAATCCGTCAGTCAGATTACGGACCGCCACAGTTTTACTAACAAAGCATTATTTAAGATTTCAAATTTTCGGTAAAAAAACCAATTCTTACGAGTAATCTAACGGAAAACTCGTGACTTGTTATCAGAACTATAGAATCGAATCCAGCTACTTGAATGTCAGCAAACGAACCACTAAATAATTCTCGACAGGCTTCATACGACTCAACACTTATGGGCGATAACCAGGAAGGTACTCGGAGACGAAATAAGAGTAGCGTCGAGGATTTGAGTCCAAAACAGTTCCTGCCGGCTCCAGAGAATTCCAGTATAACTAATAGTGCGGGCGCTGGTAGATCCATAGGGACTTCTGGGATAATCGATACAGCCGACAAAAGTAAGACAAGACAACAAGGTGAAATTGATGAAGACGCGACGAAAACTGGCCCCCCTGAGTTCAGCATCAAAGATGGTATAGACGTATTGCAATTACGTTCTATCTTACTAGAAAATAAAGGGTCTGTCGCAAGAGACCATTTAGCCAATGAGAGAACCTTTTTAGCGTGGTTAAGAACTTCACTTTCGTTTATTACGATTGGGATTGGTGTGACGCAATTGTTTAGATTGGAGAATAAACTGACCCATGTGGAAGTAAATGGACTTGCACTGACTATTTCAGGCTCGAGCTCAAAAATAAACAGATTCGGTAAACCCTTGGGAGTTACTTTCATTGCATTGGGTATAATCACGTTGCTATTGGGCTTGGTTCGCTTCTTCAAAGTGCAAATCATGTTGACTAAGAACTACTTTCCAGCTTCAAGATTACTGTTGGTAATACTTATAGTGGTAGTACTAGCAATTGTGTTGACGACATTGGCCATGGTGATTCAAGCGGCGTGATAAAGTTTCAAGAATTGAGTCATTTACAAGAGAATACATATGAGATGTTTACGCGTTTTTGCATTGATTATGGCTGTAGATCTAAAGTAATACCGGCTGTGAAATCTGAGTCGTAATCGCATTTGCTGCATGTGACCTTTTTGAGCTCGCAACACTTCGCGATAAAATTGTTACCAGGGTCCTTGGAAACATCTCCCAAATACTCTATCAATTGAATTTTTCTGGAACTGAAGTTATCGCTCAATTCTCGTTTAAAGACTGTGTAGCATCTCTCTAATACTACCGAATTTTTACACTCCAATCCCTTTTTCAATGATATCACTCTGACGGGACTGATAGTGCTTTCTGCCTTATCGCACTTTCGGGGCTCTAGCCCTAATTTTCATAGCATCATGTGATCAGATTCTCGCATATTTTAATGTGCAAATCATGCAAACATGCAAACTTATATTTTCCATGTTGGGCGCTCCCCACCACAACCTGTAATTTGCTGCGAAAATCCCAATCCTGTCTTGCCACCGCTACTGGTCCCATAAAAAAATTTTCTTCTTCTCATACTACCACCTATATCAATACTATACACAAATAATACAATATGGTATGTAGATACTGATTAGACCTCCGTGAGAGGTCAAGGATACGGGCTAGGAGAGATGCTAGATTCAGAACTAGCACAAGGAAGCATCATTGATTTCATTAAAGAATGGCCAAATCTAATCAAGATTATCAAATTTGAGCATTTTTTACCACTTTTTAAGCAATGTGTACGGGCAATGAAAATCCGGCCAACAACCTAAGCGAGTCAACCATCTCTAGCAAGTTTTTCAGAGTACAAAGCCACACATGCCATCATCAAATCAACCTCAGAAATCACTCCGAATCAGCTCTATCAATATCACAAAACAATGTACTAACTAATTCAGGGTAAAGTTCACGGTTCCTTAGCTCGTGCTGGTAAAGTTAAATCTCAAACTCCAAAGGTTGACAAACAAGAAAAGCCAAAGCAACCAAAGGGTAGAGCTTACAAGCGTTTGTTATACACCAGAAGATTCGTCAACGTCACCTTGACCAACGGTAAGAGAAAGATGAACCCATCTCCAGCTTCCCAATAAGCTAATCACCAGTTTATTATGTCATGTTGATGGTTTAATGTTCGTAGTTCTTCAATAAATTCAATTAATGCAACTACCGAAAGAGATTAGTCAAATACCAAGTCTCATGTTACATTAGTTCTTTAAATCGAATATATATTATAGTGAATCTATATCTTATCAGTAAGTTATTATTGTACATGTATTATTCACAGCTACTACATTTACCATTGAGGTTTTAAGTAGTAAGAGTAGACTCTAGCTCTGATCTCAGCGGTTTCCTCATCTTCTTCGAACATTGGTCTCCATGTAATCATTTCGATCTGTTCTGCTTTCAAATCATACTCTTCGCAGAGTGTGAAAAAATCCAAGTCTTTATGTAAAAGCTTCGCTCTATGAGGAGAAAACACTACCAAACATTGGCCGGTTTTCTTTAATGCATTGCGACATGTCTGCAATAACTTATGGTGTTCGGTGTGGTTGAATACCACGTCGGATAATATAATTGTGTCAAATTTGTCCTCCTCTGAGATTTCAGTAGACTCAATGAAACTTTCATAGATGACTTCTCTGACATCATTACCCCAAATGTATCCTTTTACTTTGTGAGAAGATACGGCGTCCCCAAACTGCTCTGATAAGTTATCGAAGTTCCATTGTATGTTGTAGGTAAGTTCTGGATCAGGATAATCGGTAGAAATAACCTCTTTGGCATTATTGATTGCTGCGATTAGGGATGGTAATGCGCTGGCAGCACCTAATTCCAATACTCTTTTGCCTTTGACCAAAGTAGTGGCATTTTTTTCTAACAAGTCAGCAGTGTAGATACCCGCGTTCCAGAGTAAATGACCCCATAAAGGAGAGCTGCCTACCAATCTGAGAGTGATTTCTGAAGCGGCCGGCTTCAAGTCTTTGCCTTTACGGTTGTACTTGGCAAAGTGGAATTCTGGGGGAGGCTTGACATATCCTTCAGGCTCTTCGAATAATCCAGTTGCGATTTCAACTTCGTCGTCAGACATATTTACAGGGTTTCAATTCACACTTTAAGTTCAGCTCGATTGAATTTTTCATTTTTATTTTGATGCGATTTGAAAAGAGCAAAGCTAGACGAGCAAAGGTAAACGATTTATGGAAATAAATTTCCGAAACGGTAGTAATTGATGTACGGCTCAATAGAGCAAACTTCGAATATTGTTGATAACAACTGGGTGTTTTGGTTGGGTCTAAAGTAAGTTTGCAATTTGGACAAGATTTAACATGGTTTCTTGCGATATTTTTGCAACTTTCATAAAAATTTCCAAAGATTTGAAAAGTTGTAATTAGAGAGACTTTTGCTAACATAAACACCTACAGCAGTAAAACCCTTCAAATCGAATTCTAATGACCATTGGTCAACATCGTTTGTACGTATAGATACGTTAAAGCCTTGTCACGTCGGACACAAAACCCCACGTGACTGCTGCTTGATGATCTCGAAGCTGAAAGTTGGGCATCTCCGATCTTGAGACTGGGTTTTAGCAAATTGCACATCAGAATTATCGGAACTTGTGGGTTACGATGAACGAGGCTCCCAGCAATACATATTCTTCAGTCTCGAGCGAACTTGTACGAGATCCGGACAACTTCCAGTTGTGGCAACAACTCATCGCCGCGTCAGAATCCAACAATAAGAGGGGTATAAATAAGACTACACCTTTAGAAGAAGTAGAGGTACTAAGGTCTACATATAGCAGATTTTTGGATAAGTATCCCAGACTATTCAAATACTGGATTAAATTAGCAACATGGGAGTTCCGGTTGGGCAACGCCGAAAGAGCTGAGGCAATATACCAGTCAAGTTTAATCCATTTATCTTATTCTATAGAGTTATGGATAAGCTACCTTGAATTCAAAATTAACACTACACATGACCATTCCAAAATCCTCGAATTGTTCGAATTGGCAAGAAAAAAAATCGGGTATCATTTTCACAGCTGTAAGTTTTACGATCTATACTTGTCATTCCTCGAAAGCTATCAGAGTGACGAAACTAACAACTATAAACTAAGATACCAAATTTTGCTAAGAATTATAGTGGAGGTTCCATTGTATCATTATGAATATTTCTACAAAAAGTTTTTTGGTATTATCGCAGCTTTGGGTGCAAATAATGATACAAAGGGTTTAAGTTTTTTGGTTCCGGCCAAAGAATTGAGTCATATTAAGGGTGCCAAAAACGCCTCTGTGCAACTAAAGAAATTGTTTATTGATGTATACATCACCACCCAGCATAAAGTATACGAGTTGTTTCAATTTGAGAAAAAGCTCACCAAACAATACTTTGACACCAACTTTATATCTCAACAACAATTGGATGCGTGGCTTATGTATTTGGACTTTTTGCAAGTCAGAGAGTACCTGCATGACTATTTGATTTTCAGTTATGAGAGATGTTTATTAGCTACGGCTCTATATCCTAAAATGTGGATCAAGTATGCAAACTTCCACCTTGACAGAGGTGGAATCGACTCAGCCATCGAGGTTTTGGAGAGGGGCTACTCCTCCAATGGTCAGTACCAGTTGTTGATAAAGTTAGCTGATTGTCACATACATACAAAAAGCTACATCAAAGCCCGCGATTTGATAGTCGGCTTTATAAGCAACAACGTCTCAGTGCCTATTCCAATCTACGAAAAATTGATCAATATTGAAAGGTTGATCAACCCAGATGATGACCAGTATCTCACGAATGTGATCAAGGAGTTGATACGAGAAACCAACCAAGATTGGTGGTTTAATCATATACTCTACTATGATATCGAGCTTGAGCAAAAAATCCTAGTATTCACAGAGTTTGAAGATTCCTACAAAAATTCTAGCATCTTTCAAAAATCCTTAAAAAAGCTCAAGAATTATAATAATATGAAGGAGACTGCCAAAACGACCGAGATTAATAACGGGTATGATGATAACATTAATAAATATATATAATCAAAGGATAAGAAGATCCTGACAACTATCCCAAGTAAAAGTTTATCCCAGTGAGGACAAAATACCATAATAATGCAAAAATACCAGCTCTCTTATCAAATGTCCAATTGTTTAAGGTTAGGTATATCAAATAGAATGCAATAATGACCGTCAAGGCCAAAGTACTGATGATGACGTCCATGTTTAAGGTGAATATCAATGGAGAAAGCGATTCATCCTTCATTATTGTCAAAAATCCATTCACCCCGATTCCTAATAAAATCATCATGATGGGGGTACCAAGACAAGCGTTAATACCCAATATTGGGTCTATCTTGATTGCGATGGTTATATTGGTAATGATGTCATTGATAGAATTACTGATTGAAAACACTAGTAATCCGAGCAAGTAATCTGACATTCTCCAAAGCAACCCAAAGTTTTTAAGAATTTGAAGAATTAAAATAGAGATATTTGAAAGCACCACGATACTATTGATCACTCCGAAGCAATTAACAATTATCGTTGATACTTTGGGCGAAAACAAACGGTTCAGATAGTAAACCAACATTATCGAAGTGCCCACGATCGGAACAAGAATCAGCGGACTGGCGTGTAAAAATTGATAGTTGTACAACAAAGGAATCTCAAATGCAAACCAGACTTTCACAAGGAGTACCACGTTCGTTTTATCGGGCAACCAATTCTTTAAATAGTCAATCTCAGCAGTATTGAGTGCTGTTGGGACTAGCACAAAAAATGCTGCGCTTATATAAGTCAATGAATTCTGAACAATTCTTAATAAGTAGTGCTCCGTGTGTTCAGGGGGTTCTGAAGATGGTTGGAGTGGTACTTCATAGATATTCTCGAGTGATTCAGGGTCGGGCAGTTTATACTTATTATTGTGATCTTCAGTTGAAGGTTCATATTCGTCATCAGATAAAATGAGTAGTGCATCTTCAATATTATAGGGCTCTTCGATGCTTTGGCTGGGCGTGATAATCAAGGATTCTGGGAATTGAGAAATCTTTTCTTTGTCGAATAAATTCAAGAACACAATGTAAAGGATATAAGTGGCACTCATCAACACGCATTCCACCCATGTGATTTGAGCATCGGATAAGATAAAGATAAACACCACGAGCACAAATAGCACACAACAAAAATCTATCAATAACATCTTGTGGTGTATAATGTTGTAAGGACCGGCCAATATACTGATCAAACCTATAATCACAGTGAACATTATGAGTATAGAGCCTACCAACTGACCCAAAACAAGATCGGTTGCGCCGGAATCTAATATGACATAGTAGTTAATGAGATCCAGGAAAGTGTTGGTCAACGGTATCAAAATAAAGCTTAAGATTTTGTTGTTAATATTTAAGGTCGTAGTGAGTTCGTTCAAGTTGCGAAAGAGGTAGTTGGATACCACCACACTCAATGAAATCAAAATGATGATAAGTGCCAAAAGTATACCTATCAGCAACAATACGAGTAGGCCTAATGAGTTTTCAGCAGTAGAACAATAGTAGTAGCGAGCGATGGCAAAATACGATTTGTTACATCTGTTATCGATGAACGAACATACCGACTTATTTGAAGCTAGGTCACTTGGTATATCACATAGATTGCCCAGATGATATTTTCGGAGCTGGATAGGAGAGCTGTCTAGTTTTGGAATTATGGTGAGGAAAATGAGTGCTGGTACTAGTAGATACCATAGCTTGAACTTTGGTGTGTATATCATAGTCCATTATTATTATTAGTATGTTGTAGCGTGATATTCAAAAGAGAAAAGTTGCTGATTTATGACTTGGTTTAGGCTTACAGGAGCAGATCCTGGATTGAGCAATCTAGAAAAAATCCACTGATTAGGATAAGCTGATAAGTTACGAAGAAGTGCAAGATGGGGAAAACCTCACATACTTATATTTGAGCAGTCTGTTATGACACCATACCAAGCAAGAGCTTACGACTACGTGGGCCAAGAAATCGGCATACATACATGGAGACGCAAACTAAGCTGCAAATCTATCTTATCTAGTTTATTTATAGAATATAAATTTAAAATCCAAGTGCGCGCACTATACTTAGCGATCCGCGGAAACCGGGCTACGCAGTTACGCTCATCGGTTAGCTGAAAATAATGGTCAGTATCGTACGATGCTCCTCAAAGGGTCATTTGAACTTTTGATAACTTTCCTTTTCAATAGTATTTAAAGCGATCTTGATATCGGTGTTGATATCATTGATTAATGCCTCTAAATTAAGTTAGTAATATATTCACTTTTAGTCAGATAGATGTACGTACCTTTGGTTGTGTAGTTCAATTCGGGTCTTATGTATCCCAACACCTTATACTTAATGGCAGCTCCATAAAAATCACCAGAAAATTTATGGATTATGTGCACTTCTGCAGCCTTGGATTTATTGGCAAAGAATGGGTTCCAGCCTATGGACATAACCATTGGGAGAGTCTCCAACTCAGGCCCACAAAGGTTACGACCATGGTTAAATACTATATCTGTTCCGTTTCTATCGCTGTGGCTGTCTGGTTTGTCTTGAGAAAGCAATTGACACCAGCCAAAGTAGATCCCAGTGTCCAATGCATTGAGCTCATCGTTGATAGGGATATTGGCAGTAGGTATGCCTAGTTCCGATGATCCTCTACCAAAGCCACTGATTATGGTTGATTCGAGTATTATGGGGTATGGGGGCTGTGGCGATCCTGGTATAGGGACGTCTTGTGGTCTCATGGCGGTTGATTTCTAGTCGAAGTTGCTTACTCAATTGATCTACGTTGAAATTGACATCATCTTTGGGTGTGGAGTGGCAAAAAATAACGAGTCAGAAATGTGATATTAGTAAGATAGTGATAATATAGGACTACGGTGTTCGGAGATCAAATTATTGACGTTTGTTCATTAACTATATATGATTCACGATTAAATCATTAATTAGAATCTGGATTCCAATTCTTTCAATAAGGTTTCAGCGTCCTTACCGAAAGCTCTGATACCTTGAGACAACTTTTCAGTAGCCATGGCATCTTCGTTCAAAGAGAGTCTGAAGGCAGGTTCATCATCGACGAAGGTGACCTTTTCGATGTCTTCAGATTTAGCAGAGGCAGCATCCAAAACCTTTGGAACATCTTCAGTAGAGTTCAACAATTCTTCCAATAATTTTGGAGCAACGGTCAAGAAATCGCAACCAGCCAAAGCCTTGATTTCACCGGTGTTTCTGAAAGAAGCACCCATAACAATGGTGTCATAACCGTACTTCTTGTAGTAGTTGAAAATTTGCTTGACAGAAACCACACCTGGGTCAGATTCAGCATCGTATTCCTTACCGGTAGAAGCCTTGTACCAGTCCAAGATTCTTCCAACGAATGGAGAGATCAAGGTAACCTTGGCTTCAGCACAAGCAACAGCTTGGGCAAATGAGAATAATAAAGTCAAGTTACAGTGGATACCGTGCTTGGCTTCCAACTCACGAGCAGCTTGTATACCTTCCCAGGTGGATGCGATCTTGATCAAAATTCTGTCCTTTGAAATACCAACAGACTTGTACAATTCAATCAATTCAAGGGCCTTCTTGACAGTGGCGTCTTTGTTGAAAGATAATCTGGCATCGACTTCAGTAGAAACTCTACCTGGGACAATGTTTAAAATTTCCTTACCGAATTCAATCAATAAACGATCCAAGGCAATTTCGGCCTTTTCTCTTTTCGAGCCACCCTTATCCTTAGCGTAGTCAATGGCAACGTCAATCAACTTGGCGTATTCAGCCTTCTTGGAAGCGGCTAAGATTAAAGATGGGTTGGTGGTAGCATCTTGTGGGGTGTACTTGGCAATGGAGTCGAATTCACCGGTGTCAGTGACAATGGTGGTACCGGTAGCTTTCAATTGTTCTAAAGAGTTGGAAGACATGATTAATTTCTTAGTTTGACGAATTACTAAGGAGCCGCAAAAATTGGATCCTGTATTCTTATATATACACTAAAATTCAATCCTCACTCAACGTTGGCCCAACAAGCCTGCCGGGTGCTTGCCCCCCAGGTTGTGCGATTGGTCATCCGGGTAACCTCTATGCACTCTTGCTGTTTAGTAAGTGAGATCGTCTAGAACGCGGTATGTGTAATATTGCAGGTGCCAAGTAATCGAAAATACTTAGATTTTGACGTACATGGGGCATAAACTATGCGATGGCGCCAGCTGGCGCCACGTATTTGACTAAGGGTGCTCGTAGGATTCTCAACGTGCCTGACCGGAGTCCAAATCGATGCCGGTGATCGGAGTGTTCGGTGGAGCGCGCAGCCAATTTTCCGGCTAGACCCTGGGAGTGCAGGTCGTTGCGATAAATATGCGAGGCAATAATTTTGTCCCGTCAGCTCCTTCGTCACGTATATCTTATTGGGTAAAGAACCCGAACTGAAGAAGGCGACCTAAAAATGTAGGTTTGACTATTTCCGCACACATTGTAAATCGTGATTACGATTTTTTAGTTTGGACTAACAACGCTCTCGTATAGTATTATTCCCCCTATGAGTTTTCGTGGTTCCATGGTTTCCCAAACAGGGCGATGTAGTATATATGCACGTGATGTGCCATATTTCACGATTTTAGCAACCCAAAGGTGGAATTCTTCTAGAATCTCCAAATAACATTGATAGTGAGCAACGCAGCATGGCTATCATCAAGAGATTACTTATCAGAGCATCGAGTCAGTACGATGAAGGATTCAAATTGGTTCCTGTAAATACCAACAAGGGTGTTGAGATCGAATCCGACATTGGTGTTTTCAATCTTAAACTTAGTATCAAAGACTTTGATGGTTCAGCTCCTCACTTGTCAAACAGTTTGTATAATATAGGAGACAAAGTGTTCCTTGATGGTGAACCCATTGACTCCAAGGTGAAAGATATCGACGAATTAACCCGTTCGCTCTTCCCCAACCTTCGTTTAGAAATTGACTTCAAGCCTAACAAGGAAATCAAAGGCTCCGAATTCCTCTTTGGTAATGACTTCACTATTCCGATCAAGAATTATGTACCAACCACATTGCTTGCCTCAGGCTTGAAGTTTTTTACTTGGTTTGTCAACAAAACTGTCAAGGGTGATATCTATAACGACAAGCCTTATCTTTACGCACTTGCCTTGAATAGTTTTACCACATTTACAGTTCAGAATGAAAAGACTGGTAAGGCACAAGCGGAGCTTATCAACAAACCGAAAAAACGCGAAACAGATCTCTCCAACTTCAAAGAAAACTTGAGTGACAATGGTGATGGCATAGAGGTCCCTGATAATTCTTGGGATCGTAGGACATACTTCAACAACTTTGCTACCTGCTCCAAGTTTGTACTCAAGCCAGATTCGACTTACAATGTAAGTTTCGATACCAGCTTTCTCAAATTCGGTAATTCCAAGTATGCTGCCAGCATTCCGACATTTGGGAATAAAACTTTCGATATTGATGTTTCCAGTTACGCAAATGATAAGTTGAACAATGTCAACTGGATAATTAAAGAAGGTGGATATGAAGGGGTAGGCCACGGTAACTTGGGTTTGGTGATCAACTTTGCAGTATTAGACGAAGAACTGAAGGACTAGAGCATATAGCTACAATTATAGGCGCTTTTGCCAGGAGCAAACGCAAAATGATTTAGATCAAAACATTATTTATATTACTCTTTAGGCTCGTAACACACCTAGATGCCTTCCTAGAGATAACAATCGCTATCGGTACGTTTGGGTGCAAAATTATGGCTGCAGATCGTGCGCCGCCCAATCTACCTCATCGCCTCAACATCATGAGACAACAACAGAAAAAGCAGTCACGTCAATCCTGCTATCAAAGAAAAAGCAGTCACAATAGTCACACGTTGATAGTGTACGTTGATTGTATCTACATGTCCGAAGTGAAATGGTGGACAACTTTGAAGATAACCATTCCAATGATGATATAGACCTAAGCCAGGTCATTGCCGATACAATTTCGTCGTTGGCGCCTCACAAAAATGACGAGTCACAACAATCAAATGAAGTCATGCGAGAGCTGTCAGTTTTGCAGCCAAACGAGTTTGCGGAGAACGAGCAACCCGAACACGAGCCAAATGACTCTGGGGAATTAGAACTAGACTTGGAAAGTGCTATAGGCAATGTATTCAGTCAATTCGACTTCACTAACACCGATCTCCACGAACAACAACAAGAACAACAACAAGAACAACAACAAGAACAGCAACAAGAACAGCAACAAGAACAGCATCCACATCAACTACAAAAACCAGAGCATACGCAAGATCAAGAACAGATAGAGCAACAACAGCAGCCAGAACAACGTGAACAAATTCTTCAAGAACAAGAACGAGAACTGCGAGAAATTAATCAACAAGACGCCCAAAATAACATAACCGATGATGTCACCACAACTCACGACAATGTTTCTAATAACCATAATGGATCTACTACTGAATCGGAATTAAAAGCGACGGAGTTTTCGCCAGGAGATTCCATAGCGAATGTTATCGATAATGACCCAGCTGAACCTTCAGAAGAGCGAACTTCTTTCGAGCCTTCAGCTAACCGTGAGGAGGAAATCGATGAAGCTATAGGAGATGCCTTTCTGGATGTAATGAAGGAGCATTTTGGTGAGCAGATCGAAAATGCAACCGACGAAAGAGCAAATAATAATGTCCCCGAAGGTGGAGCAGACGGACAGGTTGTACATGATGAGAAACAAGAATACCACGATGAAGACAAAAGTAAAGATTTAGAACAAGCAATTGGTAATGCATTCAGTAATTTGATTCTGGAACAGTCTCAGAAGTCACCAATTGAAAATGCACAAGAAAGTGAAGCACCCAGGCAAAATATTCCGGAAGATTCGGCTGACCGTGCAGGCAATAATGAAGATGATGACCAAGGATTACAAGATGCTATTGGAAATGCTTTCAGCGACATATTCAAAGGTAACGATCAGGGTATCGAAACCTCAAACGCAAAAACTACTAAAAATTTAGAACCTAATTTCGATCTAAAGGATCAAGAGCGTAGTTTGAATGGTTCCATTGAAGACGTTTTCCAGGATCTAATGAACCAAGATGGCGCCAGTCACAAAGAACAGCCGGAAACAGCAAAAGAGTCCGACGACTTGGATAATAATTCAGATGAGAGTAATGATATGGATGATATGGACTTGAACGAAGCTATAGGTGATGCATTCAAGAGTATCATGCCTGAGCAGAATGAACAATCAAATCAAACAGAACAAATTGAACAAACAGAACAAGGTAACGAGCAAACAGACGCGCAAGCCGAACAAGCAGAAGGCGAAAAGGAATACGAGGACAATGACATGGATCTTGAAAATGCAATTGGAGAGGCCTTTAAATCAATCACTGGTGGTGATTCCTCTTCCAAGGCACCAGAAGTTCCAATATTAGACGAGGCCAGTTCTGCACAAAAGGCTAATCACGATAATAGCATAAAAGAAGTTGAAGCCAATGATGATCTAGAAGCTTTTTCGGCCTCATTTATAAAGGAAATGGACCCCACTCACTTCGAAAGCAAACCAGCAGGGGAATTTCAAGTATCTGAAAATGATCTTGATTCAAATCAAGAGGATGAGAGCATGGAGAATGCAATCACTGAAGCATTCATGTCCGCGATGAACACAGAACAAACTTCCATAGAGGGCCCTTCATCTGCTGAAATTTCACATGTTGCTTCTGATGGCCGTAAGCCTGACACACAGCCGGTAGATTTATCAAAAATAGTCCAATCACTAGTCAACCAGATGGCGACTCTGAAAGATTTAGATAAACAAGATAAACATCCAATTTCGCAGGACGTATTAAAGGGATTGGCTTTGGAAATTACAAGTCAAGTTCAGGATCATTTGGCTGAAGATGAATTGATCAAAAAGCAAAATACAGTGATGAATTTGCCTCAAATTGAGGAGAATGTTTTGGCGCATTTTCAGAAGGAAGCTGAAAAAGATCTACAATCTCAGGACAGTATACCTAAAAGTAAGATGGACTCAATTGCCAAGGTAGTTCGAAATGCCATCAAAACAAATGAGATAGAAAAAACGCAATATGCTTCTGTAAACTCTTCTGAAACCGGTGTCAATTCAGATTTGGAAAATTTGCAGATGAACGATATCCTTCAGAATGCATTTATGATGGCAATGGAAAATCCACAGGATTTGCTTCAAGACCTCGAAATGGATGAGGTTTTGGGCAGCACATCCAGCTCAAAATTTGGACAATTTGCTCAACAGGACAGAAATATCCCAGGGACCGATTCCAAAAATTATTCTGGAAAGACAGGCAATTTCACTAGAATTCAAGGAGCAGTTGGTGCACTTGAAGAGTTCAACAGAAATCAGATAAGAACCGAAACAGGTCGTCTCGGGCTGGAAAAAGGTACTGAATATTTACAGTCTACGTTGGGAGGATATGCAATTACACCTGGATCTGAGGGTAAGTCTATTGGAGAAGGTGCGAATGACGATAAATCTCAAAAGGGAAAAACCTTATCCATCGCAGAGACTCTTGCATTACACCGTTCCTCAATGATGAATGGTCCTCGTAGAGATTATTCAACAATTGAATCATTGGAAGAGGCGCTTAACTCCGACAAGTCAAGCAACGGTGCCAATGTAACTCCAATCAGATCTCAGATTTCGAACGTCATCAATTCAATCACCTCGAGAATGAATAACAACGCGGTGAAGTCGTCAAGCGATACCCACTTACTTGGGGCTATACAGAAGATGACAAAGATGCTCTCATCTGGTGGAAGCATTAACAATACCTCACTTTTATCGATTTTGAGAGAGACATCCAGTGTCACCGAAATCATATCGACATACAAAGAAATAGAAGAGAAGGAAACAATGATCAACTCGTTACTATTGGCCAAAAACTTTCTTGATAAACTGTCTTCTCCAGTAGCGCAAAATTCTAAGGCTGCTTCTTTGATTGAAACTGTCATCAAGCAGTTTCGTAGTGATACAGACTCAGATTCGAGTGTTACTTCCACATTAGCCAAACCTGTTTCCTTTTCTCATTTGCCAAATATTAAAACAGAGGTTATTTCCAACATCAGCAAGTCTGTAATTTCGGCTATTTCAAGCTACTCGAATCAAAGGTTGAGCAGTACAACTGTTCAGAAAGAAAGCGTAAAGACCGATGAAAACTTCCGCGAAAAAATCAGAATTGAAAATAGAGCTAGGAAAAAGAGATGGAGAGAGGAGAACTCTGAGAGAAATAAGGATAATGACCTCAGATCGAGGGTCTGGAAACGTGCGGCATTCCTATTTGGTGAGAAAGATACTCCTGAAAAGAAGGCATGGGCGGATAAAGAATTTGGAAAGCGCAAGGAGAAACGAATGGCCAGGCAAGAAAAGCAAACTGTCAAAAATGACTCTGACGATTCAAATAATCAGGATGGATCAGAACAAATCAATCTCAAAAACGAGGATATGGCGAACGATCCTAAGCTTATCAAACCTGTCACAGATATTTTCAATATTCTCTCAGGATATACACAACAGGAGGACCCACAAGTGGCGTTAGCGGCCACCTCAGCAGCCACTGCCACCGCAGCAGCCATCTATGCATCCAACAAGAAGTTGACTGACTTTGAACAAGTCGATTCTGCTGTATCACTAATATTATCTACGATCATGGAAAAAATCAACTCGATAGGACAGTATGAGAGATTATCGAGTCTTTCGAAGGGAGCTACAACCCGGTCATTTCAATATAGTAAGCTAGGGGCCGATTCTATTGGCTCATTCTCGCGCCAGGCCAGCAATCATACGGGTGGGGTATTCGATAAGATATCCTCGGCCATTAATGGAGGCTCTTCGATGACACTTCCAGATTTGAAGAACTTGGATATTCAAGAAAAAAGAAAGACCGCCGACATACTAGGCGGAGAACTGAAGAGACCCAAGACTGGCCCTTCTCCGGAGTACTCCACCAAGCAAAGTTCCGGTCTGTCAATTTCCTGGGGTAATTCTAAATTGAAAATGCCCCAATATAAAAAGCCGGAGTACTCCTCTTCAAGGTTTTCTTACACTAATGAGAACACAAGTATCCCTATGAGCCTGATATCTGTTTTGTCGAAAGCGGCATCCCCTTTCATTTCTAATAAAGCTCAGTTTGGGTTGCGAATTGCCAAGTCCGATCCATCCAGACCTGTGTCCGGCGGAGGGTTAAGAAAGCCTGGTAGCTTTCAACTTCCTTCCAAGCGCGATAGAACACTTGCTAAAGGATTCGGGTTACCTACAGCCTAACTCGACCTTTTTGAACATACTTATTCTGGGATTTATAATTTAGTTCTTGTATCATACACAATAAATATGTTAATAGAGGGGCATCATTTTCGAGAAAAGAATTTCATCATAGATTTATAACTATATGAAAATTGCGGGCTAATTTACAAGGGAGCTGTTTCTTTAATCAACCACTTGTAAGCTCTCTTATCTCCTAGTTCTATTATTTTCTCTCCAAATTCATCTCTAATACTCCTGTGGTACTCATTTATCCAATTTATCTCAAGTGGAGATAAATATTCAGTGTTGATCAAGTTTCTGCAAAATGGTACTTTGGTCAAGTATGCAAATCCTAAGAAATTTTCTCCTGATCTTGTTTTGCCGAACTTGTCAGAAAATTCGATGATCTCCAATTCACTTTCGATTCTAAAACCCATTTCTCCGTCTACATAGTAACCAGGTTCGTCGGTCAAAATCGCTCCTTTCTTGAAATAATCGGGCGCATTAGGACCACTAGATGTCAGCACATAAAGTGGACCTTCGTGCACATTACCAAAACTACCGACACCATGACCCGTACCATGACCAAAATCAAGTCCCTCATTCCATAAAGGCTGTCTCGCGTATGAGTCTAAAATCGTTCCAGTGGTGTATGAAGCGGGTGGAAATTTGGCAACTGCTACTGCCAAGTGTCCCTTCAATACTAATGTGTAGTACTTTTTCATTCTGGATGTCAATGCTTTAGTGCCGAATTTGTAGGTTCTGGTAATATCAGTAGTACCTTCTAAGTAATGACTTCCCGAGTCGATAAGGTATATTTTATCTGGATCAATAATAGCGTTGTCGTCTTTGGTTGGGGCGTAGTGGATAATAGCCGCATTCGCTCCCGTAGACAGGATAGTTTCATAGGAAAGTCCTTTGAAGTTAGGAAGCTTCTTACGAATAGAGTAGATCTTGCAAGCAGCATCGTATTCAGAAATCTTTTTGTTCTTGTGAATTAAAGAATATTCCAACCAGGAAGAGAACAATATAAATGCCAAAGAATCTTTGTATTGAGCATTTTTTGCATTCAAAAGCTCGGTGGAGTTTTTGACGAGCTTTAGGTTAGAAATAACCGACTCGAAAATAATTCTTTGCTTGGCATCTGATTGAGGAATTGCGTTGACCAATGCAGATGAACAATTGGCTTTGCCAGGTAATACGATCGAGGTATTGGCTGCAAAAACGGTACCTTTGAGGTGTGACAAATCCTTGTAAAAGTCATCATAGCTTCTAATACTTAGATCTTTGAT
Source organism: Suhomyces sp. yHMH580 (assembly GCA_030580235.1). Lineage (NCBI taxonomy): Eukaryota > Fungi > Ascomycota > Pichiomycetes > Serinales > Debaryomycetaceae > Suhomyces > Suhomyces sp. yHMH580. Next base: position 780,706 of record JAKTSN010000001.1, on the reverse strand, counting down.
AGAGCCCAAGTATTGCTTGAGCTTCTTTGATCCGTTTTCAATCTTTTCTTTCGTAATGTAAAGAGTGACATGTTCCAAAGTAATGGTAGCATACGAAAAGAACACTGGGTTGAATGGAATATCGTTGTCAGATCTAAGGTTGAATAACCAGGCAATTTCATCCAAAGATGATACGACCAAATGGGTACTTTTATAGTCTTCAGATTGTAAAATCTGCCTAATTTGTTTCAACTTGTCATTCGTATGAAGACCAGAGAATTCTAGCGGAAGATTATAAACTGGATCCTGCGAGCGTGAAGGCTTCTCGCCACCCCACACCAAGTCAACCAAGTTGAACTCTAGAAGGGGTTTGAACTCGTATCGTCCAGAAACCCTTTGGGAGCTTTCGAAAAATTCCGCAGTACTCAAACTGATTAATCGAGGATCCACCGAAATAACCCTGCTAAATTTGTTGCTGGAAGCCTTACTAATAGCATAGTTTTTCCAGTTGGGATATCCGGCAACCCCACTCTTGAGCAACGTCCAAAGTTTCTTATTCAATTCTTTTTCCGCCTGTAAGAAGTATCTGCCATCCGTTGATAAGACAGCTTCACCTTCTAGGGTGTCCTCGTCGTCCAAGGTAACCACAGCAATACCAGCACTTCCCGTGAAACCGGTGATGTACTCTCTTCTTTTGTCTGCCAATGCAGTATACTCAGATTGGTGCTCATCTTCACTTGGAATGATATATACCCCGATGTTGTGCAACTTCATCTGGAGACGTAATTGATACAATTTCTCTGCCTGTGTTAGTCCAGATGCTGATAAATTCACAGGATTTACAACATATGGCAAGTCGGGTAAAATATCATCGTCATCATCGTAGTCGTCTTCAAAGTCTATATCATCTTTGATCAACTTCCTTGAAAACTGCGGGAGGTAATGTAATGGCTTGGTTAGTAAGGTTGCAATGGATGGGCATCCGATAGTAGTTGATTCTGATTCAGGGTGATACCAGATTGAATTGTCCCTCAAAAGGGCTTGCTTCTCGGAATAGCTCATACCGATCTAGTTCTCGAGGATATATCGAGCTAGGTTAATCAATGTAGGATTGCCAATCTGTCGCACATACGACCGTGTGCAGGAAGCCCCATAAGTCATGGAGCCCCATATTGCGCGGGCCTTATCGGAGTTGCAACTGATAATCCGAGCCAATAGACATAGTAGTGGTACAATTTCTTTGTAGTTGGCTATTTGACCATAAGGCTACTTTGATTAGGCTGCAGCCTCCTATTTACAGCCCACCAGTAGCAATACTGAGCTTGGCCATGACTCGTCGAGTCCAGCTATGTAGATAAGTCTCGATATTTAATCTCCGTCACTGTACTCTACACAAAATCGAGATGGGGTGGCACGTGACGATACTCGCTATTACCAGACGCGTCTATTTACTACAAATCAGACTACAGTTGACATCGGCTGCGGTATATACAGTCGTATTCTATATCAAACATGGGAAGGCTCATTGGCTTAGAGCTCAAAGACTTCAAGTCATACCGTGGTGTGTCTACGATCGGATTTGGAAGCTCTTTTTTCACATCAATTATAGGTCCCAATGGTGCTGGTAAATCGAACATGATGGATGCGATATCATTCGTGTTGGGAGTTCAATCAGCCCATTTGAGATCCAGTCAACTTAAAGATTTAATTTATCGTGGAAGAAAATCTACAAATGCTCCAGATACCACGTTAGATGACATAGAACAGGATCCCACGAAAGCTTATGTTATGGCTATATATGAAAAGGACGATGGTCAAATTCTCAAATTGAAAAGATCGATCTCCTCAAATGGAAGTAGTGACTATCGTATAAATGATCAGTCTGTTACTGCGCTCAACTATTCCATGGTTCTCAAAGCTGAAAATATTCTTATTAAAGCTCGTAACTTTTTGGTCTTTCAAGGCGACGTGGAGCAAATTGCGTCTCAATCTCCCAAAGAATTAACACAGCTTATCGAGACGATAAGTGGCTCTGCAGAGTTTACCAAAGAGTACGAAAGTTTGAAGGAAGAACATGAAAAGGCCCATGAACTTTCAAACTCCGTTTTCTCTAGAAGACGGACTCTAAATTCTGAATCCAAACAGTACAAGGAACAAATGGCTGAACAGATGGAGTTTGAAGAAAAATTAACGCAAAAGTCGCATATCATCAAGACCATGAATCTTTTCAAATTATACCACAATGAAAAAAGCCATAACCAGTTTGTTCAAGATCTCAAGCATAAGGCTGCAGAATTAAAGTTGTTGAAAAGGCAGTTATCTACCCAAGAATCAGCTTATAAAAACCTGATGGCGGAATACTCGAAACTCGTGCTAGAATCCAAGCAAAACCAAACCAATCTTGCTGAAATAGCTATGAAAATAGAAGTCATCAAACGTGAATTGATCCCAATAGAAGCCAACAAAAAGTCCTTGAGCAACAAAATTAATAATATCAAATCGAAGATAAATGACATATCTATTGACTACAATCGCCAAAAGCAGCAAAACTTACAGATCGAAAAGCAATTAAGAGATGCTGAAAGGATGTTCAGCGATTTTCAAAATAAAATTGCTAATTCAACATCCTCTTCAATCTCGGCAGCTGGTCAGAAAGAGTACGAAAGTTTGAGATCACAGTTCTTAGCTAGCGAGGGTTCTCAACTAGAAGAGGAAGTAACTTTGTCGCTCAACGAGAAGGATTCCATAGAGTCCAATGTCGAGAATCTCAAAAACCAAGCATTGAACTCATCAAGCCGTATCAACGAACTTGAACGAATCATTTCGACTGATTTGAAGTCCAAACTTGCTGATATGACTACCGAGATTAATGACATTTTGACTCAGAAGCAGCAAAAAAACGATGTCAGAAACGAGCTTATACAAAAGAAAGAACAGTTTAACTACGAAGAATTGCAATTGAACTCTCAATTGCGTGACATATTAGTTAAATTGGACGAGTTATCCTCACAACAAAGAGAATCGAATAAGCAAAAGAAGTTGCGTGAAAATGTATCGATGCTCAAGCGCTTCTTTCCAAAAGGAGCCATCAAAGGTTTGGTGTATGATTTAGTTCGTCCTTCGAAACTGAATTATGAAGCGGCTTTACTGACAATTCTCGGTCGTAATTTCGATTCTGTTATTGTCGAAACCACATCAATTGCTTACAAATGTATTGAAATTCTTAAAGAAAGAAGATTAGGAATTGCAACATTCATTCCACTAGACTCTGTGGTGGTTGACGCTTCAAACTTGAACTATTTGAGAACTATGCATGAGGCTGTTCAGCCGGCAATTGACATCGTAGAATATGACGATAAATCCCTAGAACAAGCCATTCATTATGTAGTGGACAATGCTTTGGTAGTGGATAATATTGAAAATGCTAGAAAATTGAAATGGAATCTGAAGATTCAACTTGGCAACCACAAGCTTGTCACATTAGATGGATCTGTAATACACAGATCTGGCTTAATGACGGGTGGGCAGCAAAATCAAAAATCAGCGACGAGTCTCAATTGGGATAAGAATGAATGGAAAAGTCTTAATGAGCTCAAGGAGGATTTAACCGGTAAGTTGACAACATTGCAAGAACGAAGACCAAAGGAATTGGAGATCAATTTAATCGCTGAAGAAATCAGCGTATTGGATGAAAAGTTGCCAATGATCAGAAATCAAAAATCCAACATTGAAAGAATCATACAGGATAGACGAAGTGAAATAGACTTTCAAACTGAGTTGATCAAGAATTTTGAAACCACGATCGAAATTAAAAACAAATTAATTGCAAAAATTGAGGAGGATATTTCAAAAGTTCAAAGCAAGATTAGTGTCTTGCAGGAAAAAGTGTATGGAGGATTTTGCGAAAAGTATGGCTTTGTCAATGGTGTGCAAGATTATGAGAATTTGCATGGATCCACCTTAAGAGTTAGGGCCAAAGAACGGGCTCAATATACCAAAGCGATCTCGACCTTGAAGAATAAACTCGAGTTCGAAAATGACAGATTGAAAGAAACCGATGAAAGACGGAGTAGACTTGAGACTCAAACCACAGCTCTCGAGGAGGAATTACTGGCTCTTTTAGTGACTAAACAAGAGTTGGAAAACTCTCTTGACAATTACGAGGCTGAACTGGAAGTCATAAAGTCTGAAGATGTTGGCCATGTCGACAGAGTTAAGCTGAAATTGAAGAGCACCAAATCAATTGAAATGGAAGTATCCGAGACAGAACGTGAGATATCGACACTTGGAAAATCTATAACGTCGATCGAAGAACAGACTCTCAAAATTGATACTGAAAGAGTGAATTTGCTCAAAAACTGTAAGATCCAGAACATCAATATACCATTAAACAACGGGCTCTTGGATTCTATTCCAATTGGAGAATATTCCGACAACATTGTCAAAGGAATCTATGAAATTGAGATTGATTACTCCGATTTAGATGACAGGTACAAGAGATCGTACAATGATGCTTTTGAAACGGAGCTTGAATCAAAACTCCAAATCACTATTGATCAGCTAGAGAGGTTGGCGCCTAATTCGAAAGCGATTGAAAGATTGAAAGAGGTGGAGAGTAAACTTAAGGAATTTGAAAGAGACCACACATTAGCCAGACAAGCTGAAAAAAAAGTGGCAAATAAGTTCCAAGAGGTAAGAAAGAAAAGATATGACAAGTTCATGGAAGCGTTTGAACATATCTCAGGTAAGATTGATTTTATTTACAAAGAGTTGACCAAATCAAATGCGTCTCCTCTTGGAGGATCGGCCTATTTGATACTCGAAGACGAAGATTCTCCGTATAGCTCAGGAATCAAGTACCATGCTATGCCCCCCATGAAGAGGTTTAGGGATATGGAGTTGTTGTCTGGAGGAGAAAAAACCATGGCTGCGCTTGCGTTACTCTTTACTATACATTCATACCAGCCATCACCATTTTTTGTACTCGATGAGGTCGATGCTGCGTTGGACAATTCAAACGTTAGTAAGATAGCCAGCTATATACGAAAGCACGCCGGTCCGAACTTTCAGTTTATTGTCATCAGTTTAAAGAATTCGTTGTTCGAGAAGTCCGATGCATTGGTTGGTATATATAGAGAACAACAGCTAAATAGTTCAAGAACGTTAACCTTGGACTTGAGAGAGTATCCCGAAGAGGATATTTCTGCTGCTGCATTTTGATTTTAGTTACTGAGATTAATATACAATATCTTTAAGAAACTTTTCAGATTTGATTGCAAATTCGCATCACAAATAAATTTTTCATTTGTTGCAAGCTCCAGTTAGGCAACATCGTAAAGTAAGCAGATGATAACAGTGCGACAAGGACGGAAAGCCGAGACTATAACGAGGCGATTCAATATACTGCTACTAAACGTACCTGCTTTGCAACATCCCAAATGCATCGCGAGATCAACAAGATGTTTTTGCAGCTCCAAACCCAAGAACATATTTGTCGCCAGACGAAAGGCAGTAACTGATACCTTAGCTGTTCAAAAACCATTTGACCTTCAACCAAAGTCTAGATCAGATGCGAAGGTATTGAGAGGCTTGAAAAAAGTCAATAAAAAGACTAAACGGGATACTACTGATAGTACCAGCAAAGATAATTTAGCCTTTTTAGAAACGAAGGAATCGCTACTTGTATATAATGAAAAAGTTGTTTCAAGATATAGAGCTAAAGCCGGCAATGTAGATCTCAATGAAATCCCTGGCCAGATTAAACTTGAACAGATTTTGAACACTCCCCAACTTATCGATGTGTTTCTATTCTCCAAGAATCGGCCCGTCATTACTATTCCAAATTTGGAGATTATCTACCAAACAGCCGAAGGAAACGGGATCGGCATTATTCCCAAATCAATGTATGTGACACCATTCATTGAATCTGAAGAAGATATCTTCAACATGTTCACCGTAATTCAGGTACCCAAAACGTTGGTGGGTGATAAAGTCAAAGTCAAATTAGCGTTGCACAACAAATATTACGCTGAGGGTGTATTGATAGAGGTGAACTCTTCGACTAATAATGGACGTAACGACAGCTTAATTATTTGTGACAAATTTCACCAATGCAGTGGATGTCAGTTGCAAATGTTGAATTATGATAACCAACTCAAGTTCAAAGAAAAAGTTATAACACGAGCGTACAAATTCTTCTTTCCTCAGCTTCTTGAAACTTTAAAGAGCCAACAGAAAGAGTTTGGGACAGTTTTTGGCTCGCCTATGGAATATTCCTACAGAAATAAAATCACTCCACACTTTAAGTATCCTAGAGATAAGAATGGGATCGCCGCCGAACCAAAGTCGTTCAACATAGGCATCCAGCATATTGACCCCACAAAGGGAGTAGTTGACTTGGACTGTTGTGACATAGCCACTCCCATAATCAACGAAGCTTTAAACGAGAAAAGAGCTGAGATTTTGAGCGGCCAAAACCAAATACCAGATAGTAAAAAGGGCAGACAGCAGACATTATTTTTAAGAGAAAGCGTTAAAGTCAATCCCGAGACTGGAGAGCACGATCGAGTCTGTGTTACCAATCCCAAAAAGCTGGTAATTACCGAAAAAGTTGAAGATTACGTGTTTCAATTTGAGCCCTCAGGGTTTTTTCAAAATAACAACTACATCCTTCCGATTGTTCTTGACTACTTAAGGCATCATATTGGCGATGACAAGCATTATAAGTATCTTATTGATACCTACTGTGGATCGGGATTCTTCGGTATTGCATTAGCGAACCAGATATCAAGTACAGGCAAAATATTTGGTATTGAATTGTCACAGCTTTCCATCAAGTATGCAACTCACAATGCAAAGTTGAATGGACTCAGTGTACCCGAAAGGATCCAGTTTATTGAAGGTGATTCGGAGGAACTATTTAAAAACGACGAGTTTGTAAAGTCTGGTATAACTGGTCAACACAGTATCGTGATAATGGACCCTTCTCGGAAAGGATCTAACGCATCATTCATGAAACAGTTACACGATTTCAAACCTAAACTCATCATTTACATTAGCTGTAATGTGTTTACCCAGGCTAGAGATTTGGCAAAGTTTTTCGAAATACAAGAGTTGTCGGACTCTTCTACAAAATATCGTGTCAGAGACCTTGTTGGATTCGATTTCTTTCCTCAGACGAAACATGTGGAAACTGTTGCTGTTCTTGAATTAATAGAATGAACTTATCTGTATATACATTTAAATTAAAAAGAGCAATGAACTAGTAATCTTTTCCTCTCAAGAATTCCTCGATGATATCTGTCCAAGCTTCCACACCCCAATTGACTCTTTTCTTCTGTTTTCTTCCGGTAATTGTATCACTATTGAGAACTTTGTCTTTTAAAAAGAAACCTATTCCTCTGAGTAAGATGGGTTGCTCTTGAGCTTTGATCGTTCTTTCAATCAACAACTTCTCGTCAAACTTCATCTCATGCATCATTTTCAGTTTCAGAGATAAACCCCCTCCAACAGAGTTGACTTGGGACTTTTTACCAATTTGATCCAAGAATGAAACGAACAAAATCTCCATGAACAAAATGGTATTACTGCTAGCCGTAACAAAGTTAATGGTTCTAAGTATATGCAATGGTAAAGATCCTTCTGACAATAGATACCCAAAAAATCTGCCCAAATTGAGAATACGCCTCAATTTGGCTTCGTCATCAACGTCTTCATCGAAGGAAAAAAAGTCCTCACCCTCTTCATCGGAATCACCATCGTTGGAGCCACCTTCAAACTCTTTTATTATATCCCAAAGCATGAACTGGAAGGTCTTTCTATTCGAATGGTTCTCGCACAACTTATGGGCCAATATACCATAGTATGGATTCCAAGCTGGCTCAATGCCGGTACAATGGATCAACACCCTAGGTATTTCTCTTTCTTGTGCTCTTTTCAATGCAAGCTTGTCAAGTTTGGTCATTGCGTCCACGTAGTCATTAGCAGACATGATGGAAACGAAGATGGCTCTTCTGATATTGGTATTCATTCTTTGTGCCTTAGCCAATTCCATCCAGTTAGGCTCGGCATTGTCAAGGATATCATTTACAGCCGTATCAGTCTCCTTATCATTGACGTCTGGTCTTGCAGATTCAATTCCCTTCCAAGCTGACCCAACTAACCACCATTTACCTCTGGTTTCAATATTATGAATGTCATCAAGACTCACTTGGATAGGATCATTGAACTTGTTATTGTTGATAGAGCTCAAGTACTTCTTTAAACGAATAGCTAGTTGGTGATTGGCTTCGTTGTTAACCTTTAATTTATTATTCTTCAACGATGTGATTGTTTCAATCAAGAACTGAGTTCTTGGATTGAGTTGCGCTTCTCTATTCAAATTGGCGGATACTTGGTTTACCAAAATGACAATCTCCTTCAACGCAGTTGGGTCGTCGGATCTCATCTGATTACCCGAACTTCTAATCAAACGAAGCAAGAGTTCGGCATTCACTTCGTTAAGATCAGAAATGAGCACTTTGATGATGTCGTACAAAAGTTGCGAACCGACTAGCGAGAAAAGATAGATCGAAGACAAAAGCGATATCAAGTTCGATGCTTCTTTCGATTTCTGACTGATTTTGGTTTGATCTTTGGCGGTTGATTCAAATTTTTCTAACAACGTTTGGATGAAATAAGCTCCAAATTCAACCCCCTGTAATCTATAGATAGCTGCAACCAATGTAGCGTGAAGGTAGACAAAAGTATCCAATAATCTACCCTGCAGAACAATACTTTCAATAATCAAGTTTGTTAATTGTTCATTGACATAGTGACGAGCGTGGGAAAGATACAAACCGTCTATTTCCATTACGATGGTGTTGATATTAGCCTCTGACAATCTATTCAATGGTCCCTTTATAGATTTACGAAGTTGAATAGTCTCTTCTGAGGAGTCACCAGATTCTAGTGCTACTTTTCGACGAAGTGCTGGTGGAATATACTTCGAAGTTTGCTCTTCTTGCATTTCCACTTCATCTTCAGCATCTTCAATTGGTGCGACATATGGATTTTCTCGTACATGCGGCTCTGATTCCTCGTCACTGATATCGGTATTGTCATCCTCTTCTTCCAGTTCACTGCCATCTACCTCTGCCACATCGCTCAAATTTTCATCATCACTGTCGTCACCAAACTCAAGATCAAGGCCATCCAACAATCCCCCAATCATGTCCTCATCGTCAGTCTTTGCAAGCTTGGATTTCTTTCCGTTTTTTAATCCTAATTTTTTGGCATAGTAGTTTAGGTCCTCGTCGTCCTTTGCAAACAAATCTGGTGTTGCCAAAACAGGACTTTCTTCGTTTTTGGATTTATGCTTTTTGATATCTTTTGACTCTTTGGATTTTTTCGCCTCTTTTAAAGCCTTGAGTTTAGCCAAGGGGTCTTCTTCCTCTTCAAGTTCAGAAATATCATCATCATCATCGAAACCTCCGAAATCGTCCTCCTCATCAAAAGCTTCATAGCTTCCTGCTCCTTCCCCTTCCTCTTCATCATCATCATCCTCATCTTCTTCAAGTGCTTCGAGCTCGTCTTCATCAAAACCTTCCTCGTCCTCGTCTTCGCCTTCATCGAAATCACTCTGGGGATCGTCTCCAAGGTCATCTTCCTTCACAATTCGGATTTCCAGCGGTTTTCCGTTCTTCTTCGCTTTTAATGCCGCTAATTGTGCGAGCGGATCATTGTCAATGCTAGGTTTTTCAGTTTTTGATGCTTTCTTGGCTTTGAGTGCAGCTAATTGAGCAAGAGGGTCGTTTTTGGCTTTCTTGGCCTTTAATGCTGCCAATTGTGCCAAAGGATCTGCCTCGTCATTCTCTGCCTTTCTCTTGTTACCTGATGATGTGATCTTCTCAGTCTTCTTTGCTTTTAATGCGGCTAACTCTGCTAGTGGGTCTTCCTTGGATTGATTTGGGCTTTTATCAGATTTTTGAGATGATTTTGTCGATTCCCTAGGTTTTCTGAAATCGACACTCTTTATTCTCTTTTGTTTCTTTGCTTCTCTTTCCTGTTGACGCTTTTCCTTTCTCGACAATTGTTGCCCTTTACTCTTTGGGCGATCAAATTGGGTGAATCTGGAATTATCTTCTTCGTATTCACCTTTGTCTTCCTTTTGTTGAATTTGGTCTAAGAGTTTACTTGGTAGCCTTATTTCATGCTCTTCTTCACCTCTACCGGAATCTCGAGCAGAACCCATTTTTATGTCTATAACTCGCTTGAAGGTCTAGGGTCTATCGCACTCTTGAGATCATCTCATCTCTGCTCTTGGTAACTTTCACAGTCGCAGCCGAATTATTTTCCAAGCCGCACGACCAGGCACTTCAACCTAAAAACGGATGGCAAGTCATATTGATTCTTATAAGAAAAGAATCATCACACTAGAGAATGAATAGGTTCAAATTGGATTTTGGAAAGTTCAAAGTGGACTTGAAGTATATCGGTGACATTTTTATTTTGGCAGGAGCCGGGCTCTCTGTTTATTACCTATTAAATTCCATACTAAATGATTATGTTGACTCCTCCGTGAAAAACAAGGATTCGGATAAGAAGGGCAAGAGTATTCTCAAAAAGCTTCAGGCCACCAATCCTCATCTCAAAGATATTACATTCAGTCAGTACGAAAGATCGTTACTCAATTCGTTGGTGACACCAGACGAAATTAATGTTCTGTTCGATGATGTAGGAGGATTGCAAAATATTATAGACGAATTGAGAGAAACAGTTATATTGCCATTGATTGAGCCCGGTTTATTCTCTACCCATCTGAGTTTGATTCAGTCGCCCAAAGGTGTGTTATTCCATGGACCTCCTGGGTGTGGAAAGACCATGTTGGCCAAGGCCATTGCCAAAGAAAGCGGGGCGTTTTTCCTACTGATTCGTATGTCGACAGTCATGGATAAATGGTATGGTGAAAGCAACAAAATAACGGATGCTATCTTTTCTTTGGCAAACAAATTGCAACCGTGTATCATATTTATTGACGAAATCGATTCGTTTTTACGAGATAGAACTTCCAACGATCACGAAGTCAGTGCCATGTTGAAAGCGGAGTTCATGACTTTGTGGGACGGCTTGCAATCAAATGGCCGTATTTTGGTAATGGGCGCGACTAATAGAAGGAATGATATCGATGAAGCATTCTTGAGAAGAATGCCAAAGACGTTCGCAGTAGGAAAGCCAGATTCGAAGCAGAGATTATCAATTTTGACAAAAATATTGAAGGATACCAAGGTTGACGAGTATGATTTTGACATGAAACAAATCGTTGCAAACACCCAGGGCAAGAGTGGTTCTGACCTTCGAGAATTGTGCCGTGAAGCTGCGATTTTGCCTGTGAGAGAGTATATAAGAGAGAACTACAACTACAAAAGCGGCAAATTAGAGAATGGCGAAGACATGCCTGTGCGGCCCTTGAAAACCTCAGACTTTATCAAAAACTCTATACCCCTGGCTTCTATAGATTAGTTCGATACATTTATTAAACCCTACCAGTTGTTTGCATGCACGTGATGAGACGACAAGGTTACCCGCCCTACAAATTGCACTTAAAAGCATCGAACCATCCACGAGAAGATTTCTGTTCAGCGTAGCACTACGTATATAACACCAATATACATAATTGAATTCAATACTGTACCAGCTCTGAAAAACTGGCCTCTTCGAAGATCCTTATACTTATTCGGTAGTATAATGATTCAAAGCGAAGCCTAGAATAGAATCCACACCAAGTCAGCCTCACTTTAAGTATCAAGGAATACGATGGGAGGTAGTTATTCACTTAGCTCACTTGTTATTTACATAACTAGTAGAATTCGGTTGGGACATTTGTAGACTTCGCAGTATTTTGTAGAGGTTAAGCACACTCGATAATTTTTTTGTTCCTGTATTTGATCAGAGAGCAATGATTAAAGACCCGGAGGCAAATACCCAACTATAAGTAAACGCCAATTGCTCGTAAAGAACCACGATAAGGAATCATACTAGCCATATCACCTAACAGAACTTATTGTACTATCACTCCTAAGACTCAAGCCTTATCGCACCCCATCAATTTAAGTTTTAAATCTGGGGATCCTCAATGCTTAAATTGTTTAGAATCAGTGCAAGGAGACTCAATCACTCCAATGTCAGCACCAAAACGTTGGTCACGCCAAAGCCAATACCTTGCCATGCGGCCAGGTACTACAGTTCTGATGTGAAAGATATTAAACAGCAGGTGAGCTCGGACGAGGCTGATGAGTCTGCCTCGACCACAGGGGTTTTGGATCAAAAGACCTCCGAAACTGTCTTTTATTTTGATAGAGTATCTCCTTTTGGGGCCACCCATAGTCAGACCAAACAGTATTGGAGATGGTTAGCTGGACCGTTGAAAAAGGCAAACAGTAAACAGTCAATGATGGACAAAGTGATTGAGTTATCTTCGCCATTACCACCCAATTCTCGGATCACCGAACTAATTCCACTTCATCGCGATTCCGGAGCGTTTGTCAAATTCGAGATTCCAGAAGGATACAATAGAAAGGAGTTTGTTACCAAAGTCATCCTGAACGTCAAGAAACACGAACTTCAGTTTACAAGCAAATTCTATCTCAAGCTTATCAACCAAGTATACAGGCTATGTCCCAGTGCCTTCGTGGTGAAAGGTACTCCGTGGATCGAGGACTTGAAGAGATTTCCCAGCGCCAGGCTCAAGGTAATTTATGAAGGTGAAGCCTTGACAGAAGAGGAATTGTATCTCTTGTTCAGAAGATACGGTTTGATTGTTGATATTATTCCTGGAAAAGACGATGCAACGGTTGTGTTTGAGCTGACCCGATCAGCTGTGTGTGCCAAAAATTGTATCACCGGTATCAGCCTTGGCAACGGTGCAACAAGACTTCACTTGCAGTACATTCCTATCAAAAGAGTAAACCATATCACCGACTTTATCATGAGCCATCAGAGAATCTCGATCCCCATCATCATTGCTATTCTTGCAACGGCTGCAGTGCTTATTTTCGATCCAATCAGACTTTGGTTTATCGAACAAAAAATCACCAAAAAGTACACCATTACTGCCTACAAAAACAACAAGTACATTCAGTCAATATTTCTTCCACTAGAAACTGTTGGAAACTGGCTTGGTAACAGTTATGACTACCTTGATTCACAAATTCATCGCTGTGATCTGGAAGAATCCAAGTCAATCGACGAAGCCAGCATAGAGCCCGATATGGGAAATATATGGAGTGAAAGATTCGAGAAGGCCAAACAGCTAAAGCTTTGGATTCAAGAAAATACCAACACCTACATTGTTGTCAAGGGCCCTAAAGGATCAGGTAAAGAAGAGTTTATTCTCGAGCACACCATAAATAAAGATAATGATCTAAACAGGAACGTGCTCTACATCAACTGTGATTCACTTGAAAAATCTAGATCAGACAGTGCTTTAATATCAAATACTTCGGTCCAATTGGGTTACTATCCAGTATTTTCATGGACAAATACTGTGACGCAATTCATCGATTTGGGTGTTCAAGGTCTAACTGGACAGAAATCTGGTCTTAGCCAGAGCAAAGAGAGTGAATTGAAGAACATGTTCGCTTTAGCAGCTCAGGCTATCAGAAACGTCGCCTTGGTAGACTACCAAAGATACAAAAAGTCGATTCAGAAGAGAATTCATAAGAACGACGAAGAACAACTCAAGTTGTTGAACGAAGACGAATTCTTGCAACATAATCCTAGATGTAAGCCTATTGTTATTATCAATAACTTTGCAAGAAAGTCTGAGTCATCGAGTAATGACCTAATCTATCCCATCATTGCTGACTGGACCTCCAATTTGATACAGAACAATCTTGCACATGTCATTTTTATAACGTCGGATATGGGCAGTATTCAGCACTTGAATGATTCATTGCCAAATCAAGTCTTCAAAACCATTTCCTTATCTGATGCATCCAGCAGAAGTGCCAAACAGTATTTGATCAACCAATTAAAAAATGAAGATCCAAGAGTTCTCGAAAATAGTTTGGCCCCTTTGGGTGGTAGGATGTTAGACTTACAGTCGTTTGTGAGAAGAATTCAATCAGGCGAATCACCAGAAGATGCCATTGGTGAAATGGTCAACCAAGCAGCAGAACAAATAACCACCTTTTTCTTGACCAACTCTAGGGTTGAAAAAGGCGAGAATGATGGAAATTGGAACCCTTCCCAAATTTGGCTCATTATGAAGTTACTTAATGACCAGGGAGAAATCAAGTTTGAAGATTTGGTTAACTCTCCATTGTTCAGCAACAAACAAGAAACTTTATCTACCTTGAGTACCCTTGAAAAGTTTGATTTGATCACGTTAAATAGAAACAAGGGAGTTCTTGAAAATATTTTGACCGGGAGACCATTATATAAGGCAGCTTTCAAAAACTTGATCGAGGACGTCAAAATTTTCAAGCTATACGAAATTGATTTATTGAAAGCTTTGATCAGCTCTGAGAGCTCGACTATTACCAAACTAGAAACCGAATTGGTTTCTATCAATGGCCTTGAAAGCAAAGTCGAGAACAGAATAACCTACTTGAGTAAAAAGATAGAGGCCTCAAATGAAAAAATCATTGATTTGGAAAATGAAATTAACAAAATCAAAAAACTGACTGGAAAAGATAAACAAAAGAGTTTTTTAGGTTTATTTTGAGCTTCTTGCTTAAAATTTATTGATGTATAGTACAGATATATAATGCACGAATTATAATGGTTAGTTTTGTAGCAAATCCTTGCTAAGAATCTCATAGGCCATCCGTCTCCTGATCACCTTCATGTCATTTTGACTATACATTAATGGAGATTTGGTGCTAACATATTTTGCAGCTGTACATGCAAATACCCCACAATCATAACCGTTTGCTTGTTGAGGTGTCTTGACGTTTGCTAAAAGCTCGTAGTCTATCTTCGAATGATTCAATCGTTCTGCTTCCAGCGACATGTAGTTCGATATGATCTTTACTGCATTAGGGTTCCCGGAGCTTGTCAAGGAATCATAATACTTTATTTTGTGTTCAACATTGTCAACCACAGCCAATGCCCAGTGGGTATTCATGATGTTGATCGGTACTAAAACTATGTCCTTTTCAAAGACATTAAGTTTTCTACGTTTGGCCCATCTAGCGACTCCTTGATAACCTTTCTCTTGTAAGGTTGTGAAAAAGTGGGTCGTCCATGCATAAGCTTTGGGGTTGGCTTTGGTCACCAAGCTGAGGTAAAGATCTATGATGTTATCGTTCAACCATCTTCCATCCCGTAGTGTCTTTACATCATCATGATAAACATCTATTTGAAATAAATTGAAAAGCTGACGGTTATTTTTGGAAGTCCATATTTCCATTACTTTGGCTAATTGACTCTGATCAAGAGGGACAATTTTGGATAAGGACTCAATTCGATTCTTCGAAACTAATTCTTGTAACTGTCTATGGTTATTTTGATGCCTGATAGAGGTATTGTCATCGATGTAGAAGTTTGATACAGCTGAATCTATGACTGAGTAGTCGGCCGTGGATATAGGTTTCGAAGGTATATAGTAATTTAGTACCGACTGGTGGTACTTTCTATGAGAAGATAAGTCGTGATCAGTCAAGTTTAGCAAGTCATCCCTTTCTATCTTTTCGTCTTCATCATCAGTAAAGTCATTCATACGAGAAGGCTGATATTTTTGCTGATACTTAGAATTTTTCAAGAACTCCCTTGATAACAGAAGATCGGTTCCATACTGCAGAGCTGCTTCTTGGACCGGTTTGACACTCTTTAGTCTACTGTTGACCAACGACCTCAACATGCTTTGAGCCGATGCACGCTGTTTGTCTTGTGGGGAGCTGAAATCGAGTATTTCTGAAATATCGTCTAAGATTATACTGTTATTATTCTGATGATATGCACTCTCTTTGCATGATATATAGTTGCGTAGTATGTGAAAATCATCGGTAACTACCGGTTTGAGTTTGTTAATTTTGATTATTTGGACATCTTGGTATGACCGGTTTATCAACAGCTCATAATTGGTGTCTTCAGCCTCGTCAGATTGACGGCTCGGAGACTCTGTCAATAGTCTGTCAATCGTAACAAGGAAGTATTTAAGAGGAATATGCAAAAGACCTAATAAGTAAATGAAAATCTTTGATCCCCTTGAAGACGGCTCATCTCGTTCATATGTTTCCCCACTTCGTACGTCATACAGCGGCTGCATTCTAGTGGGTGTCCTTTGCTTGAAATGGTTTGGCCCAAACTCTTTTGGCTGTTGCATTATATGCAGAACACGACATTGCAGCCCAGAGTAGTACCTAGTGAAATATGTCAGGGGTGTGCTGATGTACGGCTATTCATATATCATAAGTTGAACCGGTAAGATCCGCAGTCTACGTCTACTCAAAAGCCAAGTACGCCATTCTACAATGACCGGGGTAAATCCTACCTGAGTGCTCCCTTGAAGTCTGTAGTGCAGACATAATATTCCGCACAGCTACATCTAGAGGTTCACTTACAGAAAATTACTGCCAGTTAAGCTTTTCTGCCTTCAATAACAATCTTGCGTACCGACAGATACGAAAAATAGATTAGGCTTATTTTCTCAACGACAATATAGCTCGAATCTCACATTAGCATGAGGGCTCTCATGTAATAAGCCCTTGATAACAATTATAATTATAGTTCAGCTGGAGCCAAGCAGACAATGTAATCTGTGGTAGTACCAAGACTTTTTTACAGCTGATCGACATCGGCTAGAATTTCAGTTCACTTCCTCTAGATATCTTTGGTACTCTCCATACTTATTAACTAAAGTTTATTCTGACTGATATGAGCGTGCGAATCTCTATGCTCGTTTGCACGGGTATCGATTTTCTGCCAGGTTGTCTCAATTTTAGAACGCACAATTACCCCCCCACGTGTATATGCTCCTTAATAAAGGCTAAATTATAAGTTTCGGCCATAACTTTATATATAATTCTGCATCGACAAGCATATAACTGAGCTCAATCCCGAGATGACTGAACTGACTCAGAAAGATTATGACCCTCAGCAACCCATGCTATTCGCCAATAAGCTCGAGCACGAAATCTACAAGCCTTGGAAAGAGTACTATCTCAAATACAATAATTTGAAAAAGTTACTCAAGGAAGGTGTTATACTCCAAAACAATTGGACAGAGAAAGATGAGCAAGACTTTGTCAGTGCCTTGGATTCTGACTTAGAAAAGGTATACACTTTTCAACACAAACAATTTGATATCTTGAACGAAAAGCTCAACGAGCTTCAAGCTCAAACCGAATCCGCTGACATCAAATTCGAAGTAGACAAGTTTCTGCATGAATTGGACGAATTGTTGACCTCGGCTCAAGAATTGGAACATTTCCAACGCTTGAACTATTCAGGTTTCATCAAGATTGTCAAGAAGCATGATAGACTCCATTCACAATATTCGGTCAAGCCACTTTTGAACGTTAGATTGAAGTCGTTACCATTCCATTCCGAAGACTACTCGCCTTTGTTGTACAAGATTGGTGCCTTGTTTCAGTTCTTGAGAGACAACTATAGCGTTGACCAATCCTTATCTAAGTTGAGTTCATTTACAGAATCTTCTTCTGATAACTCTGAGTATCAGTCGTTCAAATTTTGGATTCACCCTGAAAACTTGATGGAAGTCAAGACTACTATCCTTAGACACTTACCTGTATTGGTTTACAACAATCGTCCAGGTGGAGATGATGACGATGATGACGAAGACGCACCAAGCGACAACCAATCTAATCAAATTATTAACTGTCTTTATTTTGACAATGAGCACTTTGAAGTTTACAACAACAAGTTAACTAAGATCACCAACTCGTCGACCTTGAGAATCAAGTGGATTGGAAAGTTACAAAACAAACCAAATATTGTTTTAGAAAAGAAGCAATTTGACTCAAACTCGAACTTTCATGTTGACGACAAGATTTCATTAAAACAAAAATATATTAACGAATTCGTTATCAACAAAGAAATTCCTAGCAAGTTGAAGAAAATCAATAATCCCGAGTCATTGGAAAGTGTACTTGAATACATCAAAGATTTTAACTTACAACCAGTTTTAAGAACCGTCTACAAAAGAACCGCATTCCAGATTCCAGGAGATGAAAAAGTTCGGATCATCATTGACTCCGATCTCACTTTCATTAGGGAAGATTCATTTGATCAGCAACTTCCTATAAGAGACCCTTCCACTTGGCACAGAACTGATATTGACTCCAAGTCTTCGAATCCTTTGCAATACTTAAGAAAAGGTGAATTCTCAAAGTTCCCCTACTCGACGATGGAAATCAAAATCAAGAAATCCGCTATAAAGAATTCGAAGAAACTCAACTGGATCAACGAGCTTATTTCATCATCTCACTTGATAAAGGAAATCCCAAACTTTTCCAAATTCATTCACGGTATCGCATCCTTGTTTTTGGAAGATGAAAAATTAGAGAATATTCCGTTATGGTTCAATGAGTTGGAGAACGATCTTGCTTTCAATCCTGAATTGTATCTTAGAAAGTCCAGAAAGTCCAGTGACGACGTTGGTATAAATGAAGATATCACCAATGAGGACAACTTGTCTAAATTCAAATCCATGCTTCTCAAAAACAACAGCTCCAATTTCCAACCAAGATCTGCATCATTCTCGGGTTCACTCTTGCTTAACTTGAATGAATCAGGTGAACAAGAAAGTAAACCACAAATCAGTGAAGTGATCGAGGAAAACGGAGAGGAAACAAATGCTACAACCGGCTCGTCCGACTTTGATGACGAAGACGATGACAGTGAGGAGGGTCTTTTCCGTCCTTCAAAGAGTCCACTTTCCAAGATTTTAAACTTACCTTTTCAATTTTCAAAATTGATTGATGCTGACTCCGAAGATGAAGAAGTTGAATTGCCATTGGGTGTCAGTAAACCAGAAAGCTGGATCAAGAATGCTGGGCCCCTCAAAATCGAACCAAAAGTTTGGCTTGCCAATGAAAGAACATTTAACCGTTGGTTGCATGTAACAACATTATTCTCAACTTTGACGTTTGTGCTTTATTCCAGTTCCAGAAAGTCCAACTTTTCGGGAATCTCTGATTTTTTGGCTTACGTCTACTTCGCCTTGACCTTGTTTACTGGTGTTTGGGGCTACTACATTTTCATTAGAAGAAGATCCATTATCATGGAAAGATCAGGTAAGCATTTGGACAACATAATCGGTCCATTATTGGTTGCATTCGGATTGGTTTTTGCTTTGATTTTCAACTTCATTTTTGGATGGAAGAACTTAGAAATTGACTTTACAGACAGTTTCTATGTTAAAAACCAATGGCATAAATCTGTTCATGAATATGTCATCGAAGCCGTTAATTGAACTAACTTAGCCAACCTTATCTGTCCTAGACACCATACGTTCGTCAACCTTTAAGCTCTACTATTCAAATAGCCAATCGTGCCGCTAATTCCATATTTAATTCTTTATAAATCGCATAACGATGTAGACTAACCTACGTATACTTCTGTCTGTTAGTGGGTGAGCGCGTCACGTGGTCGCGCCTGGATGTATCGAAAGCCACGGTGACAATATGAAAAAATGGACGATAGCAGATCAAAGCTAATCAATCATTCCCGGCATACGCGTGGCTTTCATATCGTAACATGTCATTGAACACATCATTATACACCATATCGGCAGTTTTGATACTAGATAACGAGGGTAATCGGTTGTATGCCAACTACTATCAACAACAAATACAACAACAGAAAGAAAATGGCGGTGATAACAAAATCGAAGGAGAGTTCCTGACCACAGCACAACAATTGAAGTTCGAGAAGGCTTTATTTCCAAAAGTCAACAAGGTTCATCAAGATATCGTTTTGTACGACAACCACTTGATCACTTATAAACAAACCAACGACGTGATTTTATTAATCGTGTCCAAGATCAACGAAAACGAATCTTTGATATATTCAGCAGTTGCCAATTTATTTGAAGCCTTGAACATATTGTTGGGAAATACAGTTGATAAAGCTACTATTTTGGAAAATTATGATTTGGTAAGTTTGGCCATTGATGAGACTGTTGACGACGGGGTGTTGATTGAAATCGATCCTGCTATAATTGTCAGCAGAGTCACTGAAGCTCCAAAGGTTGATGCTATGAAAATAGAAATAAATGAAAAGACCATTTTCAGTGCTTTCAATTTAGCAAAGAAATTTGGTGAAAAGTTACAACAGGGGATCTAAAGAACTTCATATATAGTTTAATTACGAATAATAACGGGAATATTCCAAAAGACGATATCAGATCCAATGCTCCGGTAATTGATCATTGGTGCCTCAATTGAATGTAAGGTGTACCAAGAATAGACTAGAGAACTTAGTGTAGACTTAAGTTGGTGTAGTATGGTGCGCGCACGACTGTCCTGAAAAGTAAATAGTCAGGCAGCAAGAAGGGTCTGTTAGCTCTCAATAAGATAGGACTATAGAGGGGATTGTGGATACAACTATACCTAAACAAAGCTGTATAATACTAAAGGAACATGGATGATTCTTTTCACTTCGCATTATTAAGGCTATCCATATCACAAATTTTAAAAGCCAATGGGTTTGATAAATGCAAACCATCAACGCTCAACACGTTGACCGATATATATATACAGCAGCTTGAAAGGCTTTCCAGTGAAGCCGTACGGCTTTCGCAGTTGCGAACTCGATCAAACAACGTCGAAGTTCAAGACGTCACCGAAGCATTCAAATTGACTGGAACGATCAAATCTGAAAACTATTTGAAACTAGATGATACCAAGGATAGTGAAAAACAAAATGCATCGTCTTTGACCAAAAGGAGTAAATCAGAATATAATACTCTGTCGTTGGAGTCTTTTCGGGACTGGCTCAAATATAGCGATTCGTTTAGGGTATCAAAAAAACTAAATGATTTACCCAATGGCTTGATCAAAAATTTGATGGAAAAGCGTAAATTGGTCTTGGATGATGGCGAAACAGATCAGGAGAAGAAAAAGCGAAAACACAAGGAAAGACAAGACTATTATAACCAACTTAAATTGAACGAAGTGTTAGGTCACTCCTCGACACATAATGGACAAATGATGAATGGCGATGATATGGAGGATGACGATCTCAACGATGGAATAAACGATAGAGATAGATTGTTGTGGCTCAATTATTTGATAGAGAAAGACTTGAAATTGGGACACGATTTAAAATTCATAAATACCAGTTTGTATAATGAGTACTTGAAGTTTCAAACAAACAATAAGTTCCATCCAGTCATGAAAAGTAATGGCAAAAATGGTTCGCGGGGAGGAATAGCGAAAATCAATGATGTGAGCGATAGATACCAGCAGCTCAAAAATCAGGTGAATAACATAAACAAATACGACTATGTTGTTATGGGCATTGAAGACGAACAACCAGAACTCAAAGAAGGAGCCAATCCCGAAGAGACCGAGGTCGCACAAATGGTAAGGCCGTCAGAAGAACTAGAAAATATTTTGCCGTATAATTTAAAGTATGAAAGCTATTTAGTGAGTGACGAATTGGACCAATTCTTGCCCCCAGGTCCTGCTGATGAAAACGGTGCTGAGGGTAGGGAAGAGCATAAAGTCAATGTCAAATATGACTCAGGAATTGAGAATCATACCATACCTGAGGATGATTTTGGCGGAAATGACAACAGCCTTATGTTCTGAGAATAAAGGTTTAGAACAACTTAATTTAATGAGAACTTTGATTGCAGCATGAATCCACTATGCAGCTAAACTGTATAGATACGTTAATAATAGCCGTGTTATTTTCTTTACTCATTAGTCAGTTAAATCAGGCTAAGTTACTCGCTAGATCTTCATCAGAAGAGAGCATCGAATCACTATGGTTGTGAGTTTTATTGCAATGGGTCTATACAAGCCCTAGGATGTTACGTGGCATTGCGTGTGTACGACTGACACCTTTAGAAGATGTTTCAAGACTGCAGTAGTTAGCATGCGGACCCCGCATAATCAGATATACGAAGGATGGAAATATGATGCAACTTTAGATCTATATTAATTAATGCAAGCTAATTACGCAAACAAAGCCTGGTCAAATTATAGTTCAAACTTTGAAGGGTCGCTACAGCAACGAAGGGTTGGGTATATACAAAAAATTCTGAGACAAGATGAAAACCAGACAATGCACTATCTTCGGTAATCGGGATCTAGCCGCATGAAACATATCGCACTGTTTGTCTTATAAGGGACTACGCAGAACTGAGAAAATAAATTGCTCTCACGACTAGCGTGCAAATCTACACGTCGGAACATGAGACATTATTCTTGGTAAGGCGGGGTTGCAACACACTAACCTTTCAAAGAAACCTAAATTTCTGCTGTACCTTGTATAGTCAAAAAAATTGCAAACATCTATCGAAAATGTTGTGTTGTGAATTGAGCAACCAAGCAGCCCAACACGTCAATGTAAAGAATATATCACTCTTAAATGGAGGGCCAGGGCATTCACTGATTGCTGTGAAGGGTATTGATTGAAAGGTACTTTGCAGATGTCATAGGTTTACAATGCAGTGTATCACGCGAGATAATTTGTCCCAAAAAGTCTATTCTGACTTATCCCAATAGGGAAAAGTTATATCCTATTGTTTCTTGTGGAAATAGCAGTTATCTTTCGCGGACACATGCTTCGTTCATTTCCGGCCACCAGAACGATGGCGGGGGTGTGCGTTTGCAGCGATAAACGCGTGGATTACGACAAATCATCCATCCACTACTCCACACATCTCTTTCAGCACTCGGGATTTCCGGGTATTTGATAAGAACTTTAGATTGGATGGGAAATTAACTACGGCTCCATAGTTCAGGGGCCCCTATTAAACAAGTTGTGCTTTGTGTATGTGTATGTATTGACGTGTCTAGATGTTCAAAGTGTGTTGCTAAATTTGTGTACCTATTGTTGTGGAAATTCAATTTCAGAAAATCTCATTTTTGTTGCTTCGTACTTAGCTGGGCAAAGCATTTACAATCGAGACTGAAAAGAGGACTCTTGAGCAGGTTCAAATGAACCTAAAAT
The DNA here is from genome assembly GCA_030580235.1 of Suhomyces sp. yHMH580. NCBI lineage: Eukaryota > Fungi > Ascomycota > Pichiomycetes > Serinales > Debaryomycetaceae > Suhomyces > Suhomyces sp. yHMH580. The sequence goes on along the minus strand of JAKTSN010000001.1, from coordinate 757,600 downwards.
TTTATGCTTCGAGGTTTACAACAGTGTCATATAACAATCCTCTATAGCTATTGTCTTTAAGAAATACTTATTTTTGAACCCTGTAACCAGACACAGCCATCCGTACAAGCCTTGAAATATTATTCTATTTTTTAAAAATCTAATCTCAAACCGCAATTTACCGTATCCTAATCGAGGACACATTTTTATTTTGATGAATATATAGACTCAAGCTTTCCCGCGTCGGTGCAACTCTCCAACTACCCAACATCGCTAAACTTCAGCAACTCTTATCTGAAGACAATCAGGCCAACCCCTCGATCATTCGCCCAGTTTCTATCACTTCCATAAGTGCTGCAATCCCGTTGGAATTACATCTGTTGGGTTCCTGAATTAAACAATCCCCTAAAAAAGAATTGATTACCTTTAGAGCCCCCAAGATTGCTTCTAACGCATGACTGGTTAAATTATTCCACACGCGCTTTTTTCCCCCTTATTTGCGACGCGGTCAATCTACCCTTTTCGGCCGGTCACGTCTATTCGTTTAATCTCGTTCAACCTAGGTTAGGTGATTAATACCCCATTCGATTAATACAATAGAGTAGTAGTTCGCCATTTTGTCTACGCTTAATAAAATTTTTTGAGACATTTGAATTAACTTTAAAATTAGATTCGTTTTACCGATATTTCCCACCAGACTTGACTTGCCAACACACCAAGCTTACACCACAACCTTTACACTCTCAAGAAAAGATTGTTGAATAATGATGAATAATAAAGGTATAAACTTGTCCCTCAAGTTGAACAAGTCACTCCAAAACTTGAGTATGGACGGGCCATTCACGCCCTTGGAACAGACTTTAAAGACCCCTATCGACCATCCATCCCACCACAACTTTGAAAGCACTCCAAGCATACAACAACAGCAGCAACAGCAACAGTCATTTTACTTTGCTGGCAACAACCAGGCGCTTCCAAAGCAAGAGTCATTATACAACCACCCACATTATAACGAATCGGACGATATTCTTACCGATTTTGACGAGACCTCTGGAAACAACTACAAATCTACGAAGAACTATACAGTAGCATTCACTCCAAACTTTGATCAATTGGTTATGAAAGTATACAATCGCATCCTCGAACTTCCCACCACAACTCCATTCCTGGGTAGTATACCACCTAGTGGCCTTGTAAGTAAGGTGGCCAATGAAACGATGGCCAATCTCATTACCAGCACCAATAATCCAAACCCTCCATTGTATGACCACCAAAGCATTATCAATTTTGACGGCCTTAGAAATCAGCTGTACCAGCCCATTTTCTTACAGTTGATAAGAATAAGACTAATAGACTTGTGCACATTCAACAACCAAAGCCACAACAACAATAGCCATAGTAATATCGGTGTTCCGCAACCGGCTTCACAACTCAGACTACCAGAAACCACATCGGTTTCTGTGACGTCTTCAAGTGGTGGAATGGTCATGAACAACGGCGTCGCCGGAGGAGCCGGTTTGAAGCAGTCTTCAATTTCGAATTTGTCACTTACCGAACTAAACATATCCAATTTCAACAATGGCAACTCCTCCGCAGCACGTTCTCGTTCTTCGTCAATGAGTTTGAGAAAACAGTCTCTCACCAGAAACAACTCTTATAGCAACAACAACTGGCTTCACGTGGGGAATATCAACAGCATCAGACCCCACAGCTCAGGCAGCAACCAAGAACAGTTTAGCAGCAGCACCGACTCTTTGCAGTCAATTCAGGACTATGTGCCGCAGTCGTTTATTAATAGATCTGCTGCCGCAAACCACCCGTACTCACAGAACGGTTATAACTCAATGATGATGGACTACCAAACACCACCCAGCTCAAGCAAAGGTTCAAGCCTGGCGTTGACTCCACCAAATGGTTCCAATGGTACCCAGTCTGCTAATTCAGACTATGAGGAGTTCCTCTTTCAACAGTTCAATGCAAGGTCTAGGTCGTCGTCTAGAGGAACCAACTCATTTCCTCGTCCATTAACTATAAACACTGAATGTGCAAACGCACAAGCTTTGAATGCTTTGAATGCTTTGAATGGTGTCACTGGAAATACAAACCCTAAAAACGGTAACACTCAAAATGCTTTGGCTTTGGATTCTCCCTTCATGTCTGCCACTACCCCATCTGAAGATTACGGATACTTCAGCAACGGATTCGGGAACGTCCAGCATCCAGGAAGTGCCGACAGCAGCAACACCTCGTCGCTCTCGGAAAGCCCCGTCAACCTCAACAATGGCAATAATGACGCCATGTTGATAGACTCTTCAAAAATCAACTTGCCCACTCAATTCAGTTTGAGTGAGAAAAAGAGAGATTCCTTGAAGTTGAAAAGAGGGATTCACTAAAACAAAAAGTACTGTATATTATTGTATCAATACTGAGTCATTTCATATTGTTGTTGATTCTGTTGCCGACTAAAGTCATAAGCACCATTTACAAACATTATTTTTATCTTCTTTCTCAAATCATTGAATCCATGCTAGCCATGTTGTTCTCCTTATTCCCTTTTTAGACCTTTTCTCCTCAAGTTATTTAGTATAGAAATTTGACTTCTGTATAATAATATGTTAAGCTTCAAAATTTCGCATTCAATTAAATACAAGCAACCAAGGCTTGACAAGGCATGATACGAAATGCGAATAAACCCTTGTTGAAAAGACTTCATACCACAGCCGTAGCGCGTAGTGATGTCTCTGATATCGAGAAGCTACCTTTATCGGATGCAAGCAACACCAAGCCGGCTATCAACGAGACACTGCAAATCATCAAACAGTTTATAACACATAAGCCTGACGAATCTAAGCTTCCTGAGGAGAAAGACGAGCCATTTTCGTCCAACGTACCACTAGATAACTTGTATCATAACTGGAATCTTGATTCCGATCAGTTCCTACCATTGTTTAATCCCAAGAAGCCAAGTCCATACACATTTCACTCGACCCAAAACGCGGATCCTTCGTACCTCAAGTCACCCCGGTTGGCGGTAACAAAACTTCTAGTGGACAGCTGGTGTGAGTTACGTGACTATTACAAGATATACGCAGGATCTCCCGCGTTCGTACCAACAAGAGCCACCATGCTTGGGCTGAAAAGGCACGCCGAATTAGAGCACGAACTCCATCCTGAGTATGACGCAACAGACCTTTATAGAGTAATAGATTTACTTTATGAAGAGGCTAGCAAAACCTGCGACGCACTAAACGATCTGGTTTATGGTAATGCTGTTGGTAGTGAGCTAGGTTTAGAATGGTCGGAAAAGATTATCAGCAGATTGTATCAGGTTATCACAACGTCAGAAGCCAGAGAGGTTTTGGCGCACTGCTTCATCAATTTGAGAGATAAGACGTACTTAGAATCAACTGCTCAATTGCTTTCGGAATCGGGACCACAGCCAAATCATTCTAAGGTTCTCGTCAGTGGAATAATAGACAGTTTACGGTTGGTACACAATTCTAATCCCGAAAACTTGTCGCTATTCGAGGAAATTCAAGTCAGTAATGAATACACTTTCAAAAAGGCTATCAACAATCGCCAAGTCATTGACTTGTCGGAAATCATACCGCGAATCAGTCCTATAATCAAGGACCATTCGAATGCTTTTAAACTAGTCATATCAGATATAAAAACCAGATCCTACAACGTGATTCCAGCTCAGCAGTCTGTTTTGGATTCTGCAAAGCTTCAGACTGGTTACTATAGAAAAATGATGAGTCTCTTGTCCAACGAGTCAGGTGTAAATCCCAACTTCGCCTATGAATCACTATTGCAAAACGCATCAACGAGAGGGATTGATATTGATAAACCAATCAATATAAAAAGCATGCTTACCGTGTTGAGGCAAAATTATCACATCTTTTATGAAGACTTTGCCAAACTCGCTAATGGAATCCCACTTGGTTTCGAACCTTATGATTCCTGGGTAAGCACCCGGTCATTTCCAAAATACGATGTGAGCATGCTCATTAGTGAAGAGGCTTCTCGAGAATTTAACGAAGAGTTATTGAGCACACTAAGCACTGAAGAGAACTTCGATTTCAGAGAAATATTGACCTCTGAATTGATCAAAGAGTGGAGAGTTCCTCTCACATTGCGTTACTTCGCAGCTCGAAGTGCCCAGATGTACCAGCTCTTTGCCAATATTCTTGGCGACACAACTAGCGTAGAGTATCATAATGTGAAGACCGGGAACTGTTTTCGTAAAGCCGACTACCAGTATGACACATACGAACTACAACGTCACCTTGTGAACAGTGCTTCATTCTGGAACGGAGATAGACTACCTATTCACACGGACGACTTAAGCAAGTGCAAATATTGTGACTTCAAGAGCAGATGTGCTGTTCCCAATGAGGAACTCGACACGATAAGCGATAGGGCACTAATAGGTGCACAGGTGCGCCAGTTTCTTGACTACGATTCAGGTGAATAAGATGTAAACCATCATCAAAAGAACGTTAATACATAGAATCGTATCAACTCTTCTGCAGATGTTTCGAGTTCAATATTTGGGATTCGTTTACTGTCTATACCTGGATTTGGCGTATAGATAGTGATAAGTCCCAGTGCTGTTTTTCTACAGAAAGATTCTAACAAAATGTGTATTGGTGTGATAATTGCTTGAAACTACTTGGCTATTTACTTTTTGCAGCTTCTTATAGTAAAAATTTTTAGTGTTACCCGGACCCGATTTTACACGCACCACCGACTTTGCAGCTATAGGGTTTATTATACCATGCGGGCATCTAAGTAGGCTCTCTGATATCCTGTCTGCCAATGGGACAAAGCTTTGAAACATCGTAGCCTTTAAAGTCTCCGTACATTTCTGCCAAATGACTGCATAAATGCCTCTTCAAAAGGGGAATACTGGCCACTGGTAACCCGCAATGAAGGCACTTCATGTTCAGTTTAATTATATCATTCAATAGAACTCGATTGCGAGTATGACGTATATAGGTTACTGATTCGTCTGACAGAGAGCCATAATCGGAATCGCTATCGTAATTTTGGTCATTGCGCTTCGTTGACCTAAGATATCCCTCATTAAAACTAGGATTCAACAGCTCGAATTCTACGAAGAATTTAGTCGCAAACGAATTATAGTGTTTCTTGTGCTTCAATTTCAGCGAGTGGAGATCTTTGGTTATTACGTGGACATGCATGTTATTCATCGACGGAATAGAATGAATTCCTGCCATGATATACTTTGACTTAAACAGCGATAATTTCAAAGAGTCGTCATCCTTCATAATCAACTGAAGGTCAGATACTATCATGTCCTTTGCCTTTTCAACATAGCTCAATATCAAATCGAAAAGCTCTTCTCCACTGAAATTATTGTAGTTATTGTTGAATACATCTAGAGGATGGGCTTTGGTAACTGTCAGGTCGCGTGGTAGTATCAAATAATGACGTATGGCCTTAGGGAAGGCATCTTGGATTATTACAACGTTATCATCGTAGAACAACACCCCCTTGCACTTGAGTGGTTCTTTGATGTAGCTTTGTAATGCATGTAGGCTCATGTGACTGATCTTGATGGCGCGAACTATCCCCAGTTCATATTACACCTTTGCTAAATAGCCAAGATGAGTTTATCGCCTGAATTCTACGCGCAGAGCGTGAAATCGCCGCGTTTTTGCCAATGTTGAATTATCTACGCTTATCTTGTTCTTAAATCGTACACTCTATATTTTTTATCACTTATGTACAAGATTATTGCCATTATTGAATGCAAGATGCCAAGTAGTTAATTTCTATAAACTTAGACTTTTCTTTTTCTGATCGGAGTTGTTGGTTCCACACCAGATGCTATGGCTGGAGCTTCCGTCTTCTTCGCAGATGGTTCCTCATTAGTCTCGGACGGTTCTTTACCTAATTCTTGGTTTGACTTCAATTTTGTCTGATTCAACTCATTAATGAACCAGATCACTGACCCATAGAGTAACACGGCTATTACCAAAAGATTCACAAAATGGATAGATCCACTAAGGAAGATCAACGAGATCAATGAGATTATTAACAAAATGAATGACACATGTGTTGCAGTAATTAATGCAGGTGTGGTTCCTGGTGTGAACACAGAGTCCCATAATTCAACGATGAATACCATTTCTTCAATAACGTTAGGGCCATATCTAACGCCTCTCTTGAATATCAAAGGTGATCTCAGCGATTGGTAATATGTTAAGTAATCAGCTAGTGTCACTTTGCGGTGCGCGCACGCTCGAAAATCGAACATTTTTCTGGTCAAATCTTCTGGATCACTCTGAGATTACAAACTGTTTTCAAGACTTTAGTTTAACAAATTCATCATAGTAAAGATACAATATACCACAGCCAAGCATGCTCCCAAGTGACGACTCATTTATCAGTGATGATGAAGAAGAATTTTGGTACGTATTCAAACCTACAATTTTCGCCTTCGGTCGCAAATTACTAACCAATGTAGCCCATTATGTGTGGAGGAAATGGACATATCAGATAAAAATTTTAAGCCATGTCCGTGTGGATATCAGATATGTCAATTCTGCTACAACAACATCCGTCAAAACCCAGAACTCAATGGCAGATGTCCTGGTTGCAGACGTCTATACGACGATGAAAGTGTAGAGTACAAGACGATCAGTTCTGACGAGTACAAATTGCAGCAGTTAAAGAGAGAGAAGAGAGAACGTGAAAAGAAACAGAGGGAGAAGGAGAAGAAAGAGACTGAATTGGCCAACAAAAAACATTTGGCGGGTCTTAGAGTTGTGCAAAAGAATTTGGTATATGTGACAGGACTCAATCCGCCATGTAATCCAGACGATTTGCATTCAGTTCTAAGATCTGACAAGTACTTTGGTCAATATGGTAAGATTCTGAAAATCGTCATCAACAAGAAATCTCCAGCACCCCTGACTCCACACCACCACCAAAATCCTGGCTTGGTTGTCTATGTAACATTTGCCAAAAAGGAAGATGCCTTGAGGTGTATCAATGAATTGGATGGTACATTGTGTGACGGGCGTATCTTGAGAGCTGCTCATGGTACAACCAAATACTGTTCATCTTACTTGAGAGGCCATCCTTGTCCAAATCCAAACTGTATGTTTTTGCACGAGCCTGGTGAGGAAGCAGACTCTTATACCAGAAAGGATTTATCTACTCAGCAGGGACTCAAGATGGGTATGGTAGGCTTGAGTGGCTCTGGAGTGAACAACACAAATGCCATTAGTTCGTCGCATCCATTCAACAGTTCTAACTCGCATACCAATTATAGTGGCGATGAGGATGACACTTTCGAGCAAGAAGCTGAGCAAAGCTCAAGCAAGCCAGCCCCAGCAGCAGCTAAAGCATCAGTACCTCCACCAAACGGAGGTCCAGTTTTGCCTGTTACTGCTCACTGGGCCAAGGGAGATAGCGTCTCTGCAAGCAATTCTCCTAGTGTAAGCAACAACACTCCGTTGGCAAACTCGGCAGCATTTCCTACTTTGGGTGAAATCTTCAATAATCAAAAGCAACTGCAAAAGAAGGATAGCAAGCAAAAGTTGAAATCATCCAAATCAGCCAAGGACAATGTTTTGTTGCCTGATGATATTGACATAGATGATGATTCAGCAATCAACTTTGTCGAGCAAACTACAGAACAATTGAAGAACTTGGCTGAGAAGAAAGAAAAATTAAACGTACATTTCAAATCCATGGCCTTAAGTGATGAAACGCTTCCGTTATTCGCATTCAATCCAAGTGCTAGATACTCCACTGACACAAAGCTTGAAGATGAAATGGTTCTTGCTCGTCAAGTCATTGAGAGGTTTCTTTTGAAACCAATCAAGAACTACCACTTGGCATACCAAAATCACCCTATTAGGCAACAACAGTCTCTCTTGCAGGCTCAATTACAACAGCAGCAACAGCAACAACAGCAACGCCAACAAGCATTAAATCTGACTCCTGGCTTACAAGCTTCGCAGTTACAAATTTTACAATTAGAACAGCAAAAGAAGTTATTAGAGGCATCGCAACAAAGAGGTGATAATAGCTCATTGGCACAACAGCAGGCACAACAGGCCCAACAGCAATTGTTGCTTCTTCATTTGCAGCAACAACAGGCTCAACAGCAACAGCAACAGCAACCACAAGCCAATACTAGCCAACCTAATCAAAACCAGATTAACCTTCTTAGAATGAACGAACGTGCTAACACATCAACACCACCTCCTCCAGGTTTATTCGCCGCTGGCGGTGTTCTTAAATCGTCACAACTCAGTCCTGCGCTGCTTCACGCTCAACAACACCCAGGAGCCTTTAACGCTGAAGGTGCGAGCCAAGTCGGCTCCGTACCTGCCTCTGTGCCAGCTCCGGGCCCTAATGTTGGGGGTAATCCCTCTTCTAGCTCCCAATTGCTATCTCAATTGATGGGGGGCAAGAGATAATCAATTATATAGAACTCAACTCTCTCACAGCATATGTCCATAGTAATGTATTATAAGTCAGACTAGAAATGGATTAAACTGCAATGATCTCCTAGATCGCTCAATGAGTTGCTCACTTGAAATTCTGTAAGTACGGCACAAACTTCCGAAGCCACTGTAACTGCTCTTGGGTTTTTTTATAACTCTGTAAAGAAACCTGACCAGTTTTCTCATTCGGAATTTGTACTTGGCATCGTTTATCAAAAGTACATAAGAAAGCTTTCTTCCCACGAATGCCTGCATTTTATGGCAGCGGAAAGCGAAATTAGTTTACTCGTACCTTACGCCAACAGTAGCTTTGTCAAAAGTACGATAGATATCTCGTATCTGAACCCCTAGTGCAACATTACACTCATTGCAATATTCAACCTTTTATCCAATTGACGTGTGATATTGAGTGCACAATCACTCACAAGTGCTTATTGCTTGTCCGAAGCTCCCTGTATTACACATGATACGTGCTCTCCCGAACATAAGTGATTCAAAATTAACACCATTGACTTTAGGCGCTTTTTGTGGGCTTCAGCTTGAAACATGTGTAGACTCAAGAACATATCGGTGGATTGCGAGTCAATAAAGAGTCTTGGTATTCATTGTTTCCTACTTTTCGAGATGAGGTAATTATCGCCCACGGTTTTCCCAACCGAGTACATTCGATTCATCCATCTCGGTCTCATCAAGATGCTGCAATATATCGTGTATTTACACTTATCGCGTTTATCGATCTTCACTATTTACATTTACCGGCTGTATATACAGTATGAGCCGGTCTAATTGAGCACTGAGTGGCACTTTTTGCACAAATGTTCTGGTTCAGGTGCAGTGTATTTCCAGCATCTTGGGCATTTTGCGCTGTCGGAGGGTCCTATCTCGATCTCTACCATGGAGCCATCGATTTCCACAGACGAGGCTGATTTGTATTTTAAGTCGGCATTAAGCTCGCCATTCACACTTACTTTGGATACCAAGAAGTAGTCATCGAGGTATTTGAGGTGGGTCTCGAGGACACTAGCAATACTGCTCTGATGATCTGCTATGATGTTCACTTGGGTTTCCAATTTGTTCTTGTAAGCACCCAGCTCACGTAGTTTCTCGAGCTCTTTATATATGTGGTCTCTGATTTTCCAAACGCTTTCAAACTCATTCTCAATGGCTGGATTAGAATATTGGCTAGGAAGCTCGAAACCCTGCTCCCATTTGCCCAAAAGAAATGGTGAAGGTTCAAAAACACCAAAAAGTTGGGCATACTCGTTCCACACCTCTTGGATCACTAATGGTTGAATGGGTGCCAAGAGGCCAACGTAAGTGCGGATTAGCTCTTTCAAAACAGTTTGAATTCCTCTCCTTCTAACTGAATCCTTTGAATCAGTATAAAGACAGTCCTTGGAAATATCAAAGTACCAGGCACTCAAATCATTATTCATGTGGAAATTAATGTCGCTCACTACTCGTGAAAAGTTATGCTCCTTGTAGAACTCAATGCATGCGCTCTGGAGCTTGTGAAGCCTCGACAATGTGTACTTGTCCAAAGGACTGAGCTGTCCATAGGGCACCAGATCATTGAATCCTTCCAAGTTGCCCAACATGTACTTAAAGGTGACTCTGATTTTCTTGCAGTTTTCGAACGTTCTGGTCAAAACTTCACTCGTCACATTGACATCAGAATTATAGTTTGATGATGCCACCCATAACCTCAAGCCATCGGTTCCCAAACTTGGCAAAAACGGTTTGCCTCCGCCTTCCATAGCGTGCTTGGGAGCAATTATATTACCTTTGGACTTCGACATCTTATCGTTTTTGCTATCGAGGGTGAACCCATGAGTTATGATCTTTCTGAATGGTGCGACAGGCTTAAAGTTGCTTCCTTGTTCGCCAGATGCAATGACTTTGTTCAATAAGGATGATTGGAACCATCCTCTGTGCTGGTCACTTCCCTCCAAGTATACATCGGCAACCGGCTCATCAGATGATAACAATGCGTTGATATCTGAGGATAGCGTGCTCCATGAAGTTCCAGAATCAAACCACACATCCATCGTATCTTGACCTTTGAAAAACTCTTCTCCTTTTCCTGCAAACCGACTTTGAGGCAACCATCTGCTGATATCGTTTTCTGCAGCAAACCATTCATCTGTTCCAAACTCGTTCATCCGCTCAATAATGTATCCAATCACATCCATGTCGACAACAGGTTCTCCTGTAGACTTGCTGTACACTATCGGTAATGGTAAGCCCCAGGACCGCTGCCGCGATATACACCATTCGTTTCTATTTTGAATGAACAGAGGCAATCTATTCTTGCCCGACTCAGGGTAGAACTTGACACTTTTCAATGCCTCCAAAGCAGTGGCTTTTATTTTTTCAACATTTACAAACCACTGTGGTGTAGATCTCTGGATAACAGGGGTCTTGGATCTCCAATCATAAGGATAAGAGTGCCTGAAGTTCTTATTGATATTGTAAATCATATCGCTGGACTTCAAAATTTCAATACAATTCCAAACAGTGGTGGATTCAGTTACCTTTTGGCTATCCAAAGATTGAAAACCTGGTGGAATTAGTTTCCCAAGATATCTTCCTTGGTTGTCAATAGCTGAGGTGATTTCCAAATCGTGCTCCTTTCCTATCAAGTAATCCTCTACACCATGTGCTGGTGCATTGTGAACTAGTCCTGTACCAGCAGTTTCAACGACATGGACACCATGCAAGATTGGAAAGGCCATTTCGTTGGCTGAAGCTGGGTTTATATACTGGCCACCAACCAAATGAGATCCCTTGAAGAGAATGTCGCAAAGTTGCCAATTCTCTGGGTCTATCTCAATGATCTGATCTTTCAACGCTTGAGCTACAACCAAATATTCATTTGTGTTTTTATTGTGAAGCACGGTGTAGTCCATATTTTGGTTGACACAAATGGCTTTGTTGACGGGAATGGTCCATGGAGTCGAAGTCCAGATCAATGCCTGCAACTGAAACTTACCCAATTTTACCCCCAATCTAGACTCAAAAAGTTCCGTTAAAGTATCTGCTTTGACTATTGGAAACTTCACGTAAATTGAGACAGATTTATGATCATTATTATATTCCAATTCGGCCTCAGCTAGCGCAGTTTGTGTCTCACATCCCCACCAAACAGGCTTAAGCTGTCTTGACAACAATCCATTTTCCATGAGTTTTTTGAAAATTTGCAACTGATTGATTTCATAGTCGTGAGACATAGTGATGTAGGGATTTCTGAAGTCAGCCATTATGGCAAACTCTTTGAATTGTTCTTTTTGCGAATCGATCATGCTGGTTGCCAATGCTCTACAGGCATTTCGTATTTCGACTGCCGTGAGCGGCTTTTCCGGTTCCGACTTCTGTGGGCTTTCTATTGATTTTCCCTTACCCTGTTTCTTTCCTTTTTTCTTCTTAATTTCCGTTTCCATGCTGGTGGCTTTCATTTCTATCGGGAGTCCATGGCAATCCCAGCCAGGAACGTAGTTTACTTTCGAGTTGTTGTAGATCAACTCAAATCTGTTTATTATATCTTTCAAAATTTTGTTGAGGGCATGACCAAGATGTAAATCACCATTAGCATAGGGCGGTCCATCGTGAAGGGTAAATTCAGACTGACCCTTGTTTAACTGCAGCTGCAATTCATATAGTTTTTGACTGGTCTTTTCAATGAGATCAGCCCGTTCTTGACCTTTGGGCACTTTGGGGCCAAATTTGGTCTTGGGTAACTGTAGTGTATGTGAATACTGAATTTTCTCGAGGATTTTTGCAGAAACCAGAAGGGATCGCACGCTGGAACCTAGTGGCCGACTGCCGCCTCGAAGAAAACTGCTCCGAATCCTCATCAATGAGTAAACGTCTTGGTGCTCTATGACTATTTCTCAACTGACTCAACTGAAAAATTCATACTTGGTCACGTGTATCATTCAATTAAGCCCTTGAGATATACGGCTTATATATGTGCCTACAGGTAATCGAAATCAGTAATCGTGGTAAGAATCGTCAAATTGATACACTCCAGCTCTAATCTGGACACAGTAAATAAATAAATATTTTTGCTAAATAAATAAACGTTAATATAGGGCTAAGACTCTGTATATCGGTTCAATAATAACTTGACTTAAGCCTTGATGTTCTTGACCAATTCAATGTACTTTTCGGTTGAGAAAGACTTTGGTCTTTCAATTGGCAAACCTAAACCACGGTCCAAGATCAATTGTGGCAAGACACCGAAAGCTCTGGAAACACCGAATAAGACAGTGTAGAAGGATTCTTCCTTCAAACCGTAGTATTGCAATAAGACACCAGAGTGGGAGTCCACGTTTGGCCATGGGTTCTTGGTCTTACCGTGTTTGGTCAAGACACCTGGAGCAACTTCGTAAATGTTGGAGACCAACTTGAATAATTCGTAGTCTGGCATATGCTTAAGGGCGAATTCTCTTTGGGCAGTGTATCTTGGGTCGGTCTTTCTCAAGACGGCGTGACCGTAACCTGGAACGACTCTACCGGCGTTAAGGGTTTCCCACAAGTATTTTTCAATGGCTTCCTTGGAGATATCGCCCTTTAATTCATCCTTCAATTTGAATAACCATTCCAAAACTTCTTGGTTAGCACGTCCGTGTAATGGACCAGCTAAACCGTTCAAACCAGCAGCCAATGACAAAAATGGGGAGGAAAGAGCGGAACCAACCAAGTGGGTGGTGTGAGCTGAAACGTTACCACCTTCGTGGTCAGAGTGGATGGTCAAGTATAATCTCATTAATTCCAAGAATTCCTTGTTGTCACCGTAACCCAAAACGGAGGCCAAGTTGGCACCGTAATCCAATTTGGAGTCGATTTGAGCTGGCAATTTACCATCGTGAAAAACGTTTCTGTAGATTCTAGCAGCAATGTTTGGTAACTTGGCTAACAATTCAATGGAGTCTTCGTAAGTGTATTTCCAGTATTCACTCTTGTTGACACCCTTGGCGTAAGCCTTGGCGAATTGAGATTCGGATTCCAAAGCAGTGACAGCAATGGAGAATTGAGCCATTGGGTGCAAGTGAGATGGAGATCTGTCGATCAATTCTTCAACGTGCTTTGGTAAAGCAGATCTGGCAGCCAATTCTTCGGAAAGGGCCTTGGTTTGGGCAACAGATGGAACTTCACCGGTCAACAATAACCAAAATAAAGCTTCTGGCAATGGTTCGGAACCGTCAGCGGCATGTGGCAATTCCTTTTGGATGTCTGGGATGGTTCTACCTCTGAAACGGATACCTTCGATTGGGTCCAATACGGAACCTTCCCAGACTAAACCCTTGATACCTCTCATACCACCGTAGGCTTGTTCTAACAAGACTTCACCAATGACCTAAAATGTTAGTAATAGTTGATTTTCTTGCCCCACAAAATCTCGGAGTTCCTGCATACTGAGGTTACTGGCGCGACCAATCTTAATGGTGCTATAGTACCGAAATTTTAAGACCCACGGAACCAAATCGGCGTTCTTCTCGGGGAAATCAAGAGAGTCCGAAGTCCCGGCTTTCGACCCTCGTTAATTTTTTGAACGCCATATACCAATATATATCAACGGGAGAGCCATCGGAATCCGCTAATATTCACTAGCAGCAAGCTGATAGTGTAGAGAACTGTAGACTTATGGGGCTAAAGTGGAAAGGATACATACGGTTTTACCATGTTCTTTTTTCAATTGCTTGACTTCTTCAGCCTTTTCAGGCAAAATTTCAGCCAAACGAGCTTTTAAAGTCTAATCATAAGTTAGTAATCAATCATGTTAGACTAGTGGGGTCAATCCGATTGCTCGAGTAATCAATCACAATTGTATTGAATAAGTCAATTAGAACCCCCACACTTTTTTTTACAAAAAATACTTACTGGTTCAGCAGTAGCATAGGTTCTAGTGCTAAGAGCAGCTCTCTTTGCGAAAGTAGACGAGAGTTGAATTGATCTGAGGGCAGACATTATGAATAATTAATCGTATAGAAAAGAAATCTTACAAAAACTTTGACTGGGAAAATCAATTTATATATATACTTTGCACCTGCATTAGTTGAACACCTCAGGAGTCTAAGTTGGCACCAATGTCCCACAAGATGATCCCGTCGCGCGTGGCGGGCCAATCACAGCACGTATTGGTGGAACTTTTCCGGAATCACACGGCCGCGTTTCTTTTCTTTTTCAGGTCGTGTAGAGCCATGGGCACCAAACGGGAGTGATCGGGTAATCAAATATGAAGTGTGGTGCATCCGAGTGGACATTTTGCGGGTGAAGTATCCTCGGAGTGTATGTCCGAACAAATATCTCACCACCAGTAGAGGTAAGAGCTACGACTGTCGGAGATGATCACAATTGCACTGTTGAGTGCCGTAACGTTGTGCGCTTAGATAAAATTAGCATGCGTTGCAGTGCAAACGCTAAAATAGAGCCCCAATTAGTCCAACGCCCCGTAGTACCCCAGGATTCGCCCAGGAGGTTGAAGTTGAGACTGTTTTTAATAGTTGGTAACCACCGCAAAACTCTTGGTTCGATGAAATTGGTTTTGAAGCAAAGTTGTGTGGCACAACCCAATTCTTGCTCTATTGTTGCGTATACATTCCCCAGATTTCGGAGTACGATATTTTTTTGGCATGCAAAAAGAGGTCATGTGAACCTCGGCACCGCGAGGAAACTACAATTATCGGCCCAAAATGCCCATCATCAATTGTGGCACCGTCTACGAAATTGTGAAAAATCTTGCTTAGCCTTGCTACCCGTGTATCTCTGCGGTCTCTGGAGAAATGACTGGCAGTCTCTTTCTACGTGACACATCGCCGGTGAACCATTGGCACCTTAATCCCGAGCAATTAGGGGCTGAGCGGGTAACCCCAGACTTTCGAGTTTTCCAGCCTAAAGTGACGTAACGAATAGGCCGGGTAACATACGCAATGCTCCTCGGACTAAAATAATACTTCTTGCTACTGCTCTTATACAATAACGGCGGGGCACAATTGTTAGCCAGATAAGTTATGAGACTAAATTGACTAAATCATTACGGTGATAGAAATGTTTCGTAAATTACGTGGAGTCCAAAATTAGTTAGAAAAGCTGTTTAGTCCAAATATTACAAGAAATTTGGGTAAGAAGTTAAAAGCCAAATTGCGATATTCTGTCAATTTTTTGTAATTTTTACGAAATATCTGAATTGATTGGCGTTGAGTAAATATGAATGTACCCGAAGTACAACAATTGTGTTATGCATAACATTATTATCAAGAGCTACATACAGCAGTTAATACATCATGCACCAACATATACTTCTTTCAAATACCGGGAACCAGCCCGATATTTCCTGGAATTGATAAGGTAAGGCGCATCCCCACTTAATTGAAAAGTCGAGAAGATCTCAAACATCCTCTTCAGGAATAGTTGGAAGAGTATGAGTATATCTCTTATCAAGAGCTTCGATTTGTGAAGGAACTTTTTCAATAGGGGTACCGATAGCAGCGGCCAAAGCAGTTGAGGCAAGTCCCACAAATGTCGCAATTTGAATTAATTTCATTGTTGAATGTAGTGTAAATATAGCTAAAGAAGTAGAATCGCGACTGTAACTGAACAAGCTACCTCAGTGGAAGAGCACATCCATCTTTATATAAGTCTTGCGCTTTTCCATTTAGCCGTGCTGCTATGGCACTAGATTTAAAATTGCATCAATCAGATATCTGCGACACAAAACCTACGGGTTGAAAAAAATAGCCTCAATATAGAAACCTGAAATATTGCGAAGTTCAAGTAGTTAGATAAGAGCAGCAATTCTAATCAAGTATGGCGGAAAGGATACTAGGGGCGGTTTTCCACTCTTCGATTGAGCCGCTCAATAAAAGTGTGGATCTTCACAAGGAATATGGAATCACTCATATAATATCGGTACTACCAGGCCTCATCTCATCGCAATATACTAAGGAATATATTCACAAGCAAATACCTATAACTGATGAAGAAACAACAAACATCTTGCAATATTTCACAGAGACCAATCAGTTCATTGAGGATGCACTTAACGGTGAAAGTACAGATGAGGATACAAAAACCAGTGCCACACCAGGAAGCGGTGTGATGACTAATAAAACCAACAACCGAGTACTAATTCATTGCGCCCAAGGGGTGTCTAGATCCGTAACTATAATCGTGGCTTATCTCATGCTCAAATACAACCTCACTTTGAAGCAAGCATTGTATGCTGTAAAAAGAAAGTGTCCAGACATAGAGCCCAACCCCGGCTTTATGAAACAACTAGAGCTATACGAATCATGGGGTTGTAAGGTAGATAAAAGCTCGCCTGAATACAAACAATTCACAGCCGATTTGAGTTTGGATGTTGATCCATCGGGTGAAACATTGCGCGCTCAACTCCTCAGTCAAAAAGAGTCTGAGAATGATCCTAATCAAAGCGAGTATGATTTTAGGTGTAAAAAGTGCAGACAAGTCTTGGCAAAGAGTAACCAGATAGAATCACACATACCTCCTGATGAGACCTCAAGACAATCACAATTTATCAAGACTGCACCTAATTCAAGACGTATCATATCAGCACAACCTGCTAGTTCAAATTGTTCCCATTATTTTATGACCGAGCCATTGGCCTGGATGAGACCAGAGCTAGAAAAGGCTGATATTGAAGGGAAGTTCTTGTGTCCAAAGTGTGATTCCAAAGTAGGTGGTTATTCATGGAGAGGAGCGAGATGTTCTTGCGGTAAATGGATGGTTCCCGATATTCATTTACAATCAGCTAAGATCGACAAGTTGAGGCTGAAACCTTCCAACACATAGACGGGAAAACTTTCCGTTCTTTAGCATAGATAACATAGTCTTTAGTTTTATAGCATTACTTGAATTCAATCTTCGATGACCATATCCAAGTCCGATTGATCATTCTCTAGTATATCGTTGCATTCGCGAGAGGTATTGGCATAATCTTCTCTTTCTGCCGAGCCTGGAATCGAAGTGAAATTGGTTCCCAAGCTGTTTCCTGAGTTAATATTGCTGACAACTGTAGATCCCGTGGTACCACTATTAATTAGCATATGGCTGTTGTTACCAGCGATTACAGAATGGTCATCTTGATATTCAACTTCGTCAGCCATAAACCCTTCGGCGATTAGGTTGTCTCTAGTTGGCGCCGGTGTTTGTTCTTGTATGTCGCTTTCAGGGTAGTCTGGGTGAAGAAACCCGCGGTAGTTCCTGATTCGGGTGTCGGCCTCACCATCCAGGTCATCGGTAAACTGACTGTGCTGATCATTGAAGTCGTTGCTTTCAAACTCATCCCCTTCTTCTGGCACATCCATGTTCATAATCCGGGCATCCAAATCTATCTCTGATTCGGTAGCTGCATCCCTCATTGACACATTACTTCCATTGACTCCGGCTCCTTGGCCTTCAGTATTGGTGTTTTCTGCTGTATGGACATACGATTGGTCGTCATATTTCAGGTCACTGGCACGGAATCTTCTGGCATTATCAAAGTCGATTTCTTCCATGGTACGGTTGATACCGATGGGTCGTATGGTGGAGTAGCCGGTACTACGTATTTCTTCCAACTGGTCGATTTTGAGCTGTGCGAGAGGGGTTATTGATGAGTATAGCATGGACGAAGCGCCCGTGGGTTGAATACCTGGAAGATTAGAGGTATTTTGAATGGTATAATTCAATTGTGATAAATTGGCGCCAGCATAATTGGCAGAGTATGCCAGCAACGGGGGCGCAAATAACAGTCGAAGGTACTTTCTTTGCTCCTCTGCTTGCTCGTTGGACCGAGCGGTAGAATTGCTCGTTTGTGTATTGGTGGGACCACTTGTTTTGTTTCTGAACTCTTCAAACGCTGTTATGGAATCACTTCCGTGGTCGTGGGTCCATAGCTTGTAGAGCTCATTTGAGAATAAATTTGGCGAGTACATTTTGATGACGATACCTTTTTTGCAAAGCAGCGCTTAGAGATACTTCTAGATATGTACTGCAATGCTCCCGTTACGTTCTGCTTGTATTTTTATATGCTCCCACCAAAATAATGGTTATCATTTGTGCTGAACGCAAGATGCAGGAACAGATCACCCTAGTACGGTTGCAGAGCTATTTTTTACTATACACTGCTCTAGTCTTGAAGTTTGTTTCTCTATTTAATTATAAAGTCTATCCTAACTACTTCTCATCATCTGTAAGTATGTATTCGTCGAGAATTTCCTGGTCGTTATGGGCAGTGTAGACGTTATTCAAGGCTTGCTGGGAGTCGTTTTTCAACGGCCAAATAAACCCAGACTCCTGCTTAACTCCTCCCAACGTCACTATACACCCATAGCAGAGATCTACCGGCCTGTAATACCCTTCTTTCTCACTGAGTTCGCCAAACGCTTCCTTGTGGGCCTGAACGTACGCACGCTCTTCATCGGTCTCGATGGGAGCGGCTTTATTCACGGTGATTCTTCTCAACCAGCTCTTTGGATCTTGATAAATATTCACTCCACATATCTGACAGGTGCAAAGAGCCGAATCAAACTTGGGTGCGCCTAATTTTTCTCCTGTTTTGACCACTGTAGAGGCAGTAGAGGCATATCCAGTAGCATCTAAGGTAGTAAAGTAGTTTGTGGTCAAGTCACGTATAGTAAGATTACGAGTAATTTTCGATTTCTGGACTTGGGATTCGATTTTGAATGCCTCGAGTTCGGCTAGCTTGACGTAAGCTTCTATCTCTGCAAACAATACATCACGAAGTGGGAATAAGACTCGAAACTGTTTGTCCCTGAAGGTTACATCGTGGTCCGAGATCGCTTGGTATATTGTAGATCCTCTTCCTTTGACAGTCAACGCTATGACTTCATTGGCAATTCTCGTCATGCTGTGTCCGTATAAAATGGTTCCACATCCTTCGAGATGTGCGGTTCTTAATATGAGTTCATCGTGCACAATGGTGAGCAAATCTTCGGCTGAAGACTTGTTCGTGCACAAACTCAATAAGTCTTTCAAGGAAAATTCGTTTTCAAGCTCAATCGACTCTGCAATCCCGCTAAAATCTTTGTCTATTTGGATTTTTTCCAACATGCTTTGGTCAAGTATATAGCTGCTTAAAGACAACACTTTATAGTTGATTTTTATGGGGGCGTACCTTTTCACTAATTTAGGTAAAACATCTACGATGTTCTTGTTTAAGGTATCAATATTTGACTCGTCAACATTTAAAATCATTAGTTCAAACCCTTGCTTAGTATTGTGACTATTATACTGTTCTTGGAGCAATGATGCCATGACGTCCAAAAGTACAAGCGATGAAGTTCCCCCAGAGAATGTCAATAGCACTTTGTGCAATCCCAACTTCTCTTTCTCTACTCCGTACTTGACCTTATACTTCTCATCTTGCATTTGTTTCCGCTGCTTCCCTCTTATAAATCGGATGAAGCAGTTCTTACAGAATGGTTCCTTTCTGGAAATTAAAACTCCTTTCTCAACCTTACATCTCTGACAGAGCTTGCTGTCGTCAGAGCTAGTATCCAAGTACTTTATCGGCTGGGTGTCCGTCATGCTTGTAGAAAACTACTGATGAGATGATCACATCTCATCGTAGTATATTTAAAGTGCAAAGGCGCTCACTACGCTTTTTACAGTTTACACAGAGGTGCTTGATCTCTCCGCATATTGCGAGAGAGTAGAAACGAGTGGTAGCTATGTCGGACACTACAGGGGCGCCAAAGTCCGAAGAAAATGCCAAAACACCCCCGGTGCCTGAGCAGGTCTCGAGGACTGATGCTTCAGCTAAGTTGGACACGGGCGAAGTGATCAAAGATACGTCCAAAGTCGACTTTACCAAACACGGTGTAGACAAATTCAAGTTTTATCCAGACAATCCCGAGAACCACAGGCACAAGTACAAGTGGTCTATGAAAGAG
Organism: Suhomyces sp. yHMH580; assembly: GCA_030580235.1. Taxonomy (NCBI): domain Eukaryota; kingdom Fungi; phylum Ascomycota; class Pichiomycetes; order Serinales; family Debaryomycetaceae; genus Suhomyces; species Suhomyces sp. yHMH580. The sequence goes on along the minus strand of JAKTSN010000001.1, from coordinate 737,214 downwards.
CCGTCAAAGTACTATGACCCTTGCGAGGAAAGTAGACAAGCTTCCATGAACTGCATACTTAGAAACCCGGACGACAGGCTGGTATGTCAAGATTACTTTGATGCCTACAAGGAGTGTAAAAAGGACTTTTTTGCAAAGAGAAAGCAAGATAGAATAGACGGCAAGAAGGGCTGGGGTTTCTGGTAACCGAACTGTAAATACTGCTATATTCTGTAAATAAACAGCTACAAATGTATACTATAAAACATCATTATTGTAAGATCCCTATTTCCTGATTAATTTCCTATTTTCCATCCCATTTAATTGATATCAAAACTTGGGTTGCCCTCTCCGTTTGTGAACCCACCGTTAAGTCCCATTTTCGAGTAACCGCACATGTCAAACATACCTGAATTGTCTGTATCATAGGGTCCAAAGTACATCGATTTCTCCCGATCCCGATTATATCTCGTTTGCGAGGTTCTCGTAGGTCTTCCTGTGGTCATATCATTATCATCCCATCTTCCCCACGAGTTATAAGAGTCAAAAAAGGCACTAGATCTTTCCATAGAAACCGGAACACTGCTTGATCCCGATCTGGTACCTCCAGGGTACCTGAAGAGACCAGTATCAACTACTCCGATGTTTCTTCTTGTGCTTTGGTTTTTGAAGCTAATACTGGGCAAGGTATTATGAAGCTCGACTTCTCCTGTCTTTCTATTCAATGAGCAAACCAATATAGCCAGTATATCTTCATTCTCGGTGCTTTCATTGTCAAACAATTTGGTGATTTCCATCAAGTGCCGTATCTCTTTGCATTCGCTGGCCAACTTTTTGCCACTTTCATCGCTTTGATTGTTGGTTTGTGATTCCAAGTTTTCAACAAGAAATTCCAAAGTGATATCTAGGTATTTAACAAGGTCAATTTTCAACGTGAAAAGGATATAATTCAATTGCACGTTGATCAATTTGGAGCAGTCCTCGTCCGTAAGCTTTTTGAATAATTCTTTACTCAACCATTCCTCCCAATAGTCAGAATAAAACCTATTGTTGTCTCGAGGCAATCCGCCAGCCCTTGGCCTGTTATGTTTACGAACCGATCTCGTTAGTATGTGAAAATTTGAGCAATACTCATTTACTAGTCCAATAGTAGCATCGGTAGGAGATTTTGATCCATCCGAACACATCTCTTTCAAATCCTCAAGCATATCTTTGGTATATGAGAATAGGTATTCATCCTTGAATTGCTGAAATGGTTGAATGCTCATCCATTCAGAAACCTGCAAGGTAACCAAGTGAAGTTTGAACCACGGCGACAGGAGTTTGGTGAATGCATAAGTATCACTTGGATCTTTCTTTTTAGAATTGAAACTCGACGCAGGTAAAAACCTCAAATCGTTTCTTTTGAAATCAACTATTTTACCACTAAATGGAATAGTGAATGATTGAAGTTTCAAAGAATTTGGCCCCAGACTTAAAGGAAGAATTTTTTCAACCCTTTTTAGCAAGAAAAGTCTTCGTGCATATGATGAATTTCCAAGGAGTTTGGTCTCGGAGAATTTCTCTGATCCACAGAAGAAGTTGGTGTATGAAGATAATTTTGCCCAGAAGTTCGACCAGCTAATATTGGAGCCAAGATCAAAATGTCCGTTGATTTCCTTGCTTTCATAATTAATTTCCGAAAAAAACAAATCACTGTACAAGTTGGTGCTTCTAGATGGCGCTACTCCGAAACTCGACCCAGCTCTGAATAAAGAGCTATATTGTACACTTAGTATGTTGAACGTTTCATCTGTAGAAAGATCACTGAAAGATCCATTGAAGATTGATTCGTCTTCCCGAGGGCTCTCTACTTCCACGCTAGAATCTCTGGAAATGGTCTTGAGTTTCCGTCTTTTCGAGTCCCGACGAGCCGGCACTTCAAGCAGTGGCGGGGCTGAGAATAACTTTCTTTTTGTTGACGGGGTTTGGACTAGTTTGGTCATTAAGCGTTTGCTATTTTCTATTTTTTTGGCCCACAATGCACGGCTCTGTCTGATACTCAAAAAGTTATCCATTTTTTTATCCAACTGAAAATTGTGTTCGAGATCAGCCCTGATATAGCCGATCCTTCTACTCGATTCCAAGAGACTTTTCCTAGGTCCTAGGTTCACATAACCATCGGAAAACAAGGAATATGGACTCATGTTCTGCTTGAAATCCTCAAGAAAAATCGTGAGTTCAGCCTGTAAATCTGCCAAGTCCATGATTCTCCGTCCTAAGGTCAACTCAAGAAGTTTTTTGTGGTCTTTCTCCTCTGCTCCGCTGTTAGTATTATAAAAGACTCGCTTGTTCGATGATCTTGTACGATTTCTACTTCGTAATGCATTCTGTCTTTGTAATGAAATACCTGAGTTATTTCTATTCGGACTTTCACTCCTAGCAATAGGAAGAGGTCTGATGATAATTCTGTTGGAGCTAGTCGTATTTTGTCTAGCAGAGGAGAGTAGTAATCTTTCGTTGGACTCGTTTGCTCCAGGAGGGACTGTGCTACGCATTCTTGAAAAGTTACTTCGATATGGCGACATGCCACTCTCTCCTTCGATAGGATCGTCCCGCACATCAATGGAATCAATAAATTGAATTGCCCGTTGTGTGTCTTGTTCTGAGTAGTCTTGGAGATTTTCACTGTGCAGGTAACGATGGGTCAAGTATCTAGGATTGGTGACATTAGGCTCGTTATCTTCATCGTCTTGATCTTCATTATCATCGTCATCGTCATCGTCATCGTCATCGTCGTCAACATCAACTCCTATCTCAGCGCCTTGCTGGTCCAGATTGTCATTGGCGATTACAGTAGCACTACGAGCCCCAATTGTTGGGTCATTCGTTCGGGCTATTCTCCATATATTTTCCAAAGAAGGCAACGTTCCGGAGGATGTGCTGGTTTCATTCGAAGGTGTGGAAGATGGTCTGGGCTGATCTGATCGATGTTGAAAGTAGTAATCTGATACTAAGTCTAGTGAATTTAATGTTGAGCCTGAACCCCGTGAATTTCTGGTTCGAAAATATGAAGGGATACCATCCCCAAAACGACTAAATGGAGGCAAGACGTTCTGCTGTGTGGCATTCGTGTTGGTGCTATCAGACGAATATTGTACTGTTTGTGAATTCGTGTTTGTCAGTTGCTGGTTGTCAGAATGATCCGAACTCTCTGGGGAACTGGGTGGGGGCATGATCCGCTTTGGCTATTGTTTCGTGGGTAGGAAAGCGAAAAAGTATGTCCTACCTTAAACCACTTGTGAAAGTGGATAGATATATAACGAGAAACAAATTTTGATTTGTTTATATTGATGTATAAATGACCTTTACAATATTATACTTAATTAAGCATACTATTTACAGCCTTTCAAGAAATCATTTGTCGCTAAGCGTGCCGCAAGACATGTCGCTAAATTGTCGCTAAATTGTCGCTCGTACTGCCAGGGTCGCTCTTTGGTAGCACGATCATGCCCGCCAAATACTGCGTATCACGATAAAAAGCAGTCTGAAGTGCTACTAAGCATTGGTACCAAAGCTGGCAGGTGCGATTAGGATAGTGAGGCTTTCAAATGAGAACACAGTCATAGAGAAGCCAGCCAGCCTGGCCAGCGAGGCTCAGCGAGCGTACTTAAATCACGTCGCGGCAAGCTTCGACTCTTACCAATTAGCGACCCCTTGGCATAAAGGGTCGTCACTTAGGCAATTTCACATACCCATTTATGTCAAAACACTCACGTCAACCGAAATCTTAATCTCTTTTTAATATGCACTCGCGCCGCCTTAGGCGGTGATTAAATGCCCTGGCCAGATATCGGAGCCAAAGCCGAAGCCTCACCAATACGCTAAAACTAGCTAAACGAACAGTGTATATATTCTACGTGGCGCATAACCGAAAACGTAAATGTCGTGCTTCTGGTGGTTTTTACACGTTTTTACAAGTTGCCCTCAGCATCCTCTAATACCATAGCAACGCCTTGCGATATCCTCATTTCTTCTTCGAGTAGGCAAATTAATTGTCTAGACCGGTCACGTGAGTGATGTAAAAAACGATACGATAAAAGAAAATAACATTCCAAACATCATTAAATACTACTGTTTTATACGTATTGAACACGCTTACCCAAGTCCGTGAAAATATACATCAAAGCAGACTGTTGGTGACTTTTCTTGTGGCAAAAGATCAACCATAGTGCTTATCTACAGAGTAGAAACACTGCACTGGCCTGCGATAACATTCCTGTGTCAACATTTGTCAAAAAATCAGTATTACTGCTGGATCTCACTGTTCCAATTTAATCGAGTGTCCAAAAACTATTCACTATCCAAACTCGTACCCACATTCCTTTCACCACATCTAATAATCAAATATGACTTCAACTTCTAGCACAACATATCTTTGTATCAAACAATTTAACGCCCGTTTGGGTGACGAGTTGAGCTTAAAAGTCGGCGACAAAGTCGAAGTCTTGGCAGATGATAGTGAATATAATGACGGATGGTATATGGGTAAAAACTTATTGACATCTGAAGTTGGTTTATATCCAAAATCATTTACTCAAATATTGCAACAACATAACCAGGATGGCTCATTATTAAGATCAAGATCCAGAAGAATCGTAAGCAATAACAGTACTGGATCAAATACCCCAGTCAATACATCAACTCCCAACGGATCCAAAGTCACAGACAAGCTAAGTAAGCTTAATTTAAATGGGGACTCAGAGTCTTCCCCCACCACAAAAGTTAACAAAACCATGAGCGACATAGACAGGGCTCTACAAGAACTTCAGACCGAGAGCTTTCTAGGAAACTTATCAGGTTCTAACAAGAGTAAATCGAATAGTGAAAATAAAGAGGCGATCGGCCATAACGACAATTCTAATGATGACGACTACACAACCCTACATTTAAGTTCGAAGCAAATAGATGGCATTGATGGTGATAAGAGCATTTCTCATCAAAGGACAGCTTCGGTACAATCTATAACCGAAGACTTAAATCCGTTGAAGGCTGCCGAGTGGACTTCACAACAAGTGTCGTCTTATTTTGCTATAGTATTGGGATTTGATATGGATATTGCAGGAAAGTTTGCTAGACACAAGATCACCGGTGCCATACTATTTCAACTTGATTTGGCTCACTTAAAAGAATTAGACATTGATTCCTTCGGAACAAGATTCGAGGTTCACAAGGAAATAGACAAATTGAGGCAAATTTCGTCCAGAAGCGCCAGACACAAGTCAATAAGTCATTCGGTCAGCAAAAACAATTTATCTGGAAGAGATAATAGTCTTGACGATAATGCGAAAAAATCGTCAACACTTCGAGAGGTGTCCACGGCGGATGACGAGTTTATCAGTCCTCCAGGTTCAGATACGACTTCACCTAATAACTATCGCTCGTATCTGGAAACAGCCGACGAGATATTGGGTAATGATACGTCAAAACGTCAGTCTAGGCAAAGCGCATTTTTAATGCCATCAGCGAATTTGAAGCCATCGGGATCATTTTATAAGGGTCATCAAAGAAAGAGATCGCAGTCTTTGGATAACGTTAATGAAAAAGAAAATTCGTATCTTTCCCTTAAAAAGTCTGGTGGCGATATCAATGGATCGAGTCCAGCTGATAGAAGTTTCGGGTTTCAAGACAGCTCCCAAGAACCAGGTTTGTATGCAAGCCGCTCAAATACTGGCTTAGGATTAACCACTGCTTCGAATAGACCATCTTCATCAATCTACGAATCGTCCATGATAAGTCACAACAGAAATACCTCTCAGTTCTCTGGGCAAAACCTTCACCGCAGAAATTTATCGGCAGGCACTCATAGAAGACATTCTTCGATGTTCCTGTTTTTGTCTGGTAATGACGATAAACAACCCTCGAACGAAAAGGCTGGTACTTCTCAAGCACATAATGACAAACTGAAGACTTCAGCAAAGAATGACCTGGGAAATATAACAGATCCTGAAGTCGAAGAAGTACCCAAATTGATATCTCCTGCCAAAGTAAAGAGAAATAACTCCTTATTTTCTCCAAAACAGCGTAAGAGTCAAGGAATCGGTAATGATCATATTGATATCGACAATGCATCGTTTTCACCAAAAAAACTGAAATCGATTTCTCTCAAACCAGACGACAAGAATAAAGTCGAGTTCGACGAAAAAAGATCCGCCTCGGACTCAACCGGGACTACTCAAGGACCGGGTGCTGTATCCCGTTTAAAGAATTTGAGAACCACTTCTACTCAAAACTTTAAGAATCTTACTACTTCTAAAAAACTGAAAACTTCAGCATTCCAAGAAGGTATCAGAGATGTTACACCGGACGAAGCGATTAAGACGGCCAACTATAGTGGATTTATGTCCAAGAGGTCTGGTAACACATTGAGTTGGAGATCCAGGTACTTCACATTGCATGGCACACGATTGTCATATTTCACTTCGTTGAAGGATAAGAAAGAAAAGGGATTAATCGATATCACTGCACATAAAGTGATACCAGTACATGCTGAATCTGATCACAACACTGGATCTAACGATAAGTACATTGCCTTATACGCCGCCTCGACCGGGTTTGGCAGATATTGCTTCAAGATAATACCACCCGCCCCAGGCTTCAAGAAGGGTTTGACGTTCACTCAACCAAAGACGCACTACTTTGCTGTGGACACCCAAGAAGAAATGAGAGGTTGGTTGAAGGCCTTGATGACTGCAACAATTGACATTGACGATTCCGTTCCCGTAGTCAGTAGTTGTTCTACGCCAACAGTCAGTTTAGCGAAAGCACAAGAATTGTTGTCGAAGGCTCGTGAAGAAACCAGACTTAAGGATGAAGAATTGAGAGCCAAGGGTTACATACGAGATGGGTTTGAGAGTGAATATGGTCTGTACTTGAACGAATTGAGTACTGACTTGCAAACATCCTTGGACTCAACCACATCACCAAACATTGATTCAGTTGATGAAACAACGGTATCTTCGATGCCTCAAAATGTCAATGGCCAGCCCAAGCTTTCTATTGATACTAGCGGGTCGTTATCCAAGACAACTACTAAAACTCCATCCACTCCACAAGCAATGACAAGTGCTTCAAACCAGGGAGGGTTTGCTTCACCATATTTGTTAGCCTCGGGTCTTTTATCGCCCAGACTGGGACATAGTGCAACTGCTTCTTCGCCATCGGGTACTCCAATCTCCAACCTGAAAATCTCCGATTATTTCCACGAAAACACTACCCCAACAGCCCCCTCTACCTCATCTACTGTCACGCCCACGGCCCTTCCTAGCAAAGCCACTGATGAAGGTGCCAGTACTCCGAAGTCAGTTTTCTCTTATAGTAACGGAAAGATGTCGGGTGGAAGAAAGAAGTCAATATCTACAGATAAAATGTTGGCTTATACAAGTGATGGTTCAGGTAATCATACCTTTGTAATCAAACCGAAAAAATGATCTGGGTGAAAATTTACTCACCTAACATAAGTGTGAACTGGGATTACATAGGATCTCTCTTAATTTAACAGAAAACCAAATGTACTGTATATGTATTTGATAAATCTTGTAAAAGTCGACCGCGAGCGCGCGGTTGGTAGCGCTGAAAGTTTTGTTTACAAAGTCAAATCCATCTGAGCACGAGAATCGAGCAGTCTACTAGATACACGAAACATAGGAAGAACCGGGCATATATTGAAAAGCCAGAATCCTATCAACCAGAATTACATATCAAAAATTGATACCCATAATTTAACAAGATTTTGCTCACTTACAGGCTAAGTTGCAAGTAGATTGTAGATCAACCCCCAAAATGCAATCAGAACAACATGCAGCTCACTCAGAGTCTTCGTATGTTTATCAACACCTCAGATCGGTGATAATCCACTCCCTTGACACATTCAACTATAACAATGCCGAGTTTGCCTGCGAAAGACTTCTTGCTTTGGATGACGATAACACGGACTCCATGTACTTATACTGCTTGACGTTGTTTTACCAAGGCAAGTATAAAACTTGTTACAGTTTACTAGTGGGTCTTTTGAACTCCAGCCACTTGGAATTTGGCTTCTTGTACGCCAAGTGCTGCTTGAAACTCAAAAAATATAAGGAAGGAATATATCAATTAGTCAAACTAAACTATTTATATAACGAATCATCCTTTGGACAAGCTCAGGGCTACAATGACAATACCAATTCCCCATTTCTGTTTGCCTCGTCGCAACAAAAATACAACTACGAACACAAACGGTCGGTGTACCCTGACTCTTCAATCATCTATCATGTTTTGGCCGATCTTTACAAGGCGAACGGGGATATTAAAAATAGTGCTTTGAACTATGTGCAAGCTCTCAAGTTCAACCAGTTTGATTTTGAAGCATTCCAAGAATTGTGCAAGTTAGGAGTCAATGTGAAGGTCAAGTCGATCTACAAACAAAACCAATTAACAAGTAATAGTATGTTGCACCCTTCCAGCGATGATATACTACCAAGTGCCAGCCATTCTTACGATTTTAACGACAGTATCTCCAATCCATTTTCTAATTCTGTTCCTGGCGGAGCCCCAACCCCTCATGGAAACCAAGCCAATCCCGCACCGTACGAAACCCCTTTGATTCATCCGGATGATACCTTCAACCATGCCATCTCAACCCCTCGAATAAGAACTACGGTGGTTCCGGATGCGCCGTTACGGAAGTCCAATCCCAATTCCACCAATACAAATGGAGCACCAAGTAGCCATTTCGAATTTACCAAGCCCAATTTTCCTATTGAATCAAACGATAAGAAACACAAGAAAGAAAGCACCTACTCCAAGATCACGTCGCGATTAATTTCACAACCTGGTGTATCTGGTGGAGCAAGTGGAAATTCCGGTCCGAACGGTACCTCAAATTCTGGTGGAAATAGCAATGGAACAAGATTGCTTGAAACTCCTGGGTCTAAGAAAGGGATAAGGTCTAATCTCAAGCGTAATAGCTCATCTGGACTTATTCCCACCATAAACCAGAGTAATCATGATCTGGAGTCACATGCTTCGATGACTATGCTCAAAGAAATTGAAAAGGGGGAGACATACCTTCTTAAATTGTACACTGTGTTCGCCAAAAGTTTCAAGTGTATGTGCAAGTACGACTGCTACAAAGCTATAAGGCTTCTAGAAGAATCTTTGTCGGAAAAGGATAAAGAAACACCTTGGGTGTTAAGTAAATTGGGAAGACTACACTATGAAATCGTGAATTACAAACAATCTGAATACTTTTTCAGTAAGCTACGGAAATTGGATAGAACAAGATTAGAGGATATGGAATACTATTCAACGTTGTTATGGCACTTACATCGAAAGATCGAATTGACGTATTTGGCCAACGAACTACATGATTTGGATCCAAACTCTGCGATCACTTGGTGTGTAATAGGAAACTTGTTTTCTCTTACCAGAGAGCAAGACGAAGCTATCAAGTGCTTTGACAAGGCAACAAAGATAGATGAAAACTTCACATATGCGTACACTTTAAAGGGACATGAGTACTTCGGTAACGACAATTATGAAATGGCATTAGAAAACTTTAGACTCAGTTTGTTGATCGATTCCAGGCATTACAATGCATTATATGGTATCGGTATGGTTTACATCAATTTAGGAGACTATCAAAAGGCAGATTATCATTTCAGAAGGGCAGTATCGATCAACCCCATCAATATTATCTTAATATGTTGTGTTGGAATGGTGCTTGAGAAATTGGGCAAAAAGAACCTAGCTTTAAGACAGTATGAGTTGGCCAACAAATTACAGCCTTTAAACCCATTGCCTATATTCAAAAAAGCGCAATCGCTATTCGCAATGCAACAGTTCCCACAAGCGCTCAAGTATTTCGAAACATTGAAAGAGTTGGCACCGGATGAAGCATCTGTTCATTTCTTGCTCGGACAATTGTATAATATCCAGAACGATAAATTTCTGGCAATCAAAGAGTTCACCATTGCCATGAACTTGGATCCCAAAGGTAACTATTTGATCAGAGAAGCGATGGAATCATTGAAGACTGATAGTTAGTCAGTTACTACGTAATGATATAGAATTCCACAGGAAGGAAAAGAGACATCTTATTCAGCCCCGTAGCGTATTCGAGATTGACGCGCCTATTGTAAACCTCTATGCTCGTGTCCTCTGCATCTTCATAAACTTATTGTTGGCAACGACAATCAATCTTCTCTGCACTAAGCACGCTTACATTGCTTTCTAGATTAGCAATCAAAGCGTACAATCCGCTAATTTTTCACTCTCAATTGCCACAACTAATTTGTCTGTTGATTCTCGTTCCTGTGAAATTAATGAAGTCTATTTTTTTTTTTTGGCGAGATACTTCAGATCAAAAATATCCATAACAATCGTAAAGTTTGAAGAATAGACTACTGAAATTTAAACAGCTTTACTACATCGCGGTAGCAAATACGAAGCAATGATAAGAATCGGTCTCGTACTAGCCTGGTTTGTTGCTTTGGGGACATGTTTTGACTTTGGTAAACCAAACTACTACCGGAGAGGTGATAGGGTGGATCTCATAGTCAACAAAGTCGAGTCTGATATTACCCAACTTCCTTTTGAATACTACGACTTACCCTTCGTATGCCCGCCTGCCAATTCTGACAATCCCTTGGCTCTTTCTCTTGGGGAAATAATGAGAGGTGATAGGCTCTGGGTGAGTAATTATAACTTGAAGTTTGGCATCGATATGCCCTGTGAGAGACTTTGCAATTTGATATCAACCGAGTCAGGTATCAAAAGAGCCGACCACCTCATCAGAAATGGTTATGTCACTCATTGGCTCCTTGACGACTTGCCTGGTGCAACCACCTTTGTATCTGAAAAAGGTGGAAATAAGTACTATGCAGCTGGATTTCCCTTGGGATTTGTTGAAAAAGACCTAAGTTACATCTACAATCACGTAATGCTAGTCATTAGATATCACAAAAACCGTCGGACTGGTGATTCTACGATTGTGGGCTTCGAAGTATACCCCAGAAGTGTTATCAATGAGAAATGCCCAGGCAATTCCGCCAACTACAAAAACTTTGCTTTGAAGCCAAATAGTAAGGAGTTGGGGAAAGACGGAAAGCCAAAGACCATTATTCCATACACATATTCGGTGTATTGGAGAGAGGACAATTCCATAGACTATGATCATAGATGGGACTTGTACTACGAAAATGAGAACAGCCACGACAATCATAAAATCCACTGGTTTTCTTTTGTCAATTCTCTTGTCTTGATGTTCTTGTTATCGTTGGTAGTGGCAGCCGTATTAATAAGAGTGTTGAAGAAAGATATTCTGAAATCGACCTCCTTGCCACTTACCAGTGACTACAGCGGGGCCAGCGAAACTAGCGACAGGGGTGTATTGAACGGTTTGATTGAGGCTGTCAATAAGTCTCCAAGTTTTGCTACCCCTTTGACTGTTTTAGTTTCCAGTGGTATTCAAATGTTCGTGACTACATTTGGAGTTATCCTTATATTTGTTATGAACTCAAACTTTAATCTTGGACATTCCAAATCAAACAGCAATCTATTCAACAACCATCAGGGTGCAGCTCAGTCATTGTCAGTGTTTAGCTTGTGCATTTCGGGCTTCATTTCATCCTATAGTGGGATCATCTTACACAAACTTTTAACTAATCACCATGTTAATTTAAAATACTCTAGGAAAAAGGTTATGTTATTTTCTATGGTTCTAAGCGGATTTTTGCCTGCTTTGGTGTTATCGGTAATTTTGTTCCTTAATTTCTTTGTATGGGCTAAGAGGTCTTCCAACGCTTTACCATTCGGAACTATCGTTGTTTTGTTGCTGATAATAGTGATTATAGAATTGCCACTAGGAATTGTTGGCGGATATTACGGTAACAAAAGAAAATTTGATAGAAAATCCATGTTATACAACACCACCGACTATACGAAAAAGAAAGATTTAGATAAGACATTTCAACCATCAAGAATCAAAAGTTCCTTGTTCATAAATCCAGTCCTTAATACCTTAATTTTTGGGCTGGTTCCTTTTGGGATAGTGTTTGTTGAGTTGGTTTTCTTGTTCAATTCCATTTGGTTGGAAAAGACTACATTTTATTATATGTACGGGTTTTTGTTCTTCAACACAATAATGCTTTTGATCATAATCGCTGAGTCGGTAGTAGTGGCGGTTTACATTTCATTGGTCTTATTTAAAAATCCATACTGGCACTGGTTGAGTTTCAGAACCGGATCATCTCTAGGTTGGTACGTGTTTGCATACTCGTGTTACTATTTTGTATTTTACTTGAACATCCGGGACTTTGTGAGTGTCTTATTCTATTTCACATATATGGCATTGACAAGTATTTTGGTTGCAATTAGTGGTGGTGCCATTGGATTATTGACAGCGTTGATATTCATCAAAAAGATTTATGGAGTGGTGAAAGTAGACTAGAAACAGATTCTTCATCTTCAGGTTTAATTGATAGTCGCGACACGGCTTTGGCCTGAAAGTTAAATCGTCAGGAAGACTAAGCACAAATGTTCATTCTTCTGTATGTATTTGTACTATATTTAATTTAGTTTTGTTCATGAATCTTGCATACCATAGTTGGCATAATAGATAAAACGTTCATTTACATTTTGAACCTGAAAAGTCCTCGTTCTACACAGTTTGTATCGTATGATTTTATTGTGATAACATTTTCTTGATTATTTTTGTCGAAAGAAATAAAGAGCCCGATTGAGAGCTTGCGCTAAGCTTTAACTTTCTAATCCAAGGAGGAAGCACCAGTAATAATATCAACCAATTCGTTAGTAATAACAGCTTGTCTAGTTCTGTTATACAAAATGGAGTAGGAGTTGATCATGTCACCAGCATTCTTGGAAGCATTGTCCATAGCGTTTCTTCTAGCAGAAATTTCAGAAGCGTAACCTTCAGCCATGGCGGTCAAAAGGGAGTTGGACAAGGAGAACTCAGATAAGGTTTCAGAAATGCCTTCGGTTTCTAATTCGTACTTGGACAAACCTGGGGCTTTTTCAATAGCTTCGGAAGCGAAGACGGAGAATTTAGATGGTTCGAAAGAGACACCAGAAACGAACTTGTTGTACAAAATTTCTACGTCGTCGTACTTACCCAATTGTTGAATCTCATCAGCAATCAAAGCAACTTCGTTGAAGGTTGGAGCTTCCTTACCAATACCAGAAAAAGACAACTTCAATTGTTGAGCGTGAGTTCTTAAAAGTTGGGCCTTGACTTTTTCACCAACAGTGACAAGTTCGACTTTGTTGTCTAATTCGGCAGCTCTTCTTCTTGCTGCTTTGGATATTTGAGTGTGGATAGAACCACATAACCCTTTGTCGGAAGAAATGACAACTAACAAAGTCTTGGCAGGTTCACCCTTTTCTGGTTCAGCGTTCTCAAAGAAATCAGAGTCTGACTTGTTAAAAACTCTTGACGATTCCATAGCTCTTTGGGCCTTGTTCAAACGAGTGGATGCAACAATCTTCATGGTCTTGGTAATCTTTTCGATGTTCTTAATCGACTTAAGACGGGTTTCAATTTCACGCAAAGTGGCATAGTTTCTAAATTATGTTAGTACGTCTGTTTATTGGCGATCCTGACTGGAAAGTCCCAATTGTATCCGCCTATTAAATTGCTGTCGACTCGATATGGTTGGACGAAATGTCTATCATTTGGGGTTTCAATGGCTCCGTAAAATGGAGCGGCCTCTTATTTGATATGCGGATGACAATTGGTCCGTTTCAATGTTCGATTGTTCGTGAGTGACAGTATCTCAATAAACATCGGATTTTCCTTAACGAAGCTCAGGATATATATCTCTCAAATACATACCTCACACCCGCACGGGCAATTTGAGTAGTACCTAAACGAAACATGATATTATCCTTGATCAATTAAATACGATTTCTAGTATAAACTCAGTCGCTAGCCTCAGTCAAAACTTTTTCAGTGCCAAGTTTGTTCGGATTCCGATGTGGGACAGATATGATTGGCCCGCGCGAATGAGCTTGACACGTCGGGTCACGTGACAAGTTTATAACTGAAGTGATAATACTAGTGGTGATTACGATTATGTTGGGAGTGTTGGTTAACGGTTGCAATCTACAAATTACGAAGGATGCGATTCGATAAATAGTCCACGCTCTTATAACTGGTAGACAAGGAGAATTATAGTGTGATCTCTTATGGAACCACCTTAATATATGTTTTTTTTTATATTTAATTCTTAGAAGTAGATAGGTTGATTCTCTATAATGAAAATAATCTATTCAAGTGGTTGATTATTGATATTGGACCGCAGCTAAAAAACGGCTCTAATCCAACACAATTGATAGTTTTCGAAATGATATGACAATAATTTACATGAGACTTCATTCAAACATGCGGTCTTATATATGCATTGAAGCTTGTTGGGAGACTTCATTGTGAGCCAAGCTCGGGATCTGGACATCCTGGTCCAAATTACTTAGATGGGTCGTTCTTTTGGTAGCCTAAGTAACCTTGTAATGGGTAGGTTTCGATCATTTTCATGTACTTCAATATCAATGGTCTGCAATTCTTTTGGGCATCCACCTTGTGGTATTGTTTGCATTTTCTTAAAGCATCATGGGTCACTCTCAATGCGTAGGTTCTTATCCACTGTTCTCTCAACATGGATGTTCTTGCATCATTCACTTCTGGAAATTTTTCGTAGTCGATATCATCGAAGGACACCAACTCTGGCCTTTTATGGTTGTCGTAATTGTCTAATCCTACTCACTGTTAGTAATTTGCATGTGGACAATCACTACCATGTCTTACTTACCCATTTTTAAGTTATGCGTATATGAGCCGGGTCCACTGTCACTATCAACACTTGAGATAATGTTATAAAAAGAAGAATTTTAACTGGATACTTTTTTGACAAAAGTACACGACCAGCGCACGCAGCCAGGACCATTCGCCGAGCGTCATGTGACGCTGACATACTTATTCGGCGCTGAGAGACACACGTCTTATGACTGAAAATACCAATTGGTATAGCTGCTACCTAAGCGGGTTCCTTGGTCTTCTATGTAACAAACTCTCACTCCCAACCCATCTGATTATGAAATTAGTCTTGACTAACTATCCGTAGAAAGCTCGTTCAAAGCCGTTCCTCGGACGGTGTCGTGTGATTGAGTTAGCCACGACATGCCAAAAATAACCATATTCAATCGTGTTCGTGGGGAAGGCATCAAGCTCAGGTATAGATGACTAAATCCGTCAAAACGAGCCCAGTACCGCTGAGTTCTGACGAGAAACAGCAGGTACTTGCCATCAATGCCAGCGTGATTGCATATGCCCACACTATTTTTGCCTACACCGCTTTTGTATCGGCTTTGATCGTAGGGTGCTGGCTTCATTACTACAAAATCGTTGAAAACTCGTCTTTTGGATACCCTGACGAATGGTTTCCTTCAGTTTCAGCCACAATTGGTGACAGGTACCCTGAAAGATCGCTTTTTCAAGTTGTTATCGCTGTGACTTCTGGTCCAAGATTCTTGCTAGTATTATTCAATTTTATCACATTGTACAAGAGTGACTCTATATTACCATATATCGCTCTTGGCTCGGGGCTTATAAGAACCTTCACTTGCGGTGGCTGGGTATATATAACCTCGGGTGATGACCATGACTGGCACGATATCTTCATGTTGGGTTACCTCGTGTTGACAATTCCTTGGACAGTATGTATTACCAAGTTGTCCATCAAGAACTCCAAAGAGCGTGGTGGAAGATTTTATACCGCTACTGCGTTTTTCGGTACCATCATTCCATTAATTTACTGGTTTATACAACACAAAGTGCACGTTAGACCGGGTGCTTATTCTATATATGCTTATTTTGAATGGGCATTGGTTTTATGGGACGTTGGTTTTGACGCTTGGTCGATCATTGACTTTAAGAAGGTGGAAATCAGGTTTTATGCTTCGGGTATATCCTTAGCTAAGGTTACTGGTGCTCCAGAAGTGAAGGCGGTTGTTGCAGAAAAAGAAGCCTCAAGTGGGCCAAACGATGAGTTTACTACAGTTGAATTTTTACTCAATTTGATCAATGCCAACATATTCTGGTCAGTTATCAGTGCCTTATTGTTATGTGTATGGTACTTTCCTTTGTGGCACTTGGGGCTTACAGGATACGAAGTGACAATTATTTCACTCTTTGTTCCCAATCTCATTTTGGCTGTACCATTCGTTAGAAACTTCCTCGCTAAGTACCTCTTCATAACTCGCTCGTTGACTGTGCTTTTTGGTATTGGCGCATACAAACTCGATGACCCAGAACAGAAGCTCTTGGCCGTCGCAGCAGGCACTTCCTTTGCTATTCTCTCATTTGTCACTGATTTCTGGGCATTATCGAGTCAGCCTAAAAAGTTCACTTCGTATGCCACCACTTTCATTCTCGGATTATTGTCCACTGCGGTGTTAAAGTACTCGTTCTACTCAAACAATCCTATTTGGCCAATCATGCATGCTCAAAATAGAGGTCACAATGCCATCGGGGTGTTTGTTGGCTTAATCGGTGCCTTCTTTACTCCCTCATCCGTTTCTACCGCTGTACCAAAGGCTTCTCCAAGATCGGGTGGCTCATTGATTTTGGCTGCTTTCGGATTTGGAGGCTACTTCTATTCCCTTTTAACGTTTTTGGCTGACTCGGGCACTATGTCAACATGGATTTGGGATGGTTATCCCATAACTGGTCCAACACCGATCACTGGTGGTATGTTTTATTTTGTTGCTTTCATAGCTGGTATAATAGTATCGTTGAAGGCTAATCACAACATATTAAGCTCTGCCTTATATAACGTTATCGTTGGTGGTGGTTCTTCCTTAGCATTCTACCATCTCAGTGGCTGGTACGCATTTGCTGGTGCAAGTGTGTACAACATTTACTTACTTTCCATTACACCTATTATGTTCCAAAGTCTTGTTGGCTTCAACCCAAGTATAGTATTCTTCCTTGCTTTCTTCATTGATATCATCATTTCTTTAGCACACATTTGGACTGTTGCTTATGCATTTGTTCCAGGCGGACATTTGCTTAGGGAGAGAACAGATATAATCATGGCCGTCTCGCTCATTCTGATATTATTGGGCGTCTTCAATTACAATCTCAGAATCAAAAGCTCCAACATTGTCAAGATTAATACTGGTAAAAACTTGTTCAAGCAAGCAATTACCATTATGACAATTTTGTTGGCTTTGACCGCGTCTACTTTCCTCAATAGAATCCCAGTAGCTTCCTCGATTAAGCCATACAATGGAAATTCCAAGTCCTTTACTGCCGGTGTCTGGTGCGTTCATTTTGGCTTAGACAATGATATGTGGTCGTCAGAAGTTCGTATGAGAGATTTAATTAAAGAAGCAGAAGTTGATATAATTGGATTGTTGGAAACTGACACCCAAAGGTTGGTTGGAGGAAACCGTGATTTTACTCAGACTTTGGCTGAAGACTTGGGGATGTACAGTGATTACGGTCCTGGTCCAAATAAGCATACTTGGGGTGTAGTATTATTGTCGAAATTCCCTATCATTAAATCCACCCATCACCTTTTGCCCTCTCCTGTTGGTGAATTGGCTCCTGCCATTCACGCAACCTTGGATATCTCTGGTGAATTGGTGGACGTTGTTGTTTTCCATTCGGGCCAAGAAGAAGATGTGGAAGACAGAAGATTGCAATCTTTAGCAATTAGAGATATCATGGCTGGTAGTGATAACCCTTTGGTCTTGTTGAGTTATTTAGTTACCGTTCCATTGGAAGGAAACTACAACACCTATGTGAGTGAAGAGTCCAGGGTTTACGATATCGACAGTACTGATTGGGATAGATGGTGCGAGTATATTTTGTTCAGGGACCTTAAGAAAGTTGCTTACGCCAGAATTTCCAGATCCACCATCACCGATACTGAATTACAAATTGCCAAGTTCAAATTATTAAGTGATGAACAAAAAGAAAGTAACGATTTAGATTTCTTGTATGGTAATCACTTTGTGGACGAAGATGAGATAAGCGAGGATTTGAGAATGCCTTCATTGTTTAGAGGTGATGGTGTTAGAGGACACAGATACCATGTCTTTGATGAACCAAGGTATTTCAAACAGTAGTTTCCGATGCTTTCAATTTAATGTTTTTTTTCAAGTATGATAGTTTATAGTGTGTGTCATGAAATTGCATTGAGTGGCCATACATTAAAAGATATAGTATTTAATACATTGAGCGTTTGAGGACACCATCCTTTACCGAGCCAGTAGCACGCTAAATTCCACTGATTACAAGATACTTCGCGCTTGACGCGATTTCGGTATTTTTTACGAAAAAGGTCAAAAAGTTGCAAAATTATAATTGATGTGAACGGCAAAGTCATTGGGTTTATTATGCTTTTATTATATACACGAACAACAGCATATAAGCTGGGTACTATGATACTACTTTTCTTGATATTTCAATGTCAATCAAGTAGATAAGAGGACTTGTGCCTGAGCTTCTCTCTCATCAGGGCCATCATATGCGTCTTGAGCTGGTCTACTAATGTTTTCGATAGAGCCCTGTTGATGCCTGTGTCTTGTTTCATATAACTTAACCTTCTTAGCGATACGCTTCAATTGCCACTTAATGGGAATGAACGGTGCGACTCCTTCCCTTTCTTCATATAACTTCACTTCAAGCCATACAATTACCAAAAGCCAATACGCAATATAGGATCCAACACTTCCATAAGTGGCCGAATTAGTCCAGCCGGAAATAGCATTGAAGACCATCCACCAACCATCTTTAAGGCCGTTGCAGCAGTTCACGTGCCACACACTCTTGGCAATATCATAAGAGCCAGGCCCGCTTCCAGTCTCACCAACATCTAATCCTCCACAAGCTCTGACATAGCTTTCGAGCTCCAAGAACCACACTCCTCTACTCATCAATCCAGCACTGACAATGTAGAGAAAACAAGTCAGTAAAATCAAGAAATATTGTAATGACATTTTGTTACCACCTTTGTACAAGATGTATCCAATTACGCCACCAAATAAGATACCAGCGATAATCGAGAATGGAATAGATGTAGGTGGCAGTGACATACCAATACCACCGATAAATACCACTGCTTCTAATCCCTCCCTTAAGGTGGTGACTAAAGGCAAGATGGCGAGAAAGTACTTTTTGGTGAACTTGGTTCCCTTTTGTTGTTTATGCTTGTAGCCGGATGCGGTCAACGGACGTGTACTGTCAGCACTGAGACGTGGATCGTCATTGTTGAAGTGAAGATCATCACTACTGTAGTGTGGATCATTTGTAAGTTTGACTCCTTCTTCACTCTCGTTATAAGCATCACCAAGCTTGATCCACCACTTGACTTTCATAACCTTGTTAATACGAAGGAGCCCAATACCCATAATGGTGATGATAATACTCGAAAGTAATGAAAATACACCTTCCCAAAGCCTTTCGGCATATGACCAATAGTCATTGCCTATTATATAGAAGCTGGCAATGAAAATCATTCCAATGATGAAACAGATCACAAGACCTAGGATGGCTCCCACCCAGACTTGGAGTTTAAGTTTATTTTGAACGCTACTGAACTTTTTACTTTGTTCATCATCTTGCGTAAGGTTGTTGGATTGTGATCTTTGATTTATGAATGAAAGTAACACTGATATGATAATAGCAGTTTCCAAAGTTTCTCTAAATATTATGAAGAATATTTGTATCGAGAAGTAATCTTCAATCATATTTATTGAACTATCGATGAAGAAACGCTGATACTTCGATATCCATTAGTTCGTGGCAAGCTGAGGCAGTATACGAACTGCATATCCGACTACGAAAATGAAGAGGCGTGCACGTGACATACTCAATTTTAAGCACTGTATAATAATGTATAGATTCGTTTATAAGATAAGGCTAAGCTTGAACAAGAACTAAAACAAAGCGCAATTATGACGACATGATGCTTCAAAACCAATGATAAAAAGTTGCATCTAAAATGGCACTAGACCGTGCAATTTGTAAAAAGAAAAGAGCTCGGTATTCAAAAGAAGTAAACGAGAAATGCTGCAACCGCAAAAGATACAATCTGATGTTACCAAATTTATAAGCCTTCGGGGAGGAAATCAACGGTAGCAGTTAAACAAGTAATAAAGACATCGTCCTTGGTGTAGGCTCTAGCGTTAACAGAGTACTTTCCTGGTGGAACTTCAGCTGGAATCTCGACTGTCTTTTCGATAACCTGCAACCCCTTTTTGATGGGACACTCTAAATCAACCTTGGTGATTTCTTCACATAAATCGTAAGTTTGGTGAATCAATTTAATGAAACCATACTTAACGTCGACTTCGACGTACGCACCATCAGTAACATCTTGACTAATAACACCAACAGCGGTGAAAGTCAAGTTTTGACCTCTTGTGGGTGGATTAGGACTGATGACGACCTTTTGCAAATTCAAGATTTGAGGTTCGGAGGCATCACACTGAACAATTGGGGATCCTCCAGGAACAGGTTTAGTATTTGGCACTGGCAAGGTGTGTATAATTTCGGGCTGTTCCGAAGTTGGTTTGATACCGAAGACGGTGATAATTTCATCGTAAATAGGATCGAGGACAGGCCTAAGAGATAATGCTTGGACCGAGCTAGTGGCAAGACCTAATACTGCTAATGTTTTCAAACTAACCATTCTTTACGTATTGATTAATTGAGTGGTGCTCTGCTACCCAATTTATCTATCTCGAACCTTAATTTAGGGGGAGTATGACCGCATGGGATGACTGCGGTTGCACGTGACACAGCAAGCGTTGAGTCACGAAGTTATGTGCAGGCACAAATGTGGCACAATGCCAATTCTTTGTATGCGATCTACCGAACAAGTGGTTGCAGGGTCTACATATCTCGAGACTGCATCTTTTTGTAGTGTGGCTCCAGTCAGTCGCTTAGTCAGTTACTGCGCTCTGGAGTTAGAAGAGAGCCTGGTGTTGTTTGTCAAATTGCATTGTCTAGTGTGTATTGTCCGCAATTCAGTAATTGTGGGGTCAAGAAAAGTAAAATATACTACCATCAAATAATATTAGGGTAGAAATAGAATCAAAAAACGAATTAAAGCTCAGTGGTTGACTGGCATCAACCTGCTATGACTAAATTGGCAGTCATGGTATCAAATCTCTCACGTACTAACTTGGTTTGTATTTTCAACAACTCGTTAAAAATAGCTTCGCCATTTGGATGGTTCAACAATTCCACGAGTTTGTCATTGGGTAACTTCCAAATCACACTATCCGAAACAGTGGTGTAGCTCATTTCTCTGAAGCTGGGGCTGATTTCGAAAAAATCTCCAAATGCTGTCAATGGCAACACACTTGAGTGCAAGGTTCTGTTATCACTTTCGAGTTTGAATACCGACCTTACCAATCCAGACTCGACAATGAAGAAGGCTGGACTATCTCTCGACGAGTTGTAGAACTCATAGTCTTCAGGTATCTGTTCTATAACAAAAAATGAAGTCACTTGTGACCAGAACTCTTCGTCCTTATCAGATAATCCCTGGAACGTAATCATGATTAATGGAAGAGGCTGTTTTTTGAATGTAGAGTCGCTGGTGTTATAGTATTTCTTTTGAAGGTTTTGCTCATCATATACTGTTCTCTTTGCAGCTTGATAGACGTGCGTAGTGCGAGGCGTTCCAAAGTCAAAGTTTTGGTTCATCAAGCTTTTTGAATTGATATTGTTGCCGGTACTATCAGAGTTTGGAGTGGAGCCAAACTGTCTTTGATTCAAAAGCGAGTTTGTCGAACCGGGCACGATGATTTTGTTTTCAGTTCTTTTAATTGTTTTATAAGTCTTCAAAAATGCGTTTTCACACCATTCCAAGGCGTAGCTCAAGGTGTTGAATAGCTTGATGGTGTGATCATCGCTTCTTCCATCCCACAAGCCGGCATCTCTTAAGCCTTTAATAATATCGTCTTCTTCGTTGACGGACGAGAATATTAACTGAGTATCGAACTCGTTGGTCAAGTTTAAGATTCTTCTGAAACCTTCAGCTGCAGAAAAATCTATACTACTTACTCCTTTCATATCGAGAATTAAAAATTTTATGGGGTTGAGTTTATAACTCTCGTCTTCAAACTTCAGTCTGATGGCCTTCTCAACCCCCCCAATTGACCCAAAGAAAACGGTACCTTGTAATTTGATCACGCAGATTTGATTCCCAACATCTTTGAGAAACTCCTGCTGTTTAGGGTGTCTCAAAACGGTGGATCTGGCCACATTACCCGAGTATATACCATGTACAACTGGGCTACCTGCTGCCTCAACAACAAATGAAAGACACGCCAAAAGAATACCCACCAAAATACCAATGACGAAATCAAATGCTCCCATGGTGACAACAATAATGATGACGGTGGTGTACTCGATTTTTCTCAATCGACCGTAAGTATCGTATAAAGCCTCTTTGAGTAACTCGTACCCTAACAAATAAATCAAGGAGCCCACAACACAGACAGGGATGTAGCCAATGACTACAGGGCCTGCCATCATAACTGCACCAGTAGCGACAGCAAGTAAAACACCAGCCAACCGATCATCTGCACCGGCTCTGATGAATAAAACTGAATTGGTATAAACAAGGTAATTCTGGATAGACCCCACTAATCCCGACAACGCATTAGAGTAGCCGTGGGCCACCAATTCTCTGTCAACGTCAAACTGATCCATACCCACACTGACAGCCAATGCAGGAACGTTAATTGGAACATGTAAAATACCAAAAAAGGTAAGTGCCAACATTGAAGGAAACTGTTTCACAATACACCACCAGTCGACTAAATTAAATTTGTAAAGCAGGTAAAAGCCGTACCAAGGTTCGTTGTCCTTAACCGAAGGAAATACCCAACCAAGTTCTCTGGCTTTTGACAAATTCCACGATGGAACAATCAACACTATCACATGAAATGCGGCAAACACTGCAATGAAAAATAAAGGAACCAACAACGAGTTGTGGTACTTGTGTTGTAAACCAATCAAGATGATGGTCAACATCAATGGAAATAACCATTCCAAGAGAGTGACATGATCATAGAATAAGTACTTGAACGTTTCGTAGTTGTAAAACAATCCACCTTCCAATCTTGAGGACACTTCAATACCAGTAGCCACCAAGAAATAACCAACTCCACCGATACATCCCACAAGAATGTGTCTGGGGAAGAAACCGACCAATGAACCAAGCTTGCACTTACCCAAAATAAAGAAAACCAAACCGGTAACAATAGACGAAACCGCATATGTGGTGATGGCTGTGGCAATAATTGCGTCCTTACTGGAACCGGCCATTTCGCTGGCAATAGACAAAGCCATTGTGTGGAAAAACGGCGTAACCTCGATCATTTCCGAGCCAATACCCGACTTGAAGGCTGAACCACCTAAAGAGTACACCAACTGTGAAACGACACACGACATGTAGAACATCGACAATCCTGCTGGCGCAAGTTTTGAGAATACGGCTTCGCTCACTGGAAACATAATCATACCATACGACAAACCATCCAATATGTTAAGAAGCGTTCCCAAAAACACTGCAGGAATGAACCTGATAGGCTTCACGACGTACTGGTGAACCAACGAAGGCGAGTGTGCTGTATGGCTGTGGCCCGAATTGACATTCGAAAGCCTAAGGGAGCCAGATGCCTTGGGAGATGGGGAGCAGGTCTCCAAATCAGGATAGCCGTCAGTATATCTTGGGTACGGCACCTTGGAAATCAAGGGTAAGTTCGCGTTTTGATCAGGAGATTCGGAGTCGTAGTAAGGTTTAGGAAGACCTCTAGATGCAATTGGAATAGGAGGCGAGGAACTGATGAGATCATTCTGCTCATACGAATATTCATCGCCGTTAGATTCGTCTAACGATGGGTCGTGGTCGCTTGCGTCGTCAGTAACTCCAATATTGGCCAAGTTTGCCGTCTGTTCATGGACTTCAACGCCCGAGAAAATCGTAGGGGAGTTTATACTGATGCTTGGTCGTTGCATGCTGACATAGCTTCTGCCACCAAAGTCGAAAGGAGAGGGACTCGTGTGGCTTTTTTGGAATGACTGTGCAAAGGCGTCAGAAATCGAGAATTTTCGTTTGGTATCATTGATATTGGGATTCAGTTCATCCATATCGGGGCTTGAGACCTTTAGACTCTGAGATGGCGAGTAAGGATTACTCATTGTGGATGCTGGGATGGAGCCTGCCTAGGGTGTAGAGTATTTCGACCTACCAATTGTATGAAAAACTAGTAATGAAAATTATTTTGCGCCTGAAGAGAATGGTTTTGAATATAAATGGTCAGAGATACGAAAAATTTCCATTGTCATTGTGGCCCTCAATCGGGATGATGCGAGGTGTAGCTTGAATTGAATACATAACCAATATGCATGTGCTCGACACACTTTACGAACTGTCTTCAGATACCGTGTAGGACATACGTGTATGCCATACAACACCTACACACTCTCTACTTAGTGCTTTCAAGCTTCCCCAACTGTACAGAAAACAGTGCGCAGTTCGCCGAAACATTTTGTTCCATACTTTCAAATAATCGCAACATGTTGATTAGGCACCCTACTTTTTTACTCACAAGGAAACTTACCGCGGATTTTGTATTGATAAGAAACATTTTCGGAATGAGGCTGCTGCCTCAAAAAATTTCTTTCATACTGCCTGTAGGAGAGATAAACGTGAGCTATGGTGAAAAGTGAAATTTGGGTCGAGACCTAATCAGTCATTAAATAATGAACTTTGAATAAACTGACATCAGACTCGAGTCCGCCTTGCTGTTATTCAAAATGCGTCAAAATTATATTTTTACAACGGCGCCTAGCGTATTGACTCGGCTCGGGCTACACTGTCACAAGATGCTTCAATTCTGTCTCCTCAGTTACCACAGCTACAGGTATGGCGATGAGAATATTGCTGTCCGCAGCCATCCCATCACACGTGATCTTGACGAATACTAATATCTCCGGGTAACAAACGATGCTCGAGTCCGGGTAATTTCAAATCTGCTACTGATCTTACAACGCGCTTAGCTCTGACTCATTACCGTTTTAGGCCACACTCTAATAGGCTCAAAAATTTTTCACCCGATTTCATGTATATAATCTTGACAATTCCTTCCCAAGCTTTTTTTCTTTCTAGTTTGATATTTCACTAGTTAGAATATTCGGTTGTCCTAAATGATGATCAACTTGAGCTCGATATTGTACCGCACTGGTAGTATCAGTACTAAGTTAATACCC
This sequence comes from Suhomyces sp. yHMH580, assembly GCA_030580235.1. Classification (NCBI taxonomy): domain Eukaryota; kingdom Fungi; phylum Ascomycota; class Pichiomycetes; order Serinales; family Debaryomycetaceae; genus Suhomyces; species Suhomyces sp. yHMH580. The sequence goes on along the minus strand of JAKTSN010000001.1, from coordinate 711,905 downwards.
AAGCAACCTGTCAAGAAGTTTTCTACTTGGAACAACTTCTTGAGAGCAAGTAACAGTCCTTCCTATGCTGGTGCGGAATTGTTAAAGAGCTTCACCGATCACAATGCTCAGAAATTGGTCGATGTGTCTAAAGTCTTGGTCATTGGCTCGGGTGGTTTGTCTATTGGTCAAGCCGGTGAATTCGATTATTCAGGGTCCCAGGCTATCAAGGCTTTGAAAGAAGCCAACAAACAATCTATTTTAATTAACCCAAATATCGCTACTAATCAGACTTCTCATGCCTTGGCTGATGAAATTTACTACTTGCCTGTCACTGCCGAATATATCACCTATATTATTGAAAGAGAAAGACCAGATGGTATTTTATTGACATTTGGTGGTCAAACTGGTTTGAACGTTGGTGTGAAATTAGATAAGATGGGTGTTTTTGAAAGATACGGGGTTAAAGTGTTGGGGACTCCTATCAAAACCCTCGAAACTTCTGAAGACCGTGACTTATTTGCTAAGGCATTGAACGAAATCGATATTCCTATTGCCGAGTCTACTGCTGTTGAAACCGTCGACGATGCTTTAACTGCCGCTGCCCAAGTTGGTTACCCAATCATTGTTAGATCTGCCTTCTCATTGGGTGGTTTAGGTTCGGGATTTGCTGCAAACCCTGAAGAATTAAAGAACTTGGCTTCCCAGTCCTTATCATTGGCTCCACAAATCTTGGTTGAAAAGTCTTTGAAAGGCTGGAAGGAAGTTGAATACGAAGTGGTTCGTGATAGAGTCGGAAACTGTATAACAGTTTGTAATATGGAGAACTTTGATCCTTTGGGAATCCACACCGGTGACTCGATTGTGGTCGCTCCATCTCAAACTTTATCCGATGAAGAATATCATATGTTGAGAAGTGCTGCTATCAAGATCATTAGGCATTTGGGTGTTGTTGGTGAATGTAATGTTCAGTATGCCTTACAACCAGATGGATTGGACTACAGAGTCATTGAAGTCAATGCCAGATTGTCCCGTTCTTCCGCTTTAGCTTCCAAGGCTACTGGTTACCCATTGGCCTATACTGCCGCCAAGATTGCCTTGGGGCACACCTTACCTGAATTACCTAACCCAGTTACCAAGACCACCTCTGCCAACTTCGAGCCTTCTTTGGATTACATGGTCACCAAGATTCCAAGATGGGATTTGGCCAAATTCCAACATGTCAAGAGAGATATTGGTTCTGCCATGAAATCGGTCGGAGAAGTCATGGCTATTGGTAGAACTTTTGAAGAATCTTTTCAAAAGGCTATTAGACAGATCGACCCTTCATACGTTGGTTTCCAAGGTGACAAGTTTGACGACTTGGACTTCGAATTGGCTAACCCAACTGACAGAAGATGGTTGGCCGTGGGTCAAGCTTTGCTTCACGAAAACTACTCTGTTGACAAAGTTCATGAATTGACCAAGATCGACAGATGGTTCTTGCACAAGTTGATGAACATTGTCAACATGTACAGAGAGTTGGAAAGTGTTGAAGGTGGCTTGTCTGGAATCAACAGTGATTTGATGAGAAGAGCCAAAAAATTGGGGTTCTCTGACAAGCAGATTGGACTTTGTGTAGGCTCTAAGGAATTGGAGGTCAGAGAGGTAAGAAAGTCATTCGGAATCACTCCATTTGTCAAGAAGATCGATACTTTGGCTGCAGAATTTCCTGCTAACACCAACTACTTGTACACCACCTACAATGCTACTTCTTCTGACTTGGAGTTCAATGAAAACGGTACTTTAGTTTTGGGATCTGGTGTCTATCGTATTGGATCTTCTGTTGAGTTCGATTGGTGTGCTGTTTCCACTGCCCGTGCCTTGAGAAAGGCCGGCCGTAAGACCATCATGATTAACTACAACCCAGAAACCGTATCTACTGATTTCGACGAAGTCGACAGATTGTATTTCGAAGAACTTTCTTTGGAAAGAGTATTGGATATCTATGAGTTGGAAACTGCCCAAGGTGTAGTTGTCAGTGTTGGAGGACAATTACCACAGAATATTGCGCTTGACTTACAGAAACAAGGATGTGATGTCTTGGGTACCAACCCAGAAGATATTGACAAGGCTGAAGATCGTCATAAGTTCTCCCAAATCTTGGACTCTATTGGAGTTGACCAACCTAAGTGGAAGGAATTGACTTCTGTTAGTGAAGCTGAGGCTTTTGCCAACGAAGTTGGATACCCCGTTTTGGTTCGTCCATCTTACGTTTTATCTGGTGCTGCCATGTCAGTCATTAATAACGAAGGTGAGTTAGACGCCAAGTTGTCCAATGCTTCCAAGGTCTCTCGTGACCATCCTGTTGTGATTTCCAAATTTATCCAAGGTGCTCAAGAAATTGATATCGATGGTGTTGCATCTGAAGGTCAAGTGTTGGTGCATGCTGTATCTGAGCACGTTGAAAATGCAGGTGTACACTCTGGTGATGCTACCTTGGTTTTACCCCCTCAAAACTTGTCGCCAGAAATCTTAGCCAGATTGAAAGAGATCGCTGACAAAGTTGCGGATGCCTGGAAAATTACTGGACCATTCAACATGCAAATCATCAAGACTGATGCCGAAGAATTGAAAGTCATTGAGTGTAATATCAGAGCCTCCAGATCGTTCCCATTTGTTTCCAAGGTTTTGGGTACCAACTTCATTGAAACTGCTGTCAAGGCTTTAATCAAGGAAGGTGTCCCAGCTCCCGTTGACTTGATGGCCCAAAAGTACGACCGTGTTGCCACAAAAGTTCCGCAATTCTCATTCACTAGATTGGCTGGTGCAGACCCATTTTTGGGTGTCGAGATGTCTTCTACTGGTGAAATCGCTTGTTTTGGTAAAGACTTGTTGGAAGCCTACTGGACCTCGATCCAGTCCACCATGAACTTCGTTGTCCCTCAACCGGGCCAAGGTTTGTTGTTTGGTGGTGACTTGACCAATGACAAGTTAGGTAAGGTTGCACAAACCGTCAGCAACTTGGGCTACTCTTTCTACACTGCTTCTCAACCAGTTGCTGACTACTTGAGCAAATACGTCGAAGAACCCGTTGAAGTTATCGAGTTCCCAAAGACTGATAAGAGAGCATTGAGAGAAATCTTCCAGGAAAAGAAAATCTCGGGTGTTTTCAACCTTGCCTTTGCTCGTGCTGAGAATTTGTTGGACGAAGATTATGTGATGAGAAGAAACGCAATTGATTTCGGTATCGCCTTATTCAACGAGCCAAACACTTCGCAGTTATTCGCTGAATGTTTGAAGGCCAACATTGCCAAGAAACAACCCTTCGACGTGGTTCCAACCGAGGTTGTCGTACCCAAGGAAGTCAAGAGATGGAGCGAGTTTCTTGGTGGCAAACCAGTCTAGATTGCAAAAACCAGATGATGCATAAAATAACTGCAATCGAAAAAAAAAGAAAATATAAATATTCAAAACAACCAAAGGAGAGTCTTGATTCCGAGATTAACTCCAATAATGACACTTATAGATAAGACTTTCTAGCTTAATGGATCAATTTTACGAAAGCTCAAGATCAATCATTGTAGATTAAAACTTATGGCTGTAGTTTCCCATATCTCAATTTAGTAATTGCTAGGTTAGCACTTAAAAGTCTACAGCGTGAGAACTGTTAGCCGCGCCAAAGTCCGATTTTGGGCGGGGCTACCAATTCGAAGGGATTCCGCCATCTCTAAAAACGAAATACAAGTCTTCGCGCGGCTAGATAATTTTATATCATCACAAGGGTTTATTGGACCTCGTGATAGAAGCTAGCAATGCCAAATTGTTGAGAATCCTCGAACTTAATGTTCCTCACCGCAAACGAGGCTTTGCATTCACACTGATCATTTGGGGTATTTGCATAGCCATTTCACTTTATCGTCCCCACTGCGATTTCCGCGCTTCGCACCGTTTTGGGAAGTGAGATTCGTTCCGTATGGGTTACTCATCGCGGCTAGCACCCAAAGATATGCAAGTATTACTGTGGGGGTATCGTAGATAACAAGCAAGAATAAGAGGAGAGCACCCACATTCCCTAATGTAGTCATGTATGTACTGTAATATTTGTCTGGTCACCACATATCCGCCAGTTTACCGCGCTGGTACCGGCCGTATGAACCTTTATGTTACCTTGACGTCGGTTGAATCTTGATTTCTAATAATATTTTTAATTATAAGTTTATACGCAGTCGCTTATCGTAAATTTCTCCGCATCGAGCTCACGATAACCTAGAGATTCAAATGAGATTATGCACCGTTTGCCCGGAACTAATCATATCTCCAAGAAGCTATATATTGGGCGAGGGTCGCCGTTTTAATTCAACAACCAGATACTAATACAGCCTCACACTCACACTATGGCAGAACCCAAACAACTGGACTCTATGTCCGTCCAAGATTATATTCCAGGTACTATCCATCTTGTCGATATGCTCGGGGATCTTGATGTACAAAAAGACAGTAGCAATATTATTCTTCAGCCTCAACCTAGTTCCAACATTAATGATCCATTGAGATGGTCCAACAGGAAAAAATTCCTTCAGTTCGGATTACTTTGGCTATGGTACGCATAATATCTTCTGTTGACTATTCAATCTCATACTAACTATATTTCAGGGCTTTCTTATTGGCTGTTGCGGTCGGTTTCTTTGGTCCTATCTATTCGGTATGGATTGAATCGATTCCTTGTACCCTTGACGACCTTAACAAGGTCACGGCCATGGTCTTTTTGTTTCTTGGTTTGGGATGTGTCTTTTTGCAACCAACTGCACTTAAACTTGGACGCAGATTTGTTTACTTGCTCTGTACTATTCTTGTGATTATCGCCCTTGCTGCTGGAGCCAAAGCTACCTCTCTTGCTGGTTTATACGCCTACACTTCCATATCAGGATTCGCGGCTGCTCCTGTCGATTCCTTGGTTGAGATTTCGTCCACCGATGTCTTCTTTCAACATCAGCGTGCGACCGCCATTTCCTTATTGATTCTTGCTCTTTATGCTGGTCAGTACTTGGGGCCTGTGGCCTGTGGCTACATCAACGACACCAAGGGATGGAGATGGTGCTTTTACGTTCAAATAATTATTTTTGGAGCTCTCTTTATTGGATTGCTCTTCTTGATGGAGGATACTACTTTCAGAAGAGATTTTGACCAAAAAGAATTGGAAGATGATATTTTGCATGAAATCAAATCTAGAGATACTCAGCGTGAAAACGAGCAGCCTTCAGAAAACCTCAAGAAGAACTTCACAGAGAAAGTTGCCAATGGTGATGAATCTACTCAGGACGATTCTGAATCTGTTGACTACTCGATTCCAAAGAGAACTTACTGGCAAAAGATCAGATTGATGGAGTTCGAATACAACGATCGTAGAAGCTGGCTTTGTATTTTCTACAGACCCTTCTTTTTGGTTACTACTCCAGCGTTTATTTGGGGAGGATTGCTTTATGGGGCTCAAATGATGTGGTTGTCTTTAATTTCCAACACCCAATCGTTGGTTTATAGTCCTGCTCCATACAACTGGGCCCCAAATACCGTCGGATTGTCCAACTTGGGATCTTTCTTTGGTGCTGTATTCGGTATGGTTTATGGAGGGTTCTTTGTTGACAAGCTCGCTATCTACATGGCAAGAAGAAACAACGGTATTTTGGAACCTGAATTCAGAATTTGGGCAATGATTGTACCAACCATATTCAATGCTGCTGGGCTTCTTGCTTATGGGTTGGGCTCCGCTAATGGAGCTAAATGGCCTATTCCAGTGGTACTTGGTCAAGGACTTTTGGGTTTTGCCATGAGCTCCTCTGGTGCCATTTGCTTATCGTATGCTGTTGATAGTTATAGCAAAGTTGCCAGTGAAGGTTTGGTTTTGATGCTCTTTATCAGAAACATGATCGGTATGGGTTTTACTTTTGCTATCTCGCCTTGGTTAGATCGAAATGGGTTCAAATTGACTACATGGTTGATGTTTATGCTTTCGTTAGTCATCAATGGATCTTTTATTATCATGATCATCTTTGGTAAGAGATTCAGAAAATGGTCGGCTAAGAGATATGAAATGGTTTCCGATCCCGCATATGGTGAATTATTCAAAAATTAAAACAGCTGGCATGTTATTATTTATTTCTTAAACATCTTTACCAATGAATAGAACTCGTGACGTTCACCACAATAAGTTTAGCTTATATAGGATAAATATAGAATACAAGAGTATCTAAAGTAAGTCCTCGTCATCTTTTTCAACAACGCTATTCTTGATTTTCAACAATAACTGAGTTTTTAACTTATCAAGTTTGGAGAACTGGTCATATTCAAACACTTTATCGGAGAACTCTTGTATGTCACCTGCTTCGACAGATTCAAAAATATCGTTCACCAACTTGTATTCACGCGTTTGTTCCCATGATGAGTCGTCTTCGAGATACGATTGTGATCTCTTCTGTGCTTCAATCACATCGTCCATGCACAACACACACAAGATCACTTTCAAGAAATAATCTTTCAAATTCCATCTGCTCAAATTACTGTTTTTCAGTTGTTTGATTATAGTGTCGTATAATTCGACTGCCTTCTTGTAATCGCCAGAAAGGGCACTCAAATCCGCACACTTCAAGAAAGACTTATTGGCCAAGGCTTCGGCGTGGTCTGTGGTGAAGTAGTCACCAGCTTGTTCATAAGACTTTATGGCGTTTTCATTATCGCCAACAGACTCATAAAGCTCTGCCAAGTCCCCTGTGAAGTTGGCTGCTCTTCTGAACTGACCATTTTGGGTCAAAAATATGTGAATTGCCTTGGATAAGGCACTTATAGCTTCGGTAGGAGAGACTCCTTTGTAACATTTGTAGGCTTCTATTAAGTTGTTGGCCACATCGTTGTGATTTGACAATTTCTCTTGGAGATCGGCTGCTTTGACAAATTGTCGACCAGCTGAATCAAATTCCTTCTTCAATCTGTACAGGTTGGCGGCTTGGATATACAAGTCTGTAGCCTCTTCCAATCTTGTGGACTGCGATGATCCACTTAAAAACAGAAGGAATCCCAGTTGAGGCTTGGTGAGCTTCTCGGCCTCAGCGATTATGGAGCGTGGGTCCGACATATTGATATACTTCAACGTCTGTAATCGTTAGGGCAAACTTGAGTTTACGGGGCACTTTGAAGGCCTGCCCACGTGACTCAACTGTTCTTGCCCCCGGAAATTGGCTGGTCAGGTGGGGCGCCGGCCGCGCCTCCGGTATAGAGCATCTAATTTCGATGGTGTTTACATTTAGCTTAGGAGCACAAGATGTCCAATGCCCCTGAGGAATCGGCCGCACGAAAGCCCAAAGATGTTGCCGTGGATGTAGAGAAGATAAGGTTTGACCGTCTTCAGCTAGTTTGCAGGAAAGCCTTGGAACAAGTGATCAAAAAGTCGTTGGCAGTGGAACAAATTCATGCGTGTTATCCTACACTCACCAAATCGGAAGAGGGTCTAAAATCGTTGGACACAGCACGGAGTCAAATTATCAAGTTCTGGCACTCGAGCTCAATGAAAGAATTTGATTTGATATTCAAAGAACGTAATATCAAAACCGCACTTGACGAATTAGATGAAATTATTCAAACTGCACAATACAGAAAGGAACACCTGTTGGAAGCACCTCCGAGAATTGATAAGCTTACCCCTAACGAAATAATCGAGGCCACCATTGTGAGCAACTCCGCCGAATCGCTGGAAAACTTAGAGATAATATACAACCAATTGTGCGTGGATAACACCGAGTTGTACGCCGAATTAGAAGGGTTGAGTGCGCTCAGCGAAGAAATTAAAACCGATATCAATCTGCTGCTAGTTAATTTAAATAAGGAGATCCAAACGTTGGGATCAGATCGCAAGTTGGACGATCTTATTGATACTCTCCAGGATGTGCAGTAATTAGCCAGGCTACAGGTAGCCGGATTATAGCTCGACATATGTAATATAGAAGAAAGGCGAAAGGTACAAGAGCAGTCAATCTAAATGACTACATGTAATGAAGTAATTTCCATTTTCCTTAAGATTGTGTTATTATATATACAGGTCACGACTATTGCTTGAGAAGTTCATGGTTCTTTCTGGCCAATTCGTTGTACTCGGCAACTCTCTTTTGCAATTCAAGCACAGCATCGGCTTTCTTTTTCTGCTTATCAGATAATTTAATCAATTGCTTGTCACCCCTGACCTTGAAGTCCTGGAAGTATTGTCTACCCATGTTGAATTCTCTAGTGATAACATCGTCGGTCAATCCCAACTTAGCAATGGTGAAGTAGTACGACTCAGGCTTGTCTCTCTTCAAGTATTTCAAAATTCTTTGTCTGTGTTGAACCAACTCACGTACCACTTGAGTGTGGTCATGATCCTTTGGATTGAGCTTTACATGGTCCATTCCGAAATGAATTTTGACAGTGAGAACAGCAGCCTGAACTTCAGGCGATGCGGTGTCACCTTCGTGTCTCTGGAACTCTTCTCTAGCCAATTTAATGGCCAAGGTCTTTTTATCTTCAGTATTGGTGTTTCTGATATTAAGAATAGTTAATAATGCTCTTTTTTTTCTTTCTTCAGTAGCACGAATGGACTCGTTCAAAACTTCGGTTCCCTTGCTTTTTTCCAAAGCCGCTTTTTCAGCTCCGTATAACAATTTTTCAAACTCGTCTCTTTCGTATCCGTGGGCTAAATGGTTGCTTTGATCTTGAATTTCTTCTCTTATTCTTTTAATAAACCCGTTGTTGGCATCTCCCAACACTGGATCAACTTGAAATTGAATGTTTCTGGAGGAATGTTTCTTGAAGTTGTTGACATCCCTGATGATCTGCTTCTTCAATCTAACTTCCTTTCTTCTCAAGGTCCTGGCCTTAGTTTTGGATGCATCTGGACTTATAAATTGTTTGGCAGCAAGCGTGGGCTGTATCTTTCCACTAGACACGCTGCTTGAAGAAAAGAAACGTATGCCGGTCCTCAACATGCTTGACTAACTAGACTCTTTTGCACCAACGAATTTTGAAAGCTGAAAAATTTTGGTGTATAAAAATTGGCTACGCACGACCAAATTATAGTACTGATAGCATCCCTGGGTAGTACTAAACCATATAAAGGCATGAGTCAGGATCATGGTAGACTTCGGTCTCTCACTAAAAGATGGTATCCCAGGCCGCCCAAGAAATTTGTTGCCAATTTGCTTGTTAGCCATGTACATCAAGCGTTGTTTGACAAAAGCTCGGAGCCATCACAAGGCGAATTGCAACTATTGAGTGAGTCCAAGTACTTCGAGACCGTTCTCTGGGAACAATTTCATGAAGATGTTTCTGTGAGTCACATCGAGCTCGTGGTGGTTCTATTGTCCTATCAACTAGAACAAAAAACAGCAAGTCGATCTGTTCAAACCATACGCCAAGATGGCCACAAGTTCGAATGCCTCTTGTACAGATTACTTGATATCACCAGTCGAGTCAATGGAGAAAGCAACCTTAGGCTTTGCAGATATATTGTACAGCTTTTGGTCTTACTAAGTACCAACGTTGGTGCCATTGAGCCGGAGATAATGAGCAGAGTCTCACCGTTATTCAACACAACTATATGGACTCATCTCGAAGGATACGAAGATATGTTGGGTTCCAAGTTTGGCCAAGACAAATACGGAAATATAGAAAGGACAAATCAACTCCTCGGTGACAGAAATTCCAAGGACTATTTGCAAATAAAACAAAAGCATGGGTGGATTCGAAATGTGATAAATAGAATCTCTAGCATGGTCAATTCAGACAAGCCTGTATCTCTCGGCATACAGTTGTTTGTGGAGGGTGTAATACACTTATTCATATCTATAATTGGCTCTGGTCTGAGTATTGGCGAATGCCTTGGCAAATTTGTTCAAAGCACATGTTTTGTTGAGTACTACATGATAGTCGGAGATGGCAAGTTTCCGTACTTTGAAAGAACAAAGAGCTATCTAGAGTCTTTGAGAAATATTGTATATGCTATTGATGCTAGAATAGATCCGGAGACGGAGTTTGATAGACTAAAAGAGAGCATTCAAAAGACAAAAGGTGGTAGCAAGCTCTTTGATATTCCCACCAAATTCGATATAACGGTCAAGGATCTTCAGCGCTTGCTCAATAAAGAGCTCAAGGATAAAATTCAAGAAATATTTACCGATTTTACTGGTCAAGACCCAAAGAGATTCATTCACTTGTTAATTGATTCCGAAAAAGACAAGAATTTGGAGCACGAATTGTGTATTCAAAGTATAGTTTCGTTGGCACTTTATACGGAACCCGAACTTGGAGATATTGCTAACTTTAATGAGTCCGTTTTTGACACCAAGTTGCCGACTTCGGTTCAACCACACATTATACCGATCGTGGGACTTAATTCTTTCGACCGTTACAAAGTTCGTTCAGATCAACGCATAAAACTGATGCTAGAGCAGGAAATATCAGCGCATATACACAATGTGTTGGAAAGACTCAACATAGACTCGAATTTGCACTTCAAGGGCAGCAGCAAGTACGTCTTTCAAGTTAACGATATAAAGAAAATTAATGGTTTTGACATAGCAGTCAAGTTGAACAAAAGCTTTGATCTAGATACTGACAGGGTAGTTGCCATAGAGTTGGTCAAGCCTAACAAGCTTGCAAGGTTTGAGCGAGTTCAAAAGTTTGGATTAAATCTAATCAGGCTTGCCAAGGTGACTTTGGTTGACAAAAAGTCACTCGTGTTAGAGAGTGCAAGTATTGCTGAGACCGATTCGTTTGAAGACAGACTAAAATACTTGATAGCCGTACCTTGTACCGAGACTCTGGTGTTATTATGGAGCCAACTAGAGTCCAGTCAATTTGTACATTATCCTGAGATACAGCTGGCCAGTGCGATAACATCTGGCTTTGAGCACACGTCTGTTTTGAGTGGAAGGCCTGATCGAGACAGCGAACCAAGTACAAAGAAGTTGCGAGATGCCAATAGCGCAGTCGTGAGCACAAATTGTGAATTGAATCAGCAACAGGAAAATATATTCAACTATATGTACTCCCACCAATTCACAGCCATAGAGTACAAGAGTCATACCGGGATTAATAGTATTCTCAGAAAGGCTTTTACTGAGCTGAGAGAAGAACGGTTTATCACCGTGGTTCCATCGAAGGACTATTTGAGGACCTTTGGCACATCAACTAGAACTGCAGACAACCTCAGCTTTATACGATATGGACTAGACGATGAGTTGGACGAATTGAAAGAAATTGTTGAGTCGTTTTTAAAGTGTATTAGTGATTTGTTTGATTCTGAAAATGGCGAAGTCTTCAACAAAAACTTGAGTAATCTCGACTACTTTGAGCATGAGATCAAAAAGGTATGGAATAAGTACTTGCAAAGCAACAAAGACTCGCTTGATAATCTTTTGAAAAACTTCCCATTTCCAACATCCACGGGAACTAATCTCGGTAGTTTCCAAGACATTATTGATGCTTACTTGCACATAATCAAAGGCTTCGAATTCACTCGCCAAATGTTGCCGGTATGGTTAGCTTCCTCCAAGGCAAATCACGAAGTCTGGGAGTATCTTTACCGTAACTTCAATGTAGTCATTACTCTTGAAGACTTTGCTAAATTGGAACAAAAGGCAGGTACGCCGTCTTGTGACAATTTGAGTATAATACAAGGTAGAGCCGATGCTTTAACCATAGCTGCCATACAGAGTAATTATGAGCTCAAGCTGCTCGTTATCATAGGAGGCAGTTTGATGAAAGCATTTGAGCCTTGCCCTTTGCATGCCTTACACCATATGTACGGTATCAGGAGAGAGTTTGTAAGTATTGAAGACAGAGAAAATGTGGACGATACTACGCTCCCGGTGCACAATTCTGGCTTCAAGCATACCTATCAGCATATCCATGCTGGCGACCAAGTGGAAGAAGCTGAATACTGCGTTCTTCTTTTCCAGTATATGAGGCTTATCCAGTATCCTGCTGCAAAAATCGGTATTTGGGTAACCTCCATACGTCAGAAAGCATTGGTTCAAGAGATTCTTGCCGAAAGATGCCTGAAAAGAAATGGAGGCATCAAAGGATTTTCTTTCGGTACACCTGGAATAATCGTTAATGGTGATATCGAGGAATCATTCGACTATGCTATTGTATCTTTGTTTAGCGAATCCACAAGCTACACACCGGTGCCAGGAAGAATGGGCAACTACTTTGTGGGTCTGTCTAGTGACTTGAACCAGCTTAAAGTTTCAGCGCCATCAGAGCTGAACCTACAAATTTGCACAAATGAAACCTACACAACCAAACCAGATAGAATCAAAGGAAAAAATGTCAAAACTTTCGACAAGAAACGTTTTCAAGAGCATGTCGACCACTTGATATCCAGTTATAAACTGTAGGGTATACAAGCGATTGCAAAAAGTGGTTACGTAAGCATTCAAATTTTCGGAGTCACAAAAATTTTTCAGCACTCTGAAGGCAATAAAAAAACACTACTTTATAGCTAGATAATAACAAGATGCAAAGAGCACTTTTCAGTTCCTTAACTAGACCCCTCGTTGCCCGCCAAGCGGTCCGTTCGGCCCGTGTCATGAGACCGGTTGCCGTTGCACCAAGAATGGTTCGTTTCGCTTCCGATAATGCTCAAAAACCTGCCGAAGGTGAAGCTGCCAGTGAAGCCTCCCAAACTGAGTCTGAGGCCAACAATGCCCCAAAAGAGGTTGATCCTGTCGAAGAAGTAAAACAACAATTAGTTCAGAAAGACAAGGAATACGCCGAAATGAAGAACCACTACGCCAGAGCCATCGCTGACTTTAGAAACTTGCAAGAATCCACCAAGAAAGAAGTCCAGAAAGCAAAGGACTTTGCATTACAAAAGTTTGCCAAGGACTTGTTGGAATCCGTGGATAATTTCAACTTGGCCTTGAATGCCGTCAAAGAAGAGACCTTGGACTCTAACAAGGAAGTTAAGAACTTGTATGAAGGTGTCAGTATGACCCGTAATGTGTTTGAGAAAACTCTTGCCAGACACGGAATTGAAAAGATAGATCCAATTGGTCAAACTTTCGATCCAAACCAACATGAAGCCAGCTTTGAGGTTCCTCAACCTGACAAGGAGCCAGGCACTGTTTTCCACGTTCAACAAACTGGATACACCTTGAACTCACGTGTGTTGAGACCTGCTAAAGTGGGTATTGTTAAAGATGCTAACTAAGCGTTCGGAAATTAATGATTACTTGTACATATGTTACGACTAAAAGCACCAATAAACGTCTCTCGTGGGCCATCGCCCCAGAGTATCATATCCAGATAAGTATAGTGCTCTTCAACCGATCCGGAATAGTCACGTGAAATGACTTCGCTATATAGACATAGTGCCTCCCAGCGCCAGAACAGTAATCCCTGGCCTGGCACTACAATTTAATTCTGAAAGTCGAACAAAGCAATTCTCTTTCCCATTCTCGATCTGACCATGTTGCGGACTCTTGATTTCGTATCGTGAATCGCCATCTCCAATTACCTTTCCCAATTAGTTCTGGCGATGCGGCGCGGTTTTCCATAGATTTTGCACGGCGAACGTGACATGACTCATGGGACCTGATTTCTCCAGCCTAATCCGATTAGTGGAGATCAACAATAGCACTTGGAAAGTTTTTCGAATTTTCAATTAAATAGACACTTGACCGAACCGAAAAGTAAAAATTTAGACTAACTTTCATCATGTTGTCATCAGTTCGTCGTTTATCGTCTACCCGTCCTTCATTGAAGACTCTCAAGATCGGTTTGATTCCTGGAGATGGAATTGGTCGTGAAGTCATTCCTGCCGGTCAAGCGGTATTGGAAAACTTGCCAGCCAAGTACGACTTAAAGTTTGAATTCGTCAATTTGGATGCTGGTTTCGAATTATTCCAAAAGACTGGTGTAGCCTTACCAGATGAAACCGTCACCACCTTAAAGAATGAATGTGACGGTGCATTATTTGGAGCTGTTTCATCGCCATCTACCAAAGTTGCCGGTTACTCTTCGCCAATTGTCGCATTAAGAAAGAAATTGGGCTTATATGCCAATGTCCGTCCTGTCAAGTCAGTTGAGGGTACTGGAAGACCAGTGGATATGGTCATTGTGCGTGAAAACACCGAAGATTTGTACGTCAAAGAGGAAAGAACCTATGAAGCTCCAGACGGATCCAAGATCGCTGAAGCAATCAAGAGAATTTCTGAAACTGCCACCACCAATATTGCCAAGATGGCTTACAACATTGCTTTGCAGAGACAAGCCATCAGAGACAACAGCAGTGTCAAATCCATCCACAGCAGTCCTACCGTGACCGTTACCCACAAATCCAACGTCTTATCGCAATCCGATGGTCTTTTCCGTGAGACCTGTCGTAAAGTCTATGACGCCAACTCTGCCAAGTACGGCAGCATTGCCCACAAAGAACAAATTGTGGACAGTATGGTCTACCGTATGTTCAGAGAACCAGAGATCTTCGATGTTGTGGTTGCTCCTAACTTGTACGGAGACATCTTGAGTGACGGTGCTGCTGCTTTAGTTGGCTCTCTTGGTGTTGTTCCATCTGCAAATGTTGGCGACAACTTCGCTATCGGTGAGCCATGTCACGGATCTGCTCCAGATATTGAAGGTAAGGGTATTTCCAACCCAATTGCCACCATCAGATCTACTGCATTGATGTTGGAGTTCATGGGTTATCCAGAAGCTGCTGCTAAGATCTACGAAGCTGTGGATGCCAACTTGAGCGAAAACAAAATCAAGACTCCTGACTTAGGAGGAAGCTCGTCCACCCAACAAGTCATTGATGATATTATTTCTAGATACTAATTGTATATACGATTAAGAAAAAATAAAACAATAATAAATTTAGTAAGGTTTGAACCGAGCGGATCCCTTGTCTTTCTTTTCCTTTTTGTCTTTCTTGTCCTTTTTCGACTTTTTATCCTTCTTATCCTTTTTCTCTTTCTTTTCTTTCTTGTGCACCTCCTCGCCTAAGTCCATTGGGTCATCGTCGCTGAATGTATAATCTTGTAATTGGTATGGTATTTCCCAGAGTCTGACATATCCGTCCTCCCCACAACTAAGAACGGTCTGGGTATTTGGAACCAAATAAATGTCTCTCACCACTTCTTCGCCATGGGCCTGGGGGAACCAAATTGGTTTGGTCAAATCAAAAGATTCGGTAGAAGGATTAAATGGGCACATCGAAAGCTTCTCTTGTGAATTGGCACCGTAGCTCAAGTAACCCCTTGGGTTCACATCGACAACGTATTCGCAATCGGGCCACAAGCTTCTGACATCGCCTAGCTCCTTGGGCAACGGCTCGTCATTCTGCTCATAATTGGTGTTGTTTAATTCATAGAACCCTAACGTCTCCATATGAGACAATATAGATATTCTATTTTTTTGGATAAAGTGACATGAATGGACCGATGCAGAGTTGATAACTTGATGAAGCGACTCGTCCTCATCGGACTCGTTCAAGTTGTATATGTTGACGTAACCGTCTGTAGACCCCGACATCATATAGTGGGGAATGGTAGGATGAAATTTGATATCAGTGATGTCATCGTGGTGAGAATCGACGTAAGATCTGACCACTGTTTCGAAGTTCCTCAAGTCCCACATGTGGAGCTCGGCGTCGCTTCCTTGCAATTCTGTACCTCCAGCTATCATATTCTTGTTATCAGTGCCCAACGACAAGTAGTTCCCACTGGTGGAGTGGACTGGTTTGCAGCCTGCACGAATATCCCATAACTTGATACCATCCAAGCCACAAGAGACCAAACTATGGTTATCTAAATGCTTTATCAGATTAATACTGCCCGTGTGTGCTTTTTTCACTTGCCATATAGGCTGGGTGCTCGGTTGAGCCACCAGGTAGTTGGCCAAACTTCCGTCACTAGCAGAAGCCACGAGACTTTGGTTGTCAAGGTACTGTAAGTTGATGATCCACTTATCCTTCAGATCCGGTGCCCAATTATACTTTGACAATGCTCTCATATTGATTATATTCTATAATCACCAACCTCAATCTCATCTCTGCTATCACTATATATTTTTTCTGAGATGCTTAAAACTGAAAGAAAAATATCACAAACAAAACAACTGTACTAAACACGTTAACTAAACTACACAAGCGTTCGATTCAATATGAGTAGTGTGGTCAAAAAGAGTACTCATTTCGTGCCCAAGATCCGTAAGAAGCCCTTGAAGCGGAAAGTGGACAAATCAGCCACGCCCGCCGCCCAGTTGACTCCTCCAGCCACGCAGGAGGCCAGCCAAGCTGCCCTTACACAACAAGGAGAAAAGGGACCAGAAATCAGTCAACTTGCGATCGAAGCTCATGGCGTTGAAACCCCTGCGTCCACGCAAGCTGTGGCTGCTGTGCCCACGGCGACGGCAGCCTCTCCATCCACTGCAGAGCCCACCCCAATTAGTTCTACCGAACCGCTAAGCTCATTCAATTTCAAGGTAAAAGAAGCTTCAAAGGCATCGGAGGATGTTGATCCTATAGATTCGCTGAAGAAACCAGAGCTAATATCCAAACCATCTATGGACTCCAAATTAGACTCAAACGAGTCCCAGAATGAGAACTCAGACTCCGACAACGACTTGTTCAAAGAACAAGCACCACCTCGGAAATCGTCCATTCAGCAGCGCCGATTGTCAGGAATCACGCCTATACTCAACAGGAACAGATCGGGATCTGTTTCGTTTTCAAATCACACTGGAGGTGAAGCGAATGTAACGGGAGCAGCCGAGCCCGCCAAAATTGTTATTCCAATAGGGAAGGCAAAGAGAAGAAGGTCTCTGGCACAAAATCGAAACGCTGTAAAGAGAGCCTCTATTATTAAACCTAGTGTCG
This sequence comes from Suhomyces sp. yHMH580, assembly GCA_030580235.1. NCBI lineage: Eukaryota > Fungi > Ascomycota > Pichiomycetes > Serinales > Debaryomycetaceae > Suhomyces > Suhomyces sp. yHMH580. The sequence goes on along the minus strand of JAKTSN010000001.1, from coordinate 695,041 downwards.
ATGTTGCTCCCAAGGAACCTTCTCCAGTCGCGGAAGAGGCCAGTGAATCAACCAGTACTTCTACTAGTGATTTGATTAGCAAGTACGGCGACCGTGAATTCATTGTTGGAATAAACGAAAAGACCTCAAAGCTCACAAAATTCAGGATAAGACCTCCGACGGGCAAGAATGATCCCGATGAAAATTCCGAGATCGAGACGACCAAATTAGCACCCGAAGAACTTGTCACCCGTATCACCAGCACCTCTCAAATTCCCCGAATTATCAAGCCAGAAGAGGAAGCGTTGTATCGTGATATCGGATTGAACTTTAACGAAATGACCATGGCAGATCTATGCAAGCCCACGCTACCAATTGGGAAAGTGAGCTCTAACTACGAGTCTGTGGTGGCAGCCCAAGCGAAAATCGATGAAAGAAAGAGAAAGAGAAGGCAAGATAGAGACGTGGCTCGTCTGGAACGTATTACTCTTGAGGAGTTGGCAATAAGAAACGGAGATACTGAAGAAACTGACGAAGACAGAAAGAAAACACAAAATGAACTACTCAATACCGATCAAGAAGTAACCAGCCTGGGCTTCCAGTTGACGATGGTTGATGGTAAAATCGGGGTCAATGCCGATTCTGCCGTTGTCAGTAGACACAGAAACGTCAACAACAGTAAGTTGGTACGTGAAGAGTCCAATCCGTTTGAAAACCCCATCACCTCGTCCACGTATTCCAAGAGAAAACACACCGACCGTTGGACTCAAGATGAGGTGAAACAATTCTACACTGCCTTGAGTACATTTGGTACCGATTTCTTGTTGATCTCCCAATTGTTCCCCTACAGAAGTCGTAAACAAATCAAGCTGAAGTTCAACTTGGAGGAAAAAAATTACCCGGAAATTATCGAATTGGCTTTAAGAAGAAAGTTGCCTGCCGATTTTGAGCAGTTTTGCCAAGATTCGAAACATAATATCAAGAGCCTTGAGTACTACAATGAAGAATTGAGACAAATCAGAATCAACCATGAAAAGGAGATGGTCGAATTGGCCGAAAAGCAAGAAGCTTCCAAGAAACTTGATGCAGAAGAAAGCAGAAGAAGAGAATTGGAATTGAGAACCGGTTCTAGGTTCAAGACCAGAAAAGAGATGATTGCAGACTTGCGTAAAAACCAACTGGTGGTTGGTTCGCTTGAAAAGAAGCCAGTAGAGGAATCAGTGGAACCACTGCACGCTTAGGCCTTCTAAATAAAGTAGATACAAATTGAAAATTCTATTATTATTACATTAGCTTGACTCATGAGGCTCGGAATTAAGCATCGGCCTAACTTGGACGTGGCAGCGCGTGTTGAGATTGCAATTTGGCTTTCCAAGAATCAGATAATATCACGTGCGAAATACTCTTACGCCAGTCCCGAGTCAACAGCAGGTAAAGTACACCTCGTGGGGTGTCCAAGCTTCTCTTGTGATTACAAAAGGCAGCGAAATGAAACGTTGCTACTTGTAGAGACCTCCGTCAATAGCTCGCTTGGCATTCCCGGTGTCTATATTCCTCTACCCTTCCTTTTAAATAGGACGAGCACGATTATGGTCCCTCGACCTGCACCGCGCAATAATTTTTTATGATTCATTAATATAGATAGAACCCTTCTAGAAAATATATAAGTTAGTAAACAGCTCCTTTTTGTGAAGAAAAACATCCCAGCTACAGCGATATGATCTACATATTTTAAAGCCCATTGATACTTTAACAGAAAACCTAAAAACCCATACAATATGTCCTCGCCCAAAGACTACGTGTTGGAAATCTCACCGTCAGTGGAAGAAAAATCAGTACACTCGTCCAATCTAATCAAGTTTACTGTCAAGCATCGACAAGATGTACTCAGCAAGTCCCGCTTACCTTTACTATTTACCATTGTCGGTATTTTGTTGGGATTATTCGCACAAGTTATCACCATAGACAGTATTTTGAAATTTGACGTGCAGATGTTTAATAGAATATCGACAACACAAGCCATAGGATTCATTCTTTTGATTTCACTAACCATTATCTTGCTTTTAAAGCAATCTCCTGAAGATAGCGTAATTATCATGAAAGATATTGGTGTTCAAACCATTTCGAAGAAGGGCTGGAGGTTTCAAAATACAGTGGAAAATTTCATTCCTTTGACAGATATAATTGATCTAGTCATACATGAAGCTTTTCATAATTACGGCCAGGTAATATTTTATTTGTGCGTCTTGACTAAGCCCAATTCAGTAAGCAAATCAATCAATGACAACATTATAAAAGTGGTGTTTCCCGAGTTTTTACCGAGAAAAGATATTTTACTCCAAGTGTGGAAACTAAGCAGAGACTTGTTATTTGGTGAGACAAGAAGGTACTGGAGAAGAGTTCCAGGCCAAGGCATGAAGCAGATCTAAAAGTATTGGGTTGCAATATAAAAACTGAGGTGTGGCACAAAATCCAAATTTCACTCAATTTTGCACGACTTGATTTTATATCGTCATTAAACTAAAGTAACCACTACATAGTAAGCCGGATCTTTCAGGAAAAGAAGCGATTGACGGAAGTCGGGAACTAATGTACATTTAATGTTAATACACCATACTCATAAAGAAATCACAATGTTCGATTTGGGTGCAAAATAGTTTCTCCAATTTTGTAGAAAAATGGCATATTATTATAAGATCAAGCACTAAATTCGAAAAGTTTGAAATATTCGTGGAATAAAAATTCCAAAAATAAATCAAAAACTCTCGTCCTAGTAAGCGTTCGCCGTAAACTCTCTACGCCGAGATCGTCATCCCTTTAGCGCTCGTCTTCAATCGCCCCACTTATGTGCGCAGGTTGTGTCTTTGTCGGTGCCACGTGAGAGCGCAATCGAAAATCACACAGTAGAGTCTCAGACAGCCTCACCAAATATTAGTGACCAAAATGAGTGAAGGTTGCTACCAAGGAGATTGGGCCAAATTGAAACTTTGAGCTAATGAGACGTTCATATCTTGTAAGACCACGTTGTAGATTCGTAGTAGCTAGTCAATTGAGTCCCCAAGATGCCTACGCAGACGTTTCCTAAACTCAAAAGTGACTCGGTAAATTTCGCAACCTCCTCCCTCACAAACAGCAATTAATGTCACTGCCAAAGAATAAGCTATTTCACATGATTGCTCCAAATTTGGAAATACCTGGAGCAATCCTCGATCGACACGCAGTATATATAGAATGGGAAAGTCCTAACTAGCACGCGTTTACCTATCTAATACCAATTGATTTGATATAAACAATAATGTCTGGAGCTAAATACTTATTAGGAACTGCCGCCTTGGTTGGTGGTGTCTACTACTACGACAAAAACGTGCAACCACTTTTCCCAAAGCAACAACAACAAATTCGCCACGAAGTGAAGAAAGCTGACAATGGTGACTTGGCCAAGAAGTTGAGTAATTCAATTGATGATACCAAGAGGGATCTTAGCAAGAAGGGCCAAGAATTGAGTGACCAATTCAAGGAATCTACCTTATACAAGAAGACCGTTGAAACCACCGACGCATTTGAGGACAAGTACAGAGGAAATTTCAAGCCTGCCGAAGAAAAGTCCTTTTTGGCCAGAGGCGTTGATAAATACATCGATGCTGTGAATTCTGTTGGTGGAGCTAACAAGACCACCACCAATTACTCCAGTATGTCTCCTGACAAGGAAGTGAAAGAGAAGTCATGGTTTGGTGACTGGTTCAAAAAGGAGGATGATACTCTTAACCAAAAGATTGACGGAGCCAAGGATGATGCTAAGAACAAGAAAGATGAATGGTTGAGTTGGGGATCTAAAAAACAGGATGAGGCTTCCAAGAAGATTGAACAGGCAAAGAAGGATGCCGAAGCCGAAAAGAACTCCTGGTCTAACTGGGGATCCAAGAAACTGGATGAAGCTTCTAAAAAATTAGAGCAAGCAAAGAAGAACGCCGAAGCAGAAAAGAACTCTTGGGCCAATTGGGGTTCCAAGAAGGCCGATGAAGTTGAAGCCAATGCTCAACAAGCTAAGAAGGATGCTGAAAAGACCAAGGATTCATGGTTGAACTGGGGATCCAAGAAGACTGACGAGGCCAGTGCCAAGTCTAAGGAATTGAAGAATGAAGCTGACAACAAAGCCCAGTCGTTGACAAACTGGGGATCTAAGAAGACTGACGAAACATCTAAAGAATTCTCCAACGCATACGAAGACGGTAAGAAAGAACTCAACAAGCAAGCTTCCAAGTTGCAATCCGGCTTAGAAGATACTAAAGACAGCTTGTCAGCAAGTTTCCAAGAAGGTAAGAACGTTGCCATCAGAAACTACGAAGAAGCTAAGGCCAAGGTCGATGACTTGACCTCCAAATTCGCTCAATCTACCGAGCCAAACAAGGAAAAGAAGTTGAAACAAGCAAAGTTGGACTTGAACAGCTCCCTTTCCAACTTGAAGTCATATGGGGATGATGTATACAACGAAATCGCCCTGAAGTTTAAGTAATCGTAGGCATATCAATATAAACCAAAGAAGTTAGTTTTATAGCTGCAAATCAAAATTTTTTAACGTGAAGTTGCAAAAAAGTAGTCCGCTTAGTATGCAGGAGTCCAACCTGGAAAACCACGGCTTTTTTAAATTCTAGTAGATTTAAATTGGCGAGTCGTGAGTTAGCAGCATAGGTAATGATACCGAGGAGGCTCTTACATTTTAAAACTGTACCCAAGTTGTACTGTAGCAACGTGGAATCTTTTAAATATACCAAAGATGTACCAACGCATGAAGTTCTCACGAAGCTCAACTATATTAGCCACCCCAAAGCGGGATTGGTAAACTGGTTACAAGCAGGATTGAGCATGAATCGGAAAGTTGGCAATATTGTGAGAAAGCGAATGGAAGAAATAGGGTTTGAAGAACTCAGTCTCAGTGCCTTATCACACAATTCATCATGGAAAAAGACTGGTAGGTCAGAAAATCAAGAGCTATTCAAGATCAAAGACGAAGATTTCATATTGGCTCCTACAGCCGAGGAAGAAATAACCAATCATGCAAAACAAAGTATTTCCAGCTACAAGAACCTTCCTTTATTATTGTATCAGATAACTCCGAAGTATAGAAATGAAAAAAGGCCCAGAAGCGGGTTACTTCGCGGTAAAGAGTTTATAATGAAAGACGCATACTCGTTCGATATCGACGAGAAGCATGCAATGATAACCTATGACAAAGTAATCGGCGCCTATACCAATATATTTAAAGATTTAAAGGTACCATTTGCAAAGGCAGCTGCTGACTCTGGTGATATCGGAGGATCACTTAGTCACGAGTGGCATTACTTGCACGAGAGTGGTGAAGATATTGTATTCAAGTGTGATAGCTGTGACAGCATCTCAAACATGGAGAAAACGCTTTCATATCCTCAAGAAGAGCCCAGCGATGGTGGCACTGTTTCAGTAAGATATTTCATGACATCTGACAAGTCAACGTTGGTCTGTGCTTATTATCCTTGCGACCGTGAGGTTCAAGCCAACTTCGTAAAAAATGAAGTGCCCGATTTGGACATGGGTGCTACTGATCAGAACGCTATATTAAAGGAGTTTTCCGACGAAGATACGTTGATATCCAAGAAGATTTTACGCATCATGGATTCTCGGCTCAATTCCAGATCCAATTTTCCCGACTTCCCTATTTCGTTCATTAATCGTTCATTAATCACCACCCTTTCAGACATCCCTATTGTGTCGGCCAAAGAAAACGAGATCTGTTACGAGTGTGAAGAAGGAACCTTACACGGGCATAAAGCTATTGAGATTGGCCACACGTTTTATTTGGGTGACAAATATAGCAAGCCTCTCGAGTGTACTGTAGAAGTGCCAGTGAAATCCTCAGGTAAGACTGAAAAGAGGAACTTAATGATGGGGTGCTACGGTATAGGAGTCAGCAGAATTATTGCAGCGATAGGAGAGATCAATCGTGACGATGTCGGATTGAGGTGGCCTAAGGATATAGCACCATGGACAGTGACAGTGGTGGAAGGCGGGAAGGGTGCAGAGTACGAAGAGTTTTATGGTGCATTGGAAAATAACAGTATAGATTATAGACTCGACGATCGTGATCAAGTCAGGTTAGGTGGGAAGATCAAGCAGTCAAACATGATGGGTATACCATTGACGGTTATTCTAGGCAAGAAGTATCCCATGGTTGAGATTGAAATCAGAGGTAAAAGGTATGGCCAGACATTGGAGTGGAAAAAGCTTTACCAAAACAAAGACTTCGAATGGGAAGTGGAGTATGACGGAGATTCAGACGTCAAGCATTATGTACATAAAGACGGAGTTGCTACCGTAATCAAAAGCTTGTTAGTAGATATGTAACAAAATCATTATATTGAGAACCTATAGTTGAATAAAACAGAGAACGAGATTACCCTTTTTGTCATTTAAATGTAAGCAGCATTCCTGATCTGCGTTTTTTGAAAGGGATAATTAGGTGAACTTACCAGTAATTTTGGCGAAAACGTGTAAGATGATGACAGAGAAGATAAAACCCACAGCCAAAAATAACACAACCAAAGGATCGACTCTCAAACCTTGGGCTTCATCTGTGAAAATCTTCATCATAGTAGATGAAGATCCACCCGCACCGGCAGAACGGGTGGATAATGGCAATGAGCTAGAAGATTGGGCCTTCTTTTCGGAGGTGTTCTTTCTCTTGACTGCACTTCTTAAACCACCTGGAGCTGACGACTATCAGTTAGTTAATGACCACCGGGCTGGAGGAAAATCATGCAGAACATGACAAATCAACATGGCAAAGACGATTATCATGCGTCTCCCACCTGATTTCCACTATTCCACTCGTATTGTACATACCATTATGGATATTATATATAAGTGCTAACACGTATCAAATCGTTGAAAATTTCAGCCTCACTCCGACGAGTGCACGCCAACGACACCAAGGATAAAGTCGCGAGGATTTAGCGGGCGAACAAATGTACGCACAAATGTACGCACAAAATCGGGCACAAATACGGCGGTGGCAGGAAGGATCGGAGGACGCGGAGGGAATTTTTTCTCTCGGCGGGAAGTGCAGACGAGCAGTCACACGTGATGTCGCCACGACACAGCCAGGCGGCGTACTGTAGCACGGAAAACACTCAACGTAACTTTTAATTTTATTCGATCAAAAGAGGTTGTGAATTGACCGTTGATATAGTTTGATATAATCGGCAATGGACTTAAGAAATTTGTCATCTACCCCTAATCAGATTGATTCTGTCATGCAGCGTCGGCCGTCGTTATCTTCATTATCGTCGACGTCTGGGTATGCGTCGTCGAGTTATGGCGGTAACCAAGGAAACGCCAACACCAACGCTAGTGCTAATGGAAATGGAAACAACGCCAATGGCTCTAGCGGAGGCGGCAACACTCCTCAGCTCACGAATCAAAGATTAACTTCCACCTCGAGAAACAACCTTGCCTTGCAAAACTCGTGGTTGCACCATCAAACCACTTCCAACACTGGTGGATTGAGTCTGCCTGCCACCAACGTGGGTCCTTGGGTCGAGCAACAGCAACAGCAGCAGCAATCTACTTTGAACAACATGGATAACAAGGTAATAGAATCCAGGTTACAGAAGGATAAAGCCCCATCGATTTCGAACACCTCCCAAGCACCTTCCAATAGCTCTATTGATGGTGACGCCAAGGACACCAACGATGTTCTTGATAATGATAATGATATTGACGACGACAATGACGACGACGAAGATGACGAAGACGATGACGATGATGAATTGATCCCAACTGCTATTGTGATCAAAAACATTCCGTTTGCAATTAAAAAAGAACAATTGTTGGATGTTATGACCAAATTAAATCTTCCCTTACCTTACGCCTTCAACTATCATTTTGATAACGGTGTATTTAGAGGTTTGGCATTTGCCAATTTCACTTCTACGGATGAAACATCCATGGTGGTAAACCAATTGAACGGCCGTGAAATCGGCGGCAGAAAATTGAGAGTCGAATACAAAAAGATGCTCCCGCTTCAAGAAAGAGAAAGAATCGAACGGGAAAAGAGGGAAAAGAGAGGTCAGTTGGAAGAACAACATCGTTCCAATTCAAACGCATCTCTTGCTTCCTTATTATCTGCCGCCTCTACAACTGCCGCTACCAAAAACTTAAGCATTACTGGTACCAATCCGGCAAGTACCACTGAAAGATTTTTTGTTACTTTTCCTTTCAACTCCAGCCCCCCCAGTGTTCCGATCGATCTGAACTTCAACGATCCAGAAACCTTGGAATTGTACACTCAGTTGGTTTTATATAGAGATGATGTCACTAAATCTATTTTTGAGTTGGCAGTCACGCCTGCTAATCTTAGCAATGCTCAAAGAAAAGTGTTGTCGGTATTGTGTCAATTTTTGAACTTATTGGAGTTGTTTGATAACGGATTGATTATTATTAGAAGAAAGCCGGGCCATATTCCCCACTTGGTATCTCAACAGCAAAGTTTAATTTCTCAAGGTCTGCAACAGCCTATTTCCTCATCCCAAAATCAAACTCCAGCCCAGAACCAAGCTCAGTCTCAAAACTCATTACAACAGCTACCATCTCATTCCTCATCGATGTTGAATTTAAACCAACTTGGTAACCAATTGGGCCAGATGGGCTCTCAGACCCATCCTGAATTGTTGAGATCTCAATCACAATCCGCATTGCCTCTACCAAGATTGAGACAACAGGCTTCAACCCCTATTCAGCAAAACTTCCCGCAATACCAACCAAATGGTCAAGCTCAACAGTCGGGGCACTCTCAAAAGCAACACCTTCCTCCTCAGCAGTCAAGACCTTATGGGCAACAGTACAATATGTACCAGCAGCAACATCATCAACCACTTCTGCACCACCAACAACATTCACACCAACACCAAAATCAACACCAGCAAGGACAACAGACAGGGCCTGCTCCTCAAATTCTCAATGGTCTTAGTTCTACTTCCCAAGTTGTTACTCCAACTATGGGCTCAAGTGCTGCTTCTTTATTGAGATCGTCGAACAACAGATCGTACGTTGATATTAGGTCCACCCCCCCATTGAACAGCTCTTATCAAAACCAAGCTCCATTGCAACAAAGTTCTACCACTAGCTCCCCAACTCCCCAACATCATCATAGTCATAGCCATGGTCATGGAGCCCACCCAGCTCAGCACTTCTTCCAACCATCAAACACCAACTCGCAACCCCAAACCCCAATGGCTAACAGCGACATATCCTCTAGATTTCAACCGTTTGGTCAGCATGCCCATTTGACTGGTAGCTTCACTTCTTTACAGCAAAATGCACCAGTCTCTGGAAGTCAGTTAGAAGAATTTGGCAACAACACCACATCAGCCTCCAATACTCCAGGTGGCAATGATAGATTATCTTCCAAATTCAATACCTTGAACTTGGCCAACAATGCTTTTGACGGTTCAAATTCTGGTATATGGGGTCCAAAATAGGCTAGCGCTGTCATCTCAATTCTGATAACTCGTCTGATCTGCTCAAACGAGTATCTATCGCATGGAAATTTAGAGTTTAGAATCCTAAAAATGTAAAAAAAAAAAATACCAGAGGCATGAAAGATATATTATTGGTATTGCATTCAATATTATACGCCTACGTCTCCTATATTTCTCACCCTAGTTTATGATTATGTGTTATGATTATGATTATAAAAGCGGTTTTGTTGCATATCAGAATTACAATGAACCATTAGCAAAACCGCTAATTTTTTGAGCATATCTCCTGCGATGTTTATACAGTTGCTCTTTATTAAAACAAATAACAATTTCTACATTTCATTATTAGGTGTCACGATACACAATAAACCTCGTTAGATCAAGAAAGCACGTGACAAGCCACAAGGGGCCACATCATGTGGCCCCGGCTGGGGTTGCCAATTTACCTCACGAGGCTGATTTCAGGGTTCGTGGGGGTACTGTGGTGGGCATCGCATATGGTCGAAATTAAAACGAGAGTATCTTGGACTTTATTTTTCTCTAAGAAGAAACGTCTCGACGGTCTAGATGAACCTCGATGTTTGGTCCATCTAATGGCTATCGTTTCAAATCGTAAAAACGTGACTAATTGCAACGTAATTCGACAAAAGCGCGATTATTACTACCTGTTAAAAAGTTGATCATTCAGATCAAACATAATTACACTAGTGTAGAAAAGAGGGTAATGTGATGGCGAGGAAGTGAACCTGGTGCAAGAGCCAAACGTTAATCACTTTAAGCTAAATCAATATAGGATGCCGCTAAGGGGCGAGCGCGAGGCAGTCTACCGATGCCACAAAATAGAACGGACATGACAGAACCATGACATCTCCGTCAATACGGCAAGTAAGGTTTATTTTCGCTAGTAGTAACATACAAACTCTAATAGATAGTAACTTTCTTTTTTCCTAGCGCCGAAGAAGCCAAATCGATATCGCGATTTTCCGGCCAGTCCCTCGCTAAATCCAACAGCCTCATTTTTTTTTTTTGCTGAAGGCGACTTTTACAAGGTAAAAAAAAAAGTCATAGTTTCTGAAGATAAAATCGGGCAGCCAACTGTCAGAACAATATTGAAGGAAACATAATATGGGTCAAATTCTTTCACAACCAGTCACTGAGAAGAGCAGTGAAAAAGATGGCGATAAGTTTTTAGCTTATGGTTTGTCTTCAATGCAAGGATGGAGAATCAACATGGAGGATGCCCATGCTACTATTTTAGAGATGTCCAAGTCTGGAGAATCAGATGATGGGGACAAGGCCAAAAATAAAGATAAGGTTGCCCCCGAAGATCATGTCGCCTTTTTCGGTGTTTATGATGGACACGGTGGAGAAAAAGCTGCCATCTTCACTGGAGAGAACTTACATGAGATTATCAAAGAAACGGAAGCTTTCCAAAAGAAAGATTACACAAATGCTCTTAAAGAAGGGTTCTTGAACTGTGACCAGAGTATTTTACAGGATTCGGGCATGAAAGATGACGATAGTGGGTGTGCAGCCACTTCAGCGATCATAACATCAAAGCAGATCTTCTGTGGTAACGCAGGTGACTCGAGAACTATCATGTCCATTAATGGTTACGCCAAAGCTTTATCGTATGACCATAAGCCAAGCAATGAAGGGGAGAAAACCAGGATCTGTTCCGCTGGTGGTTATGTCGATATGGGAAGAGTCAATGGTAACTTGGCATTGTCTCGTGGTATTGGTGATTTTGAATTCAAGAAGAACATTGATTTACCTGCCGAAGAGCAAATAGTCACCTGCTATCCAGATGTGATACTACACAATATAGACTACTCCACGGACGAGTTTGTTGTGCTCGCTTGTGATGGTATCTGGGACTGTTTAACATCCCAAAAGTGTGTTGAATGTATAAGACTGAAGTTGAGCGAAGGCTATGAGTTAACAGCCATTTCCGAAGCTGTCATGGATTTGTGCTGTGCTCCAACCTCTGACGGTTCAGGTATTGGTTGCGACAACATGTCTATTGTTATAGTTGCTTTGTTGGACTATGAAAATGGCGAAACTATCGATCAATGGTACAAGAAGATGAAGAATAGAATCGAACAAGCACAGAAGGATCCTTATTCGAGAGAATTTGGACCAATCTCCAACGATTTTAATGAAATTTACAAAGAAATGTATGGTGAACACTACGATTTGAATCAACAGACCCAAAGATATTCTGGCGAAGGATCAAAGGCTTCAAACGGAGCTTCAATTTTTGGAAGACGTGGTTATGACGACGATCACGAAGGTGAAGCATTTGAAGGCGGAGAAGCCGATGAAGAAAATGGCGATCTTACAGCAGGTAACGGAGCCATTTCTCTTCAAAAGCTCTTGGCCAGCAATGCTATCACTAATGAAAATGGCGTAATCTACTTGGACACGTCTTCCGCGCAATCGTTATTAGCACACTTTGGAATGTCCGAAGAGGGCGATGAAGAAGGCGACGATGCCGAAAATGAGAAACGTATTGAAGAACAAGAAGACGACGAAGAGGATGGAGAGGAAGAAGAAGAAGAAGAAGAAGTAAAAGCCACCAAGGAAGAATCCAAATAAGCCAACAATGCGTTAACAATACTGATTTATATATCTGAACTCTGTGGAGGTTGTATGTTGTTAAACTGACTGAATTGTGCTGTACTATTACAGTAGAGTCATTATTGAAATGTTTATCATAGCTTATGTGACTCGGCACTAATTATCTGAAAGTTTCTATAGGTTCCGGGGACCGCTAAAACCTTTCGCATTCCTGAAACTTCAACACCACGGGCTTCTTGATCGAGTTAAAAATGTTGTTTTCGCATGTTTTGATTTGTTTTCTTCTCCCTCTCTCTTTCAAATTGCTACTTGTTATGACCCTATCATTTTTTCATTTTAAAATGCCACTTGACTACAAGATTCCTTTTCTATTTACTGTTAGATTCATTTGCTTTACCGTTCTTTCTGCTTTTTATCTAATATAACGAAGAATTCTGACTGATGTAGGTAGTGGGTACGTATATATACCTATATTTGGTTGGACTATTCAAGTCAAGGCTACAAATGTGTTCAGCAAAGTGAATCTGATTGTTATGGTGTCCGAAGATCAGGGACGAGAGGACGGATAACTTGCGTATGGAACAAAAATAGTCGAGTTTTCAATCGATCATTAAATTTTATAGGTAAAGATGGCAACTGAAGATAATCAGAGCCACCTTTACGTCTTTTAATTGTCAGTTATAGCTATTTTCGAGAATCCATAGTAATATACTTGACTATTTTTTTCATCGAAACATCGCGTTTATCAACGAAAAAATAGCTTCACACTATAAACAGTGTACACACTATAGAAGACAACAAAAGCAGGGTGTTTGGGAAAAGTAGGCCAAATTACCAGCTCTATATCCGAGAGCAACCCAGGAGAGGCATAAATAACTAAATCATAGTACAAAACGTGGACCTAACCAACTTAGCCAGTATATTTGTAATCACAAGAACACGGCCTACTACTATCATCGAGCCTCTATAGCTGGCCTCAGATCTAGTTGCATTGCAAGACATGGAAAAAGAATGAGTGATAAGCTACTTAAACAACTAGAGATCTCTGATAACAAAATCTACTCCGATGTATCGAAGACGCAGGCTCGCTCGCAAAGAAGAAAGTTGACTTCCACTACATACTCTATCAAACAATTATTAGAAAATAGCATGCTCCCAGATGATGGATACGACGTTGATTTAGATGATATAGTGCCGAAGCGCCAAAACAGAGACAATTCGACATATTTCAAAATACGAAACGGGCATTCATCCGAGCAATTGATTGTCAAGCTCAAGTATAACACTAAACGACTAGCCAAGTTGAAAGAGCCAGTCAGGAAGGAATTACCGTACCGAGGTATACTTCCATTTCCTGACTGTATAATCAGTGACACCGATCCAACGAATTCAGACCGGGTGTTGTTTGATAAACTTTTAAAGTCAGGTGAGAAATTGAGATCTCAAATCAACTTAAATCAGAATTCATATTACGAGCTTACCGAAAAAAACAATAATCTAGAGACTGACATAGATAGTCTGACTGGATCAGGACATGTATTGGGAGAAACTCCCCAGTCACAAATCAAACAGATTGTCTTTCGTGACTACATCATCGATACATGGTACAAATCACCCTATCCCGAGGAATATTCACAGTCCCAAGTCATATATATATGTGAGCATTGTCTCAAGTATATGAATTCGCCCATATCCTACGAACGTCATCAATTCAAAAACTGTAACTTATCCAACAACCACCCCCCAGGAATCGAAATCTATCGAGATCTAAACTCTAGAGTGCTGATTTGGGAGGTCGACGGAAGGAAAAACATCAACTATTGTCAGAATTTGTGTCTTTTGGCCAAACTCTTTCTAAATTCCAAGACATTGTACTATGATGTTGAGCCCTTCATCTTTTATATCCTCACCGAAATCGACCCGTGCAACAGCTCCAAGTATCACTTTGTGGGATATTTCTCTAAGGAAAAGTTGAACAATTCGGATTATAACGTGTCATGTATATTGACGCTTCCAATTTATCAAAGAAAGGGGTATGGCTCTCTTCTTATCGATTTCAGCTACTTATTGAGTAGGAATGAGTTCAAATTCGGGACCCCGGAGAAACCACTTAGTGACTTGGGCTTGCTAAGCTATAGAAATTACTGGCGAATTAATGTAGCATACAAAATACGGCAACTATACGATATGTTTCTAAAAGACGATCCTAACGCGTACACCTCAATATCAATTGAAACAATATCCAAGCTTACTGGTATGATAACTTCGGACGTTATTGTTGGGTTGGAGCAGTTGGACTCACTTATAAAGTACCCCGATTCCATTACTTATGGAATTTCGATTGATCTCGCTAAAGTCGACAAAGAGATCGCTTATTGGGAATCGAAACAGTACACAAAGCTAGACTATTCCAAGCTACTTTGGAAACCCATGTTATTTGGTCCTTCTGGTGGTATAAATTCGGTCCCAAACATGCCAATTCAACCTTCAGTTTTGGGAGTATCAAAGTCAAACACCCAATTCACTCCTACTTTCAATAGTATTGCTCTGATTATCGGGTTCTTGAAGGATGACATCAACAATCCGTATACTTTTGAAGAAGAGGCATTGAAGGAAATCGAGCTTTACAGAAATTTAGGACCTAAGACTTCCGACGAAGTCAACAATGAAGACAATTACGTGGTATGTCGGCCAGGAGGAAATTATAGCGACCAGAAAAAATTTCCTATCAGACAAAGCAATGAAGTAAAGCGGGATTTACAGCAAAATGATGAGGAAGACGAAGAAGAAGACGAAGATGATAATGATAGCGAAGCAGAGCCAGAAATCGAGGTGGATTCTGAAGAATTTGAAGAGCTCGAAGACGGAGACGAAGGCGATGTCAATTCCGATATCGAGAACATATCTTCAGAGGGAAACGACGTGTTAGAAGCAGATGAGCCTGAAGTGACTGTTAGACCAAGAGTCAGAAAGTCAGGCACAGCTCCACCTTCCGTATCACCTCGGAGATTCAGAGACAGTACGGTTGATACTGCGAGTGCAAGAAGCACGAGAAAACTGGGCAAAGCTATGGAAGAGGCATCACCTCGAAAACTAAGAGCGAGAAGTGAGCAACCAGCTCCAGTACGGCGGTCATCCCGAATTCGAGATTAATAGAAATCTATCAAAATATGTATTCTACGTAATGTAAATGTACTATAAGGTTTGTTAACCGTTTCAAAAAATAAACTTAGTTGCCAAACAAAGTACACGAGTTGTTGTAGACCGTATCAATGAAGTGTTCAATCTCTTGCTCAGTACGATATCCATAAAGACCACACATAATCTCAGCTACCTGCCCCACAAAAACCGGTTCGTTTCTCGACTTTATTAAAGGATATGCAAAGGTACCGATGGAAAAGTCCAACGACTCGGGGTCAGGATGGTTTTCCGTTAGTTTTTGCACGATCGAAGCATGTTTGTCAAAATTCTCTTTTTTGATACTAGGAAAAGGCAACATCTCGTCAAACTTTATCGCGGCAGGTTTCTTCAGAATTGCCCTGCTTGTCTTGATAGTCTCGTTAATTTCGTCTCTAGTAGATTCTTGCATTTCAACCTCTGGAAAGTACTTGTTGGGATACTCCGTAACGTACTTGTAGCTAGCATGGCTCTTTCTTACTTCACACCACGGAGCGTCTGTTTCAATTATCAATTTGTCTTGTGGTATCAAAGCAGCCACATCCAAGTTTTCTTGGGTTTTCAATGAGCATCCATTGACACTGATAAAGAACCCCAAATCAAGCAACTTGGTCAATTCGTCCTTGGTTCCTGTGAATGAGTGAACCACTCCCTTGGTGACAGTGCCGTTGTCTACAAATGGTTTTATCACAGATATGAAGTCGTCACAAGCACTTCTCATGTGAAGAAACAACAGGAGTTCGAGGTTCTTCAAGGTGGAATAAAGCTCAAGCTGTTTCTTGAACATGCTCAACTGCTGGGCTTTGGATGAATAGTGAAGACGGTCATAATCGAGTCCGATTTCACCAAATGCCTTGACATAGCCTTTGGAATGGCCCTCTATTATAACGTTCTTGAGCTGGAGCAATTTTTGGTCTAGCTCGGGAATCAAGGTTTCAGTGTATGCTTCATTCTCAGGATCCTTGCAATAGAACTCTTGGGCTACCGAACAAGGATGTACACCTGCCGTAGAAGTGAAGGTCAGAGGGTACTGGTCACAGAGCAGAAGGTGATCTTGACTTTCTTTGATAGTGGATGCGGTGATCATCATTTTGTTCACATTGAAGACCTTGGCTCTGGCCACGATTTGGTCGATATCCGATGGGTGTCGTTGGGTGGCAGAGCCATGGTAGTAGCCTTGAAACATGGCATCTGAGAAGTTGACGCCGATGTCAAAGTAGCGAGGCTTCCATGTAGTTGAGGACATTTTAAGCAAGCTGAAAGTCTTGTTCATCAATAAAACTGAATAATCTCGCAGCCTCAAAGTGAAAAATTATTTATATCGTTAGTGAAACCTCAAAATGGCTGATATAGACAAGACGTTGTCGTTGCAAGAAGGGTCTTTGGCACGGGATAATGAGATCGAGCGTATTTTGGGGTGTGAAGCAGGGGATCATTTCGCTATTCTCGACATTGACCCCAGAATCGACCCCACAGAGAGAGCCAGTGTGATCAAGAAGACATATCGAAAGAAATCGCTATTGATACACCCAGACAAAACAGACAACAGCAATGCGCCCGAAGCTTTTGACAGATTGAAGAAAGCCGAGTCGGTTTTATCTACCGAAGAAGACAACGACAATGCCATGTGGCACGACAAGACTCGCTTGATAGCCATCTACGAAGACGTAAGCAAGAAAAAGACCGAGATAAGCCAGATTCGAACGGCAGTGGCTGCAATCTTGCGGGAGGTGTTGAGACAGCAAGAGATTGACAGATTGTACCAGCAGAGACAGCAGGTACAAAAGCAAGAGGAAGAGAAGCGCGAGCAGCTCCAGCGCCAGCGCGAGACTCAGGCCAAGCACGTATGGGAAGATGAAAGGGACGTGCGAGTCAAGAGCTGGCGAGACTACAACCATAAAGTGGAAAAGAAAAAGAAGAAAAAGAAGAAACCCAGCGTTTTAGCTTAATCTGCTGGCGGAGAAATAGAAAACATACTGTCTCTCGAAGAGGAACGGTATCATCAATAATATACACTGTGCATATCATTCATAATAGCCCACCCTATAAGTGAGTAATAATACTCAAATGAATTGTTAAGGATGTAGGCATTACAATCATGAGCACCCCCATTGACTGTTGCTTCGGCTTCTCGGCCACTTGCTGCTCGCAACTCTTATCTCGTGCTCCTCTCATTTTTTGCACCCTCTATTGCATCTTTTTTTGCATCTTACTCATATTTCAATTTTTCAGACGAGAGTACATCACGACGAAATGGTTCAGTCTTCGTATGGTCTGTTGTTTACGTTAGGACTAGTTCTGTTTGCCACAGGCTACTACTTGCGTCAATGCTTGATCAAGCCTTCACGCACGAAAGCTTCGGACTCCTTTGATAAAGCTTCAGACTCGTCTGCTGAGAGTGATGAGGAGTGTGAGTCCGATGACGAGGGCATCGACATCGATTCAACCCCACTAAATGAGATTCCTGGTGAAGTCCGTATGACATTGGTGGTGCGTCAAGACTTGAAGATGGGAAAGGGCAAGGCCGCTGCCCAGTGTCTGCATGCAACACTTGCTTTGTACAAGAAAATCACCAATCCTGAATCGGAAGCCTACAACCCAGAGATGGTCTCAAGATGGGAATACGGCAATGGACAGGCCAAAATCACATTGCAGGTACCCAATGAAGAGGAAATGGACACGTTGTTTGCCCAGGCTATCTCGTTAGGAATCAATGCATACATTGTTCATGATGCCGGCAGAACCCAGATCGCTCCCAATAGTGCCACGGTTTTGGGATTGGGCCCGGCACCCAAGTTGGTGATGGACCAGATTACCAGCAATTTGAAACTATACTAGGGGTCATAGTATCCCAACGAATATTATTATTATATTAATACAGTAAACTAAATACGATAGAACTGAATTGTATGTGCTTACTTCTATGTCAATCTTTTGCGAATAGAGTCGCCAACAGCTAGCGGGTTCACAGCTGAACTGGCTCTTCTTTTTCTTCTTTTGCGTGCCTGTATAGATTCGTCCACATCAACCAATACGTCGTCGTCGTCGTCGTCCTCCTCATCGTGATCTTCGTCTTCGTCTTCACTCACATCGATGCCTCCTATCACGTCATCAACATCGTCGTAGAAATCGTCCACGTCATCCAAGCCTATCGACGATTGTCTTCTTCTTCGGCTGCCTCTCGACGTGGAAGCACGGTGGCCGTTTCTCAATCTCTCCAAGTGGTCGATTCGGGACCAGATTTCTCCCTCTGTTCTTTGGGGCAATAGAATCGAGAGCTCGGCAAACGAGAGTTCTCGGTTTCTGCGGTTGATAAGCAACTCATCTTCTTCCATCGACCACGGGATCTTGAACACAGGCGAGTTGGTGTTATCGCTGTTTTTGGTGGCCTTAAATTTGTTCCTGATGGCAGACTTGCTAGGCTTTGAAGCGGACGTAGTGCTTGTTTCGGGCCGTTTCTTTTCGATATTCAAGGGTTCTTCTTCTTTCTTCTCTGCATTGTGAGGGATAACTACTGACCCTGACCGCGAGTAGTATCCCGTTCCGGTACCGACCACCAGTCCGTTTCTCAAGCTAGAAACAGTGGTGGAGTGCTGGATACCTCCGGGACCACTGATACTAGGGTTTCTCGAAGGCCCACTAATACTACTGCCTCCGCCAAACAATATTGGCAAGTGCGCCAAGGCATTATTATTCAGCTGGTGGTGCGGAATATTCATAGATTTGGAGGGCAATGAAGAAACCGATGATCTGGTGAGCGATATGGAGTTTCTATCATCTCTAACAATTTGAATAATGGAGTTATTATGGTTGGAAGGATGTGCGGGACCCGTCGCGTGATGGGATGGACCACTAGTGCTGGCGCGGCCGTGGGATGCGGAGTTTCTGGGCGTTATGGAGTGCGGTGTGTGAGGATGAGGCTGATTATGAGGTAGGTTCATGGTTGGATCTATGGAGATGTCGGCATAGTAACCACCTCCGGCTGTTCCTGGGGCATTGTTGTGGGATTGGGGGTCCAACGAGACCTCGGATTTGGGTGATTCGTATGTACTATGGTTTAAATGGTTGGGAGGTCCGGTCATTCCAGGCGAGTTTATACTTGGAGTGGAAGGGTTCGTATGGTAGTTTGGCACCGGGCTCGATATATTAGATGGTGTTTTAGACAATGCGTTTAGCCCGGCCAACGCATTGGAAATGTTGTTGTCGTAGCCCGTGAAAGTGGCATTCGATATGGGAGAATACGCGGCCGGAAAACTGGGCGTGGTTGAAAGCTCCGATTTGAAGTTATTTATGGACTTTTTAGGTTTCTTGATGGTGCTTGAAGAAGGTGGCTTCGAATTGGAGTCCCCGCACGTGGAAGGTGCTGACTTGGGTGGGTTCTTAAGGTTTCCTGACTTGAGTCTTCGCCACCTAAATTGACAGGCGTTGGGGGTACGGTTTGTAAAATTGCTAGCGATTTCCTTCCAGCCCAATTTCTGCAGGTCTTTGAGGTGCATAAGCAAGATGTCGTCTTCTGCATCCCAAGAAGTAGGTGTTCTGGAGTAGTTTTTCGACCCCAGTGATGGTGATGCCGCAGATGAGGCCCCTGTAGGACTGTCCATGGGACTGCCAGCAGCAGTGCTAGAGACGGGTGTGGTGTTTTCCTCCATAACTAGATGAGTAGCCACGAGTAGATAATGTTGCTAGTTCAATTTTGTAAGTATGCACGAGGTAACTAGACGTGTCCCACCGGTACACTCTGGCATGTCATATGATGATCATCGTCGGCCTCGACGACCAATCGACTGCGACTCGCAGTCATGTGACGTCGATTAGCGAGCGCTCCGCTTTAGCTTAGACATAGACTACAATAGGAAGTAAAGCAAGAATGAATACGTGTATTATTTAGAGTTGGCCTACTTTAGCGGCCCAAACTTTTTCAGCCTCGACAATGGTGTTGTTGTTGGCCATCATTTTGTTCATAGTTTCCACGTACTCGTCGTACTCGTCGCTATCAAAAACAATGCCTCCCCCGGCTTGTAAGTACGCCACACCGTCTTTATACACCATGGTTCTCAAAGCTATACAGGTATCCATGGTCTTACCATCGTAGCCCCAGTGGCCCACGGCTCCGGCGTAAACCCCTCTCTTTTCTTTTTCAAGCTCCCCAATGAGCTCCATCGCCTTGACTTTGGGCGCTCCACTAACGGTACCGGCAGGGAAGATGGACCTGAAGGCATCGAACCGTGTTTTGTCGGGTCTAAGGGTACCGCTTACTTCCGAAACAAGGTGCATCACGTGGGAGAACCGTTCTATAGTTAGAAGACGGTCGACGCTGTTGGAGGTTGGTTCGCAGACACGGTTGACGTCATTACGGGCCAAGTCCACCAACATGATATGTTCAGCTCTGTCTTTCAAACTGGCTCTCAAAGTAGCAACGTTGGCCTCGTCCTCTTCGCTGGTCTTACCTCTTTGGATTGTGCCGGCAATAGGATGCGTAATGACCTTGCCTTTTTTGTCCGACAGAACCAACAATTCTGGCGAAGCCCCAATAATTTCAAAGTCCACCAAGTCGATGTAGAACAAGTAGGGTGAAGGGTTGGCCGATCTCAAGTGACGGTAGATGTTGAACGGGTGTAGCGACGTAGGTCTGGCTACTCTTTGCGATGGCACCGCCTGTATAATGTCTCCCTTCAATATGTGTTTCTTCAACGTGGATACATGGTTTTCGTAACCTTGCTGACCGATGTTCGATGTAAATGTTTGTCCCAACTTAATAGGAGGCTGTATAGGGCTGATATCCTCGGGCGAAATGGTGGTGGAATTCAAAATACTTTCCACATCCTCGATTTGTTGCAATGCATTTTGGTAGTTGGAGTCTACGTCCTCGGCGTTGGCACCGGTTACTGCAACGTTGTTGATGATTTGAAACCTCTGATACACGTGGTCAAACACAACCAACAAGTCGCTTAACATCAATACCGCTTCGGGAACCTTCAACACATCTTTGAGCGGTCTTTTTGTCTTGGGCTCAAAGTACTTGATACAGTCATACGAGACGTATCCCACGACACCTCCACTGAACTTGGGGAGCCCCGGCAATTGTGCTTGGTTGTAACCGTTCAATTCATTCTCTAAAATAGTGATGGGGTCCACGTCACAGAATTCTTTGGCAAAGACACGTTCGTCGTCTCCAGTCTTAATAACCTTTTTTGGATTGACTCCTATGAAAGAGTACCTGTCGACGGTATCACCTTTGACGGCAGATTCAAATAAGAAAGATGGGGAACGGCCCTTGTCATTGAGCTTGGCAAGTCTCAAATATGCTTGGTGAACGGTCAAATCATCATTTGCAACATACTTGAAAATCGGATACAAGTTGGGTTTGTTGGCAGACTCCTGATCCTGCTGGATGATCTGTTTCAAAGCCTCAAGTGAAGGCTGGATGTGGTTGCTCTACTCGGTTAGTCCTCATACAAGTTCAATCATACACCTATACTTACCACCATACTGCTATACTGTTCTTTATTCGTCATCGTTATATGAGTCAAGTGAAAAATATGGTGCTCCGTGCAGGCCGATTGCGAGTCACGTGATTAATAGACTTCTTGATACTTACTACACCAGTAGATGGTAAAGTACAATAGACTACATCTCTATGTAATTCTTGATATATTCCTATAGCTGTATAAGTAGTGGTTTATATTTACAAGTTACTCAAAAACGCGATCGTCTTTGAGAATGCAAATCCCGGAAACAGGGTTGCTGGCTAACACTTTGTCGCATTTAACCACCGATCCAATATTAATGTCAGTATCAATGTCGTTCAATATGTCGACCTCGATGGATAATTCCTTGCAAAAGCCCCGAGATATCCGTTTTTGAAGCTGGTCCACAATGTAGCCAACATGAGTGATTGCACATTCGTAGCTTATCCCCGTCATCAGTCCAATTCCGTCCACGAACGAAACCTCGACAAGTTTCTGGTCCAACATCTCTAGAGTCCAGAACCTTTTATTTCTGCTTTGGAGGTATGACGCTAGGATGTGCGAGTTGGAGATTTTGTCAAGTTGGAATTCAAGCACTGGTGAGTTATATGGTCCGTTCAAGTTGTAACCATATCCCTTCAAGTAACTGAACCCTTTGATGAGATCTAGATGATTATCGGTTTGTTTGATAAACGTGTTGTTTGTTTGTAATTGAACAAAGTTGAGGATCTGTAACTGATTAAACATCACTTCAAAATCATTCATCACGTCACAAATGTTGACAAATCCAAATCTTATTCCTAGCGGTAAGTTACGGGAGCGGACATCTGAGAACACATCAAGATGTGATTTGTTGAGGTAATTTCGACTAATCAAATTCGCTGAATTCGATACGTAACCATCGGAATCTCTTGATATAAGCGTCTGTTCAAAGGAATTAGCATGGAATGCAGGCAATAGCATATTATTGTGTGAAACTAAAACCTCATCCTTGGAATCATCACTTTCACTCTCTATAATATCCTGGAAACGAGTGAAAATAGGAATTTGATGTTTAGAGCAGAAAGTGGAGGTGACTCTTCCTGCCAAACTTACCACTTCATTGACAAAAAATCTGGATTTGGGATGTTGTTCTTCTCGAAGACTATCTACCTTGGTTATCAATTTTTCATCTTTGGTATCTTCATTGACGTAGCTGAATTCTTTCTTTAAATTAGTGGCGTCGCTGCTCTCAAAAGTCATAGTTGGATTGGTTGTAGTTGCTCCCAATAAATTGCGGACTTTGAAGTGACTTTTTAATACATTGTAAATAAACCCAACATTATGTATATCGTTAGGGTTCATTTTCATCTGATTCTTCTTTTGCTCCATAGCACTAGGTCTTCTTCTAAAAATCCTAAACGGTAATATTTTCGACTTATCCTCAAGAGAATCCTCAAATGTATCCCAATCAAGATTTTTGATCCTAACATTCGAGATCAGATCAAATGAAACGGATATTTTCTCATCCAATTTTGAAAAGGGGTTAGCATCAAATGTGTTATATACAAATGAAATCGTCATGCAGGTAATATTTTCTCCGGGCTTGTGTGTCTTTTTCGCGGTAGACTTTGACAAAGAAAGATCTCCAACTTGAATGAAATTCAGTTCTTCTTCTTCTTCGATATTTCTATTGGGGAACTTGAGTTGGTCCAAGATCTTGTCATCAAAATGGTTATTTAATACCAGCCCCCCGATAAGCTTGGACAATGACTTCATGTTAATGCTGCTGGATATTATTTGCCCAAAGAGCTCACTGCTGGGAGAGATTTTGGTCATGATATCGGGAATGTGAATGTTGATGTTATACTTTCTAGAGTTGACCTTTTCCAATGAAACGCCCAAAAACGATCCTGTCGAGTTTTCAGGCGTACCTGTGAGTGGTATACCGTAGATAACATGGTCTCTATAGTAATTTTTGGTCTTTCTTAGGTGAGGAAACTTGTCAATCAAGTTACTGGATTGGATATATTTTGATGGGATCAAAGGGTCGATTTCACTTGCTGAAGCTACTGCTAACTCTGAAAGCTGAGACCTTCCCATTATGTTGGAAGATAAGTATATATCTGTCATCTGATTCAGCTTATTATTGTACAACTTCAATTGTTCTAATAATGTAAATATGGTGCTAGGGGTTAGAACCTGGTCCTTGAATATATCTACCTTATCTTGAAGTTCCTGCATCAATGAAGGATGGGGATATACCATGGCAAATTTGAGTAGATCAATAAAATATTTGTAGTTCCGGCCGTCCCATATATTGAGGTAGAAGTTCAAGTCATCGTAGCTCTTTGGGTAAAATTTTTGTTCTTTGTACAATGTTATTAGCCACTCGTTGAGCTCGCCCATTAAAACCTTATTGTTGCAAGTTGCTAAAAACTTTTCAATTGCCTGGGTATTGACAACAGAATTAACAAAATAGTTGCACCCCAAAACTAAGCTGTTCGAACAATTGAGTTCAATGATATTGGTTTGCCTGAAATGAGGAAGGTTTGAGGACGAGATCCAAATGGGCGACTTCAGAACGTTCATATGTATTGCCATAAGTAGGACACTTTGCTGAAAATAACTCTCGTTGATTTTTCGAAGTAGCTTATCAGAGAACTTTGTTGACTCGATTATTTCGAGCACGGAAATGGGAATGATGTTGTGAGATTTTGAGTATTGGGAATGAACCATTTTTAAACTTGGTTCGATCTCAGTGCTTAGTTTAAGACTTCGGGAAATAAATAGCTTGGCCACTTCGACTAAAGCATGCCGAGATTTGAAATCTTTGCTTTCGCGGTTCTCGGTCACTTGCAAAGACTCGATCCAGCCTGGATCAAGCACTCTATGCACGTGAAAGTTGACATTGGTGGGCGATACTGACTCGATAGTGTTGTTTAACGTCAATACCAAGACTTTGTTGTGTCCTTCATTGAACTTTGACTGCGAGTTTCGTATGACGACTCCAAAACCAGTAGAATTGTTATGTGGATCGAGAAATTCCACTAATGAACCACTTGACGGACAGGATTGTTGGTTGTTCTGGGTCAATTCTCGGAAGTTGTGTATTGGCTCGAAACTAAAGATCTCGTCGTCACTTGTATTATGATGGAGACAAACAGATTTGTAGCTTTGATATGCATTTGTGAAGATGGGTTTCGACTCGAGATATGAGTTTAGTCGGTCTTGTAGGTCATCTCGCTGATCCAACGTGCTTGTGGATTTATAGCAATTAGAGGTTCTGATATGATTTGAATGACTATGCAAGGGGGAGATAGTGCTCCAGAAAGAATAGGCTCTTCGTATAGGCCATATTCTGACTTTAGGCTTCGTTCGTAGTATGCTCATGATACCTTAGTTAGCTGGTTTATTCTATATTTATTATATTCTTTTCATAGATGTGCAACTGGTGATTATTAAAGTAGTGTGGTTCAGTGATATCGGGTCATGGACTATGTACAAGGCGGAAATGCAGGGTTTCTATTTACCTGCCTACACCGGCTCTATACTATAAATTTTTTAGCGGAGTTACTGAGCAGACTTTGTGTCACGTGCGGTATATAAACATTTACAAAGATCAAGTCCATCTCTGAATGATGACTGCGTTATTCAACTTGGCGTCCTGGACGGTGGTTTCAGCCGACTCCTCGATAGGCTTGACTGGAAACGAGTGGCTCAAAGTGAATGTTCGGGAAGTATCGTTGTGTTCGTGAGATCTGACAAAATCGTAAACCACCAGTATCGAATCGGTGGAATTGAACTTGTGCAACGTTCTTTTACCATTGGCGAATCTTATCTGCACAGCGACGTCGCCCTCACCTTGGTTTTCTGGTTTTAATTCGGCCACTGGTGCTGCTGATGGTTGTTCTTGCTCGACTGGCGTAGCAGCTTCACCAGGTACTGGCGATCCCAAACGATTACCTTGGCCATGAAAGCCACCTACCTTTCTCCTAGGTGGCACCCATTCTTCTTCGGTCTTTTTGAACACTGAAACATCGACGTCTTGGCCAAACTCCACATCCAAGAGCGACATAGGTACTCTTCCCCGGTTCAATTCCTGCAACACACTAGCATTATTAGGATCATCATACCTGTGTAATGGACCGTCGCCAACTGTGAAGCCCTGTTTCCAAAAAGTGATCTCCCTAGTGACTTTGGTAGGTTTGAGGGGCCCCTGGCTTCCCGGAGTGGTGATCTCTTGTGATGGCTCTTCGCCATCGCCCAACTTGAAACCTGTACCAGTAAACTTGGGTGCTTGGACTTCTGGTTGGGGGTTACGTGACGATGGACGATCATCAGGCTGATCCATCTGTTCTTTTGCTCTTTGGAAAATCTGGTCAACTAGATTCTGTTCAGGATTTGCGCCACGACGACCACCTTGTTTATCTTTCTTATTAGGATCTTCGACTTGTAATCCAGACTTTTCTCCTCCAGTGAAGAAATTTGTGTTTGTTTTATCGTCGTCTGAACCATCTTCGTCGTTGTTCAAGTCTCTGAAAGTCTTGATGCCACTGGAGTTACTAGTTGTTAGTATTTAAATAATTAATATGACTCGGTTGATATGAGATACTTACGATTTCTTCTTTTCAGTAGCCCCGCTATCATTGGTGGCAACGGGATTGGACTTGTTGGTGGCATAATAATCTTCTATAGCATCTACCAAGTCGTCCTTATTGCGGTCTAGATATTGTTCGGCCAAGTATCTAGAAGAATTGGTGACATTGATGAACTGCTCAATCAATTTATTCTGATCTGGTGCTTGGTCTTGTCCTGACATATTGTGTTGATCTATAGTAGCTTCTTCAGTGTGTGGTGATCGATTTTGCTTAGAGGCAAATAGCACGACATTTTGTGCTCGTTTCTCCACTACTGCGGCAGGGGCCTTTCAGAAGTAATATTATGTCATCGACTTCAGCTTATACAGCGTGATATAAAATGTATACTTTGAGTGAATTCTCTAGTTGACCTAGCACTCTATTCTTACAATTTGATTTTTAATATTTAGATTATATTAAATATATTATAAACCGATGTTGAAATCCCAGATTTTAAACTACTCAGATGAGTAAAGCAAAGCAAAGACAGAAGATCAGGTCTCTGTTCGAGTAAACTCTAGCAAAAACGCTGACCATGACTATGAACAATAATAAAAAATATCATTAAACAAACTGTGATAGTCTGTAATAAAAGTAAACGTAAAAATTACATTAATGTTGAATAAATGTAATCAAAGGAGATTAAAGCATCATCAACAATTTGAAGAATTGAAGAATGCAGAAGACCGTCATTCAGCTAAAAACGCTTATTCGTATTTAGCACGGAAGTGCTTGGCAGCATCAACCATATGGGTCAAAGATTCCTTGACTTCAGGCCATCCTCTGGTCTTTAAACCACAGTCAGGGTTGACCCAGAAGTTGGCGGCTGGGTATACCTTCAAGATTTCTTCGACTCTGGCAATGAATTCCTCAGTAGATGGAATTCTTGGAGAGTGAATGTCAAACAAACCTAAACCAATGTGGTTAGGGTAGTTGGAGAATTCTTGAATGTAGTTAGGGTCGTCCTTCTTGGAGAACTCAATGGAGACAACATCGGCATCCAAAGCCTTGATGTGATTAGGATCCAAGTCGGAGTAACAGAAGTGGGAGTGAACTTGAGTGGAGTTTTCAACACCAGAAGTAGCGACTCTGAAAGATTGAGCAGCCCAGTTCAAGTAGTCGGATCTTTCTTTACCAGCTCTCAATGGTAAACCTTCTCTGATAGCCGGTTCATCGACTTGAATGACGGTGATACCGGCAGCTTCCAAATCGTTGACTTCATCTCTCAAGGCCAAACCTAATTGTAAGGCTTGGACCTTACCAGAGACATCATCTCTTGGGAAAGACCATCTCAAACAGGTAACTGGACCAGTCAACATACCCTTAACAGGAGCCTTGGTGATCGATTGGGCGTAAACGGACTCCTTGACAGTCATGGCCTTTGGTCTGGAAACGTCACCAACAACAATAGGTGGTCTGACGTATCTGGAACCGTAAGATTGAACCCAACCGGCAGTGGTGAAAGCGAAACCTTCCAATTGTTCACCAAAGTATTGAACCATATCGTTTCTTTCTGGTTCACCGTGGACCAAGACATCCAAACCGATTTCTTCTTGGAATCTGATAACGGTTTCGATTTCCTTGTTGATGAAGGTTTCGTATTCTTGAGCAGTGATTTCACCCTTTGCGAACTTGTTTCTGTTGACTCTGATGTCTTTGGTTTGAGGGAAGGAACCAATGGTGGTGGTTGGGAACAATGGCAAGTTGTACTTGGCCTTTTGTTCAACCAATCTTTCTGGGAAAGGTACCTTTCTGGTGGACAAAGATTCAGTGATAGTGGCTAATCTTTCTTGCACCTTAGGGTTGGTGGTGATAGAAGATTCAGTTCTGGACTTGATAGAAGCGGCGTTGGCAGCAAGAGCTTCACTGACGTTTTCACCGTTGACGTTCTTGGCAATGGTGACAACTTCGGCCAATTTTTGGGTAGCGAAAGAGAACCAGTCCTTGATAACTGGGTCCAATTTCTTTTCGTTTTCTAAGTCAACTGGAGTGTGCAATAACGAGGAAGAAGTGGAGACAATGACTCTGTCCTTACCAACCTTTTCAACAGCCTTGTTGACGAAAGCAGAAGCCTTGGAGAAGTTAGTCTTCCAGATGTTTCTACCGTCAACAATACCGACGGAAAGAGTTTGGTTGTCAGTTAAGATAGCAGAAACTTCGTCTAATTGTTCTGGAACTCTGGCAAAGTCGAAGTGGAAACCAGCAACTGGCAACTTGGAGATGGCCTTCAAGTTTGGTCTGACGTCACCAAAGTAAGTGGTCAAGACCAATTCTGGGTATTCAGGACCAACAAGAGCATCGTAAGCAGCTTGGTACTTGGCTTGAACGGACTCAGGCAAATCCAAAACCAAGACTGGTTCGTCAATTTGAACTTGTTCAGCACCGGCAGCCTTCAACTGCTTCAACAAGTCTTGGTAGACTGGAATAAGCTTGTCAAGAAGAGAGATTGGGTCCAAGTCAAGAGAGTCTTTGTCAGACTTACCCAAGTATAAGTAAGAAACAGGACCAACAACAACTGGTCTGGTGTGGATACCTAAAGCCTTGGCTTCTTCGAATTCAACGACTGGCTTGATTTCACCGTTCAACTTGAATTCAGTGGAGTGGGAGAAAGTTGGTCTGACGTAATGGTAGTTAGAGTCAAACCATTTGACCATTTCCAAAGCAGTAACATCAACAGCAGCAGTACTTTCGGTGGCCTTTTTTTGTAAACCTCTACCCATGGCGAATAAAACATCGATTGGGGCCAAGTCATACTTGGTGTATCTGTCTGGAATAACGTTAAACAAAACAGAAAGATCAAGGACTTGATCGTAGAAGGAGAAATCGTTAGAAGGAATGATTTCAACACCAGCTTCCTTTTGCAATTTCCAGTTGTGGGCTCTCAACTCCTTACCCTTGGCCAACAAGTCTTCAGCTGAGACTTTACCTTGCCAGTAAGACTCGGTGATCTTCTTCAATTCTCTTTGTCCACCAATACGTGGGAAACCTAAAATAGATGATTGAACCATTGTAAAATAATTTGTGTTCTTTCTAGATACTTCTACTCGTCAAAAGTGGGAGATCCACACGTTTATATAGTACAATTAATTTCGACAATTTTCAAGTCGTGGGCCGCTTTACTTCAGGACACGTTATTTTACGTAGTCGTACAACGTTCAAAGTCCTATAGTAAAAAAAAACAATGTGGCACAAAACCTCGTTTTTTCACTGCTGTATGGTCCAGCACGCACTAATAGAGTAATAGCCTGTGTTCTCGAGTCAAGATAATAGTTAGGGGCTTTGGGGTAACGTGCTCTCTGCACGTTTCTCCGCCTTCGTCGTTTAGATTGATGTGAATGGCCAACACTTTTTTGATAATGCGTCTGTCACATGCAAAGCGACTCCGACCTAGATTATGACAACTCACGTGAGTTGACTTCGTCGAGGCCGCAAACGGGCATGTGCCATGACTCATGGTCAATT
Organism: Suhomyces sp. yHMH580; assembly: GCA_030580235.1. Classification (NCBI taxonomy): domain Eukaryota; kingdom Fungi; phylum Ascomycota; class Pichiomycetes; order Serinales; family Debaryomycetaceae; genus Suhomyces; species Suhomyces sp. yHMH580. The sequence continues at coordinate 665,245 of JAKTSN010000001.1, read as the reverse complement.
CCACCGCAGATCGATATCTTTTACAAAAGTTGGTTCATTTGTGCCTACAGCGCTAGCGTCGACCCATCCTAGCACCGTTGGCCCAGCCAACAGTGAATCGTGTCAAACGTTCTCGAGATCTGGGGTAATTCATGGTATTATTCTGGTATCGCTGTATACTGATAAGAGATAAGTTTCTCTGGGTAGTGCTCGGTCGTTGCGTTGCAACTCGCTTGGTTTTGGTACTTTTTACATTACAGGTTGTTTTAACTGTACAAAACGGTTACTGTAGCTACTTCTCAAGGCGGTACTTTTCGCTCACCAAATTAGTATCTGTGTGGTACCGTCGTACATGCACAATCGGCCGATAGCTAAGTGTGCTATCTCACGTGCGATGTGGACCTGCATTTTACGCATCCTTTATATTTGCAGCCATTCATTTCTCGCTATACAAAGAGAATCAAGGGTAGTGGCCCTTTCTTGGACCAAAGTAGCCACCATCTGCCAAGCTGGCATTGAGAAGGGAGGATCTCCCGTTTCCTCCATCGACCCCCGCATAAGGAACATTGTTGCCCCACCAACTAATGTTCTTGGCATGATATTGCACTGAGAAGAAGATGATAACACTACTGAAAGCAACACCAGCACTCATAGCACTAGAGAACACGTAGTTGTACTTTATCCACCAAGAGGAGTATCTTGTCTTAATATACCACATGAATGCTACTGATAAGAACAAACTTCCATTATAGTAGGATAAGTTGTATGGTGCCCACAGGGACATACCATTGATAAAAAGACTGGGTTGAAAGTACCTAGTCAATTTTCTTGGTCCATACTTCAGGAAAAGTGCACAAGGAATTGCCAACAAAAACCCTATCAAAAACGTGTACTGTAACACAGGATATAACCCCAGGAAAATCTTTTTAGGACCTATTATTCCCCAAGTAATTGCAGCAGTATAGTATGTTCTGGTACCAGGACAAGTAAACTTATCCACTTGATGAGGCATGCAGTAATTTTCAATGTTGTTGAGCTTAACTGTCAAAGCAGCTAAACTAACAAACGATCCCACCAATGCTCCAAGCATTTGTACTCTAAACATAGCTCTTGGTGGAAGTTTCGCATAATGACCAAGTTTTTGATCGGTGATATAGTTTTCAGCTTGCGAATCGATATTAGTACCATAACACTTTACCGTCATCAATGCCAACCCATTTCCTGGAAGAGCATATCCCATTATCAATTCAACGATTACATTAAGTGCAAATGAAAATCCCGTGACTGAAGCAAGAGTACAAATTGGAATCAAAAAAACGAAGTTTATGCCAAGAGCAAAGAAGATAGACCACACAGGTGTTTGCACCGGATACAATTTGACTGTAAGGATGGCCAAAACAATTGAAATGACCAACACAGCGACAAACGCCAAATCAGGAACTTCGTCATATTTTCTCATCATTGTACTATGAGGATCATCGAAACCCTCATAGCTCGAGCGTCTGAAACTTCTAATTGAGTAGCCGAGCTCCTTTAAGCGCGCCCAGTACGCCTTGTAGTTCAAAAATACTTCGTTGAAGAATAGGAAAGGATAAAGGGCAAACGTGGATCCATAAGTAATTAAGTTCCCGGCTGTGTAAAATGGTGGGCCATACCCATCATACTTTTCTTGATCAAACAAACCATTTTTATTGAGGATCTTAGTTGCAACATAAGTTTCTCCTTCGTTGGTGAATAATGAATTACTGTTTATAGGAAGATAGCCGGTCCACAAGTAGTTACTGTAGTACATTCCAACAATAATGAAAAAACCGAGGCATGCTCCAGCGTACAGGTTGAGTGTTGTGTAGATGGGTGAAGATAATGCATCACCAGAGCCAATTCCACCACCGAACACATTCCAATCAAAAGTAGCGATTGGATTAATTCCCATTCCCATGACTGAACCGGTAATAACTGCCAAGTTGAAATTGTCTGGCTTAATCCAAGTCATCCAGTTGAATGTGGAGATAGCCACGAACAAATAATCAGGAATCCAAAAGTAGACAAAGGAAAAGGCCGAGACCGCAAAGAAGAACTTATATTTTGAAATTGTCCAACCGTTTATGTTCTCCTTCTTCTCGGGCTTCAATAAGGCTCTGTTCAAGGCAAGCATTGGTAACATGGTTGGCCACATTGACCTTACAGGGTAGATGACAAACTTCCTCATAATCCCAGCAAAACCGAACCCTATGAAGGTCGAGCTTAGTGTCAAAAGGATTTGAAATCCATAAGTAACCCAAGTTTCTTGGAAAAAGATCTTCTGAACCTTGATATTTGCAGACGAGTAAATACCACCTCCACCACATCCGAACATAAGAGCACAAAGCATTTGTTCTTTATAGTTCCACGGACCAGGGTTTAAATCTATGTCATACTTCCAAACTTTGATTTTCCATTTAGGTGTCACCTTCTCTAAAAATCTTCCACACGGGTACAAAAGCAATTGAACAACTGATGTACCCAATGAGATACTGGGCATCCTATCCTCGAAGTACTGGTTTATGAAAGCTGAAATACATGTCCAGATAAGTCCCAAAAAGTATACTCTCACTGTCTCGACTGGCAAGGTGGGGTCGTCGTAAGGATCTGTTACCGATCTAACTTCTGGGTATGGAGAGTGATAAGCGATAAGTGCTGCCTCCAATCTCGCTTGCAATTCCCAGTCGACAATTTTAAATGGCAGGTAGGTGCCTTCACTTTCACTGAAGTCAGACGACGAATCTTGAAGGCCATCCTTTACGTGGAGCTGACTCAATGAAACCTTTTCGCCCGATTTCTCATTATAATGAGATTCGGTTGAATGCTCAAACAAATTACCCTTGCTTATAGCAATTAAATTTTCATATAATTCAAATGCTTCATGCGGAATGTTGACATCACCTTCAAATTCTACCAACGCATCCTCAAGAATCTTTATAGCGTCGTTGACAGTCAATTTTTCCACTTTCTCCAACATGAATGTTGCGATGACCGGCAAATCATCATAAGACAACAAACCTTCCAAATTTATCCTTCTGAGAACCAAATCTTTTTGCTTTGAGGTCAACTCAAATCCAATGTCTTTTAATCCTATATTTACCGAAGTGATTGCTCTCAAATCCACTTCGTGGTCGCGGACATCATGAAACCCTGCGCTTCCTGCGCTTCGAATATTATTTATAGCGTTTGATTTAGCCTCAGACATATATTCAAGTATAGCACGTAAAATCGAACCTGCGAAATGTAATACCTTTAGTATCTTTATATATATATATATATGTTGATTCAATGGATCATTTGCTGCTGAATGTCTTTCGCCGAACCACAGTTCGCATGATTGGCCAGTTGTTCAAAGTCAGTTTATAAATTTAAATAATTTGGCCCACCTCGAATTGCAGCCACCTTTTGGAATGCGACGAACAATAGAATGGTTGAGCTTTGCTGCCGTACATGTCAAACTTTAATTTAGCCCACCCTTCAATTTTGGCGTGCTGAAAAAATGGTGCATTTAGCCTAATACCGCCACAACTCGCAATAATATGTCAGGGCCGCACCTAACCGAAATTCATATATTTTTAGCTAGACACAGGTGTCAAAATTGGCTGAGTGAGTCGGGTTAAGCCGGGATAACGAATATCGACTAAACTAATAAAAAAACTGTGTTCTAATTATACGAATATAATGAACAGTCCCAGGTAGAAAAACTATTCTCTTACTACAATTACTACAAACAGTCGAGGGAAGTAGAAATCCACTTCAATTCTTCCTCATTATATGCAGCATTACTCGTAAGTGAAAGTTAATCTAAATTGTTCGATCTACCCTGCTTCAATTACTTACATCCTTAGTAAACTTTTCAAATCACTCTAAGCGCATCCAAAAATTATCGAGCCACATTTACCCAATTGCCGGTTTGACTGGAAAATTCCATGGGCCCAGCTCGCCGTTCACTCGCCTTGGATCAACGAGCTGAAAAGGGTATCCGTGCGACTATGGCATTTGTCCACACAATTCGCAATCGATTCGTACAATTGATGCCGCGTACTCAGCGTAGCTACTTATATTCAGCGACACGACGTACTAGTCTCTACTTCCGTATACCAGTGATTGACAACCGGTGCTGACTGTTTGATTTTCTTCCCCTCATCAGGGAATATTTGGCTTTATTAGATGTTGATAAGTATTGCAACAAAAATAAATCGCCTAATATTTGTACAGTATCGATGATTAATATTCTCCTTGATCATTAGGATCAATCATGAATATCTTGTCTGGATTCAAAATTCTTTTGGGGTCCAATGCCAACTTTAATTTTCTCATTAGATTAACGGCATCCTCTCCTAGTTCCAGTAGTAAGAAGTTTCTCTTTGCATTGCCTATACCATGTTCTCCCGTACAGGTCCCTTCATTGTCGAGTCCTAACTGGACCATTTCTTTTACAACCGCTTCACATTTAAGCTTGTCTTCTATTTTGTAAAACAAATCGGCATGGAAGTTACCATCTGCCGCATGAGCCAAGATCACCGACGCAAAGCCAGAGCTTTTAATCAAATCATGAACTTTGTTAAGAACAAACGACAATCTCGAAAGTGGGACTGCAATATCCGTAACCCAGATTCTAATGTCCTCGTCTATCTCATTTTTACCGTATTGAATCATAGCATAAAAAGCATTTTTCCTTGCAGAGAACAACTCGTCACCTTCTTCTTTATTGCTTGCGTAAATAAATTTTTGACAATTGTTAACCATGGCAATTTCTTTCACTTCTTTAACATACTCGTCAACAATCACTTTGTTTATTCCACCTAGTTTGAAGAAAATGGTGGGGGTCTCCTTCCAGTCTCGTGATAAATATCCACTGTAATTCAAACATTTCATCATATCGGTATCCATTAATTCCACCGCATTTGGTTGAATGCCACTTCTGAATATCTGGGCAACTGTATTGGTTGAGTTCAAGATCAGTGGAAACTGACATACAACAACCGTTTCATACCTCGGAATTGTATGTAATTTGATGGTAGCCTCAGTAATGATACCCAAGGTTCCTTCACTTCCTACGAAAAGACCGGTCAAATTATATCCAGCGCTTGATTTTCTAGGCCTCTTTTTGGTCCTTACTACAGTACCGTCAGCCAAAACTACGGTCACTGATATCACATTAGAAATCATGGCTCCATAGCGCGAAGCATTTATACCCGAAGCGTTGGTATTTATCATACCCGAAATTAAACCGTTAGGACCACAATCAGCGCCTATCATTAACCCCGAAGGCTGCAACTTTTCATTTAAGTCTTGCCAATTAACACCTGCTTGCACCTTAACATCCATGTCATCGTGATTCACCTCTATAATTCTATTCATGTGAGAGGTGTCCAAAATCACACCAGGGCGAGTAGAGTGGAAATGGCCTTCCAAGGAAGATCCCCCACCGAACGGTACTACAGGAACATTGTATTTGTACAATACCTTCATCACCAGTGATGTTTCTTCGGTACTGGAAGTATATATAACGTACCTGGGCCGTTCATGGTCGAGCGGTTCATGCGGAGTAAAATCGTTTCGAGTATGATGGTCTAGCTCTGATTTGGTGTTGAAAACTTTATTTTCACTCAATATATTCTTTATTTCCTTTATAGCTGAGTCTAGCTCTATATCGCTACAATATATTGGAGACTGCAATGATTCGAGAGGGGTGGTGGAATTGAACGGAAATAAGTTCGACGGAGGATACTTCAATACACTTTCTTTTCCATACGAGTAGGATATAGCTGAAACTGCCAAAGTGGTCGTAAACGCTGCAGCGTAAAGCTTTAAGTTCAGTTTGGGTTTGGGCAGCGGAGATGCCGAACTCAATGTTCGTATCTTTTGAAGCAGCAGCGCATGAACTGGATTTCTGGTCTTAAATGCAGAGGCATTGAAAGACTTCCATACATGTTTAAGTGGCATTTTGCCTTCTCTGAGCTCTTGTTGGAGTATCTAGTCGATCCATCTTATCAAGATCGATCAATTAGCGGTATCAAGTCACGTGAGACGGATGATAGAAATGCTTTGTGGCTGCAAAGTGAAGTACTAGACATCGACTGCAAAGAGAAGTACGGATGACTTGATCAATTTGCTCTGCCTTGCGCCTCATGGCTTATGAATGTGTATGATCCCGTCATAAGTTGGCATGCTCTTTGAGGCATCTCTTATTAATGTGTTTTTGTGAAGTTTTTGCGTAAATAATACTTTATTAGACAAAAAAAAAAAAGGTTTGTTGCATCAGGACCCTTGGTGAACCAGCGTGTGATCCCAACTCAGACAGAAATTTGCTGCTTTATGGCAAAACACTTTCTTGAAATCTCTTAAGTTTGAATATGCACTTTCAGATTCATCATGGCTGGCTCTGTGGGGCACGTTGCTAAGGATCGTACTCGTCAAACCAACTTTTTTTTGGTTTGGCTGTGCCCGTGTCAGCTGTCATAGTGTCATCGCGATTACAAATTAATGCTTTCAATTTTTTCAGATAAATACCCCACGATTTGCGCATCTCCAATTTAAGCCGCCTAATATCAACATGTCTACTCGTGGTTTAATAAGGCAGTTATCATGGACAGATAGATTATTACCTGTGGCTATTATACTAGCTATCATAGTGGGAATAGTCTTGTCAGTATACTCACCATCCGCCAAGCATGCCTTCCAATCTTCAGTACAATTAGAAGGAGTATCGGTACCTTTGGCGGTTGGGTTGATTGTGATGATGATCCCCCCAATATGTAAAATGGAATGGGAAAACTTTTTCACAATTATCAGAAGGCGGTCTTTGGTGAGCCAACTCGTGATTTCGTTGATATTGAACTGGGTCGTATGCCCGTTCTTGATGTTTGGTCTATCATGGATGGTATTGTTTGACCACCCAGAATACAGAGTAGGAATAATTATGATAGGAATCGCCAGATGTATTGCCATGGTTATATTGTGGAACGAAATGGCAGGAGGCGATAACACTCTCTGTATGATTCTTGTTGTGATCAACAGTCTTGCGCAGATCGTTTTGTATGCGCCATACCAGATATTCTTCTGCTATGTTATTACTGGGGAGAGCCATAGCTCTACTGCTTTGAATTACCCAATCGTTGCCAAAAGTGTTGGTGTCTTTTTGGGAATCCCGTTAGCAGCTGGCTTCTTAATCAGAGAAATAAGCATCAAAATCTGGGGAGTAGAAAAATTCACAAAAATTGGCCTCAGGTTTATCGGCCCTTGGTCGTTGATCGGGTTGCTCTATACTATTGTAGTAATCTTCATTGAGAAGGGTGACGACTTCATCAAAAATATTGGCTCTGCCTTTCTATGTTTTATTCCACTTACATTATACTTTTTGATTGCATGGTTTGGAACATTCTTTCTAGTCAGATATTTAAGCTCAAGGCTATTTGTACCACAGGCTACAGAATTCAGAAATGAAAAAGACTATTGTGGATGTGAATCCCAAAAACTATTGGCAGAGTCCGAGGTTACAGAAGTCGTTCAAAAGAAGTGGTGGATTTCAAGCTCTTGTAGCTCTGATTACGCTGAATGTGCAACTCAAGCATTTACCGCTGCTTCCAACAATTTCGAGTTGAGTTTGTCTATTGCTATTTCAGTGTATGGATCTGGAAGCAAGCAGAGTATTGCAGCCACCTTTGGACCTCTTTTGGAAGTTCCAATATTATTAGTTCTTACATTGGTGTCAAGGTTGTTTAGAGATAGGTTTTTATGGAGAGATGACGAAAACCAGAGCACTGTTACCTCGGATGACTAATGTCAAATGAGAGGTTTCTTTGTATATACTTCAGTGAGAAAACAAAAATTAATACGGCTCCCTCAATATAAGAGAACTATCAGAAATAAGTAGTGATTTGTATCTACGAGAATTACGAGAAAGGAAAAAAGTTTCAAACACCCTAGCCTCTTGAAATTAGGGAAGTGAACATTCAATCAGCTCATTAGTATTGCATTTAAGTTGAAAGGTGAAATAACAGGTTGATTAAGGCAAGTCGACAGAATCAATACTCGTTTCATATTGACGATGCAACTGCAAGTGTTATTTGACTGGCTAAGGTACTTCTAATTGGTCAGAATAATGCTTTTATTACGATAATTTGCAATTTCATTGGACGACTTTCTTCAATTTATATAAAACGAATCTGGGATCTGAGAAAAGCCATCTTAATATGTATGACAAACATTATAACTCACATCCTCATGTAGCATCCATATGGCCGTGTAAGGAAAATCCAAATCCATCATGTTATCACACTTGAGCTGGGCGAGATTCCTAGTACAACTAAAGTAAGCTTACAAAATATGAGCTGTCTTTCTCGAAACATTTGACCCAGTTCCTTTTGAATTGGCACAAGTTTTCACCCCGAGATACTCACATATAAACCTATCTCTAACGAAGTATTGAATCGGTTATTTTGGACTATATGTTGTTTATCTGCAGCTCCAACGGAAAGGTGTATCTGGGTTTGTTGGTAACAAAAAAGTCAAATACTCTCTTGGTAATATACCAGTTAGTTCGTCCATTTGTAAAAAACTAGAGGTACAGGGACTACATCAGAGTGCTAGTATTGGAGAGTAGGATATGAGAAGTTAGGATCAGCAATAGCATCAAGATGTAGACGCAGGGGAATTCGTAAAGTTTGTAAGCGAGCTTTAGCCCCACCTCGATCTTCGTAAGCGAGCTAGAAGCCCCTCATGGCTGCAAATAGTATTCCCAAAACTTCTTATTGTTGCAAATAATATTCATAAAGCCCCACATCTGTGAAAACATATATTGAATAGCAGTGGGGATGAGACACACTTTTACGAATACAACATTCATAAAGAGGATTTCACATGAAGATTTGATACATACCACAAACTATAAACTATGAATAGGGCTGCTGTTCTCCTTCATCGTCTTGTTCATTGAGTCAATTGGGGGAAGACAATCTTCCCCCTTCAAACTCAATGGTCCTAACATACCTTAGGCGATTCCAACCATTGATCTTATATTTACACTATATAAATTCTAGAAAAACGAGAGACATAATTGTACAACAACATAGTACCTCGTAAAACTTTAATGTACATTTAATAGCTACATATTGTAGAGTAGACAGAATAAGGATGAGCTAATACCACCGATAGAGTAAGAAATCTTTAAGTAGCAACTAATAGGGAGTACCTAACCGTTTAATCTACTGTTACACCTTTCGCTCGGAATCTCAACAATATGACGAAACTTAGCTTCTGGAGCTGCAACAAGAACGCCTGCGTAGCGTAATGGTTAACGCGTTTGACTTCTAATCAAAAGATTCCGAGTTCGACTCTCGGCGTGGGTTCGATTGTTTGCGGTTTTAGCTCAGCTGGGAGAGCGTCAGACTGAAGAGATTCGGTCACAGTTAATCTGAAGGTCGTGTGTTCGATCCACACAAATCGCAATCTTTTTTCAACTTACAAATCTGGGGTACAATTTTATTATTTATTAATTCTATATGGACTGAAAGACAAATCTTACGGGGAAAAAAATGGAAACTTCGTTTAAACGAGATATAGTACACTATTTGAGATATCTGTAGTCAGTCGAATTGAAGAAAGAGTATTGTAATTCAAGGAATAGAATTGAAAATATTGACAGGGGTTCAAATTTTAGATCAGATTAGCTTCGAAGAGTCAGGAGCTCATCAATATCTTGCTCCGATTCAAGGTCACTATCATGATATGCCTCGTCCTGTAATACCAGAGCCATATCGATTTCATTTAAAGACTCTTCATACGACAAATTACTTTTGGGTACAGGTGATGTAGTTAACATCAATGTGTTTCCGAGCAATGATAAGTTACACCTCAAGTTAGAGTCTGCTGATGAGTCTGAATTCAAAATATTGGTCAATTCTTTTCTTCCTCTTAATTCCGATTCAACAGATTTTTGATGATCCATAGATAGTTTGTTATTCAAGGGTCCATTAGACGAGTATATAAACTTCACAAACTCATCCAGGTCGAAAATTCTCGTATTTCTATTTTGGTTTTGACGATTTTTTGGTGGTGGAGCAATTGTCATTGCTTCTATTCCAAGAGTATTTATTTTACCTTGACCACTTTCTTTAGCTTTGGACTCCACTATAATACTAGACGAGTCACTAACGTCGAAATCACTGGAATCAGTATTATTCTCAAAATCGAGAAACTGAATAGAGGTCAGATCAAAGAGTGAATCGACCGTACTAAGGGTTTCCGGAGTTATTGGCGAGGATGATTGGGATTTCGACAGATCCTCCAATATATTGGATGAAATAGTAGAAGTCGTTGAAACTGGCTTGGAGATTATGTTCGACATGACTACCGAAGATCTATTTTGTTTTGATGACTGACGTGATTTCAAATGCAAATTTAAATTTGAATTAGTAACGGAAGAGGTCAAACCGCCGGACAATTTTAAATTTGGGGCACTTGATCTAGACTTCAAGGGTTTATGCTTTGTGGTAGTTGGGGGCTGATTTTCTTTATTTTCATTCAGGAGTCCCTGGCGTTGTTGCGATGCAGAGGAATGATAGCTTATCGGAGAAGGCTTTGACCTGTTAAGAGAGGCATTCATATTCGTAATACTGATACTTGTGCTCAAGGGCCTAGGTGTTCTTGAGTGAGATACCTCAGACTCTAGTGCGGAAGCAAGGTCTGCATTTGAAGCCTTTCTTGACCTTAACGAGCCGAAAAAGCTACCCTTGGATTTCCTGTGGTCATTCAAATTGGAGATACTTTGACTTCTTAACATTTGATCTTTCTGAAATGGAGCGAAGGAAAGGAATATGAGCAAAGATGGTTGTTTTATATAGTTTGATTTGTTGCTGCAGCGTTTCAAGTTCTACGTCAAATTGAGGACTCAAGTAACGAGAGGACGGAGTAACAGTCGAATGTTCAAATTAAAGACCTTGACGAATAAGAATCAGCTGAGAATTAAGTTGATTCAAAGAAAGAAAAGCTGAATTTGAAACAAATTAAAGCTCAATTTACAAACGATTATAGGCAAAACATCTGGATTCCTAATTGCAACACTAAAACATTTCTTTTGCTATTGTCGCCAGATGTTTTTAGGGTTCGCGGCTTAGTTTTGGTCGCGCCCGCACCATTTTGTATACAATTGGGGCTAAACTATAGTGACGCAGTAAGGTTCGAAACCGCGACTAAGAAAAGAAGGATTCACAATAGCTAGACCACTAGAGTGCGGGCAAGCTGATTGGGTGGTGGCGTGTTGCCGTTGATTGTTTCACGAAGGACCCCGAAGTTGACGATGAGCGCTCTCGCCAACGGGAGGAGTAATGGCTTTCAAACGCCTGGGCAAGGTGGGATCAATATATTTCCATCAAGAAAATTTTACATCCCTTCGGCGCGCATTTGCGATCAGCGCTTTCCGCTTCGAGTAATCGAACTGGGTGGAAATCAAGAGCTAGGGCATGCACAGGAGCTAACTTAATGCAGCTCAGTAGATGGGAACTTTTCAAATTGCACCTTCCAATGGAACGGTTTGTTTAGACTAGAATTGCGGGAACTAATCACATTTTAATAAAAAAAATTAGTTGTTGACAATAGTACCTGAATTACAATAGACTTGACAAGCGCCACAATAGGCATATTGATCTGATGAGTCTACTTGGGTGCAGTACAATAGACATCATCTTCTTATTTTTTTACTCGTTGGTCTACTGTACGAAATTCTATTTACAACTGGATTTAATTCTCGTACCAGTACTGGTACCGATTGCTCTCGTTAACCATGGTAAACTCATCGAACGGCTTATCGTGTCCTGATATCACAGCGTACCATCTTCTTATCAGCTCGTAGTCGTGCTGCAAAATGGTTTCGGGGTCATTTGGCTCGTCATTTTTTTGCAAGATATTTTCTAATTCATGGGGACGAGTAGTTATTAGTCCACTAAAGAATGGTTCCTTACCCGAGTACCGCTGCAACACAAAAGAACTCTTTTGTAGGTAGTTTTCTTTTTTCAAAACATTACCGTTGACATCACGACCACTGAAGCTCTTGGCAATGTACTTGGTTATCGGTTGTCTAACAATAACTTGAACACCTGGGGTAACATACAAGACAATTGGCTCGTTCGACAATTTACCTCCCGTTGGAATAATATTGATATGCCCCACCAGTTGTACCACGAGATCGATGGCTCCGTAGAATGGTGGCACCACGAATCTTTTCATATCTTGCATAGACTCACGAGTGTGGTGCGTCAAAAAATGGGTTTCTGCTCCAGAAAAATGCTGCAAATCCAAGCTCACATCTATTGCCTTTTGCAAATTCGAGAACACTTTAGGCTCAATATTCACACAGTTGCGTACCTGGAACATGGATTTCTGAGGAAACTTGATATACATAAGTCCCCCAATGGTCATACACTGGCCGTTTTTAACTGTTGTGTACTTTGAATAAAAAAAACCCTTATCAAATACCTTCGTCCCCTTGTTTATCTGTTTGACCAACAGCGGTTGTTTGACCAACTTGAAAATCCCATGCGATACCTTATCATCGGCATTTTTCACAAACCCAGGAACATCATAAATAGTTTTGTGCGAACCTTCGAGATCAATTTGAATAAATCCTCTTGTAAATCCAGGCATGTACGAGACGCCTGGCCCTACTTTTGATTTAAAAAGAGCTTCGAATTTCTTGGCTTCTTTCTTGGCTTTATAGCTGTTCACAGATGGTAAGTCGCGGTTCGAATTGACCATGCGATCTTGCTCCTTCTCAAGCTGCACGCGTTCTCGTTTGCTCAAATTCGATGCCAGTTTCTTCTTTTTTTGAGTTTCCAAATGATAGAGTATGGACTTGATGATCGTCGATTTTCCACTGTTAACATTCCCGACTATGTAGCTGCCATCCTTGATGAAGCTTACAATACTTTTCAAGTTCCAGTTGATAAGTCCGCTCATCACCATGACATTCTCTCGAGGAACACCATATTTTGTGTGTAAGTAATCTTGAACAAACATGAGACCATATTTGAGCGAAAGATTATTGTTCTTGAAAAGCAAATCACTCTTATTCACTATGAACTGCAACTTTTGCGGTGAACGGAATTGAAATATTTTGGTATCCAAGGACATTGGAAAATCTTGAGCACTGATTATGTATACTATATTACCTTCCTGAGGTATGGGACTCACAACAGTTTCAAGTGAATCAGTTGGGAATTCAGAACCCGAAGCATGATTGAAGTTGGATCGGTAAGTCGCATCACGACACCTGATACATTCCACCGAGTCATTTTTGCCCAAATTCGGCTTGTTGGCATTTTTTGCTCTTTGGAGCTCTGATGTATTATATTGAGTATCTTTTAATGACTTGAGTATCTCAGAACTAACATCGCCCAGGGAGTGAGACAGAGAAAAATCATTGATTAGAAGCTTTTGATCTTCTTCGGGTAGTTGTGTCATATACTTTTGAAATACTTCATCCTCCTTTTTGACATATTTCTTACTAATGTTGCTGCTGGAATCTACAAAGTACCCCGGTTTCGATGGATCCGAAGATTGAAGTTTGATTCCACAGGACCTACAAGATTGATATAAATTCGTTAATAGCGCTGAAGTGGCAAGGGTTAAAGAAGAGCTTGAGTTCCATCTTTGGGACCCCCACAAAGCTCGTATCAATCTAAACGTGGGAGATTTGACCATTGTCCTCTTTCCAGCTGAATGGTCTTGCGATGAGTTGAAGAAATCATTTGTACCATATGCAGGTCGAAATCTTAGATTGTTCATAATTAATATTTTACATAATTACCAAGACGGGCTTACAAGTGGAATTTGGAATTATGCATGGCCGGTTGAATGACGAATTACTAGACCATTTTGAAAGGAGAGGTCCTCAGTGCTCTTATCCGTTTCCAGCTGACTCGTAAGTACATATCAAGCATTTCCTGATGTAGCGTATTTTTAAGAGTTTAACTCTTCCAACCCCGACAACGAATGCAACCGCTACTATTTACTCTTTATGGTGCATGATTTTATAGGGCCAGATCTTTATTAAGAATTACAACTATGGACAAAAATAGTAGCGAGTGAGATTCAAACTTTTTACACGATTGGATGACTGCACTGTACACTACAACATGGCACCTGTAAACCCTTATAGGCACCGATGTCTGTTTGGCTCAACTTCATATACATATGCTAATATAGGTCGTATACTATGGCCCGCTAGATCCGACTTTTGACATACAGTCTGAGTATAATGAATCCTACCATCTTTTTTTACCAACTAGTTTATCTAGGCGCAGCAATCGCATCAGTATGCATCACATGAAACGTTAAATGAATTGCGAATGGTTGTCCGGCTAAAAAAATAAAGACCATCGTATGAACATAAAAGTACCTGGATGAAAAATTAGGCATAGCGGCGATCGAAGCATATTTGATTTTGAGAGACTATTGTGAATATTACTCTACCTATATCTCGCATTATCTATTTTCCAAACACAATTTGAAATAGCCCAACTACTGGCGAAGAAAGTGGAGTCGATTTATAGTTGGCAAAGTTTACACATTGAAGTGTGCGTTGGAACGTTAGTTCCTTAAATAGTAGCTCATGTACTTTGCGCTAGTGCATAAAAAATATCCTCATGAGTTTGCCTGGACCTATTTTTTCATGCAACGTTACGCACGCTTGTCAACGTACTTTGTTTGATTATACCTGCAGGTTTCAAGGTTATCTGCAAAGGGGGCTTCGGGGCTTAACAATCTGCAATAAAGCTCCTATAACCGAACAATAAGGAAGTTTATAATTCGAGTGCCACGGAGAAGGATCATCAGTGAATATAAAAGGAACACCGATACCTTCAAAGGTGAATTAATACCAAAAACTCGACCGTCACAAGCAAGAGATAACTCTTTAATTTTATGCGAAATACGTTTCATGAAATCATGCTGATTGCAGTAGGTAGTTTTTGATTATCTGACTACTATAAGCATCCGATCAGTCGTCTTGCTGTTAGTGGTTTTGAAACTCGTCTATTAGTTACCAGAGCTAACTAGACTAAATATTTTTAGTTATTACCGCGTAAATATATAATCCTATGCACATACCACCTGTTCTGTATGCCGTGCATGCTTCTATTTTCTTGCAAGATACGAGCTAAAAAATATGTGATTTAAAAAAAAGCAAATAGAACAAGATGTATGCGCCTCACATATCTTTTCCGTGCACCAGAGTTATTTGGAGTTTCTTATTATTTTTTTTGCTACTAAAACCAAGTTGCTTTTCAGAGAAGTCACAAAGGTTAGTTCTTTTCCAAATCATATGATAGCAGAGTCCAGTGACATATCACTACAGTAGCAGGGTTGAGTTAGCCCACGTAGATCTGGGAATGTACCCTGTTTGGTAAAGGGCAACGTGTTACACAAATTCATATTCTTCGAAGATCGTTCGCATCAAGGAAAAATGTCCATCCTCGTCACAGCATGAACCTTACAGACGTGACTTCAATCGTGCTATCGTTTCAAAATTGACTGATAGCGGCGTTCACTACACCCTTAAAACTGTTTTTAAGCTTTGGGTTGCTTCTGTCCTTCCCATCCTCGAAATCCAGCTATTTGAGATACTAAGTTTCATGCTTTAGAGTTCAAATTTTACTTTAGGGCAGAACTATAATTTTAAAGTTGGGCATTCCTTTGCATATTCAGATGAATCTGCTATTTTCGGTTTGCCGATAAAAAATTGCTTAATTTCCATAAATTTTCAGCCAAAACGGTAGACTGATAACGTTCGATATTATTGCTAAAAATATAAACGAACTGGTCAAGCAAATTAGGCATGATTAAGCGAAAAAAACATCTTCCTTGAGGCAAAGACTATTGAAAAAAAAAAAATTCGATGATGGTATCATTTTCGTCGACCAGGGTATGGTTAGTGAAGTCTTGGTCAGGTGAGACTATTTAGAATACTCGAGAGCGAATCCATCTGGATTTAATAATCAAACAATACGAGCTGTTTTATGATCATCAAATTGCGTGAGCAATAATTTTGATGCCATAGCAACCCCCTTGCATGCACGCGGCCAAGCACATTTGTTGCAGACTTCCACGCAAATCAAAACAAACAATCATAACCGATCGTCGATAATCCGAAAAAAAAAGCTGTGGAAGGCCCAACGGTCGTAATTGAGAAATTCTTCCAAATAAATCAGAAGACGAAGAGTTCGGGTTTTTAAATTTTAAAGTTGCATTGAAATCTAATTGAAATATGCTTTTATCGAATTATTAAATTGCGTCAATCACAAAAATGGACTGAAAGAGTTAATTATGCAAAACCCTACTTGTTGGCGTAAACAATAGTTGACCGATGTGAAATCGTCAGGGTGCCCTAACGAACAATACTGCGTCAACGTTGTTGATAGGTAGTTCAGTTCCTTACATGAAAGTTTGTGTCGCACAGGGTATTTACTATAAGAAGCACTCAGTATTCTATTCTTTTGAGAGTTATGTAATATGCGATTCGTAACTTAGTATTTGAAAAAATATTCGGTTACCCCTTCATCTTCATCTTGTAGATGCTTTACACGAGACTGAGAAAAAAGAACGTTGGACAATATTGGTCGGCCGTATTCAAGTGTAATGAGAATACCATTCTTTTCAGGAAGACGTGGTCTATATTAATAGTTGAGTAGAAAAAAAAATGTAGAAAAATATTAGTTGTTCATAGGTTTGATCGCTAGAAAAGCACAGCGCACCGCAATGTAATGCAATGCGACTGCGACTGCAAGCGTCAAAGAAAATCAATTGCGCGAGCGACTCATGACAAAGGAAAAATAAAGTTAAAAACCAATCGAGGACAGACCTTTCGGCCCTGGAAAATACGCATTTCGAGGATCGGAGAGATTTTCAGATGAATGTTGGGTTCAATTGTCAAAGCAAGGTTAGACGACAACAGATGATAACTCATTCAAATTATGTTTTCTCGTCCAGATAGCCCAGTGCAAGTTATGATAATTAACTGTCTGAATAGATGTAATAAGACTTTAGTCCATATCGGCTTTCACATTACCTTGTGGCAGTATTCACATCAGTGACACCATAAGTGATCTCGGGGAAATTTCTACGCAGGTGCTTTTTAAAAATGGAGGAATTTGATTCAAAACTATCGATGCAGAGGTTGCGCATCTTTGATTATTCTTCTACTTCTCGGGATCGCATGCTTGTTGCACATATATACGAGAGTGTATGCTCCAAGTTTTATTACAAAACCGCATTTACCGAAAACGGGAAGGTTCAAAGAGACTTATCGATTATCATGGGTTGGCTGATAGCACCAAGCATAATGTAGATGATTATTACCGGAGAGATTTTCAAAATCAGCTATTTGTTATTTAGTGGTCTAATTTTACTTCTTACTTATCTCGTTCGAATAGAGTAAGTATCTCCACCATTCAGAATGACGAGAAAGCTATGTTTCTAGTCATCAGTTGCCTTATACTTCTTCGAACTTTCGACGAAGCAACTGTGACAGTGTATAAAAACAGTAAGAGTGTTAGGTATTGCAAAGAGAAAGAAATCACTAGTTGTACAACAAGGTTTATGTGTGCCAGAATTTACCTTTCCCAACATAAAGTTGGGAATTCCATAACCCAGAAAGACAATAGGAAATTTGTAAATGATTTGCCCACCCTTGCAGGTTTTATAGATGATACGTAAGCCGAAGATTGTCGTGTCCCCTTGCTTTGTTGTGTATGCGAGGTCTTATCATCAATAAGCTAACTTTAAACAGCACTTCATCTAAAAAAATAAATTATATTGTTGAAAGCTTATTGTTCCGGTAACTGTTATGAGTTGGCAGATCCAAGGTAAAAGAAGCTTTTTCTTTTTCTTTCGTGCATACTTCTTAAATCTTATGATTGTTTCCTTAGAACAGCGCAAAAATTTCTTTAATAATAGATCTATGAGCCTTCGTGCCGTGCGACGTGTAAATGCGCTTGAAACATTAAGCGTGTATTGTGTGCGGATATACGTGATACAGCATCATGAAATTTCGGCTTTAAGTGGGGCAGCAGCAACTGGGAAAAACATCGATTTCGGTCCATCTGGACTACATCATCTAAGTTGAAATTACTGTCGCAGAAATGGCATGGTAGTGAAGTGCTCTGGCGAGTCTCCGATCGGTGACAATTACAAGTTAATGTTTGGACTGTTATTAGAACTTCTATTGAACTATTGTTGTGCCGGGTCTTAAGTACCAAACTCTCATCAACGTTAATTACACCTTGAGCCTAAGATGTGGTTTAGCTCGCTAAAATATACCTCGATTATTTTTAGTGGGGAAAGCAAGAAGTGAGAGGCTCTTGAGCCTGATAATTTCCCACATGGAGTGACTTGTTTATATAGTTACATCACCCCAAAATCAAAGTTTATACAAGGTCGCTCAAGTTGTTCGTCGGGTAGCCCTTATGCGTAATACGTACGTGCATAAATTGTTCATATGCTCTTACTCTTGACCTCAAACATTACCTATAAATTTAGTTGACGCCACCAAGAAGCCTACTAAAAATTAAATGATTGTGCTTTCCGAAAGATAAAAAATAGTAGCGCGGCATGGCAGTTGCATGTGCATATTTTTAAAACTTATTTTTTATGTAGGCTAAACACTCTTTGGTTTTGTGATCTTTGATGTTCTGGCGGTAAGTGGTGATAAAATACCAGCAAAAAATTGGGAAAAGTGGAACTGTTTCCACACCGTTATCCTCTTTGAATATTATTAGCACCTCCGTAGTGATTTAGGGAGTTATTGTTTCATACCATTTTTGACACCTCGAATATCACCGTTACGACTAGACATCACGAATCAATTTTACTTCGACTACTGATCATCTTTCACAAGAATTATCGTTTCATCAAAATTAGCTATCAACTACTGTGTCGTCAACTTCTCTACAACTTGAATATTGAGATACGCTAATCAAACCATCGATATCCAATTCAAGGCTTCAACCATATATCCCAGTTCATCAAACAAGAAGAAAGTTACCATTAATAATATGGCCAAAAGATCTCAATCTCTGCCCTCGCCCCCTCTGAAGAGAGCTCACTTTGCTAAAGATGGAGCAGCTGCATACGAGGCAAGCGCCACTGAAACTTGGATAGCGTGTGGATCCTGCGCCAATACTTTGGGGCTCACTGTTACTGCAATAAAAGCGTTTGAAAGTGCTTTAAATCATGATCCATCGAATAGTAAAGCGGTATGTGGATTGAGTCACTCATTAAGATTAAATGATATAAACATGAATGAAACTGTCGGATCACAAACTTCGATTGAACGTCTTAATAAAGCTTTAGAACAGTATGCCTCTCTTTTGAAAGACTCAAATATTTTCAAGGAATTGGCTGAGTGCTACTTACTCATCGGTTTAAACGACCAAGCCCATCAATCTATACAAAGTGCGATTCAGTTATCTCCCAATGATCCCTCATTATGGCTCTTGAGTGCCCAAACTTTGATAAGGGCAGGTGCAAGAGGCCATGCCACTGGTTCGTTGACACATTGTTTATCCATCTTACCAGAGTCCTTAAATCAGTTCTCTGCTACCGATATCGAGACTGCTAGAGCTGCCCACGCAGAATTGGCAGCCATTGCAACCGCCGATGGAAACATTGAGCTTTCTATCGCAGAACTAACCGCAACATTATCGTTGCCACCGCCTCCTTTGTCGAGGATTGATGAGCATATCGCGTTATGGTGTGCGTTATCTACTGTTAAAGAAAGAGCCAATGATATTCCGGGTGCTATTCAAGCATGCGAGAGCGCCGAAAGTGCCGTCGAAAACTCTCCAAGGATTTTAATGACCCATGCCTACCTCTTACTTTTGGACAACAACAAAGAGAATGCAGAAATGGCAATTCATTTATTGGGAAAAATCATCGATTTAGAAAAAGAGAAAGAACTAGAGCAACACAACACTGATGAAGACTTCTTGCCTTGGTATTTACTTGGTAAGGCGTACTCGTTGATCGACCAGCCGAGACTCGCATACGATTCATACCAAGTGGCTTTAAGAAGAGCACCGAACTCGTCAATCACCTGGTTGGCTGTAGGAAAATTATACTTGCAGTTGAAGCAACTTTCCGATGCGTTGGCTGCTTATTCACAAGCCTTGAGGCTTCAAATCGACGAAGGTTCGCCCGGTACAGCTACGGCTTGGGACGGTTTAAGCTGTGTGTACGAGAGATGCGATGACCAATTGATGGACGCTTCAGACGCCTGCACAAGATCGGCAGCATGTTTCAAAGCCATTGGTGATATAAAGAACTCGACCTTTTTTGAAGAAAGAGCGGATGCCTTGGTAAAAGCTTCTAAGAAAGAAGGTCCATTGCCATCTTTGAGAGTTCCTTCTGATGTTCCTAGCTTCTTGTTAAGGGATTTAGTTGCCTTGCTTCCATCTGAAAGAATTGTTTTTATTCAAGGGCCTACTCAACCATCAGAACAGGCACAGCGTCAATCTCAACAAACTCAACAAAAGACACACCAACAACAACAACAACAACAACAACAACAACAACAACAACAACAACAAGCTCCACAACCAGCCCCTCAGCCAGCCCCTCAACAGCAACAAGCTCTTCATCTGAGGCACTCTTCTCAAAATACCCCCGTACCTCCCCATCAACAATCAGTGCCTGTGATTATGCCGCAACACAGCCCTCAGCAACCCCCTACTCAACACTATCAACCGCATCACGCGCCTCAACCTCACATATATCCTATGCCTCAAGCATTCAAACAGGAGCATAAATCTCCAAGACAACAAGCGCTACCACCACAACTTCCTCATGGTCCTAAACACGCATGGTCTCCAAACCAACAACAACCCCAATATTTCTATCAACAATTGCCACCGGGCCAGTTGCCCCCACCGGCACATCACCAACAAGGTCCAATAGACCCAAATGGTGCACACAGATCTCCATTAAATCACCCACAAATGATCAACAACGGATATCCAGTGGGGCCACCAGGAGCTCCTCCAGCACCAGGTTACCCATATGGGCAATACCTCCCTATGCAAGGTGGAGTAGTTCCTCGTATGCAACAACCCTATGCTCCTCCCATAAACAAGTGGAGAAGATAATCTAGTGAAGATTAGAAAAAGTACGTCATCTTATGTATTATAAAAATTCCCTGATTACAGGATAGCATGGATTTTGTTCTTGTGTAGTATATAGCGATTCAATCTATGGTGTTATGAAGCAGTGTAATTAATCGTTTTGTCGAAGACGTAACTATAGTTGTATCAAAGAGTCCAGTTCTGGCGTACTGCAGCTGAAATCTCAATCTGTAAGATTAATTCTAGTCAATGCCTCGAAATTCTGGTTGAGGTCTTCGAATTCCGACACATAGAGACCCGGGTCCTGGCCCACTTCTCTCTGGTACTGCAACCCAAACTTGTCTATACTTTTCACCACGGAACCATCTTCCATAGCTACTCCTACAGTGCACTCGAGCATACTAAGGAGATCGGTATTGCTGTCTCCAATATATATGGATGCGTCGTTGTCATGAATGAGATTTTTAGTGATGGCAAGTTTATCGATTGCAGTTCGAATACACGGTTGTGAATTCCAGCGCCCTGTGCTAATGTTACCCTCGAACTCAAGCTCATTGACTAGAATGGTGATCAGCTCGGGGTCAATCCCATGTAAACGCAAACACTCTTCAATGATGATCTTGGTCCAATTAATACTAAGAATCACCACGGGAGTTTTCAGCTGCTTACATCTACGTAGAAACTCGATAGCCCCGGGCCTCATAGTTACTTTGGGGGCCTGCGCCTTTATTTGTTGAATTGTGAGTCCTTCAAATAACTTGAGCCTTTCCAACTCGTGAATCGACGTCATTTCTACAGCCACCATGCCCTTCTGAAAAATCACTTCTTTGTCGAGCGAGCTCTTCGGGCCATTGTGAGCTTCAAACTTTGCAACATAGTCCCTGTATGCGTCCAAATACTTGTTGGTGAAGTACTCGAAAGGTGGACTATACGAAGGTTTAGCTAGATACGCTGCCTCCGCCAAGAGTGAGATGGTGTCTTTGGCAGTCAATGTTTCGTCCCAGTCACTAATGACAAGTCGCGCGGTGCGCTTGGTCAAATTTCTGGTCTGTGTGCGAATCATTGTCGCATTACTTGTTAATTACCGCCTGATGGTTTT
The DNA here is from genome assembly GCA_030580235.1 of Suhomyces sp. yHMH580. Classification (NCBI taxonomy): domain Eukaryota; kingdom Fungi; phylum Ascomycota; class Pichiomycetes; order Serinales; family Debaryomycetaceae; genus Suhomyces; species Suhomyces sp. yHMH580. The sequence continues at coordinate 643,033 of JAKTSN010000001.1, read as the reverse complement.
TTCCAAAGTAGGCTACATCTCCGCTCACATCCCTTGGTGCAGCCACATGCAGAGAGGTCGCATATAAAAAGGTGAATAAAACCTGCTAAACATCATCGCACTTCAAGTAATTATGTCTAACACTAACGATAAACAATTTGGCGAATTAGGAAAGATCCTTCTGGACAAATTGGGCCCAAACCCATCGGCCCAGGATATCCAGGACTCCATCAAACATGGTTACGCCAAGTTAGAAACTACTTCAGGCAAGGAAAAGGAAGAGTTGACCAAGGGATTGGGCAAGCTTGAAAAGCTTGGGAAAATCGAGGGCCTCGGCAAGGTTGAAGGTCTTGGAAAACTCGAACAAAAGAAAAGTAACAACAAATAGGTTCAATACACGCTGCACCTTCTACAATAAACACTCCACACCTCGCTTGTAGTCACTCTTCATATGCTCCCCTCTCGCAGTTTCTTGTCTGGTGCACGACCTGCGACTTTATAATCTAAATCAGATGGCAAGCATCGCTTCGTAATTAGCAATGGTTGAAAAGAGCGACAAGATTACAGAACTTCCCGACGATGAGGTCCCTCTGCCCGAACAGCAGCAGACCTTCATGGCCTTGACGCGCCAGATCCTCAATCCGAATGGTGACGATCCTCGCATCGACCAGTACATCACCTCGACGTTCAGCTACATTCTGAGCGCTTTCTACAAAATGGCCAGTGCTACCAACAAAGACGAAGCTGCCAAAGAGATTGCCGAGGATTTGAACCAGAAATTTGACGCCTGGGTCGCCGAAAGAGAAAAGAACAAACAAGATACCGACAATAGCACGCACGAGAGCAAGCCCGAAAAGCCCGACGCGTGATTTTGACGCAAGACTTCAACCATTGGTGCTCCCTCGGGGCCACCGCTGTCCATAGCTTTTTAATGCACGCCGTACTGCGCGATTTCCCCTGTTGATGGCATCAAGCGGAAATGTAGCTCGCTAGACTGGCGCGAGCCACTTATCAGTTGTGCCACGCACGCCTAGGCATCTTCAAGGCTCATATAAGCAGCACAACGTCGACTCGTCGATAACGCTCTTCTGTAACATGAGATTCGATCTTATTCTATGTGTGCTCCTAGCGGGAAAAGCCGCTGCAGGCGTGTTGAGACACCAAGTGGTATTTTCAGACGAAAATGGACTAGAGAGCCAGGCTTCATCTGGAGCTTTCGAGCTGGCAGTGCAGCCACAGGTCGACTTTGAAGGACTCGAAGACTTCACAGTGGGCAATTTTTCTGTTCTTTCTCTACACAGGAAGTTGGTGGAAATCAACTCCATTTCAAACCACGAAGCCGAAGTTTCTCAGTTCCTCAAACGGTACTTAGAGTCTTTTGGCTTGACGGTGGAAGTGCAGGAGATCAAGGACGACTTTGAGAAAAGGTACAATGTGTATGCGTACGCGGGCTCTACAAGAGATACCAAGGTGATATTGACCTCTCATATCGACACCGTTCCTCCATATCTTCCATACCACATCGATGGCACTCGTATTTATGGCAGAGGTTCTTCTGACGCCAAGGCCTCGGTGGCCACCCAAATTGCAGCATTTTTGTCATTGCAAGACTCTGGTGCTATTAAGGAGGGTGACGTCTCGCTACTCTACGTAGTAGGTGAAGAAATTGGTGGCGGAGGTATGGGACAGGCCAACGAATTAGGCGTCAAGTGGGAAGTTGGCATTTTCGGCGAACCCACCGAATTGAAGCTCGGGGTAGGCCACAAAGGTATCTATTCGTTTGAATTGACTGCCCATGGAAAGGCTTCCCATAGCGGATATCCTCAATTGGGAGTGTCTGCGTCGGAAATCTTGAGTCCTGCCTTGAACGAATTGATCAACGCTGAATTGCCCGTTTCAGACTTATTGGGCCCTAGCACACTCAATATCGGTAGATTCGAAGGTGGGGTCGCCGCTAATGTCATTCCTGCATCGGCCCATGCCACTGTTGCCGTTAGAGTCGCTACTGGTAAGGATACAATTGTCGAAAAAGTTCATGAGATTGTTGAAAGATACGACAATTTGACCATCCATGATGTTGTGGCTGTCGATGCGGTTTATCTTGATTACGAAGTGCCTGGATTTGACCTGATAATCTTGGCCTACAGTACCGATGTCCCCAGATTAAAAGTTCCTCTAGAGAAACGCTACTTGTACGGACCAGGCTCCATCTTGGTGGCCCATTCCGACCATGAATTCGTCGAAAACGCCGATTTGCTCAACGCCATCGATGGCTACATCAAATTGGTCAAATACAGTATCTAATGTATACAATCTCTATATCCATCACAAGTAAAAAAATCGTGACGGACTCAAACCATGTATAATTCAATCTAGCTAAATGTATTTTGAGTCAATTAATCATGGATGTGACTAACCAACATTAGAAGAGCGACAAATCGCTCCCCACATCTGCCGCAAAACTACACCTATGTTTCAATATTTGTATATTCCTATACTCGTAATTAATGTTTTTAAATTATTTCAAATATTTCTCGAGGTAATTTTTTTCAGCCTTTATACCTCATTTTGTCCTGCACACAGTCCGGCCATCTCATCGGCTCAACTTGAAGATTCCATCTAGAGAGAAGACAGCGATAGGATGAGTGAACATGTACCGGCGTGGAAACGTATAGGGTTGAAGGTCAAGCAGGAGTTGGAGCAAGATCCTCTTTCTGTGAGTACCCACCTCGACAATGTCAATGTAACCAACAAAGAACTCAAGAAAATCAACAAGCAGAAGAGGAAATTAGAAGAGAGTAATAAGGAAAAGAAGCCCTCCAAGAGAGTCAAATTACCTAAGAGCGAAAGACCACCCCCACCAGAAAAAGATCAATTGGTTTATTTGAATCAGTATTACACCGACAAAGATAACTGGAAATTCAGTAAGCAGAAACAAAATTGGATCTTGAAAAATATTGCCAGTATTCCCGGTGATTACGAGAAGGCATTGAGAGCATACTTGGAGGGGTTACAGGGAGGATCCAGAACCCGTGTAATTGAGGATTTGCAAAAAGTAGTGGAGAAGTGGAATAAAATAGCCCAACTAGCCGAAGAAAAAATTGAAAAAGAGCTTTTGGAAAAGGCAAAAGGTGAAGCAAAGGAAGAAAAAGAGGAAAAGAAGAGTGAGTCCAAGGAAGCTGAAAATGAAGTGGTCGACTACGACTACGCTGTGAGGTGTCGCGACCTTCTTGAGGTATTAACGGGAGATGTCCCTGTGCTCAAGGGAGTAGAGGAGAAGAAATATACAAAAGAAAAAGAAGAAGAAGTGAAAGAAAACTTTGAAGCCAAAGTGAAAGACAACGAGAGAGAAGAAAAGGAAGAAGAGGAAAAAGAAAGCGGAAAGAGCGAAAAAGCTCAGCAGGATAACCTTATCATAGAAAGCGTGGATGTCGGCCAGGGCCACAGTGAAAGCTCGGAGAAGCCCAAAAAGTCGAAGAAAAAGAAGTCCAAGAAGTCCAAGACTGACTAGTCTATACTATATAAAACATTATACAAAGCATTTTGAAGGGCAATCTAGGTTTTATAAATAGTTGTTTGCGTACTCTGTGCCCCGGTGTATGACTATTTAGTTTACCTCACCGGGTCTAGCACTATTTTTCAGTGTCGCTATTTTACACGCACTATTCTCACTACTCTCGCTATCTCACTAAATTGTTCTCGCTATATTCTACTCTATCACTACCGCGACTTGTGCCACCCTCATATAGTCAGCCAACACTAGCTATGCCAGACCTTAATCTAAAGTTACTTATTGATAAGGCACTCGATGTGGATCCCGACTTGCGGTTCATGGCACTCGAAGATTACCGCCGATATCTACAAACGCAACAAAAATCAGCGACGGTATACTCAGGCTACAACTCGGTAGAGACGTTCCTTCCTACGTTGTTCAGACTACTTGAGGACCACAATTCAGACGTACAAAGTCAGGCAATCAAGTCATTTGAGCCCACAGTCAAACTTTTATCAAATGAGGCCACTCTAAAAGTTATAGACCAACTATACGCCTTGGTGTTGAAAGAAAACGATCCGTCAAAGACAAAAGGCCAGTATAAGAGTTTCACCATGTCGATACCCAATGTGGCCCTTCGCTCAATTCTTGATAACAAGGAAGAGTATGATGACCACGATCGGATTTTGACTGAATCCACTAAGAGCTCCAAGTCTTCCAAGTCTAGAAAGCCTTTACCAACTACCTTTGATTCTCGCCTTAGTAGAGCAGTAATCGATAGTCTTTTGTCTCTTTTAGTATCCAATGCTGTCACGTATGACTCGATCGAAATTCTTCTTGATTTGATTAAGAATTTGGGCACGGTGCTTAACAATGAGGAGCTTTCCAGCTTGATGTTATATTTGCTTGAAGTCTCGTTCAATGAAGTGGGTATTGTCGGCAAACGGGCAATTCATGGGTTCGGCTTGTTATTCAACTATATAGACGAACCTGCTATAGTCAACGACTCGGTCAAAGCCATCCGTGCTCACGGAAAACTGCTGACTCGTGAGATCATCATTATCAAGTCGCAATTGTACTCAGTCGTTTTGGGAAGTTCAGTTGCGATGCATACGAGCTTGGTGGATGAGACATTTGAGGAACTCAAATCGAACTTGAAGGTTTCCGAACAGATAGATACAGATGAAGATTTGGACTATGACAAACTACTCGAAGACAACTTGATTCGTGAATGTTCGTTGACAGTGGTGAACGATTTGATTTTATCCAATAATTCTACCGAGCGCTTTGCGTCCGATATGTTGCAAATCATTGAATTTTTCATTATTTACAATCCTTTGCAGGACAATGAAGACGACGAAATGGTGGATTTTGACGAGGACGATGAGGACGATATTGTGTTCAGCGATGACGAAAACGAAATTGAACATCAAGAGGATGACGACGGCTCCTGGAAACTTAGACTCAAATCATGTATCATAGCCAGGTCTTATTTAGATAAGTTTTCTGGCCTGTTGCAAGCCATCTATTCCAACATCTTCAACTCCGTTCCCGTCAATGACAAAAACGAATTGGTCTTTAATGAAGCCATAAAAACTATGATATTGATTATTGATAATACCGTCGATCGCCAGCCCCAGTTTGATAATCTTGAAAAGGTGGTTGTTGACAAGCTCTTGGTTGAGTCTCGTCAAAGTCACTTTCCCAAAGTGTTGCAGCTAATTGAAAGCTTAAATCGATTCAACGAGTATCGTCTTATCCAGACCACCTTTCTGAAATTCAATGAACTTGCAATAAGCACCAGCGGAAGTCTTCCTTATCTTGGATTCTATCGGAACGTTTTGGAAATAGCATCGGCCCACAGCGACACTCCTTTAAATTCCCGGATCCTTGAATATATCAGCAATGATTTGATCAACTCGCTTGAAAACAAGTCGTTCAATGTGGTTATCGAAAGTATTCGTATATCGAGTGCTCTTTTTAAGTACCCTCACCACGAGTCAATACAGAAACAACATGTTGTTGCTATAGTCACTTCATTAGTGCTGAAGATTGAAAACTCGAAACAATACTCCAGTGACTTGATCCAGCTTTCCGTTCAGTGCTTAAGAGATGTGTTATATAACAATCTTTATGACAATTACAGAAGCCTCGAGGACGTATTCGTAAAATGCTTTGGTTTTGAAAACACAGTGAGAATCATCCTTGAAGTTCTTATTAGCTTGGGTTTAAGTAATCATGCTATATTGACTGAAAACCCCGATTTCCAACATAAGCTTTTGCTTAAATTACAAGACTTGATACTTTCGAGGGACGAGACCACTCATAACTCTTCTATGATGCTTTTGGCTATTATAGTTTCAAAGTGCACCCTTGAAAACTTAACCAGAAACAAGCTTTTTCAATGTATCCTCCAGCTATTCAGTCTAGAAGACTCGGTATCTTTCAACGATTCTTACAATGTATTTGAAATTTTGTCCACATTATATGATGAGTCAATCATTAGCTCTGAAAACAAAGAGAACTTGTTTGCTGCCATAGTCAAGCTTGTGAACACCGATAAAATTCATGATGATAACCAAGACTTCTACAGTTTGATCTCCAAAATGTCCCATGAAAATTCTGTTTTATTTGATCAAACAAAAGGTCAGCTTGACCTAAATCTGCAAGTGAGCTCAAAAATCTTGGCTATCATCAGCATTGAAACCAATCTCCAAAGTAAAGTAGTCGATTTTGAACTGCAATTTTTGGCCATAACCAAAGAATCGTCCACCAGGTCGTCTAAAAATCCAGACCTTTTGTTTGCAGTACAGTTTCTTGGAAATATTGGCGAATATCAGTCATTTAGCGATATCGGCCTTGAAAACTTCTTGGAGCTACTCAATGAACCAAACGACGATTTACAACCCTTGAAAACTGATGAAAAGAAGAATAATGATGACTTGATCAAAAGGGCAGCTGCGACTGCTATAGGTAAGATAATCAAGTTTAATATCTCAGAATCTTTTGTAAAGTTATTAAATCATTATCAGGATGCACAATACGAACACTCCAGACCATATTTAAGTCAATCCTTCATCATTGCACTCCCCAAGATTAGTCCAACGCAATTGGATTTGTTGTGGAAACTGGTTTGGAAAGTGATAGACTCAACACCTCTCTCGCATTCTGTCTGTGGAGATCTTCGTAGTGCGGGGGATCTTTTGAGTGAAATTGACTTGATACAAAACGACTACATTGAGAAAGTAATTGAAAAGTCCAATACATTACAGCTGCCTGATCAGTCACAATCACAAGAATTGTCGAAGGTATACACCATCATCGTTATCATTAAAAAGCTTTTAAACAAGCTTACTTATTCGACTTCCACGGCTGATATCTTGACTACCCTTCTTGGATATTCTATCCATTGGCTTTCTATTCTCAATATTGATATCAAGCAATTGATTGTTGGCAACTTGCTTACTGGCCTCCATAACCAGCCTACTCTTATTTTTAACAACCTCAACAAGTTAATTTTGCCTAGCATTTATGAACAATTGAGGTCGCAACCTGAGTTCAAGAAGGTTATTCCCATGGGTCCTTACAAATTTGTTATTGACGAAGGGCTTGAAATTAGAAAGCTAACTTACGAATTTTTGTTCACCTTAATCTCCTCGGAATCATTTATTCTTGAAGATCATGACGTTGATTTGAAGGAAATTTTGATTAATATCGTAAACCAAGGACTTGCTGACGAGCAAAATGATATTATCGTTTTGGCAAGCTTGAACTTGATTAATCTTATCACGAATCATGAAAACAAGTTCCGTGATTTTTTGGTGGAAAATGATAGTTCAGTTTCACACCAAATGATTCAAAACATTAGGGTTCAGCTTGGCAAAAAGCTCTCGGCCAAGGCTTCCAGTCAAGATATTGAAAGCTACGAAGAGAGAGTGAAATCGATCATAAGATTGAGTAAGCTTGTGAGTCAAGTCATCAGGTCCATAAACGAGCTGGGCAGTCCTGACAACTTGCTTGATGGCTGGAACGATGTGATTGAGGAAATCAAGTCCAAGTTCCCCATATTCTACAATACAATTGAATAGTGAGCTTTACAACAATAAATAAAATTACATATACACCGGATTGAAGAAGTTTCACCTGTGGGGTTTTATAGCTAACCCCGGTTATGCACGTGATACTCTCCCATTAAACTACCCCTGGTTCAATATGGTCGATTACAGTAAGTGACCAATGCAATTGCCTGGTATAATAAATGGAATTACCTCCCTCCCTGCTATATGGAGTAGCTGGACTTCTTCTAGCCAAGCCATTCTGTTTAGCGATAATTTGGTAGATACTTTCAGAGATCAGCAAATCCCCAAAGAATTTGAGAGACCTAGACCGGTCGTGATATGGCATGGACTTGGCGATCAGTATAACTCAACGGGAATATTACAAGCAGCAGAGCTCATCAATGAGCTTTATCCGGGAATATTTGTGCACTCGGTTTACCTCAGCTTGGATCCGGCTAAGGATCAGCAAGCCTCCATGTTTGGAGATGCGAACGATGAGTTGAGCATTGTATGCGAACAGCTCAAGGTAATTCCCGAACTCGAAGATGGTTTTGACTTGATGGGCTTCTCTCAGGGTGGTTTATTCCTGAGGGCGTTGGTCGAACGGTGTTCGGAAATTTCGGTACACAATCTCATTACATTCGGGTCACCGCATTTGGGGGTTCTGGAACTTCCAATATGTGAGAACCCCAAAGATTGGGTTTGTCAGAGAAGAAATCAGTTGTTGAAGCGGCAGGTTTGGGAAGACGATGTTCAAAAGCGTATTATTCCAGCACAATACTTCCGCGATCCTTCACAATACAATAAGTACATTTTACATTCGAACTTTTTGGTGCACATCAATAACGAGAAGCCATATGAACTGAACCAAGCTTACAAGAGCAATTTCAAGCTGCTCAACAAGCTAATTCTCATAAAGTTCCTTAGGGATACCATGGTCGTGCCCAAAGAATCAGCATGGTTTATTGACTATGATAGTCAAGGGCATCCGGTTCCTTTTGAACTATCGAGGCTCTACTTACAAGACCTTATAGGATTAAAGCAATTGCATCTTGACGGTAAAGTTGAATTTTCGGAGATCGACGATGTTCACATGGGTTTGACTGAGCAGTTGTTGAGAGATACCGCTATTAAGTATCTTGGTAAATGGTAAATTGAGCTATTTCATATTGTGACCTGAATTAAGCACCAGGTCAAGGCTGATGTCTTCATTTTGGTAATCGCTAGATGGGTGTTTGTATGAAAACATCGAAATTTCCTCCGTTGTGTGAGAAACGTCAATACATAGACTAAAGGCGTGCTCAGCTTGCAGGCTGGAAACAGATTGTAAATATTTAGTCTGCAATGCAATAGTAGACTTTGGATTCATATTTCTATGATTGTTGAAGTCGAAATCGATTTCGCTGCTAAAAATGCTGGGCTTGGCTGTTCTTCTTCTCTTAATCAGAGGAGTTTTTAAGACCCAATGTTCGTCTTCAGGGGACGACGACTGCTCAGTCTCTAATGTTTCTTGTGTTTGGCTGCGTTTTCTGATCAATTTTACCATTAGTGGCTTTGATCTCATACAACATAAGTGTTTGCAGCTTAATTTATCGGGACAGGTATGCAAGCATTGTGAATCTTTAAAAAATAGAGCAGAGTCTATAATGTTACCTTTTGGTTTGAGCGGACTGCTGCGTAGGTTCAGAGTCCTGTTTTGAACCAGTAGGTTGCAAGAAGTCACCGCACACGGGCCGGTGAAGTTCGATTTCGGCTTGGAATTGGGATTTACATTAGAATCTAGATGGTTAGTTTGTCTTGGAGAAAGCTAGCTAGTATCCCAAAAGTATTTAGCAACCATTCATGGTAAATATAAGTAACAAAAGTATCGCAACTTTAGAAGTGTTACAGCACGAAGTAGTAATATTTGGCAGCCATTTTGGTGCAGATGTGTCGTGCGCGAAGACATCAACTAAAGAACACCAGCAGCATGGCAGTAAACGAGACGCTGGAAGAGCGTAAAGCGCGGTTGAGTGCGCTCAGAAAAAGAAGACAGCTGCCACAAGATTATACGCCAATTGCCGCGCCTCAAAATGATGTTGATACGCCCCAGAACGACGACATACCCGAAGCTCCAAAACTGCAGGATGCTCCAAAACTAGAGATAGCGAAGGACGATACGGTGGAGGCATTGTCAGGAAGTATTCAGCACAAGATCCTACTGGCGGCACGACAAGAGGCGAACCATCTCATAGAAGGTGAGCAGAAACAACAGAATACCAAGTCCAAGCACACACAAGATCTTCGAACTGACATTGAGCCATATTTGCGAGAAGCAGAGCTTCGGACCAATAAGGCAATATACCAAATTATCCAAGAGAAATACGAAGCCTCTCTTGTAAACGAGTAGAGGAAGAGAGCCAACTTAAGAAGAGCAAACAATGACTCAAGTTAGTTCAGATGCAAAAGTGTAGATAGATGGGGTTGAAGAGAAGAGAAAGACAACAGGTGAAAATACAGAATTCGACTGGATATCAGCCAACCTTAGTTTGCCGCTTCATCAAGCAACAGTTACATAGATTGTTCAGTAATAAAGCTAGTTAACAACTAATAGACAGCCATATGTAGCCCGTTAGCATCGTTACTTCACAGTGGTCGTTACATTTGTCGCGCACCTAGTCTTTTGCACAGACTGCCCAATGCGGAAGTCGGCCATCTTCCAATCAAAATGGATTTTTCAGCCCGAACCTCGTCCGCATAACGAAAATAGTTAAAAGAATTTAGAAAATCTTCTTACCAAGAACAAGGTTAATTGAACAATGTCCATGATTAGTAGAATTGCTTTGAAGGCCGGTCGTCCAGCTATTGGAATGGCCCTTCGTCCAACTCCGTAAGTATTGAATCACAAATAGCAATGATGGCACCCTCAAAAGCTACAGCAGAACAGCGGGAAGACTCAACAACATAACCCACGAACAATCTCATAAACGAATCATAAATGCAAAATTTGAGGTAGATAGAGAAAAATGTAAGAAAGTACCAACAAAATAACAAGTAAAAGCAGAATTCCTTTAAGCTTTAAAGATCAACCCTATAAAAGATCAGCATGTTCAAACCATCGAAAACATAGAATACGAGAGAACTTCAGACTACAACAAACATCAAGCTCTTGATCTTCCATATGGCTAAGGCTTCACCTGTGGCTGCTATCACTTTACCCAACTGTACATACTAACATCTAGAATTGGTTTACGTTACCTTTCAACTCCAGTTGAACCAAAGCAAAAGGCCAACTCCATCATCGATGCCTTACCTGGCAACAATTACTTGTCTAAAACCGGTATCTTGGCCACCAGTGCCGCCGCCGCCATCTACGGTATCTCCAACGAGTTGGTTATCATCCACGACGAAACCATTTTGCTTGCTTCTTTCACTGCCTTCGCTGCTTTGGTTGCCAAGTTCGTTGCTCCATTATACACCGAATGGGCCGATGGTGAAATCAAGAAAGTCAACGACTTATTAAATGAATCCAGAACTAAGCACGTCGATGCTGTCAAGGGCAGAATTGAATCTGTATCTCAATTAAAAGACGTTGTCGCCACCACCCAACAATTATTCGCCATTTCCAAAGAATCCGCTCAATTGGAAGCCAAGTCTTTCGAATTAAAGCAAAAGATCGCCGTTGCTACTGAAGCCAAAGCCACCTTGGACTCTTGGGTCAGATTCGAGCAACAACAAAGACAATTGGAACAAGAACAATTGATCAAGTCTGTTTTGGACAAGGTCAACAAGGAAATCGAAAATCCAAAGTTCCAAGAAAAGGTTTTGGCTGAAGCCGTCACCGATATCGAAAAGTTGTTCGCCAAGAACTAGATATACGAATACAAGATATAAGATATAAGAAGCGTAGATGTAACATGTATATTGAGCTATAGTACAGTATACAATAAAAATCAACTCAAAAGGGTCATTTTATTGTCTATTAATCGTAAAAGTACAAGGTGATTTTAGGGTCCATAAACAGTCGTAATTACTTACTTTGTTGAACTTCGTGGTTCGGTTTCCACACATGAAGCGAGTTGTCGTCGGCCACCGAAGCCACCATCCAATCATCGTGGCATGACCAGTCAAAGTCGTTTACTCCCAACATATGTCCACTATGCACGAACATCAAGGGGTCGTCTTTGGTGGTGTTGTGGAGCTTCACGGTGCTGTCGCTGGAACAGGACCCCAAAATGCCACCAAACGTGCGGTGCCATTTCAATTGGGTTATAGCTTCCTTGTGTGCTTGTATGGTTCGCGTGGTCTGGTTGCTTCTCATGTCCCATACCTTGATGGTTCCGTCGCTGTCTCCAGCAGCAAGCATGAGCGGATTTTGCTTGTTGATGGAAACACTGTTGACACCACAGGCGCCTACTTTGAACAGTGAGACCACAGCTTGTTCTAAACGTATGTCGTACACCTTGGCATCCCCTGCTTCGTCCACAGCTGCAAACAAGCTGTCGTGATTAGAAAACCACTCGATGTCGTTTACGCCTGATTCATTGTTAAAATACTGGCTTTGGCTTAGTGTGGTTGAGTCGGGACTGAAGTTGTTCTTGATATCAAACACGTCGACATCGCCAGCTATGTTGGCTGCAACCAAAGTGCCTTCTTTCTGGTGGTTCCAGTCCAACGCAAAGGCTTCCAGGGCCGTTGTCAGCTTTCCCTTAAGGGTCAATTGGACTTTGTTAGCACTCAGCGACGTCAAGTCGCTTTGAAAATTGGAGTGCTTGGTTCGTTCGTAGATCACCAAGTCGCCGTGGCTGTTGGCACTTGCAAGCACATTGGGTTTTTGGGGCATGTACTGCACCTTATTTACATCTCCGTAATGGTTGATCTTCTGAAGTACCTTGAGTTTGCTCACCGACGGTACCGAAAGCTCGAATTCCTGTTTGTCTTGGCTGTAATCCAACCTGTTTATCTTGAGGTTTTGGTTCAAGTCTTGGTAGTACAGGTGCTGTACTATCGATATGCTATCGATGGATTGGCCCAATGTAAACGTGCCTAAAAGAAGTCGTTGCTGTAGTACTTGGTCGCCCGTTTCTGTTGGCAATGGTTTGCCAAGATCAGGAAAGAACTGTACTATCAATGATGGCCACAACAAGGTGTTGGTACTCAAGTAGTCGTATAGAAACGGCGAGTTCTTTTTCCATATTCGATAATCTTTCTGGATCTGTGTGTCTATGTTTTGTTCCTCTAGTATAGTGTCTTCCTCCATATCACCTTGTAGACTCTGATTCCTTGAGCGTTTTTGTATCTTGAAGGTATTTGAATTCTATCGATATAAATTTCGCGCGTCAGGAAGTGAAAGTATTTGACCTAAGAGCTAAACTGGAAAATAGCCAGAAAAGTCAATGTATGCAATGGACTGTACTCTACACCTACTAATGTATTTTGCCGTCGTCGTCTCCCAACTTCTCCTTATCCTTGTGCCCCAGTCCCCCGAATCCTTCTGGCGATAGTTCCCCGGATCACGTGCACAGCCAATAAGTGAAAAGTCTGACGCTGTTCTCCACCACTAAGCAAGATGACAGACGAGATACGTTTGAACTCGTCCAAACTAGGCACCCAGGACTAGTATGTAGCTGATTAGTTGTTTCTAGGCCCTACTAACTTATGCAGCTGGAATTCGTTCTACAAGAGAGAGATCAGCAACTTCAAACAGAATGCTGGAGATACTGGCGAGTGTTGGTTCGATGACTCCGATGCCGAAAACAAAATGATACAGTTTATTATTGACAAGTTCAACGACCAGGCATTCCCATTCGCCAGCAACGATATCAGCGTGTTGGACTTGGGCACGGGAAACGGGCATTTACTATTCCAATTACACGAAGATTTCGAAGAGGAGTACGAGGGGTCAGACATCAACTTGAAATTGACGGGTGTCGACTACTCTCCCGACTCAGTCGCGTTTTCCCAAGACATAGCAAAAACCAAGTACCCCGATACTACTTTTGAGTTTAAGCAGGTGGACTTGTTACTCAAAGACAACCCATTTCTCCAACAGCAGTCGTATGATATCCTTTTGGACAAGGGCACCTTGGATGCCATCGCGTTGAATCAAGACCCAATTTCTGCTTTCGGTGACAAAATCGGCATGGACATTTATGCTGGACAAGTAGCCAAGTTGATGCACACCGACTCGATTTTGCTCATAACATCCTGCAACTTTACCGAGGAAGAATTGGTCAAGATAATAACTGGAGGAGACCTGTGTCTCACGGTGTGGGACAAAATCAAGTATCCCAGTTTCCAGTTTGGCGGCGCCCAGGGCTCCACTATATGCAGTATAGCGTTTATCAAAAAGTAGTATAGAATAATAACCATACGCTAATAATAATGCCTCGTAGTACATAGTAGATAATAACCCGTCGTACATCCTATTTTATTATGCAAGGTATCAACAGTCATCATAATTGCGCCCAACTCCAACTCAAGTTGTAGTTGCAACAATAATTTTGCGTGACGGATCGAAACCTAACAGTTTCCTGAAGCACTTGACCAATTTTACTTTTGCCCAGGCTATATTTGTATCTTTTCTATGAAGCGTTCACTGTAATGTCCAAGTTGTTATTCGTTCCTATAAACAGTTTCACGGGTACATGACATCACTGTCGAACCATTTTATATCCACTCTACTTAAACTTTATTCGCCGCGCCCGAAAATCCGAATATTTTCTTCCCCGAAGCATTTTTAGGCCAAGTCCCGCCTAACACACACCTTAGTTATGCGTAAATTATAATCGAAAAACACCTTCGGAAATAACCTTTTTCCAAGACATGTATGTATTATTATCTATACACATTTCAGAAGCATTTTATGCGAGACAAATCTCTTGCACTGGATGTGACCTTATGAGTGTTAGGATGTTACTGTGGCTCGTTGGAGCTCCAAATCACTCCAATGGTACATCTATTATTAACTGAGCACCTGTGACGTTTTAGCTAGTCTTGGATCCGGCAATCTCCTTTTTAATCTCTTCAACAGTCTCGTAGATCTGGTCTCTTGTGGCTTCAGACCCAAACTTCAACAAAAACTGTATCGGCGAACCTTCAGCACTGAGTGAGTTTATCCGAAGAAATTTTCCGGGAGCTAAACTGGCATCAAACCCAGTGAATAGTTTCGACTCTGGCGTTATTTTGTAGTTTAAAATGACTCTCAACAATCCATGCGATCTCATCACGATTCGCGAATCTTTCTTGTCCAACTTGGATTGATTTACATGCACCGGACCCAAACCTCTCTCTTTCCAGCCCTCGGAAACTTTGGTGAGGTCGAGCTCAAAGAGTTTGGCAGTGGTCGAAAAAACAGACTCTTCGTTTTCTTCACCTGTCTGAATATTCTGGACTTTTTCGAGCTCTACTTGCTTGAATTGTTGTGGAGTGGACGAAGTTGGCGTGCTTTCTTCCCTGGTTTCCTTCTCGTCGTCTGTTTGATCAAGAAATGACTTTTTCTTCAATGACTGTTGAAACGCATTTCCGAATCGAGAATTGGCTCCGAACGAACTGGTCGCGGCTGAGCCAAAAGAGCTCGTCAGGGCTGCAGTTTCGTTTGCACCCGTAGATTCTTTGGTAGACTTGTTCTCGCTCGGCCATGGAACAGAATCAAATGCGTTTTTGCCTCCGCTCTTACTTTGTATATTCGTGTCAAATGATATGGTAGCTCCAAACAACGGTTTGGGTGAGCTCACTACTCCGAATGTGGGTTTGGGTGAGCTTCCGGCTGTGTTTGGGGCAGTGGGTGTTTCTGCAGGGCTGATGTTCGTGTTGGAAGATGACGTGAATGAGCTCAAGGGCGTCACTACAGGCTTGATTGTGAACAGACTGGCTCCAAACGTTGCTTTCGGTTTGGGCTTGGATTCTTTCTCGGAATCCGATTTTCCGAGCACGACCTTACGTACACTGGTCGCAGAGCTGGCACCCGCGCCTGATTCTTCAGTGGTTGCTTTCTTTAATTTCAGTTGTTCAATCACTTGTTTCAATGCCTTTACCTCATTTTCCAACTCCAGGATCCTAGCCTCATACTTGCTTTTCTCCAGGTCCAAAAGCGTCGATTCAACTTTTGTTCGTTTGCTGGAATGGTCCTTTTGGTCGTCAGCACTTCTCTTGGCCGCTTCAGTTTCTTGTGACATAGCTACGATGGTTCATTCAATTTCATTCTACACTTGTTTGAACTGGCGTGAGCCTGCGAGGGCTAACCCGCGAAGTGCTCGATTACAGGTTATGATGGTAATTGGTCTCACGTGAGCATACTCGTACGCTACAAACTATTCACGCCTACGGATATTTCTGATGGAACGGGAATCGTCCAGGCGCCTGGCCAGGCTACTCTCGTACAGGCTCGAGGAGTACTTGGCGTACTTGTCTCTGAGCGATTTTTCTTCCACACTGGCGGAGGGAGCTAGTGACATCGGTATGCCGTTATATGCAGGTTTGACCTGAGCTGGAGCTCTATAAGGCGGTGGTGCCGATGCGTGATGACTTGGGCCATGGCTAGGTGCATAGTTTGACGAACCATTGGGCGGAAAGTGTGAGTTATTGGCCACGTGTATTCTTCTTCCGCTGGCAGCTGCCGATGCTGTGTTTGCGCCTCGTACATCGGGCTTCGTGTAGTGTCTTCCACCCAAACCACCACCTAGTCTTCTTGGTTTCCAGTTACGTATAATCCTTCCTCGCTCTATATCAACCAATATGGGCCTGGTGGTGGATTCGCCAAACGTTATCTTTAGTCCGGATCTGGCCAATTCGTTGACGCAATTGGCTGCATCCAGGTCCTTTTCAAATACTACAAATCCGTAGCCTCGAGACTTGCCTTGTTTGTCTCTAATTATTCGAATAGAATCGATCACGCCATACTTGCTGAATTGCTTGGACAATTCAAGTTCGGCCAATTCGTAGTCCAAACGCGAGATAAACACTGTGTGGTAAGGATCTTTCATAAACTGCTTCTCGTTCTTCTGCAACAACTCAGGATCGTTCCACTCTCGGATCTGTCTCGCGAGCGATTCTTTCAATTTTTGCCTTCTGATTTTACCACTGTTGTGCTGGACCTGTTGCTTTGACGGTTGTGGGCGAGGGTTTCTTCGCTCGTACTCCGATAGCTCTTTGATACAGTTTTGTATTTGGTTTTTCAACGATGACACTGGCGAGATGGCGCTTGTTTTCCTGGCCTCGCTGGGGTAATCGGTGGGTGTGATGTATGGTAGTGGGGGTTTCGGAGCAAAAAGCTTTTGAATATTGGGAGGATACTTGACACTTTCACTCTTCGTATGTTAGTATATACATTTGGCTATCACAGGCTGATTTAATCAACTTACCATTTTGCTGTGCCTATCTGATTAACCGATAACTGCGAAATTTTTAGGGCACTTCAAAGTGATGCCACGGTGGTGGCGCACGACTCTGGGGATGCAAGCAGTAGAGTTTGAAAGCCAGGATGTTAAGCAAAGGGCTAACAAGATGAATGAGGGGGCTAGTGAAGTACAGCCCAATGAGTTTGAAGAGTTCAACAACCATGTTGATATACACACACTTCCTATATACACGCGGACACAGCTCTCACAGTACGATGGAATTGGCAGCGATAAGATCTACGTTGCTATCAGAGGATTTATATACGATGTAACCGAAAACTCAAAGAACTATGGTCCGGGAAAGGGCTACCACAAATTGACCGGCAAAGACGTTTCACGGTTGTTGGGACTCAATCGTCTCGTATTGACTGACGAGCTGGCCGAAAACACATGGTACATAGGAGACTTTGACGCCAAACAAAACCTGGCAGTAGACAACTGGGTCGGGTTTTTCCGTAAACGGTACTACATAGTCGGGCTAGTTGTTGATCATGAATTGTCATTGTGAGTAGCGGAAATCCAAAATGTGTGAACCATCAGGTCAATGCGCGAGTGTTCTATAGACAATTAAATCACAATACATAAAGTTTAAATAAATTCACCATAAGAATGACACGGATTTCAAAAAAATAACACTCTGGCATGCAACTGCGTTTCAGTTACAAAAAGATACATCCCAACGAAGAAAAGACAATTCGGTTTGTGCCAAGAACACTGAGCCCAATTGCAAGCGAAGATCTCGGTGTAGATTGTAGAATAATAAGGAGATTGTACGCAAATCTAAGTATTAGAAGTGATCTAATTACACACAAGTCAGGATTGCGCCAATGTGTGTTCGCACGGTTAGCTAGAGTCGCGCTTATCAAAGCACCCTCGTCTTTTGGGTGCCTCGCGGTTAGAGCAAAGAATGTCGCCAGCTTCGTCCCCGGGCACAGTATCGTCGCGTCAGTGACAGCCACCAGCACTCGTCCAGTCTCCAATGGTGCCTCCTCCGAACATCTTCGCCACATGAACACACATCGAACCGCATGGCCCGATCAGCGCTATCGGGTATTACTCTATTTTTGCCCGGTCTCTAAGCTGTATCGTACAAATTAGTTCGCACCACTGCTGTTTCGAGCGTTCTCTCTGAGTGGCTTAGTCTTTTAGTGACATCTTCGCGCTGCCCAATTTTGCTCTATTCGGCTATATTGAACTCTTCGGGACGGTAACAAATTTTGTACCAGCCGGTAAACTTGTTTTTACTTTTTTAGCTATCACAATAATCTGAGTTGACCAGTTCATTCTTTTGGTCACTACAAGATGGAAGGTGCTACGGCTGTGTCACACAAGGCCAGGCTAAGACAGAAGATTCTAGATGGAGAACATGATATCGAAGCCCTAAGCGGCAAGCAACAACAGTTCAGCCCTCAAGGTTACCAATATGGAGGTCAATTTCAAAACGGGCCTCATTATGACCCCCAGTTTCAGCAATCCAATTACGACTTGATGACTCCTTTGCCTGCTCCTGGAGGTCCTTCGTCTCGTAAAGGCTCCCTTACATCACAATCAGTTCATCGACTCTTTCGTCGAAATAAAGGCGGCGGCACGTTTGATGATGATACTGGTGCGGACATTCTGGACCTCACCATCGGCAACGTGTCATTCGATGATATAACCCACATTAGAGACCAGGGGCCGTATGTCCACTCCTCGAAACTTATTGATACTACACCCATAATACCCACGTTGGGAGGCGGTCTTTCAAACCCTGCCAAACTCAACAATGTGCAATATAGAAAGCAAATGAACCATCAAAAGAAGGCAGCCTTGGCTTCTGGAGCAAGAGCAATGTCTTTGGCCACAGGTGGGAATCCTATGCAACCTCAGCAGCAGTTTCAAGGCGGTGACCCTCGTGCAATGTCGATGACTGCTCCGGGCTATCGAGCCATGTCGCTCAACTCAAACCCAAACGGTCCAAGAACCATGTCTTTGAACAATAGAGGCTCAAATTTTCCTCCTCCTGGTCCTGGATACCAAGGAGGTCCTTCGCCAATGGGCTATGGAATGCATATGGGTGGGCCCATAGGACCCAATGCTCCAAGAGCTGGGTCGATGAGAGCAGGGGGAAATCCTATGTTTCCCGCCCCTAATGGATACGCTCCAAATGGTAATGGCCCAAGAGCAATGTCACTCAATACGAACTCACAGAACTCTTACTTCCCTCAACAATACCCAAAAGGTCCACAGATTCCTCAGGTGCAGCTGTTCCCCAATAATCTAAGAACGGGGCAGGGCCCGGGAGGACATCCTTCGCTTTCTCCTCAGCCAAACCAATTCAACAATAATCAATTTGGTCAAAATAGAGGAAACGAATACGGATACGCCAATGGTCAATCCCCGACTCCTCCTGTCACTACTGCTCCTACTGGGCAAGGACCTTATCAACAGCAAAATTATAACGACTCTTTGATGAACGTTGTCGAAGAAGAGGAAGAGGGCCTTTCAAGTAGTCCGCTGGTAAAATTATCAAAAGCGCCCAATCAGCTAAATGTCTCATCCGATGTTCCTGAAGCACTGACTGATGAAGTGGCAAAGTATCAATGTTCACAGGATGATGCATCGCTTTCGAGAAAATCAACCCTCAAAAAGTCAAATTCTGTCAAGTTACGGAAAATAAATCTTTTCAGCAATGATGAGGTCAAAGAGGAAGATGACAACACTCCTATCGAATCTCCTGTCAGACCCAGCAATGATGATAATACTTCGCCATCCTTCAATATTCGACAAACAAACAATAATAGGGAATCAATGATGAACGAGGATGACGAGCAAAGTGATGGTGAGAAATTCAAGAGTTTGGGAGCTTCTGCCAATAAAGAAGTATTTGTAACAGCTCCAAACTTCCACACACCTCATAAGAATGAGTCCATTGCTAAAGCGAGCTCGAAATCACCATATAATGATGGCTATTCGGCCAAAGAGAGAGGTTCCCCTGAAAAGAATGAGGCGTGGGGTCTCAATAAAAGACTGGTTTCAATTCAATCTTTAGTAGTCAACACCGCTTTCAGTAACTTCAGAAATGGCGAATCAAATTCCGTACATAAAGAAGATATGGGAGACAATGACAATACTGGTAAACTTTCACATCCTTCGTCTGATAAAAGTTCAACCTACAGAGATAACTTTGAAAGTTCGTCACATTCCACGGACAATACGTCAAATGCGTCGACATTTCAAGAACCATATGGCAACCACGAAGTGAGACAAGCAAGTAGTTCTAATCTTGTGAATGTTCCATATGATGAGACCGGCTCTGCGTTCAATGAAGATTTAAAGTCAAGCGGCAGCAAAAAAGACAAAACTAGACACTATTCGTTAACAGGAAAATCCAAAAACTTGTTCAAGCGTCTTTCAAAATCAGGAAAGAGAAGCAGCGTATCGCAAAACGGCGAAGATCACGACGAAGCCGGCTCTCAGTCTGGACGCAGATCATCGAATTCATCGTTCACTTCAAAAATACCAGCAAAGTCCTCAGGACAATCAGCGATTCCCGCATCGACACCTAAACCTACTCTTCACTTTACTAAGGAGGAGTTGGGTATAATGAACAGTAATAGTGAATTGCTCAATGAGTTACAGCTTGTAACCACTGAATTAGCATCATCAATCAAGAGAGAATTGAAATTGGAAACCAGACTCAAGAATGGATCCAATACTTATCAGGATTCTGACTTCAGCAACAACCTTGATGATCTCGAGCAATCGAATAGTCTGAAAATAATAGCCGACCTTCAAGAAAAATTAAACAAGGAACGCCGCCTCCGTTTCATCAGTGAAGAACATGCTTTGCTCTTGGAAAACGGGCAAGCACCCAGTCCACTCAAATTGAATTACGAAAAGACTGAGATATACCAGCAACTTTTGGTCAAAAACGACTTGATTAATCAACTCGAAGACAAGTTAGAAGAAAACGACAAAAGTACCAAGACTGATCGCAACCTTTTGGATAAATACAATGAGCTTCTCAAAGAAAATGCGGAATTGAAATTCACAGTCATTCCTGATTTGGAAAAGAGGTTGGCAGCTCAAAGCGTGCTGTCACAAAACAATACGCCATCGAAGACGAGTTCAAATCGTCAATTATCCTTGGTCAGTGACGGATACGACGAGTCATATGACGAATCTCAGGAAGTAATTGTGACATTAAAGAGCCAAAGAGAAGAGCTTCGAGAGGTTGTCAGTAAATTGACATCCAGTCACAACTTTGAACTCAAGAACTGTAATGACAAAACCAAAGCGTTGGAAGCAAAATTGAGCGACATGAAAATAATTAATGATAAGCTTAGTCGGAGGTTGAATCATTCTGAAGAATCGCCAGACCCCACCCCCATGTTCAGTGCACCAAAAGGAGGAAAATTAAACGGATTTACCATCGTATCTCCAATCAAGAAAATGTTTGATGACTGAATTATATAGAAAAGCTGGGAATTCAGCAATTAGATTCACGGCTTACAACAATACATATTTATATACACATTATATGAGGCACATGTCTAATTTTTTTGGAAACTCTACATAAAATCGAGAAAACGGTGGCAGTTATGACATCCAGTGGACTCGGCTAACATGCTTGCCAAAAAATTTACAACCATTGAAAAGCCGAAAGAAGAATCAAGCCAATAGCCAGACTTGCGTTCCATTTGCAGCCTAGGGCCACACCGCACGGGCGAATAATTCTTTTACGCCCCGCACCTGTCCTGCTGCAGTAGAAAACCATAGTTATGAACGCCATGAAGCATTGGAAAACCTACCGCATATTGACCCACCACAGCTAGCCACCACGGTAAGTGAGACCGACCTTCACGTTTGCCAATATTCCAAGGGAGAATCTGGCACAAATGTACGCATCAGTTCCCGGGCATAAAGAAAGGACCTGGAGTGAATATGGTATCAATTGCGTTAGCCTCTGTGTGTTAGACTATGCCTTGGTGTTCCACTGCCTTTTATCCCACTGTGTCTAGGCTGGGGTCGTCTCCTATAACACAAAAATGGTGTGCCCAGCTCGAATAGCCAAAAAAATGAGGCAAAAAAAATTGACTGAGACTCACCAAAATTTGATAAGGGACATAGCGATATCGGAGAAACGGCACACAATAACCATTAACTAGGAACCTGTATCATTAACATAATATTTGACAATTACATACGACACCTTTTGTTTCAAATCAGAAGCTTAGCATAAAACCGTTACTCTGTTCCTATCTTTTTATATCTAATATTAGCTTACAATTACCATGTCGGGACATAATACGGGAGGAACCAATACATCGCAAAATTCCAATCCACAGACCATTTCGAACTTATCAGCTGGATTGAAGTCGGTATCTTTGAGTGACCAGCAACAAAATGAAGTGAATTTGAATTTACTACAGCAGCAACTACAAAGTGAAGCTGGCAGTCAACAACAGCAGTCCAGAATCACCCACTTTTTCCAAAACCAGCCGCCTGAAGGCTATACATTATTCTCACATAGATCGGCCCCTAACGGCTTCAAAGTCGCCATCATCTTATCCGAACTAAACCTTCCTTTCAATACCATCTTTTTGGACTTTAATAATGGTGAACAACGTGCACCGGAGTTTGTGACCATAAATCCTAATGCGAGGGTCCCAGCGTTAATCGACCACTTCAACGAAAATACATCTATTTGGGAATCAGGTGCCATAATTTTATACCTTGTTTCCAAATTTCTTAAAGAAAATGGGGAATGTCCATTGTGGTCGGACAATCTCGTCGAACAATCACAGATCTCATCCTGGCTATTCTTCCAGACCTCCGGGCATGCTCCAATGATTGGCCAAGCATTGCACTTTAGGTATTTCCACTCATGTCCCGTTCCAAGTGCGGTCGAAAGATATACTGACGAAGTGAGGAGAGTCTACGGGGTTATTGAAATGGCTTTGGCTGAAAGAAGGGAAGCTTTGATCATGGACTTGGATGTTGAAAATGCTGCTGCATACAGTGCCGGAACCACACCGTTATCACAATCAAGATACTTTGACTACCCTGTGTGGCTTGTCGGAGATCGTGCCACAGTGGCAGATTTATCATTTGTACCATGGAATAACGTGGTTGATAGGATAGGTATCAACTTGAAAGTTGAATTCCCAGAGGTCTACAAGTGGACCAAGTATATGATGAGAAGACCTGCGGTCATAAGAGCATTGAGAGGGGATTAAAAAAAGTAAACGTTGAGTAGATTTCCCAAGTAAGGCATTCTACAGTGTAGTCTATAATTCAAAAAATACCGATACAATGTTTAAGATAGATATATATAGATATACATAGATATATATTGCAGTCTTGATCTAATGTGTATGAACAATCGCATCACTAAAATCTCTCGATTGCACCAACTTTTCAGGCCGCGCTCATCGCGATGAAAAAGTCTGGAAACACTCGAATCATCAGCCCACAACCATAGATGTCCAGCGACTTTATATTAGGACCCGATGCCTACAAGGTAGGGAGGAAGTCTGTAACAAGTTTGAAATCTCATAGCTTGGCAGAGAAAGGACCAGATGCTGAGGACGCAGTTTTTTTAATCATAAATGTCAAGATCCAGCTTGCCAAAACCAAGGACTATACACCCAGGATTATCCCCATTCCGCATAAACTCAACAAACTCGACTCTAAGTCGGTACTATTGATAACCAAGGATCCCTCTACACCTTATCGTAAAGAGTTACAAAAGAAAGACTCTCCCACTGAAGATATCTTCAATCAAATATACACCTTGACCAAAATAAAGTCTATATCCAAACAGCCGAAAAACCTATACAAATTGTTCAAAGAGTTCGATATTGTGGTGGCGGATCATAGAATCCACAAGTTTTTACCCGGAATCTTGGGTTCCACCTTTTACATGAAGAATAAGAAAGTACCTTTTATGATACAGATGGCCATGCCAGATCCTGAAGCGCAATTGACCAAGGGCAAGAAATCCACCAAGCTCAAGGATGAACGGTGCGAACCGAAGTACGTGAGAAATCAGATGAAGTCCATAATTGGAAATACCTCGTTCTTGGTGCCAGTTGGAGGCAACTGTTTAACTATCAAAATTGCATATACATCGTGGAGTGAGACCCAAATTCTTGAAAATGCTCATAGTGTTTTGAAATACTTAGTTGATGAGAAATTCAAACCGGTAGGAGGAATTGTGAAGAGCACCGAGAATATCGGGGGAGTCTATATCAAGACAAGTGACAGTATCAGTTTACCTGTTTTGCAAGCAGTCGAAAGTGTTAAGGATGAAGGTGATTATAGCGAATTTGACTTTTAATAGCTTAATAAAACTATACAGAGTGAACTCCCTAGTGAGTCGTTAATAGGTAATTGTCGCGCCACGTAGTTGACCAATAATTGCAGTATTTTGGCAAAATCTCAGTAAATATCTTAAAAATGGAAATTCACAAACTGAAACAAATTGCCTTGTTTACCAAGAGTAACATACTAGCACTCATATGGAATTATCCAGAACACATATTACCTAAGCGCTGGGCGATACCGGCTGTCATGCTACAATAGTTGCAAATGCTGCTTTTGGCATAGCCCATATCTTGACACGTGACCTGACATTCATCGCAGCCAATTAACTCCAGCAATGGGTTTGTAGAAAGACAAATACGACACATTTCGTGCCAATGGAAGGGTCCAGTGAAAGCAACGGTGGTATCAATGCTGCTGGTGCTAGCCATGGGGGTGGTGGTAGTGCTGTGCCGACAGGAAATGATGAAAGATCGGACTCGCACGGTAATCTAGCCATGCCTATTCAAGGATTTATTAGCTCATTTCTCAATGATTTGGAGGATGATAATACTGAACAAATAGAGCACTTCAAGTATAAGCAGGATTTGAAGAGACACTTCACAGTGACGTCAATTATTGGGCTAGGTGTCACATTAATGGGAGTTCCATTTGGAATTTCCTCTACTCTTTGGATCTCGCTAGTAAACGGCGCAAATGTGACGATATTGTATGGGTGGATCGTGGTTGGATTTTTTTCATTTTGCGTGGGACTAAGTCTTTGTGAAATCATATCCAAGTATCCTACCTCTGGAGGCGTCTACCATTTCTCTGCTATTCTAAGCAATGACAAGTACTCGCTCATAAGCTCGTGGTTTACTGGGTGGTTACTATTGATAGGTAACTGGACATATACTATAAGCATCATGTTTTCAGGATCTCAGTTTATACTTTCAGTGTTTGGATTGAAGAATGCCTACTACAAACAAGATGTTCTTGAAGTCTTGGGAGTATACTTTATATTGTTGACGGTGTGTGGTTTTATCAACTTCAGATTCTCTAAACACCTCGAAAAAATCAACAAATTATGCATCGTTTGGTCCATCTACACAGTGTTAGTTATAGATGTACTTCTTATCTTCTTTTCCAAGAAAACAAACTCCATCAAGGATATCTTGACTAATTTCGACAACTCGCGGTCCGGTTGGCCCAGCGCCTTGTCATTTATGGTGGGCTTGCAAAGCTCTTCATTTACATTAACTGGTTACGGCATGATATTTTCTATGACTGACGAGGTCAAAAACCCCGAGAGGAATATGCCCAAAGGCGCCTTGAGCTCAATTTTGTTGTCAACTGTTATGGGGATCATTTTTATCTTGCCTATCTTGACAATATTGCCTGAGCTCACCGTCATTCTTGACAAAACTCCAGAAATAATGCCAATTGACATGGTTTTCAAAACTTCGACCGATTCGTATCTCATCTCGTTTTTGTTGGTCTTGCTATTGATAGGAACGGTGTTTTTTCAATCAATTGGCTCTCTAACCACCGCTTCGAGGACCACCTATGCATTCGCTCGTGATGGTGGGTTTCCCTACAAAGACTACTGGGTGACTGTGGATTCCGTTGACGACTCCACCGTGCCGAAAAACGCCTTGTTTTTATCGATGGTTGTGTGTGGAGCTCTCTCATTGTTGTCGCTTGTATCGGCGTCTGCATTCAATTCTTTCATGGGAGCGTCGGTGATTTCTTTGGCATTGGCCAACGGAATACCCATATTATGTTTGATTTTGAATAAGCGCCAGAAAATTAGGGGGGCACTGTTCAAACTTCGAGGTTTCGGTTGGGTAGTTAATGTCATCTCCCTTGCTTGGATAGCGTTTCTGTTCGTGGTGTTGTGTCTTCCTCCCGTAATACGAAACTTGACCTGGTTTTCCATGAACTATTCGTTATTAGTCATCTTGTTGTTTGTGGCCTTTACCAGTATAGGCTACAGAATGTGGGGAGTGGGAAGTTTTCAGGGTCCCCAAATTGATAACGATTACTTTGAGTTGAGCAACTTAAATTCAGACGAAACTGCTGAAGATGCCTCGATCACTGAAATGGATGAAGAAAATGAGAACGAGACCGAGAATAAAGATGAAAACGACCATGCTGGCTATGATGACTTCAGTTCTATTCAACACAAAGCTACAAGTACTACAGGGGACCGTTTGGCTCAAACAATGTCCAATGATGAAGAAGTCCCGACACTCGAGAACAGCGCCGATCAAAACGAGGTGATATTTGACAGCGAGAACATCCACAGCGATACGGACCACATCAACCACATGAACTCTACATAGACTATAGACATGTACATATATTTCACTTCTAACTACTCTTCCTTATCAGGGTTGGTAGTGCAGGCTTCATATTTACCGGCGCACGCGTAAGTGTGGGACTGGAAAATTTTAAAAAAATCGGCCCTTTGCCTTTGAGAAAGCGGTGACTAAAGGAACGGCAACAGCTCAGAGTGTCCAGCCAAGTTTAATAATACATACTACATAATATATAATGTCAGCAGATCATGCAAGAGATCCATGTCCTTTGGTGATTGTGAACGATTTCGGAGGAGCCTTCTCGATGGGTGTTATCGGTGGATCCATCTGGCACGGTATCAAAGGGTTTCGTAACTCACCATACGGAGAAAGAAGATACGGAGCTATACAAGCCATCAAGGCCAGAGCCCCTGTGTTGGGTGGTAATTTTGGTGTTTGGGGTGGTTTGTTTTCCACTTTTGACTGTACAGTTAAGGCCGTGAGAAAGAGAGAGGATGCTTGGAACGCAGTGATCGCTGGGTTTTTCACCGGTGGTGCCTTGGCTTTTAGAGGAGGATGGAGACACACAAGAAATTCGGCTATTACCTGTGCATGTTTGTTGGGTGTATTCGAAGGTGTGGGTATGATGATGTCGAGAGTAA
Organism: Suhomyces sp. yHMH580; assembly: GCA_030580235.1. NCBI lineage: Eukaryota > Fungi > Ascomycota > Pichiomycetes > Serinales > Debaryomycetaceae > Suhomyces > Suhomyces sp. yHMH580. Next base: position 615,877 of record JAKTSN010000001.1, on the reverse strand, counting down.
TGGCCCCACCTCCCGTACAACCAATCTATGCAGATGAGCCAGCTCAATTAGCTGCATAGTTTTATTTCCCATCTCATAAAAGCCTTGTATATATACATTTCATACACGTATCCCGGTGTTGGTAGACATTGGAAAATAGAAGTAAACTAGACGTAAATTTAAACGTAGATTGAAAATTAGAGAACATCCTAGCAAAGCAGTTGGTGATTCAAAATACCCAATGACCCACAGTCATGTAATACTGCGGTGTCTATCCAATTACCATCGAAGCAGGTGATCTGTGGCAGGTCTTTTCGATATTTTTTCTTTTCCGACCCGAGGGCACTCACCCACGGTAGTGCGGGAGAGGAGAAATTGAAACTACCAAGTCTAGCCAAGGAGACGCCAGCTACCACACCATCGATACACGTGTAAAAGCAAAACGTTTCAGCGCCCCACTCCACTAGATGGATCAATACCATGTCATACAACTACAACTTCAATCGCCACAATTCCATAGGAGGAAACTGGCACTTGCCTCCTCCCATGCAGGGTCTCAATAACCAGCCCAATGAACCCAATCAAGACCAGCAGCAGCATCAACAACAACACTCACAGCAGCAGCACCCGCAGCATTATCAACAACATGCACAAACACCATCACAGATGCCTGGGTTCAGGAATCCGTGGTACTCGCCAGGCGGCTCCGGCGGAGCTGTTGCTAATGGTGCCATGTCCCAATCTCCCACCAAACAAGGCCAAGCACCAATACAACTTTTACAGCTTCAACAGCAACAGTCAAAAAGGCTTTCATTTACCAACCAATTGCCCACCACCTATGAGTACGATGGCCAGCAACGTCAGCTGATTGCTCCTCCCTACATACATCCTCCCACCAGAGCAGACAACCCCTTCAACCAATACTATACCAACCAAGAGGTGAGTCTTGGCGCCGCAAATGAGAGAAGAATGTCTGCGGCAGTCGACGGACCCTTCTATAATACATACAATGCCTATTGCCCTCCTTCCAATACCACCAATGCCTACAACGGCCAGTACCTCCAGGCCCCACCGCATTTGGGTCCTCCCATCGGTAACATTAGCAGAAGATCTTCGGTTGCAGTAGGTGCGATTGCTCCAAATGCTCCAGGCGGAAGTGGCATGGATGCTCGCGACCCTTACTATCTTCAGGCATCCCAAAGACTTGGACGTTCACCATCAATAGTACAGTACCAGCAGTACCAGCAAGTTCTACAGGGACAAAGACTGGGAAGCAAGCAAAGAAGGCCAGCTCCCAAAGTCACCAAGATTCATAGCAAGCACGAATTGAAACCCAAAATCCACCAACAACCAAAGTATCGTCGGTGTTCGGTCAATTCTATTCACATATCTCCTGTCAACGCATTATCGGTATACTTGACTGAGTCTTACAGCATCTGTCAGCCAAGAAAATTCCAGTACTCCAAAACGACTAATCCCAAACGAGTCTTGACCAAACCTTCAGAGCCCAAATTCAATAATGGCTTCGACAACGAAGATAGTGACTACATTCTTTATGTCAACGATATCTTGGGGGCCGAAGAAGGCAGAAAGTACATCGTGTTGGATCTCTTGGGATCAGGAACATTTGGCCAGGTGGTCAAATGCCAGAACTTATCGAACCAGTCAGTGTGTGCTGTCAAGGTCATCAAGTCGAAACCAGCATACATGAACCAGTCATTGACAGAAGTTCGCTTGTTGGAATTTTTGAATGCCAACAGTGATGGTAAAAACTTCATCCGCTTGTTGGATACATTCATGCACAAGGAGCATCTTTGTTTGGTCTTTGAGTTACTTGCATCAAACCTTTACGAGCTAATTAAGCAGAATCAGTTTCAAGGGTTGAACATCAAGTTGGTCAAGTTGTTGACTCGACAATTGTTGGAAGCCATGGCACAGCTAAAGGGATTTCAAATGATACATTGTGATTTAAAGCCTGAAAATATTCTACTATGTCAGCCCGACAAGCCAGATATCAAAGTGATAGATTTTGGCTCGGCGTGTTTCGCAAGACAGACCATCTATACGTATATCCAGTCAAGATTTTACAGATCTCCTGAGGTTATCCTTGGATTACCATACACAGAGTCGATTGATATGTGGTCTTTGGGTTGTATTGTGGGAGAGCTCTTTTTGGGGTTGCCAATGTTTCCTGGTGTTTCTGAGTATAATCAGATATGGAAGATCATCGATATGTTGGGTAATCCTCCTAGACACATGATAGAGGTGGGTAGAAACTCACTTAATTTCTTTGATAAGCTACCTCCTCGTAGCTTCGGAACAGACCAAAAGCCTAGATACGAAATTAAAAAGTACGAAGACTATGTCAGGTTTTTGGAGAAAACTAAGGGTAAGGAGTCGCAAACTAAAGAACAGCCAAACAAGAACTATTTCGAGCACAGGCTATTGAAAGACATCATACTAAACTATAAATTGCCGTCCAAGAAAATGACCAATTCCATGATTGAAAAAGAATGTCAAGAGAGACTATCGTTGATAGACTTTTTGACAAAAGTATTGAACTTGAATCCCTTGGAAAGACTCACTCCACAGGAAGCGTTGAAACACCCTTTCGTAAACGATGTGAGAGATAATACTGTATAATAAAGACTAATACACGCACAACTAATTCATATAGCCGAAAACTACCCCATGATCGTAGTACTGACTTGATTTGGGGAAGATCTGTACGAAGTCGTGCACGCGCCAATCCAACTTTTCATCAACATCCAAAATTGAGACGGGCAGAGGAGAGTGGTGGGAACGTATATTATACACGATGAACGTCAGTACCAGTGCCCTTGGAGTCAGAAGAAGAAAGGCCACTACGCAAAACATAGATGATGAGGAGAATTCCGCTACATTAAAATTGGGACCAGAGTTCCAACTCAAACAAATAACGAATAATGGTGAAGAAGAACAATTGATTGCTTTGAATTTGTCAGAGGCAAGACTTTTGATTAGAGCAGCCCTCAAGGAAAGAAAGAATAAGAACTCTAAGAACAGGGAGTTCGACGAAGATGAAGATGAAATCGAAAAGGAAGATGAAATCGCCAATATGGATTTAGCAGGACCTAATTCTAATGAAATAATGCACAAGACATTGAACTATTTGTCAAACTTTGCTAGATATAAGAACTCTTCATCCACTGAAACTGTTGAAAAGTTGTTAAATGACTTCAGTCTCCTGGTCTCAGAGCCATTACATCCATTTGAATTGGCACAGTTGGGAACTCTTGAATGCGAAGATGCCGAAGAAGCAAAGAGTTTGATACCAAGCTTGTCCAACAAAGTGTCAGATGTCCAGTTGCAATCATTGTTGACTGAATTAAGGAAATATCAAACATTATCGTGAGTCAACACAGTGCAAAACAACTGTCGAAAATCTTGTATCATGTCTATAAATCACAATGTACTATACTCTCCACGTTAGAGATGGAGATATGCCAACCTCAGCTTGCAAATCGCCTCGAAAACTCGTAGTATACTCTCCATTAGCGACTAAGTGGTATGGATTTGTATCTGTCTATATGCAGTACATGCTCTTCCTCATCTTAATTTTGAAACTCAAACAGAGGCAACAGTAGATAAAACAGCAGGCCAGCGATGAGCGATGAAGAGTACGATGAGTTCGGAAACTTGATCGGGGATAATTTGGACTCCGATGCTGAAAGTCTGGACAACTCAATCGTGCAAGAAGAATTGGGATATAGCGATGCCCCAGACAGCGATGATGAATCTGATCAAGAATCAAAAGCCGGGCACAACTCCAAGAAAAGAGTACATTTTGACGGGGAAAATGAGATCACCAATGAATTACAAGCTAGGGAAAGTTATGGAGAAGGCTCAGGTAATGGTCTGGACCCAAGTTTATTCACAGACTTAATCAAAGCTGAGCCTTCCCGTGCACTTCCAGTAACGTATGTGACATCTCAACCATTGGACGAACCCGTTATAAAGCCAGTTGATGATAGGAGAATCAAGATCGAGCTTTCAGAAGACCAGTCCGATCGATATCCCAAATTGAAGTACTCGTACAATTACTTGACTCAGTTAAGCAAAGATGTACCATCACGAATTCGCAATTTGGCGGTAGTCGGAAACCTACATTCAGGAAAGACGACTTTTCTTGATAATTTGATACTTAGTACATATTCGGAATCCACCACCCAGCTCAAGTCATCATACAAACGGCAGAGAATATTGGACAACCACAAGTTGGAGGTTGAAAGAGGAATGTCCCTCAAGGCTTCCCCAATAACTTTGTTACTACCGGACTTGAAGCAAAAATCTCATATAATTAACATAATCGATACTCCTGGGCACTTCAACTTCTTCAACGAGTCCAACATATCTATTGATCACTCGGAGGGTATAGTATTAGTAGTTGATTGTGTGGAAGGTTTCACCTCCAGAGACAAGCAGATAGTGACCACCGTGCTACAGAAAAATAAACCACTCATTCTAGCTATCAATAAGATTGACCGATTGATATTGGAATTAAACTTACCAGTTTCTGACTCGTTCCACAAGTTGAAATATATCACAGACGACATCAACAGTTATATTCAGAATAACGAATTCCATTCCCAGTATCAGTATAAGGACCAAATAATATCACCAGCACAAAACAACGTTTTATTTTCATCCAGTTTGTTCCTGTTCAATTTCAGTCTTTTGAGCTTTGCTGAGCTTTACCTTCTGCAGAACAATATTCAACTTGTGGACCCAATTGCGTTTTCGAAGAGACTCTGGTCTGACCACTACGATAGCACTAAAAACACATTCACCAAGAACTCAGACCTTCCTCCAGCATTTGAAATTTTTGTTCTTGAACCCATATACAAAATAATCACCTACACTTTGACAATGGACTTGGAAGAAAACAAACTTTCAAACTTGTTGTGGGCCAATTTTGGGGTCAAACTCACGAAGAAACAATACAAAAAGGATCACCAGGAACTATTAAAAGAAATTTTCAGTGCCATCTTTGGTGAGTTTAGTGGTTTTGTCGAGTGTGCCAAAGAATTTCCCAATGCCGAGTTTAACAACACCACTCTCACAGTTGACAGTCCACTATATGCAAAAGTTATAGCTTTGCTCGAATCTCCCGATACACAAAAATTCTACTCTTTGGTTAGAATCTACAAAGGCTCCATGAGGATAGGACAAAAAGTCAAGGTGGTTGGTGATAACTTTTTGGAAGACGACGAAAACTTTAAGATAGAAACCGTGGATGGAATATTTGTCCCATTCGGTGACTACAAATTGCCTACACAAGAAGCGGGCCCCGGGTCTTTGGTAATAGTTGAAGGTGTCGATTCAATTATAACCAAAAATGCCACCATATTCAATGAACAATTTGAAAATGGTCAGATTCAAGATATCTACTTGACCAATAGCACTACAAAATTCTTTGAGAAATCAGTATTCAAGGTGGCAATAGAACCCGCAAACCCCTCAGAGCTTCCCAAACTCTTGCAGGGAATACGAAAGGTGAACAAGTCATACGTTTCATGCAATATCAATGTGGAGGATAGTGGAGAGATTGTATTGTATGGACCGGGGGAACTTTATCTTGATTGTATTTTGCATGATTTACGATACTTTTTCACAGATGACTTGGAAATAAAAGTAAGTGATCCCATGGCCAAGTTTAGCGAAACTTGTATCGATAGGTCATCGGCGAAAATCGGTATAACAACCAAATTCAATCTGATATCAGTTACGGCAGAGCCGGTCAATGACAGAAAGCTTCTTAAGTACATCGAGCTCGGCAATATAAATCTTAGCCAGCCTGTCAAAACTACGTCGAAAATACTCAAGAGTGAATTCGGTTGGGATGCTTTGGCAGCCAGATCGGTTTGGACTTTTGGACCTGACGATTTGAAACATCCAAATATTCTAATGGACGACACTTTGGAATCTGAAACCGACAAGAAATTACTTTACTCTGTTAAGGACTCAATAACTTCAGGCTTTAAATGGAGTGTCAATGAGGGTCCATTGTGTAATGAGCCTATCAGAGGCACTAAGTTCAAGATTCTTGATGCTGTGATAAATGGTTCTGAGATTCAAAGATCTAGTGCCCAAATCATCCCAATGACAAGAAGAGCTTGCTATACTGGATTCTTGACCGCTACGCCTCGCCTAATGGAGCCTATATACACCATATATATCACCTGCACCGAAAGATGCTTCCCCATCCTAAGAAATCTTTTGAAAACCAGAAGGGGCTACTTGGAGTCCGAATCACCTATTCCAGCCACTCCTTTGTTCGAGGTTAAAGCGTCTGTGCCAGTCATTGATTCTGTTGGCCTCGAGTCTGATATAAGACTTCATACCCAGGGCCAGGCCATGTGCTTCTTAGATTTTGAGAGGTGGGACATTGTTCCAGGTGATCCACTAGAGGAGGATGTATACTTGCCAACTTTGAAGCCAGCTCCAACGGAGTCCTTGGCAAGAGACTTTGTGTTGAAGACAAGAAAGAGAAAGGGTTTGACAGGAGAAATCACCATAAAGAAGTACATTGACGGGGAATTGTACGAGAAGTTGAAAGAGAATGGGGTTATATGAGATATAGATAAGTGTTTCTCATGTGGCAATGGATGAATTCTTGTCACTCTCAATGCCTTGAATATTACTTGACTTACTACTATAGACGCTATATCAAAAATAAATCGAAAATGAAATGCAGCAGTAGGGTATCTAGCCCGGACAGCATACTCTTATCATATTTCATATATTGCATGATTAGGATAGTGTACAATAGGTTAGAATTAGCAGTTTCGAGTCATTTCCACTACTTACATCCGACAATGAGGACAAATGCATGTTTCGAGTCAGCTATCTTACACTTCATGATAAATCAAAATTATCTATTATACACCTTTATACACATACAAAAATATGTTGCTAATCGACAGCAGAATTAATATTATGGAGCCCAGACTTTGAAAGCTTGCGGGGTCTTCAATGATAGCGGCTTCAAATCGTCATCATCGTGGCTAGCAGAAGCTGAAGTTTCTTTGTTTTCTTCAGCGCTTGCAGGTTCTTCTGCGACTCCGTTAGTTGAATCAGAAGACAATTGAGCCAAGGAATGTCTTGTAGGTTTGTATAATAATGATTTTGCCTCTGCTAGCAAGCCTGAAATATTGTCTGTCTTGTCCTCCGATTTAACTGAGTTCTCAATCAATGAAATAGCCTCGTCAAGTTTTTTGCTTATGTTTATGGTTGATCTAGCCAATGCCAATCTATCAATGAACACTTCTTCTTGTTGCTTCGCCAAATGCTTCCTTTCGTGTTCATAAATCCGTTCTAATTCATCAACCTTACTTAATTTCAAGTCGATCTTGGACAATTCATGATTGACTATCGTAGAGCTTAGTTTGTACATTTCTCTCTCTTCGTAAGTAGCAAATAAGTGACTCCTTGCACCTACTATTCCCAAGGTACTGGCAACTACATCACTAACAGACGAAGGCCCCGAACCGTCTTTGCTATCGGCATTGGGAGGAGCGGAACTTTCGGATCCATTTTGGCTTCCATTTTCTTTTGGTGACTGTTTGCTGCCATTGGGGTCGGATGAATTTGAAGTGACTACTGATTCCTTGTTGTCTTCGGTATCTTTGGTTTCACTTGTTTCTTTCTTCTCTTCGGCTTCGTTAGCTTCGGATTTTTTGCCATACACCTCATTGATTTTCTCGTTAATTTTTTCATCCATTACCTTAGAAGCTCTAACACTAGCAGCTTGAGCTACTTCATTATCTACCAATTGAGTCATGAGACTTAAATTGCTCAAAACGGGATTATCAGATGCACTTACTGGAAAGTTTGGTGCATATTTTAACAATTTAAGAACCCCATCGCTATCGGAATCACTGAATGGATTGAATTTATCTTCGATAGGAACTTTGAGAAACTTTAATGTACATTGTTGAGGTGTCTTCTTGTTTCCAACTTCTTCTGCTATCTTGTACCAATCGTTTTTATATTTCTTTACTGCCAAAATTAATCTGGAAACCTCGTCTTCGGTCCATCCATCGGTTCTCTTTTTAATGGCTGGTTGGTTATCCAGAGTATCGTTTAATTTATGCTTTTTGTTTGTTGAACCGTTGCCGTTGTCAACTGAATTTGTCATATCATCCCCTGTACTTATTGATATATTCTCTTGGATATTCAATAGTTTCTTCAATTTAGAAAGATCGACTCTATCAGGAGCAGTTTGAAAGGTATCAAACGGAAACAAACCACGAGGAGAATCGTATTTGACATTGTAATCTCCAGTATATGGCAATCCGACCAGTTGCCCGTTAGGCATTTTCTCCACAGCATAACCTGGCTTAAATTGAGGTTTGACCTGGTAATTTATCAAGCCCCATTTGTTTAAGAATCTATGGACTCTCATCAAGGTTCCGACGTCACCTACCAAATTTCGGCGACATGAAGTGAGAGTCAAACTCTCATTAGGATTAAGTCTATAAGCATTAATCATGAAATTGCGATAATTGACATAGATCTTCGGTGATTTTGAAGGATGGCTTGTATTAAAGAACTCGGGTAATGACTCTTTTTCAATCTGATGGATTTTCTTCATGTTAAACCATGCAGAATAGGACGGAATAACAATTGCATGTGTTTGCTTCGCGGTATGATACGAAGTTTCATCATCACTAGACTCCACATCGCCTTGTTCTTCTTCGTCACTTTGAGGCTTGTTTTCCGCATTTTCGCCAATGGCTCCAGCATTGGTCTCTTCAGACGAAGTATTATTAGTTATTCCGGTGGAAAGGTTGGATTCACTTGCTTCCTCTATCTTGACTTCATCGATTTTTGAATCAGTATCAATATCGGACTTCTCCTCCTCAATGAAAGAATCATCTTTGACCTCGGGAATGTTTTCGATATCGCTGTCTCCTTCGGCCGGTTGATATTCATTGGATGGCTCCTCGATGTTATTCTGATCATCGTTTGTATTTTCCAGGCCTTCGGCTTCAACTTGATTTGATATAGTTGCGTTCGAAGATGGGTCTACTTCATTATCATTTTGGTCTTCCATATCAATATCCTCAGGCAGAATTATCTCTTTTTCGTCCTGTAGCTCACTATGTTCTGGTAGTTCTGATTTATTCTCATTTGAACTCTCGTTGGCAGAGTCAATTTGCATTTGATCCTGTTCATCTTGGAAGCCACTTATAAGGCCCAAATCGTCGTTTGCTTCATCCCGATTTTGTGGAATTTGATCAACATTGGATTGGCCATCATCGAGAAAGCCTGCTAAAAGATCTTCATCGCCATCTCCGTTTTCCTTCTCGGGTACATTTTCACCTTCTTTGTCATCCGAAGATTCATTCGCGTTCTCGTTTGTACTAGCAGCCGAATCTTCCCCTTCGTTGCTTTTCTCTGTATTGTCGGACTCAGCTTCAATGGAGTTCCCAGCCGATTGGCCTTCATGACTCTCCTCATCTTGGACTTGGTTTCGATCATTTTTTTCAGTGGGATCTGAAGCGTTGTCTGTCAAGCTCTGGTCCACATCGCCATCAGCAAGTGGCTCCTCGACTTCATTAAGCCCGAGATCATCTTGATTCACATCGCTATCTTTCGATACTACCTCGTTGGAGGCGTCGATTACACTTTCGTCGAGGTTATCTTCCGGATTGTCGTCTTTGGTGGGGCTGAGGCCTAGTTCTTGTTCCGAATTGTCCATCAAAAACTCGTTCTCGGCTGGACTATTTATACTCATGGCTTAAGGTTATAATTATTTGTTCTTGTGATGTTGTATCTAATTTGTGTGATGATTAGCTCCTTGTATAAAAAGAGACCGATAAGTTTTGAATAAAGTTATCTCACACACCAGCGTAATTGAAGAATAATTCCTTTGTAACGTCTGGTCTAGATTGGGATGTTTCCTGGTATTTTGAGTCCAGTTTTTGGTTACTTTTACCCTTTTTGAACAACAAGAAGGTATTGAAGAAGAATTGTCACTGTTTAGTTGCTTTCTATAATACTAAACCACGTAATAATTCAAAAAAAACTATTGCACTGGTTCACCGCAATCTGGTTTGCTTCACAAACCTGTTCAAAACCCCTTGAATCAAACAATTGTAAGTAGTTGGAGGTATTCTGAGAAGTTACCTTTATGATGTAGTTGTACTACGATGAATGTTACAGTATTGACAGGTTTGCCGCTATGCTGTAGACAAGGCTGTACGGATTGTTGTCCTTTTTTTGTTCAATTTAGTTGTGCTGTGCACGACTCGTATCGAGAGCTTGATCGAGGGGCTGGTGGCGCGACCTAGTCGGTAATGAGATTGGTAGAATAGGGAATTTCGAGTAATGAATAGTAAACGGCCAGTGTTGAGCACTGAAACTACTCCTCAAGGAATCGTGATGAAGAGAAAGCGAATTTTCTGCCCCTTGGATCATGAAAATTGTAGCTTTGAAATATTCGATAGTCATTGTATTTGTAAAGACTTCATCTAGTAAAGTAGTGTCATCGTGTCACGCTTAGTACGATTGAAGATGAGGTATTCTTTAACCTGGTGAGTGCCTAAATCCATATGTCATCGTCAGATGGGTAGCGTTATGAAAGCGATATTTCCAAGTAAAGATTTGGTCTGACAAGTTATGGTTGAATATTACCTCTGCTCTATTATACAACTAGCGTATACGGTGCCAACATCAAAACTTATGTAGTTTGACTAACCACCAAAGTAAAAACTTGTAGGTGATGAGGATAAGAGTATGCAGCGCAGAAGAAGAAATGAGAACAAAATGGTTCATTCACCGGTTATATAAGCTAGCCAACCGAAAACATATCAGCAAGGGGATTACGCCTGGTCAAGATCATTTAAACTTTCCCGATTAGTGAAAGGCTTGTCAGAAATAATTTAACCTACACCGATGTGCGTTGTAAGGACAAGTCAGATGTCTGAACGGACAACTCAAATGAAATTTTCGGTTGTGATTAGGGGTGAGCTATAGATGACAATTATAAAGCGTTATGATGATAATTGATTTGCCATGCTCACTCGTCATTAAGGTTTGGTCACAAATAGTGATTTTGTAGTTCCGAAATGGTTTCGTGCTTATTTCAGCCAAGCAATGCGTTGCCGAATTTACCTTTGTGAACCAAGCTCTACTACGAATATGAGTGTGCAACTATGTAATTGTATTGTTCAGACCCCAACTATTGACAGGTCAGTCCCGCTGCACAATATTTTTTGCTGCTTCAATATAGAGGCTCGTAATCAAATCTCCTTGAGCAGATCGGGATTTACGAGGGTTGCGGTTATGGAAGACAATGTTACCGGGTAAAGGTATGTATTGATGAGAGCCAAATTCTAGTTTCTTCATCAAATTTTCGACCCAAACGCCACTTCTCTCAGGTACAATTGGGCATTACTTCGCACTAAAATAGTAAAATGGTACCTGTGAGAAGTTCTGTATTGTGATCACCCAATCGTATAATTAGAGTGTGAAATCTGTATTTTTTCAAACTAAAATACTCGTTCAACAACCACAAAACGATCCCGATGATTGCTTCCGTTTCATTTTAGGTATACACATTTACGTAGCACTAATGTGGGTTATCATAAGGAGCTATTTCTTTTTTCTATCTTTCAACAGTATTCCAATAATAAACGGGTTTTCAGGAGAAGATTACAAGACATTAATCAAAATGATACTTCAACTACGTGGTAGATAAATAGAACTCTCCATGTACATACAAGAATATTTAACGGTATTCACAATTGCAACAAAAGGGACAAATTGCACAAAGGGAATTATAGTGTCACGTGGGTGTTTTGTAGTTGCAACTCCTCAGTGTACCTTTTTGGGTGTTCCAGTTGAGACTTAATCCACCCACTATTTCGTGAACTTTTGGGTAATCTAGTTGTGAGCCGTCTTAACTTTTTATCCCAAACCTCAGCTCAATAACTCCTCTAATTCTTTACACCCATAATCCGAAGAGCAAGCGCAGCACATGTGCCAATACACGCCACGCTTTTTTCCACGTGCTCCATTTAGGGCTTGCGCCCTCAGAGAGCCTCAACTGTTACATCCCAACCGCAACACAAAAAATCTATCTGCACCCAATGTGCGCGCTCTCTCCGAAAGTCGCACCCAATTTGGTATGGGAATTAAAAATTTTCAAACCTACAAGTGAAAAGTTCTTCTGTCTCTTCTTTTTTATCAAGATCAACAACAGCAAAAATGGTTCGTTACGCTGCTACCCCATCTAACCCAGCCAAGTCTGCTTCTGCCCGTGGTTCTTACTTGAGAGTTTCTTACAAGAACACCAGAGAAACCGCTCAAGCCATCAACGGTTGGAAATTAGACAGAGCTCAAAAATACTTAGACCAAGTCTTGGACCACCAAAGAGCTATTCCATTCAGAAGATACGCTTCCTCTATCGGTCGTACCGCTCAAGGTAAGGAATTCGGTGTCACCAAAGCCAGATGGCCAGCCAAGTCCGTTAACTACATCAAGGACTTATTAAGAAACGCTGCATCCAACGCTGAAGCTAAGGGTTTAGATGTCTCCAAGTTGAAGATTTCTCACATTCAAGTCAACCAAGCTCCAAAGCAAAGAAGAAGAACTTACAGAGCTCACGGTAGAATTAACGCTTACCAATCTTTCCCATCTCACATTGAATTATTCTTGACTGAAGAAGATGAAGGTGTTGAAAAGGGTGAAGAAACCAAGAAGGTCAGATTGAACTCCAGACAAAAGGGTAGATTGGCCACCCAACAAAAGCGTTTAACTGCTGCCTAAATGTGTGAATATCTAGATAAGTAATAAACACAAAGTCAACGAGAACTAATTTGGGAACTATCTCCTCCAATTCGGTGGATATCTAATACTCTACATTGGTAGGGACTAGCTAAGCAGAGGATTTCTGTTGTGTACATTTAATATATACTCTATCGGTAACTTAATGTAGCTTCGTCCGCTGCCCAGTTATACCACGGGTACGTGGGTCACGTGAATATATCGTGAACACTACGGAGGGCACCTGATATAGACTAGCAAGCACCGCTGTAGTTTTCAGTGAGGATTATAGGAGACGCTAGCTGGGAAGATTGAGTGGATCCACCTACACTGGGCTACTCCCGACTGAACTCTATATTTGAATCTATTTCGTGTGTCTCTTGCCTTCATCAGCCATTTGCCCAAATGACTCCTGTATACAGTTCCAGCCAATGGGTGAAGCGAAAAATCAGAAATAAGAACATCAAAATTTGAAAACCAACAGTTGATACTCTAACTACATAACGATAACAAAATGGGTGGTCAAGGTCCAAAGACATATATCGGATGGTGGGGAAACCTCGGCTCTCCAAAGCAAAAGTACATCACTTCCTACACAGTTTCTCCATATGCAACTAAGCCATTGAAGGGTGCTTTATACAACTCTGTTTTTAACACCTTCAGAAGAACCAAGAACCAAGCTCTTTTTGTCATCATTCCAGCTGTTATCGTCTGGAATATCTGGGCTCAAGCTAGAGACTACAACGAATACTTATACACCAAAGCTGGTAGGGAAGAATTAGAAAGAGTCAATGTTTAAGTGATGTTCTTGTGTTTCAATAGTATGGTATGGATATTCGTAGCCGCCAGCTAAGTTCAAACTTTCAGCATATATAAATCAATAAAAGCAAATATATTATCGATTTACAAAGTAAATTACAAAGTAATGTATAGTTGATTCAAATTCAAATAAAATGGAGCTTGCGATAGTTTGAATTCAGTGGAAGATTATAAACAGATATGATTAGAAATTATATTTGAATAGATATGATTTACTTGCTTCTCTTATACACTTTGTTTAAGAAAGCAGTCAAGACCTCTTTTTTTAAACCGTTGGATTCGTCAATCTTGTCAATGTTAGACTTGATTTCACCCACAACAGACTCTTCGTAATCTTGGTAAACCTTTTCGATACCCAAGTCTTTGAATAACTTCTTGCAGACAGCCTCGGATTGGTCGTCCTTCTTACCGTAGTTTTCATCCAAAACCTTTCTTTGTTCTGGATTACAAAGCAATAATGCTTCGTTAACAACCCAAGAACACTTGTTGTCCTTGATATCAGTACCGATCTTACCGATTTGTTCTGGGGTACCAAAACAATCCAAGAAATCATCTTGGATCTGGAAGTATTTGCCTAATGGAATCAAGATATCCTGCACTTGTTTCAAGTCGGATTCCTTGTTGACACCAGCCATGTACATGGCTAAGGCAACTGGTAAGTAGAAAGAGTAGTAAGCAGTCTTGAAAGTGACAATAAACGAATGCTTTTCCAATGAAAACTTGTCTAAATCGACCACGTTTTCGTCAGCGGTAACCAAATCCAACAATTGACCCAATTCAGTCTGGAAAGTAACATCGTGGAACAATTCTAACAAGTCAACGTAGTACTTTTCTTGGCGGAAATATTTCTTCAACATAGAATACAAGGCTCCTTCCAACATAAATGCATCGTTGATGGCAATGTTTCCAACACCTTCAACCAAGTACCAACACGGTTGGTCTCTTCTGGTTTTGGATTGATCCATCATGTCGTCAGCCACAAGGAAGTAGGCTTGTAACAACTCGATGCACCATCCCAAGACAGCCACCTTCTTGTATTCTTCGTCACTCAATTTGTCGGCGGTGGTATTGTTAAGAATACTGTAGGTATCAACGACAGATAAACCACGGTTTAACTTACCACCTTTGGTGTTGTAGATCAAGTTATGGTCGTACCATTGGATGGCTTCTTCTGGCATGTCGTAGCCGACCAAGATAGCCTTCAAGTCTTCGACCAACTCATCAAATACCGCTACAAATCTTTCTTTGGACATTATGCTGCTTTTATCTCTCTTAACACTAGAATCCCTCAGCGGCTGGAAGACTTTTATGGCGACCGACGCGCGGTGAGATCTAAACGACGAAGAGGATGTGTGCAGGAAATTACTGATACATCGCACCAAACTATACCTTAACAACATATATTGATCTATAAATACAAATGACTTACCTTCTAGAGCGCTTGCTCTTACCGGGTCTGGAGTTACCCTTGGAGTTACCCTTGGACTTGCCCTTCATTCTTGAGACGCTGAAATCGCTAATATCGGCCGAGGATTTCGCATCGTTGGCTCTCTTACCTCTCTTCATACCACCATAACCATACTTGTCATCCTTACCAAGTCTTTTGGCATTTGGCTTTCTTCTTTTGTTATCTCCGCCTCTGCTAGCGCCATCCCTTTCGTCACGCGTGGCTTCTTCAAGGGCGATTTGGAAATCATCGTCGTTGCTCAACTCGCCAGCACCTCTCTTTTTCAATGACTTGATCTTTTCCAAGGTGTCTTTCTTTTGTTTTGCTCTTTCTTGTAAGGTAGCATGTTGAACTTGCTTACCGAACTTCTTCAACAGTCTTTGTTTCTTGGCGTCCTCTGAAGCTTTCTTGTCGGCAGCTTCTCCCAATAACTTGGTCTTCAATTTGTCCATATGTTCGTCGCTCTTGACCATTTCAGCAAAGTAATCCATAGGTCTGGAAAAAGGAACTTTCAATTTCAATAATGTGGTTCTGGATTGCTTGACAGCATCCAAACCTTGCTTATAGAATGCTAATTCTCTTTCTGTATCATCGTAAATGTCCTTGATTTCGGTTTCGGTTTTTTGGTCACTCACTACAGATTGATGTTCAGTGAAAACATGGTTGGCCCATGGCAATTCAACACGAGCAAGACAGTTCTTTAAAGCTGCCATGTTATTTATAGTCAATTTGGTATGAGGTACGACATCTGCGTCGGAATCGAGCTCAACATCGGAGAATGCAACGTCTTCAGCCTCGGCTTCAGGATCTTCTTCCTCTTCTTCTTCACCTTCATCGTCTTCAGCTTCTTCCTCCTCCTCGTCTTCCTCGTCTGAGTCTTCTTCGCTGTCGTCGTCTTCTCCGTTTATGTCACTTTCGCTATCACTAGCAGCTAATATATCTAAATCTAACTCTTCCTCGTCTTCATCTTCCTCTTCGGCTTCTTCCTCAACTAATGGCTCGACGGCTTCTTTCTTTTCACTCAACTTCTTTAACTGTCTCTTTTCCTTCTTAGATAAGCTGGTGCTCTGATATTCCTCCTCTTCGACCTGTTTTGGTTGTTGGACCTCTACAGCTGGGGCTTTCGCCTCGGGTACTATCACTTTTTGCTTTGGCTGTTTCTTCTCCTTGACCGGTTTGGTTTTGTCCTTTTCACTGGACTCGGCCAATTTATGGTTCTTCAATTGGTTCTTCAATAAACCCCCTTTAGCCATCTTGTTATTCGTTACCTTCTATCTATGGATTCTCATCTGGTACGTCTGAAAAATTTAGGCTCCTCGCGATGGGGCCGATGGGGCCATTTTGGGTCTTGCGCACGACCAAATATAAAGATGCCATATATTACAAGATATGCTATGAATTCCACAGGTAGTCTATACCGTTCATGAATGTCTTACCAGAACCGTAACGCCACCACCTGCTTAGACAGCTGTATACGTTTGTATCAACAACTTGCTCAATAAATTTTCCGTCATCCATTGCTCGGCATACGCATCTTTTGGATGCAATCACATCGAGCGATGAAGGGCACGCCAAATAAGGGGCATGGTAGTAACCTATGTCTTCGAAATGGTGTATCTGATCTTTGTCGAGAAGAATATTCAATCCTATGGAATGAACTGGAGCATCTCCCCACCTTTCGTAGTAAAATCCACCGGTTTTATCTAAGTAGTCAAAGTAGGTATTGTAGGCTTCTCCTCGAAAAAAGTTGAGGTTAGCAATTTCAAAATTGGACCAGAAATGGCAGAGGTTATATGAAGTGTTTGACTCAATAGTAGGAATCCAGTGGTTCAAGGACGATTCGTTGGTGGTGATGAAATCAATAGAGTTGTTGGGATGCACAAGATGGGGATGTTCTTCCATGAACATTTCGACTGTCTGCCAGAGGGTTGGGATTGTGTTTTCGTATTCGTGAATAGCTATGATAAACCCGTAAGTTTTGTCATTTTGGCGAAGATAGGTAAACGGATCGTATTGAAAATCACACATATACTCCACGTCAGGCTCAACTCTAAAGTACCACTCGTAATCAAGCAACCTCTCTTGCTTATAAAAGAAACCTGAGTTGAAATGGCACATGTTACGATAAGATCTACTACCTCCGTAAATAACATTGTTACTCTCTGCATCTCTGAGGCATTGCTGAAGTTTCTCTTCTTCTATGAACAGAGGCGGTTCCCAATCAGTTTCCGGTATTAGTTCATAGAACGTCTGGCCACTTGCCATCAACGTTGTTTGTTCAATAAAAGCATCGTCAAATGGAACTTCATTCATAAACACCCATGGATACTTGTAGTTTCTATTGAACCGGTCTTCTAGTGATCTCATCGATTGAAGTGCCCCTTTGAGATCCAGATTACGCGCTAGCATAACCAACGTAGCATTTTCCACTCCGATCTGACTACGGTCTCGTGGCGGCAATTTCTTGTCTAGATATGAATTTGATGCTAGCTTCGGATGGCCCTGTTTTAGGGGATTATATTCAAATGGTGTATCATGGTGTAAATCATGGAAACTGCGTCTTTTGCCAAATGCAATGTAAACTGAGATTAGTAGTACCACAATTGGTAGAAAGTGTTGTCGGCTAATCATTATAACATGCTGCTTTCTCGATATTTGATTCGCATTTTGAAGTGCCGCGAAAAGTGAAATATTTTAAACATGCTTGGAGAATACGGCTTACAGCAGAGGGACAGACACAATTTCACCTCTACTAAAAACTTTCTAATCTATTGTTTTCTCAGCATTCAAACTCGGCACCTCAATTTATACCAATTTTTCTCTCTATTCCACTTCGCAAAGTTACTTGTATTCCAAGAGTTCCAACCTCTATTTTATCCAAAAATTGGAGAATAATTAATATAATCTGCTAAACTCTGCTTCAATTGCAATGAAAGTTGACCTGAAGATTTCTTTCATAATGAGCTAGAGAATAAGAACACCTCACGAGAGATGATTGATTCTCGGCTGAATTAATGCTAACCCTCTTCAAACTATATTTGACTACAAACGTAATGGGTGCAAAATGTGAATAATAAGCAGACTATAAACACGTGACCAACAACGTGACTTTGCGCAAAATATCCATCCAATAACAACCCAGCAAATGCAATTACATGCAAAGTGAAGAGACGGAAATTTTTTTGAGCTTGTGTTTGGTAAGAAACTAGCATTGAAGATAACTGGGGAAGGAAATCAGATTAGTTCGATAATTTCATCACATAAACAGACGTCATCATAGCTCTTGAAATCCACTATGTTGTCCAATCAAAGACTTCTTCGTAATTTGAGGATACCAATTAGAAGATTGGCCACCAGCGCTGATCCAGCTGCCACTCCAAACCGTGTGCATGGAGGCTTAAAAGACCAAGACCGTATTTTCCAGAATCTTTATGGTAAGTATGGACATGACTTGAAGTCCGCCCAGAAGATGGGTGACTGGTACAAGACCAAAGAGATCATATTGAAGGGAGACAAATGGATTATTGATGAAATGAAAAAGTCAGGATTGAGAGGAAGAGGTGGTGCAGGATTCCCCTCTGGTCTTAAGTGGTCATTCATGAACCCTCCAGGATGGGAAAAGAACGCAGGACCTCGTTATTTGGTGGTCAATGCTGATGAAGGTGAACCAGGTACCTGTAAAGATAGAGAGATCATTAGAAAGGATCCTCACAAGTTGGTGGAAGGATGTTTGTTAGCCGGCCGTGCCATGAATGCCACTGCTGCATACATTTATATCAGAGGTGAGTTTTACAACGAAACCGTGATTTTACAAAACGCCATCAACGAGGCTTACAAGGCAGGACTTCTCGGTAAAAACGCCTGTGGTTCCGGTTACGACTTCGATGTCTACATCCACAGAGGAATGGGTGCTTACATTTGTGGTGAAGAAACCGCATTGATCGAATCCATTGAAGGTAAGGCCGGTAAGCCAAGATTAAAGCCTCCTTTTCCAGCAGGTGTAGGTTTGTTTGGTAGACCAACCACTGTTGCCAATGTGGAAACTGTGTCTGTCGCACCAACCATTTTGAGAAGAGGTGGTGCTTGGTTCGATGCCTTAGGTCGTGAAAGAAACTCCGGTACCAAGTTGTTCTGTATTTCTGGACACGTCAACGAACCATGTACTGTTGAAGAAGAAATGTCCATTCCATTGAAAGAATTATTGGAAAAGCACTGTGGTGGTATCAAAGGTGGATGGGACAATTTGTTGGGAGTCATTCCAGGAGGATCTTCGGTTCCAGTGATGAATCAGGAAGTTTGTACCGATATTTTGATGGACTACGATGCCTTGAGAGACGTTGGTTCTGGTTTGGGTACTGCTGCCGTTATTGTTATGAACAAGGAAACCGACATGATCAGAGCCATTCAAAGATTTGCCGCATTCTACAAGCATGAATCATGTGGTCAATGTACTCCATGTCGTGAAGGTACCACCTGGTTACAAAAGATGATGGACAGATTTGTCAAGGGCCAAGCCACCGAAAAGGAAATCGACATGATTTTCGAATTGACCAAGGAGATCGAAGGTCACACCATCTGTGCTTTGGGAGATGCTGCTGCTTGGCCAGTGCAAGGGTTGATCAAATCTTTCAGACCTCTTATGGTGGAAAGGATCAACAACTACAAACAACACGAGCTGACTGTTGGAGTCGGTGGCTGGGTCAAAGGTGGTAAGGTCAAGGAAGGTGTCGTTGTCGACAACCCATTGCCTGCTGCCCACCATTAAGCTTAAATACAAAACATAGCTCTGCATTTCATATTCCCTCTCCATATACATACGGGACCATAATATACTGTTCACTAACGTATGCCAATTATGTAATGCGCGTCAGCACCAGTCTGCACAAACTGAATGCTGTGCGGTACTCGTAGTCCGCCTACCATAACGGAGTCGGAGTTGAATTTTTCAAGGCACGATCGTAGACGTACGATTTCCCTACACGTCAAGTGGATTGAACTGACACAATGAAAATATCTCTGGTTCTCAGTGCCGCTGTGTTGGCCAGTGTTGCTGCGGGAGAGTTGGCCGACGTGGCCGCTGCTGGTGTGGCAGCTCCAGTTGTAGGAGCTGGTGGGGCCGCAAAGCCCGCAGTTGCAGCTGGTGAGATGGACTCATACACTAATACCGACGATGGTTATGCCAAGTCCAAGCTGGGTAGACTCAATGTGATGCCTCTCACTGACGAGGATAACCACCCCACACCACTGCATGCCAAAAAGCCGTTGTCTCCTCCAAAGGACGACACAGAGTTGCCCAACGACACCCCCCCTGAGTCTGCTTCTTACAACTCATTCATCATGTCAATATCCATGATTGTGGTTTCTGAGATCGGCGACAAAACATTTTTGATTGCTTCTTTAATGGCCATGAAACACTCGAGATACGTAGTCTTTTCGTCGGCATTCGTGTCGTTGGCCCTCATGACCATCTTGTCCGGACTCGTGGGCCATGCATTACCAACTTTGTTATCAAGAAGACTAACCCAGTTCCTTGCTTCTGGCTTGTTTTTGGTGTTTGGGTACAAATTGGCCAAAGAAGGTATGGAGATGTCCAAAGATATGGGCGTGGAAGAAGAGTTGGCCGAAGTCGAAGAGGAAATCGAATTTTCCAAACGCTCAGGTACCGCCGACTTGGAATCGGGTCAAAACTTCCAGCTGCAAAAGAAATGGTGGGTCGAGGCACTCGACCAAATCAAAGACTTGGCATCCTTTGTGTTGTCGCCAACCTGGATCCAAGTATTTGTCATGACATTTTTAGGTGAATGGGGTGATAGATCTCAGATCGCTACCATAGCCATGGCCGCTGGATCGGAATACTGGTTCGTCATCTTGGGGGCTATCATCGGACACTTTATCTGTACTGGTGCTGCATGTCTTGGAGGTAAGTTATTGGCCAAAAAGATCTCCATGAGAAACGTTACTTTGGGAGGTGCTATTGCGTTTTTGATCTTTGCTGTGTTGTATTTCTACAGCGCATGGTTTGATCTCGAATAGAATAAAAATATCAAGATTATAAAAAAGCTACTTCAATTAGAGTATTCGAGAGTCTATAGGTATACATTGAGCATGTTGTTTCATATCAATATAGATTACAATATACTAGCTTTACACATCAAGGCTAATGTCACATGTATTAAACAACACCTTGACACAAGAACTTTTGAACTTGGTTGGGAGTGAGTCCCTCTCCACCTCCAGTAATCACTAAGTCTTTATCGTCCCTCTCTTTTTCAAGCCTCCTTTTTTCTTCTTGCTCTTTCTTTCCCTCTTCGGTATCCATGTAATCCAACTCTTCAACTGTGTTGAAACCATAGAACTGAAACTCGTCTCGTAAATCCTGTACTTTGGAAAAGCACCACTGGGCAAACTCGTCGTTTTTAACATGGCCATCGTTCTGCTCAAGAGCCTTGTTTATCCAGTCTTCTACTTCTGGTAACACCTTTTTACGAAGTAATATGGTGACTAATCCTTCTTGCTGGGTAGTGGGAAATGTAGGTAATGGAAAGACATTGGTATTGGAAAGCAAATCGTCATTAGTACTCAAGTTGGACGCTATTGAGTGAAGTTGCGTTATTAAGATCTGGAACTGGTTTTGAAAGTATGCATAGTTGGGAAGTTTCACTTTGGTGGGATGTCTATTGTGATGGTTAAGTTGATCGGAAAGTTTTCGAAGCGACACATGCGCCTGGTTTAATCTGTTTCGGATCGATTCTAACGAATCTATGGGGACTTGTGAATTGTCGAATTGGCTTCCAAACCCATTCCCATTCTCCGAGTTCAACACACTCATTGTTGGATAAACTAGTAAGTATGCCAAAGTGATTTAGTGATAACCTTCGAGTTTCGCGCACGACTCTTTATTGATAAAAGGCTGGGGTAGTCATCGCCAGACAAATTAGTCCACAATGATACGAGGGAACTGGAGCTTGGCCGCTGAAGTACGAAACAATGAAAGGAAGCAGCAGAACCAGGTGCAGCAAAAACAAAAGCACCAGCACAAGCTTAAAAAGCTGGCCACCATAGATCCTATCCGTTTATACTATCAAATACAGAAACTTGAAAAGGAAAGGGAATTATCGGATAGAGATGCTACGTACCTCAAAGGGTTGAAAGAAGATTGGGAGTTTATTGACAAAAACAAATTACACCAAGAAAAACTCAAGCCTTTTTTGGAAAAGTTGGAGCTGGATGCTGCCCAAAGAGAAGCGGCCCGAAACAAGCTATGGGGAAAACAATCAGTTTATTTCAACCCCGAGCTCAATCCACTAGGAAAGGTGCCAGTCCATCTTCCCAATCTAACCAAGCCTCTCAAAGGCCGCAATTATTTCAAGCACGATATAGACCCCATGATTAGCAGTTTGGGAGTGGTGATGCCTGAGGGAGAACCACCCAAGTTTTACAAAGTAATCATCAACACAGGACGAAACGCAACAAAAATTGAATCAGAAGCACAACCATCGTTGTTGATGGCACCTCGAGCAGTTCAAAAACGAAAGAAGCCAGAGCCTGAGCTCGACCACGAGAGTCAACGTGAAGATCAAAGTGAATATAATCAATTATCTACGCTAGCACCGGAAGAAGAAGAATATTTACAAAAGAGACCCAAAAAACCGTGAGGACACAAACTATTTACAAGGCAATTCTTCCATATTTATGACAACAACCTGACGACAATTTCCCATGTGCCAAACATGATGATGGAATTGGGGACGGTTCTCAACATGTGGGGGGTCAAACCTCCATACATACTAGCCAACCCCTCTTCCTTGACCACCAACTTGAAGCACTGGATCAACCCCGTGTACTTTGGTTTACCCGTAGCTTCCAATGGCGCCTGTCTCAAACGAGTACGGACCACTTCGTGAGGATAGGTTATTAAGGATGCGATGAACTTGGCTGCACCGGCCGCACCCGACCTAGCGGACCATTCAAATATGTAGTCTTTGGTTGTCTTGTTGGAACCATGTTCACCGTGGAGTTCGATGGATCTCTTGTTAATAAACATTCTCATCTGTTCATACAACACCCATTGCAATGTAGACTCGATTCCGCCCAAGTATGACGCACTCAACCCTTTGTACAAACTGGTAAAACCCTCGTGTTTTATAATATGTTTCAAGCAATCCCACGAGTTCTTGTAGTGTTTACCCTTGGTCTTGTCTAGCTGCAAACGAGTCTTGACAAGCCATATGGGGTTGGTGGCGGTCGAAGTCACAAACCCGGCGTTTAACCCGGCCACCAAATGGATCCATGCGGCCTCTTTACCGTCGGTAAAGTTGCGTGCGAGCACTTCTTTGGTAGAGCCGTAGGTGAAGAAGTTGATGGATCTGGCAGGGATGACACCCACCAAGTTTGGACCCAACCCTTTGAACAAGGCTCTAGTTCCCTCGTTGACATAAAGCCCCTTGATTACTTGGCACGTTTCTTTAAGATGCTGTGCGGTTTGTATGATTGGATTCGATGATTTCGGCGTACGGTTGTATAGCGTGTGGTACACATCTGATTGCAATCTTGTTTTGACCACGTCCAAAGGACATGTCACGATGGCTCCCACCATACCGCCGAAACCCCCAGCTATGAAGTTGACCCATTTTTTTGTCTGTACGGGCGCCTGTTCGGTGTGTTGCACAAGCACTGGCTCGGCGTTTCGGAGTGTCGATGACTTCTCGTCCGAGGCAAGATATCGGAAAGAAGACTCGACGTCTTCGGTGATTTTTTCAAACTTCTCCTGCTTCATCGACCGTATATGTCCTGTAGTGGTGGCAGGCCTGCGTGGAAATGTACTGTGCTGGTAGATTAGCCATCTTTTCTGTTTAGCTGAAAAAAAACTTATTCGAGGCTGCGCGCCCATCTAACAGTTTCTGATGGATACACAGTAAATATGATGCTAGATTAATGTACATTCTTCTATAAATATTATAATATGTCGCCTCTGAGTCACCCTAATAGTGCTACTTGAGGGTCTTGATGAAATTGTCAAGGTTGTACTCTTCCTCATACTGAGACTCGTCCCATAAGTCGGCCAACTCTCCAACCGCACCAGCCGCCTTACCTGTAAGGCCACCTGCCACATCGTCAGGCATGTTGCTTTCCTTTTCTGGAACGTGCTCTTCTGTCAACTTGTTGGCACTTTCATCCACATCGAAAAGATCCAACAATTGGTTGGTATCCATCGACGTTAACCCGGCGTTTTGTTGGTTGACAATGGTAGATGCGATGTTCATCTTGAACTTTTGAAGCCCCATGATCTTTTCTTCCAAAGTGCTTTTGGTGATTAAACGGTACACATTGACCACCTTTTTTTGTCCTAGTCTATGTGCTCTGTCCATCGCTTGCAAATCATTCATCGGATTCCAATCGTGTTCCACAAATATAACGGTATCTGCCCCTGTCAAGTTGAGCCCCAATCCTCCGACCTTGGTCGTGAGCAACAACACATCTATGGAAGGATCTTCATTGAACTTTCTCACTATCGATTGTCTCTCTCTTGGATCGGTACTTCCGTCTAGTCTCATGAATGTTACTGAGGGAAGATGTTTTTTGAAGAGTTCGTTCTCCACAATATCCAACATGTCCTTCAATTGACAGAAGATAAGTGCACGATGTTCAGAGATAACCCCTTCAGTAGTTATCATCTGTTGTTTTTGCTTCTGTTGAAATTTTGCTGATGAATAATTACTGTCATTAACTCCAATACCACACTCGAGCAACAACGTTTTCAATGACAACAACTTAGGAGAATGGTCAATACTCCTTATATCTGATTTGTGCGACTGTAAATACCGTCCAACCTCTGCAAACTTGGGGTGTTCTGGCGTCAATACCAATGCCGGATGGTTACATAACTTTCTCATATACTGCAACGCTTGGAATACGTGAGTCTTGGTTTCAACCACCGCTTCCCCGGCAGAGCCATCGCTTTTACCTACTTCTTCTTGCACCGACAACTTTTGTTTCTTGGCGAAGTCCTTGTACAATTCCTTTTGTAAATCACTCAATTCACAGTAATAGTCTTGAATGATCTTTGGGGGCAAGTCACTCAATACATCTTCCTTAAGACGACGCAACATAAACGGTAAAACCTGTTTGTGCAATGATTCTAGAGCCAACGCTCCAGCTTCTTGTTCCTTTGAGGAGGTCTTACTATTCCTACTTGCAGCAATCGGCTTGGCAAACTTTTCATGAAACACCTTCTCTGTACCCAAAAATCCTGGCATCAAGAAATCAAAAAGCGACCACAATTCAAGCACATTGTTCTGGATCGGGGTACCGGACAAAATCAATCTGTGTTCGGCCCTTACTCTCTTGACAGATTTCGTGAGTTTGGACACTGCATTCTTGATAATGTGCCCTTCGTCCAATACACAGTAATTGTAATCATTTGCTGAAATGTACTCAACGTCGTTTCTCGACACATCATACGAGGTGACCACCACATCGGCTTGGGGGATTTGCGACCGAAGTGGGGTTCTGATACTGGGTCCTCCGGCATACACCAATACCTTGAGGAATGGCGCATACTGATTAAGTTCTTGTTCCCAATGACCCGTTAAAGAAGGAGGACAAATGATCAAAGATGGCAATTTTCTGTACTCAGCGGATCCTGTTTCCTTGAACTTTTCTTCTCTAATGTAGTGATCAGACGAAACTATGCAAATGGTTTGTAAGGTCTTACCAAGACCCATATCGTCACACAATATTCCATGCAAGTGATACTTGTTCAAAAAGGCCAACCAATTAACACCTTCTTGCTGGTACTTTCTCAAAGTAGCTTTGATAGTCACAGGTAAGGCGAAGGGTTTGATCTTGGTTGGGTCCATCATTTGCTGGATAAAGTCTCTTTCTCTATCCCTACCTTCTAATAACTCTTGAGGCATGTCAGCTGGATCCGGAATCCCTGCTTCCAATGGTACCAACTTGATAATAGCCGCAAATGTTGTTGTTGCCAAAACTCTGACATCTTGGCCGGAATCACTCATTCTTCCCAAAACTGGTACAATAAGGAAAACGATGTATGGTAAGATATCGGGCCCCATAGTGGTTGAGATGTGGTATATCGTTTCTATCGCTCCTTGTCTTTCTCTTACTTGGCCAGCATTGTTCAACATCGGAAGAATGTTTTTGACCAAAAACGTAAAAGCTTTTGTTGGTGCTACTAAACAAACGGTTGCAAGACATTTGGCTGCAGAGTATCTGAAAACGGAATATTCTGAACTCAATCCAGGTAAAAACAAATCCAATTTGTCAGTGATCTCATCACGAATAGACGTGTGTAATTTTGGTAATAAGGCTCGAAGGACACCCAATGCATCGATAATGCTCTGCCCTTTTCCTCCAACTTCACTTTTCGAGTCTTCCTCTAACTCGAAACTGTTCAATGGCTCCAACATTATCTCCTTTAGCTTAGGTACCTCTTTGAACAAATCTGCATCATATATACCCAAAAGTGCTTCCAAAGATAAAATTGCACCATGACGCTTGATTTTCGCGTCGTGAATCGCCTTTTCATGTTCAGCTATATCAGTTGGGTCTGTCTTAGCCTCCTCTTTCCTCAATGAAAGAATTATATCTTTAAACCTGACATTGTGATGGAATTCCGGAACTTCAGAAGTGTCAACACATAGGAATGCACATAAATTTTTGACAATTTTATCAGCTGCACCCTTTTTGCCTGCAATACACAACTCTTGGATAAGATGAGCAATTGCATAAGCAGACTTTTCTTGCAATATCACGGTTTCTTCTTGCTTGATACTATCCATCAAAGATCTGATAATAGGATTTAATTTTTTTGGGATACCTGTCAAGGCTAATATCGAAGCAGCATAAGCAGCCAATATCCCGGTGACTCGATGGGTCTTTATGGCTCTTGCTTCAGCAATGGCAATCTTTATTCTGTGCTTGACATCCTCTAATGCTTGATTGGCAGTCATACGATAGGTAGATGACAAATGCTTCTTCAACTTGATAAAGGTCTCATTGATGATGGTTTCAGCATTTTCTAAGCCAAAAGCCCCAGGTCCTGCTTCTGCTTCACCCTGTACAACAACTGGAAGATGCGGCACTTTACTAGGTGGTAATTTCGCGGTGGTAATGAAGACATCGAATAACTGTAAGCATGCAGTCCGTACTGATTTCAATGTAGGAACCAATTCACGGAAGTGAGGCACTTGCTCTGGTGCTTGAATGAAGTCAGAAATGAGAGTACTAAAGAGTTCAACTGCTTGTGGGGAAGGCTGCTTCCCTCTCTCTTTGACATAAACGGCATACTCTTGGATCACCAAAGCAGCAAACAATCGGGGCGTTGCATGAGGTGAGTCAAGATACGTCACAATGAGTTTGAAAACTTCATCAAGTATCTTGTCATCTGAGATGAATGAAAGTGTATTACCAATAGCATGAGATGCTGCGCTTCTGGTTGCGATGAACTTATCGTAACCAACCAACATAACGTCACCTTTGAAAATGGGAGCGTCAATATTGACCTTCAAATCTTCAGCACCAAACGGCAATTCCTCAATCAATTTGTTTTCTGATTCACTCGCCGTCCTTTTGCGTCCTTTCTTATCCTCGTCCAAGTCAATTGATCCAAAATTGTGTCCAGATGGACGGAGAATCAAACTTGTATCCATCAGATAGTTGTGTCTGGAAATACCAATAGGTGTCATTAGCAATGATAACAACGGCTTGAAATTGGAGCCGAATATTGACTCGATGGAAGGCAAGATATCTTTGTGAGCTTCGATCTGTTCGAGCAATGTATCATAAACTTTAGCCGATAACTTCAAAACCTCCTGATTTTGTTCCACCAACAAGTTTTGAAATATCAATCTGACAGTCCTTGAATCGATCCAAGCTTTGGTGTTGGCATCCTCTATAGACAAGAACTCGACGATCGTTCTTAAAACAGCCTTTCTCACATTTGTAATTGAGTGTCTTAAAAATGGATATAATCTGGGAATCAATTTTTCAAACGAAGTTGCCTCGTTTTCTTCGGCATTCTTTTGCATGATCTTGATGACTTCGTTATGGGTGCATAATTTGGCCAATAAATCCATAACCGAACCAATGGATGCCGAAAGGTCATCTCTCAAATTGATGAGCGAGTCCCAGATTGCATTTAACAAAGTGTGAATGAGACTTTTACGAGTACTGACAAACTGGTTGGCAATAGGAGCTAGAATTAATGCGGCAACAGATTGAACATCGTCATCGCTCTCTTGTAATCCATGTAAAACCATGGATACTACCATGTCCAACAAGTGTGGATTGGAAAGTAGCACATCAGTTCTCACACTGACAAAATACCTGACTCCCAACATACCACCATGCTTTGCTTCCCAGCATTTGACAACCAAATTCTTTTGTAGTACCATGTCGTATAAGCAATTGAACGTTCTTATGACAACTTCCTCACTTAAATGTATGAACAAAGCAGCTAGAGTTTGAGCACCCGACTCTCTAACAGGTGCAACAACAGTATCACTAACGTAATCCCCAAATCTATCGAGGGAGAAAAGGGTACATAATCTAACTGCCAAATCCTCTAAAGTAGCAGCGTTGTTTGCATCGTTTTCTTCTTGCGATTTTTTCATTACCCTTCCTACACCTTTTCCATGTTTCTTTATAAGTTCTCTTAAACCCAAGGCAGCACCATGCCTAATTTCCCATTTATCATCGAATAAATCGGCCAAGAGCAATTCATACACTCCTTGGAATTGCCAAACGAGGCCCGCTACTTTAGCATGTTGGGACAAGAGTGGCGACAATTCAGGAACCTTGGTTTCAACCACAAGCTTTTCACCTCCACCTTGGGATGTAACATCAAATTGGGGTGTGTTGTGGACTTCGTCAGTCAGCATGTGATTGTCCTCTCCGTTTTCCACCAATTTCCGAGATATCGAGCTTTGAGAAATGTCAACTTGTTTTATTTTATTCGCGTTTGATTTTGCGTTTGCCTTAGCACGTCTCTTTTGCATAGCCTTCAATCTAGCGCTCGAAACAGATTTACTAGTCAAACCCGGTCTTGTGGTTTCGCCGGGGGATGGAGAAGTTTCTGACTTAAATGGTGGGGTTGACGACGGCGAAACAGATGATTGATATGATTCGTTTTTCACTCGGTCTACGTCTTTATTATCCTCCTCCTCTTCTTCAATTTGTTCGTTAATAGATGCTTTATGTTTCTTGAGTTTCCCGATTAAAGAGTCGTCAGGTATATTGGATTCTATTGCCACATCGTCATCAGACTTCGAAGCGAGAAAGCGTTTGCCACTTTTCAAAAGCTCAACCAAATTAAACTGTTCGAAGTTCACGAGATTCAAAAGACTATCGTCCAACTTTTTCAATTCTTCATCTTGTTCGAACTTTATTTGTATATCGTCTTCAAGCTTGACTTTGACTTCCAAACCATTGCTATCACTGTCAGCATTATTCAAATTTTGTTGATTTTCTGTTTTTATAGCGGGCAAATCTTCCTTCTTCACCCCATTGCCATTAGTTGTTGTATTTTCGGAATCAATTGACATTTCCTCATTGGGATCCCATAATTCTGCATGGTTGACTATTCCACCAAAAGCTCTCGCAGCTGCTATTCTGGTCTCCCATTTGTTCGACTTTAAATATGGATACACTCTTCCGACCAAATTGATGATTTCTTCTGGATGGCCCTTCGCTAAATCTGACAATTGATCAGCTGCTGTATTTCGGATGAACGCAGTGGATCCTGTCTCCAAAAGTATAACCAACCTTTCTAACCTAGACATTATTGGTTGGCTATATCTGTATGGTTAAATGTTGAGTGAAGGACGATCGATATTTTGATGGAATGCAAAATTTAACAACCCGAATACCCACTAGCGTGTATTGTTATTTTTCTAAACTACCACAGATGTAATTACGGCCGGGTATCTAAAGTGCTGTCGCTGACGGTCTAGGCTATGTAAAAAATAAGCCGTCAACCTCGTACTTTCGCTTTTAAATTGTGATTGTTCGGATTGGTCTGGGAGATTTCTTGATGTATTTATACTTTTGAAGCTGCAAACATATTTTCCCCGTTGTACACGACCCTTCGCTATTTTTCTCTATATAAATTGAGAAAATGACAGCTAAAGGGGCGAGGCTTGGGCCGAGAATACGTTATGTAAAAGCACTGAGAGGCAAAGGGTCATTAGGAAAACTCCGTACAATTGAGTCTATTGGGTAGGTTTAGTTTGATGTGCATTTTGTTTTTGAACATCATGTTTTTTTTTTTTGGTAAACGTGTAGATTGCATAGATTGCCATCGACACCTGGATCGTGACTGATTTACAGTTAGTAGCCGAATTGAAATCGAGGCGCCGCGCATTTCACTACTACAGAATACATCATTTTTACACTACTCTATATAGAGCACTACTTCGACGATTTGGCCGTCCCTGACGAGATCCCTTGAGCAAACAGGAATGCATCGATCTGGCACGATCGCATATATATTCTATCGCAAATCCGGGTAACCCCGTCACTCATTATATCATTTTCATTTCCAGACTAATTCTTCATCACAAGCTAATTGAATTTGGTCTCTCTGGCAGACCTGACCTCTTTCTTCTTGGCCTCGACCTCTTCTCTTGAAGCATTGTACAGAATGTTTGTGTCCTGGTTCATTGGATTTTCCGGAGACTTTTGGAATTCCTTGTGAATCAATTGTTTGATTTGCTGTGATCTCAAGCCAGGATGTTCTGCCTTCAATATAGGCATTCTCTTCTCTTCAAATGCTGCGTAGGCGGCCTTGACTCTTCTCTCGGGATGCTTGTCAATATCCTTGGATTGGACACCCCCGTCTCTAGAGGTCAATGCCAATGCATCCAAGGCACTGTCAAGACCACTGGCATTCAACTCTGGTGCGTCCTTGTTGAAGTCCAAGAAATCATCTATCTTGCCTGCTCTTCTTGATGCAACCTTTTCGGCTCCTCTTTGTTTGGCTTTCAATGGTTTTGATGGCAATGCGGTTTCTTCGGCCTTTAACAACAAATCTCTCTCAGCCTTTTTACGTGCAGCCTCTTCCTTCTTGAACTGTTCTTCTTCCTTCTTTTTGTTACCCTTTTTGGAACCTTCGTCCCACTTGGTAGCTTCGTTGGCTTCGGTTACGGCCTCTTGTGCTTGTTTCTTCTTGTTGGAATTCTCAGCTTTCTTAGCATTTCCTGCTGCTTTCTTTGAGTTTTCTCCTCCTTTTTTGGCCATTGTGCTTGTAATACTATACTCTACACTACTTGGCCAATTCACTTGACCGTTGAACTTTTTCGAGCAAGTCACGTGACTTCTCCGATCGTGGCATTGCAATTGCTGCAATCAGAGATCTACATTGGATAGGTAACTCAATTACGATGACGCTTATAATTTAGAGGGCCTAAAGACAGCTCTACCTTCTATTTCACCTTTGGATAGCTTGTCTAGGTATTGAGGGAGCTTGTTGAAATCATACACCGAGTATAGCGGCAGTATTTTACCTGCTTGAACCCATTTCATACATTCTATTTGCTCTGCACTAGTGCCTCCAAAACAGAAAATGTACTCGACTTCGCGTCTTGCCAAATCAAAGTTTCTGATGAGCAATTTGGATCTACCAAGTCCGATACTCACAATCTTACCTCTGGTCTTGACAAAATATTGACAAAGCTCAGACGATGCTTGATTACCAACTAAGTCGAAACAGAAGTCAAAACTTTCGTAAGCATGGTCCGACTCGTCCAAGTCGGTATAAAACTCATCCGCACCATTTTTGAGCGCGGCTTTCTCTGCACTGGCTTTGATATCAACACCTACTATTTTAACGCCATACGCTTTAAGAATTTGCAAGGCGTTCATACCGAGACCCCCTAAGCCTACAAGCAAAACTTTTGTAGTAGGTTCAAAGTACTTCTTGACTTTTTGGATTGCGTGAAATGGAGTCAAAACGGAGTCTGTCGAGATGGCTGCAGCCTCGTAAGTTACACCGTCAGGAATAGGCAACAAAGTTCTCAAGTTTCTTACCAATAAATATGCCTGGAATCCTCCGTGCTCATTCAATCCGTATGCCTGACTAGAAACTTCGCATGCGTTATCGAAACCTTTGCGACAGCTCTCGCATACCCCACAAGTTATAGTAATTGACAATGCGAAGCGCGCGCCTTCTGCATACAAGGGATCGTCCTTCAAATTGGAGCCTGCCTCAACCACCAGGCCGGCAATTTCATGCCCCATGACGAACTCCTCAGGTGGTTCTCTACCATCTCTCGAAATAATAGGCGATTGTGATTTTATGAGATGCGAATCGCTTTGGCAAAGACCCGCGGCTTCCACCTTTAACAAAATTTCATTTTCCTTTGGAGAGGGTACAGAAAGGTTCAGGAATTTGGTGATCTTGGGCTCACCGACTTTGAAGCCAAAGCCTGTTTGAACTTTGGGAACGGACATGCTGCAGTCTTGATGTGGTTACAATTCTATGGGAACTCGGCTCCATTTATATAAGGCACGGAATTACTCTATGCGGTTCTACTTTCAACGACTGAGGAGCACATTCACGAGGCGGGGATTTGGAACTTGTGTTATGGGAGAATTATAAATACGGAGTGTGCGAAATGTGACCGGGTTACTCTATGCGGCTCTATTTTAAACTACAACAAGTTCGACCAAATCGCACGCTATTTATTTTAATTTCCGAGGGTGACAAGATGAAAACATGTCGTTTCGATTTTTATACTTATACCCTCTTACGAAATTGTTGCACGTATTAAATCAGAATTGTAGGGATTTAACCACCATTGCCGTTCAACTTTTTTGAACAAGGCCTGAAACACAAATCACGGAGACGACATTAATGTCTTGCAGGAAGGTGACAAAATAAAAGAAGATAGGGTGCGATTTGGTCGAACTTATTGTACTGACGAGCACATGCACGATGCGGGGATTTAAAGTTGAATTATGGGCAATTAATTTTCGGAGTCTGCTAAATGTGATTTTTGACAAGTAGAATTTCTGTGCGACGTGAGAAGGTTGATTCGAGGGTCTCTTATCAGAGCACTAAAAAAAAAAGTTTAAATAGTGGGGTACCAAAATACAGAAGTACGAAAAATATAATAAATTTATTGAAGATATACGTGGTAAAGAATTGAAGGTCCTGGTTTCAAGTAGAAGATGTTAAACTCGAACGTGGACTTTTGTGATGCTGACCCATCATGCATTTATTCTGTCTTTGGTTTTTTGGCAACTGGGGCTTCACTGACTTCTCTTTCGTCGGTGTTTTGGGCCTTGAGTGCTGGGGTGGTTTGCTCGTAGTGGAAATCCTTGATGATTGAATCAACATCGTCAATGTTTAATTGCCTAACATCACCCAATAATTTGATCTTGGTAGTGACCTCTTTACATTGATCGTCAGTCAAATTCAAGTTCAATTGGTCAACTCTAGATTTGATGGCATTCCAACCGGTCAATCTGTTGGCGAAATGGATATATCTGGTCAAACCGAAATCAGATGGGTTCAAGATTTCATAGGTGGACGGGTTGGCCAAGATAGCTTTAGCGTGAATACCGGCTTTGTGGGTAAAAGCGCAGAATCCAGTGATTGGGTTGTTGAATGGAATATTCACTTGCACGGCATCGGCAACCAAGTTTTCCAAATCACGCAATTTGTGCAACTTGTATTTAGATAAAACGTAGTCTCTGTCGGCAGTGATCATTCTTGCCATCAAAGCACCTAATGGGGTGATACCGTTTCTTTCACCAATACCCAAAACGGAAACATCGATCAATTTGGCACCGGCTTCCAAAGCGGTGTACGCGTTTGCAACGGAACATCCAGTATCGTCATGGAAATGACATTCAATATCACATGAAACAACAGATTTAAGAGTCTTGACTAACTCGTAAACTTGTCTTGGGTTGGCACAGCCAACAGTGTCAGCAATACCAACTCTATTCACACCAATTTTGTCAACGGTTCTGTAAATGTTCAACAAATCGACAATGTCAGATCTGAAAGAATCTTCCGAGGAGAATCTGATTTCAATGCCTTTGGATTTGACAAATTCAATCACCTCCACAGCACTTTCAGCAATATAGTTCATGTCTTTACCGTGTGAGTATTGTCTAAGGAACTGGGAGGTACCAATCACAACATCGACACCGTCAACACCGGTTTCAACGGCAACTCTAGCATCGTCCATGTGACATCTGATATGCGTCAAGATTTTAGCTTTTAATCCTAATTTACAAATAGCTTCACAATCTTTACGGGATTGTTCAGAAGCAACTGGAGAAGTCAATTCAATGTAGTCCACTCCAAAATCGTCCAAAGCTTTGGCGATCTCGATTTTTTTTTCAGTGGTGAAAAATGCATTGGCAAATTGCTCACCTTCTCTCAAAGTAGATTCTATAACCTCGAATTTGTTAACATTTGATAAGAAATCGGATGGATTTGGCCCATATGGATTAGTTTGTCCTGCCATTTTTTGATTATGTTTAGTAGTTTCGGATAAGTATGACTGCTTCACTATGCTGACGGAATACCTTTACCCTTTATACGAAAAATTTTCAACCTGACACATTGATTCAGCTGAAATTTTTTCTTCTCCATTATGACTAAAGGTTATATTGCCGCTTTTGGGCGCAGAATGAGTAATATCTAAAGCGGCAGCGGCGCGCTATCAGATGACACAAAAGATGTATATGAGTCAGAGCTTTGATATAAGCGCTACAATCGCCGCCTTTTTTGACTAATTGTTGTTCCAGAATAGTTAGGCATACGTGTGTGTCATCTTGCTGATTATTCAACTGGTGTCACTTTCCCTCATCAATAAGTCTACACCCTAGCTCATGTTCAGGTCAATGCGAACCCCAGAATTCGAAGGGCATTATCGCAATGAGTCATGAGTCGGTAGTGCCCGTCATGTTTCCGCAGCCAAACTCACTTTGCGGGCCGGCGAGTGCAGCGATTTCGGCAGCGGAGTTGGCCATCGATTACATAATCGTTGCGATCGTGAAATGAGCTGCTCGATTACATAATAGCTTCTTATATCGAGACGCGCGATTACATATTAAATTCTTCCATCGTGAAATGAGCGGCTCGATTACATAATCGTGGTTCGTTTTATCACATGACATTAACAAAACACTATACACCTATATAAAGTTTGTTACACTTCAGTTGCAACCATTTTGACGAATCTGAATATCTCTGACTTCATTTTGATTAGTTCGATATTCTTGATGTTCAATTTTCCATTCATTCTGGAAACAATTTGCTTGACAACCAAGCTAAGCTCCTTACTGGGGAGTCCAGTGATAGTCGACCAGTTATGGTCATAGTTTGGACCTGGTTGATTAGGTTTGACGCCGTTAGATTTAAGGGCCAGAAGTCTTTTTTCTCTCATAATCGCGAGTTTGAAACAACCGATAATCAATTTTTTCAACTCGAATCCCATATCTGTGTAATTGGCGAAATTATTAGATTGATTGAGATACCTCAACAAGTAAATTATATCCATGTATCGGAAAAGGTATATAATGCCTTTCATAAACATCGGTAACGTCAATTGTAATCTACTGGTCAAAAGCAATAAAAATTTGTCCAAGGGGAGTTCATCAGGATTCACAAGTCTGGGGGATTCTGGAGGAAACGAATTGTGGATTTTGGTGGCGATGTACTTGACAATAATCGTCATTAACTGGTTTCTTTCATGTTTAAACTGCTCAGGAGAGAGTTGACCCTGTGAATCGACTGTTCCGCTGGGTACAGGGTTGTTAGACTTTAACGATTTCTTGACTTGCTCAGCAGTTTCTGACGGTTTTACCAAGGGGCTCCTGGAACGAGTTACTTGTCTAGCAGCAACACTGGGTTGGCGTTGGCCTTGTAATTGACGGGTAGCTGGTGCAACTGCCGGAGATCTGGAAATTGGTAGAAGTGATTCGGCTGGTCGTCTTTGTGATTTGTGTGAAAGACTGGACACTCCAGAGTAGCTGCTCTCGTTGTCGGAAACTTCGTGATCAGATACTAATAGAGGCATGTCTTCAATCATTGGGTCATTATCATTATTTCTGGTGGCCAAGCTCGAAGATGGGCTAGGATGGACTGTTTTTGCCATCATAAGGTGATCGGTAATCAAGGTGTCATGTGACGAGACACCCGAAGACGTAAATGGAGCTTGGGAAGGTGTAGAGCTTGACGATTCCAGTTCTTGTGGAGAATAAGCAGGTGTTGGTGGAGAAGGCACAACTGTACCTTTGGAGTTTTGTGATTGTGTGATGTGTCTTGACGATGGATATTCACCATAACCAAGCGCAACCATTGCAATTCAATATATAACGATTATATTGATAAGTTTAATAGTAATGTACAGGGGGAATTAAAGTAGGCCGGGGGTTGTTTGGTGGATGTGGGGGTTCAGTATTAGTCAGTAGCAGTAACAGTAGTATTATAAGATCGATAATACGATGGGATACCTCAAACTCTCTTGTACATCATTGAGGACAAGATAAAGAGACTTTTATTATATTATTTGTTGACTGAGTAGCGAAGTGGTGAGTAACTTCGGCTGTTTTATTGCTTTTTTGTTTGACTTAGAGTGGCGAAAGCTCTCTGACTACTGGTGCTGTTTGCTAAGCTGCTGAGATTCTAATCCACTTGTATGGACGAGTAATATATTGTTGAAATGGGAGGTTTAGGAACTGTTGTTGAATTAGTCGTGTTACCTAGCTTTGTGTTGAAAATAACTAGTAACTAATAAGAAGTTTTGGTACTGGTGGTCGATTTGGTGATGATGTTTCTCATTTAATGTGATCCCAGGATTTTTTCCTTAATCGACTCGATGACTTTGTGACGCAAAATGAGTCAGAATAAAATTTGGGCCAAAAGCGAAGAAAATCATTACTTGGCCAAGGAAGTCCGTGAGGTGGGCCTAGCACTGGAGCAACCAAGGCCGTGCACTGTAGAAACCATCATGTAGAGATAGATGTTCCCACCTGCATGAAATGATACACCTCAAGGCACTTTGGGTTACTGTGCTATGCCACAAGCGATCAGTTACTATACACGAGGAGGCCTTTCCTTAAAATAGACATAATAATACGGCGCTGTATCTACATAGGGATACGAGACTATCCACGTCGTATATACGTTATCGATTCCAGCAATAGCGCTCCAACGTTACCAGTATCGTCAGGCATTGTTTATTAGACCTCCCTAAAATCAACAAAATTTTCACCGATTAAACTTTTCCGTCATAGCACTAAGTAATCGAATGAGCCAAAAACCTGAAGATACAGGCAATAAAATAGCTGACACCAACACAGACTACCCCGTGGAACCTTCTAGCGGTACAATTGATCCTTTAGCCTCTCAAAAATCGGCACCTCCAAGCACTATGAATAGAACCTACAAGGATGCGATCAATGCTTTGAATACATTACAATCCAATTTTGCTTCGATACAAGCAGCTAAAAAGTTGGGACCCAATATTAATCGTAACGAGCTATCGATTTTGGAGGTCTACGAATACACTAGACGTTTGGGTTACTCACCAAAGGATTTCAATCGTCTAAACATTATTCATGTCACCGGTACCAAGGGAAAAGGTTCAACTTGTGCATTCACGGAGTCTATATTGAAACAGTACATTGATAAGGAAAGTGATAGTGGAATAATTTCAAAGGTGGGTTTATATACTTCTCCACACCTCAAATCGGTTAGAGAAAGAATCAGAATCAATGGCTCGCCTATCACTGAATCCAAGTTTACCAAGTACTTCTTCGAGGTTTGGGATAAGCTCTCCTCCACCACTTCTTCCGTACTGGAATTTCCTACGCTACAACCTTCAGATACTGTCAAGCCAATGTACTTCAAGTACCTCACCATTATGTCATTCCATGTGTTTATGCAAGAAGGAGTGAATTCTGCTATTTTCGAAGTGGGTGTTGGTGGACATTATGATTCCACCAATATCATTGACAAACCCACTGTTGCTGCGATATCCAGTATGGGCATTGATCACACTTTCATGCTTGGAAACACCATAGAGTCCATCACCTGGAACAAAACTGGAATCTTCAAATCAGGTACCCCAGCCGTTGTTAGCGAACAACTTGAGTATCCTGAATCTATTGAGGTGATCAAATCGAGAGCTGCTGAGCAGAATGTCTCGAGCCTTGAGATTGTGTCACATAGAGATGTTATCCCGAAGGGAACTAAACTCGGGTTGGCTGGAGACTTTCAAAAGCAGAATGCTGCATTAGCAGTCAAAATAAGTGAAATTCACTTGAAAACCTTGGGGTTAAAAAACCCTGATGAGTTGCCTAAATATACCGAAAACGGAACGGTTGAGGAGTTGCCTGAAAAATTCCTCAATGGTTTGGCAAAATTGAACTGGGACGGGAGATGTCAAATCCTCAAAGACAAACCAGGTTTCGAGAAAATTAACTGGTACGTTGATGGAGCCCATACTTTGGAGTCAATCAACGTCTCATCCAAATGGTTCAAATCGGAACAAATGAACAAAACCAACCAGTCCAAGAACTTAAAGATACTCTTGTTTAATCAACAAAGTAGAGAAAATGCCGACGTCATGTTGAAGAAATTGTATGACAATGTCACCGGTGAAAACTTCCGCTTCGACCATGTTATATTCCCAACAAATGTCACCTGGTCAGATGGCAACTATAACTCAGATCTACTTTCATTAAACAACTCTAAAGATACAGTAGACTCATTAGAAGTCCAAAAGCAATTGGCCCAAACCTGGGCAGATTTAGATTTAAAGTCTAAAAACAGTTCTAGAAAGCATATCTTCCATGACATAGAGACTGCAGTCAATTTCATCAAAAGTTTGTCAACCTCAAATGACTACGCCAACAATGAAGTTGATGTGTTTGTAAGCGGTTCATTGCACTTAGTCGGAGGATTCTTGGTTGTGCTTGATAACGAAAGAGATTAGAGATAATCACGTTATATCAAACTACGCCTTATTTATGGGTTTAATAGATCTATATTATACATTATTTGACTAATTTGAACCAGCATTAACAATATTCTCTCTCGAAGACTTGACGATATCTTTGATATTGGTCAATGATGATTTCCATTCCAACAAAGCCTTCTTGGCATCGTTCCAGCTCTTGACGTTTTCTGCATCATTTCCAGCGACAACAAGTCTATTAACTCTTGATAAAGTAAAAGTTTCTTGCAATTGGTTTAATTTACCTTCAATAACACCAGTTTTTATGGCAGTCACCAACAAGGATTCCAACTCAAACGATGTTTCGATGTTAGGTATTTCACTGTATTTGAAGATGATTTTAGATGGGTTAGCTGAGGCTTCTTGACTGAAATATCTGGCTAATGATAAGATTCTGGACTTGTTGTAAATGAAATCAGCTGGTAAATCCAATCCGGTTTGAGAAATCTTGGATTTTTCAACAACTTGTCCCGAGATATAATGTTGGAAAATTTCGACTAATGGCTCTTTACCGTTGGCAGCAGTAGCTTGAGCAACGTTGTTGTTAACCAAAAATGAGATATCGACAACTTCGGATGAGAATGCAAATATGATTAACTCCTTTAGTTCAGCAGAATCTAATGGATAAACTTGGGTGAATTTGTTGATAAGTTGCAATGACTTTTCAGTGAACTTGGTGTCTAATTTGATAAACTTCCAAAACAAATTTCTGATTTCAGAGTCGGAAACCTGAGCAGCCCTACCCCATTGAATAAGGTTGTTACCGATGTTTTCTTCGACGATGGAAAAGTCAAATTTGGATACTTGAATAACATCTAAAATCATGTTAAATATAAAAGTTCTAGTGCTAGAAGTTTCTGGTAAAAGGTTGAAAATAGTGTTGAAAACTGACAAGACGGTCGAGGTCTTAATGGATCTTCTGTCTCTCAATGATGGTTGTTGCTTAGGGTTGGTGTTGAACAAGATTTGGAACAATGGCGATTTGGGGTCATCCAAGGCATTTTTACCCGAAAGTTGTCCCACGAGGTAAATCAAAAGGTTAAAAGTTGGTTCGAATTCTTTGTCTGATAATTTCGATAAAACTTCTGCTGGAGATTCTTTATAAAGCAATTCGACCAACTGATCTTTATTGGTAAGTTCTTCACTTCCCTCTTTGAAAAACCCGGTCAATTTCTGAGTAAGCTCTTTGTTTTTGTTGACCGCGTCAATTATTTGACCGTATTCCTTGACGGAGTCTTTTAAGTCATTGTCGACTACTATAACGGAGGCCATATTCTGTAGTTTGATACTGCTAGATAGCACTGTGATCTCGTCGTTTTTTTTTCAGGTTCTTCTGCACAAAATTTTTCTTTGGTGCGGCCACGACAAAAATGTATCAAACAGTTTATGAAATTATATCTATACATGCTAAGTCTATAAGGTTACGGTGTATATGGTGCTAAATTGTTTGTTCAGTCATTCTCCTCCTCCTCATTAATCACTGGTTCGTATACTTTTTTTTGTTCTAACGTAGTCTTTGACGGATATGATGAGCTTTTGGAGGTTGCACTATTGGAATCGTTTGATTTCTGTGATTTAGCCTTTTCATTTTTGGTGTATTTCTTGGGGACTGGTGGTGAATGGGATCTGAAATTCGGAATATCTGACCTGTAGGGACCGGCTACAAATGCATTGGTACCGGGATTAATATTTTCCGATGTAGACGGCAAACCTATTTGCCCGCCACCGTAACCACCCGTTCCACCGGATGTCGTTTTGCCATTTGAAGGAGAAGGCGAGTTATTTGGACCAAACCACGGACCTCGTAATCGTTTTTCCATCTTAAAAAGCTCAGGCGAACTAGGACGCGCGTTGTGAACCTGCGATAACGTAGCATCAAGCTCTCCTGGTTGTATCGGCTTTGTTGGAATAGGCATACCAAAACCATTATTATTGGACTTGATGGAGCTTTCTTCAGACGAGTTGCTGGAAAGTTGCGATAGCGAAAACTTCTTTTGGTGTTTATAATTAGTTGCCGAAGTTGAGTTTGATTTTATTGATTGTTCAGACGAGGTGGTTCTTCTATAACTAGGTCGTTTTATTACCGATGTCGACAACGATTGCGGTTCTGCAAGATTAGTTGGTCCTGAGAGTCCGCTACTCAGGTTTCGGTGGAAGTCTTGCGATGTGTTCAAGCTAGCTTCGTATATTCCGTCATCGTCATCATAGTCTTCTTCCATCGTGTCTGTTTCGTCCAAGTGGTCCAACTCTGATTCGGATAACATGGTCGACATTTGACTGAATTGACTCAATTGACTGAGTTGAGATATCATCGAAGTAGGTCTGGGCCTGCTGCTTCTGGTGGCAGACCCTTCTGTAATGTGAGGAGAGAGGTTTTTTTCATCAGACTTGCCGAAAAGTTTTGGACTTTCCCTCAAATCTACACCCTCTTTAGCGTCTTTAAAACGAACGCCACCCGGAATGGCAGTTAGACTCTCTTGTAATTTGGCATCATTTGATGTGGAAGTATTTCTTTTTGATAAATTTTCAAGTGATCTTTCAATTTCGTCAGCAGTAGAATCGTGCACTTCACTTTCAGTACTACCATAAGTACGAGCTTGACTATACAGACTTTCATTATCATCGTTGTTACGCTTCGAGCTTTTCCAGAACTTGAGCTTCTTCAAGAATTTTGCATTCTTTGACTTCTTTCCATTCAATTCTGATGGCTTCCATTGTTTGGTGTCAGGTACTCCAACTCTTTGAATATTAGATTCCTCGGGATAGAAAGATACTGTTCTTTCCAAAGGGGGACCATCGACCGAACTACTCGCCAAAATCTGAGGGTTCCTTCTTGAATCTGGCGTAATGTTTCCCATGTTTTGGGAGGAATCTATATGGCTGTTTGACGATGCATGTGCTCTCGGAGAATCTTTGGGAGAGTCTGGTTGAATCAAGCTATTCATTCTTAGCGAAATAGGCGAGGAAGGAGTGACATTCGAGCCTCCGATGGCTTGGTCACCCTTACTCAAGCTGTTTGACCAAGAGTTTCTCGACAGATACGAGTCAATTCTTTTCTGCTCATAATCAGATGGAAACTTTCTGGATATCAGCTGTTCTGTGTCACTTTGGAGATTTCGATCACTTGGATGTCTTTTTGAGTCGTCACTTGCGTCAAAATCATTACTGGTTACCCTTTTAGGATCAGATAATCGGTGACTGTTTGTCTTGGATAAGTTCTTCATCGATGCAATACTCAAGCTTGACTTGATTTTCTCCAACGGTTGTGAAGTGCTTTGACTAACAGCTAGGTCGGTAAGAGACAAGGCACTTCTGACTCTGTTTCTTGACCTCTGAAGCGACCTTTTGGCTTCATAATACGTTTTGGACTTTTCACGATAGTATCTTTTTTTCTTTCTGGAAAATTCTCTTGTGAGTAGCAACTCATAGAATGCAGTGAGTGAGTTCATTTGGTTATTGGAAACGTTGTTTTGCAACTCCTCAACGTTGAAGTTTAGCTTGTGAAGCTTCTTGACCAAATCCTTCTCTATTTTGGTCTGGAACGGCGAGCTATTCACATGGTAGTGTTGGTTGATTGAAAGAATGGATTCCGCATCATTACCGGTGTGTCTTGACGCCTTATCCAAATATTTATTGTGGCGATCGATGAGAAAGGGTGAGTTCAATATCTGGTTTAAATTAGGCCGCTTTGAGGGATCTTTAAACAACATAGATTGAATAAGCTCAATTAGGTCCGCCGGTATCGTATCTCGATATCTTGGTTCTTCGTTGATGATTTTGTACTTCGTTTTTAAGTCATCGTCTTCATCGAACGGCATTTCACCGTACACCATGGTGAACAAAATGACTCCCAAGGACCATACATCGATGTTAAACCCCGAATACTTTTCGGATTTCAACAATTCTGGTGCCATATATACAGTGGTACCACATAAAGTGGATAAAAACTTTCTTGTCTGGGGGTTGTATTCTCTAACGAAACCAAAGTCCGTCAATTTAACGATTGTTTTCTTCTTATCTGCCAACAAAATGTTTTCAAGCTTCAAATCTCGATGACTGAGGTTGAGCGAATGAACATATTTCAAAGCCATCACGATCTGGAAGAATAGCGATTGACATTCTCGGAGATTCAATCTTTTCTTTTCATATATATGATAGAACAATTCACTTCCTTCGCAGTATTCGAGCGCAATCCAGAGATGATTCTCGGTCTTGATAACTTCATACAAGCTGACGATATTCTTGTGCTTCAATTGCTTGTGGTAATAGATTTCTCGCACTATGTTTGGATCGTGTATAAGCCCACATTTCAACACCACTCTGACGTTTAATAGTACGTGGCTGGCCAAGTATACCTTACCAAAAGCTCCTTCGCCTATCTCATGAATAATTTTGTAGTTGCCTATCTGACTGACATTGGACGATGTTATCTGGGTATAGAATAAGTTGAACTGAGTTGCCAATTGTGCTTTATAGTTTTGTTCACTTATTAACTTTGACGAGCTATTCATGTCGATAGTTAACTGATTTGGGAACGATGGAGAAAGTCCGGAGCGATATGGACAAATCTCTTAATGGAACAAAGGAAAGTGTGAGTGTGCTACTTCAAATGAGTGTATGGGTTTTGAGGTTT
This sequence comes from Suhomyces sp. yHMH580, assembly GCA_030580235.1. Classification (NCBI taxonomy): domain Eukaryota; kingdom Fungi; phylum Ascomycota; class Pichiomycetes; order Serinales; family Debaryomycetaceae; genus Suhomyces; species Suhomyces sp. yHMH580. The sequence goes on along the minus strand of JAKTSN010000001.1, from coordinate 572,187 downwards.
TGAAGTGTTGCCCGAACTTCTATTTTCTTCGCTTATTCTATCTGCCAATCCTTACTGATATACTGTCACGCCTAATTAGGCAGGATATTCACGAAGGTATTGACCCTTTTTGTTAGTCGAAATCACGAGAGATATGATGATTCGAATAACTATTCAAAAAGGGTTTGTTAAACCTGTAGGACCTTGTATTTGTTGCGCTAGTTCCAGCTTTCTTCGAGCACCATTCTGTTCAAATGTAACCACCAGCGTGGACTAGTGGTCCGGTCACGTGCCGAAATCTGATAAACCAGCATCTCGTCATCGGAACATGCCCATACTTCGGGGGACTTGGAAAGTGCAGTAAGCGGGTCTATATCATGATTGACAGTGATGGGGTAAGAGCACTCAAAGTAGCACTATGCTGGTCAACAAGAAAGGGCCATCAAGTATATGTGTAAGTCGGGCACGTGATCCAGGCCATCGCTACATTTGCAGACTGAGCAGATTGTAACTGAAGAGACTATATGATTAGCAGAGCAATATACCTGCGAATAGCCTGTTTGGGGCTTCGCAATGCCTCGGGATACTTTCGGCGCTCGCTATTGCCACAGTTTGCTATACATAGACTATGTCCACGAGGTATAAGCACTCTGGACAAGCCCGTGGTCCCGCAGTCTCAAGATCACCAAATGGAGAGGTTGGCCTCGCTCATAAAGGAACCAATAGGCAATCTCGATTTCAATTTGAAGGGCAGGCTATTTGAGTCGCCATATCAGCTGCTCAATAAACTTGAAGATCGAGAAATCGACCCTTTTTTGAAGAAGTTTGAACAACGTCTCCAACAGGAATTTTCCAAGCATACATCCGAAAACGCCAGAAATCGCAAGATCTCCGATATCAAACTCATAGACTTTATGAATCCACAGATATGTGATATTTCTCAAATATTATTGCTGATCGAACAAGAGTTGTATCCTCAAGAATTCACCAAGTTCTATAATATCAAATCGCAACAGGAATTTGTGACTTCAGTCTTGACCAAGCTACTTTATAAAGAATACAATCGACTCAAGATTTCGGAAACTCGGCCTGAAAGCGAGATGATCGACCTCTCCAACCCAGCAGAATGGTTTCCTGAAGCCAGGAAAATTAAGAGAAGGATCACCATGCATGTTGGACCGACTAACAGTGGCAAAACCTACAACTCGTTGCAAAAGCTTCGTAAGTCAAGATCAGGATACTACGCTGGACCCTTGAGACTCTTGGCCAGAGAGATTTTCGAGACATTTAACGAAGAAAATGTCCAGTGTAATTTGATTACTGGAGAGGAAGTTATACCGTCTCTCGATAAGTTTGGAAAGATTAGTGAAATATCGTCGGGAACTATTGAGATGATTCCCTTGCACAAAAAAATGGATATCTGTATTATCGACGAGATTCAGATGATCTCAGATGTACACAGAGGTGCAGCATGGACCAATGCTGTTTTGGGGGTTTTGGCCAAAGATATACATTTATGTGGAGAAGAGAGCGCCGTTCCGCTCATCAGAAGACTTACCAAGATCACTGGTGACGAATTAATTGTAAAAAAGTACGAAAGACTTGGTAAATTGACGGTTTCTGACAAGGCATTACAAGATGTTAAGAACTTACAGCGAGGTGATTGTTTGATTGCATTCTCGAAAAGAAAGATTCTTGAGTTGAAGTGCAAGATAGAGCAGTCTACCAAGTTGAAAGTAGGAATAATTTACGGTGCACTTCCTCCTGAGATTAGATCACAGGAAGCCAATGGATTCAATGAAGGTAAATACGACGTGCTAGTTGCATCAGATGCTGTTGGAATGGGATTAAATCTTCGCATCAAAAGGATAATCTTTCATGGGGTGAAGAAGTTCAACGGAAATGAAATGAAGCACTTGACTGTTTCATCGGTCAAACAAATCGCCGGTAGAGCGGGCCGGTTCAGCAAAGATAAAGGAGAACTGGAAGGGTTTGTAACTGCCTTTATAAAGAAAGACTTGGATTTTATCAGGCAAATGATGGAGACCCCCACGAAAGATCTTAAGAAGGCATGTGTATGGCCCACAGATCTTGTGTGGAAACATTATATGGCCAAATTTCCCGAAGATGTTCCTTTTCATGAAATTTTGAGCCAGTTCGATAGAGAAGCTAGTTCGCTCAACATGAAAAACTACTTTATCAGTGATTTGGATTCAAGAAATGAGATGCTCAAGTTGTTTCTTAGAGAGGACCTTTACAAAAGAACTAGTATAGAGGACCAGTTGGTCTTGAGTTTGGCACCGGTGAATGTCCAAATGAACTCGGCAGTAGTGATTGAAACCGCATTCAAGTTTTTACGAAACATCACCGAATGCACCACCAGCAATATATTTGACTTTGGATTTTTGCATGCATCCGTCATAAAGAGAACTCCTAAGATCAATACCACCATAGCTGATACAGTCGAGACTTTGAGGCTATTGGAGGACAATCACAGGGTTGTGCTTTTATTTCTTTGGCTAAGTCAAAGATGGCCTACTTTATTTGTAGATAAAGAAGGTGCCATGGATATCAAGTCGTTGATTGAAAAGAGGATCAGTCAAGAGCTCAACAATTTACGGAGATTAAACAAACAGTAATGTAAATAGTGTACATAGAAAAAGAATAGAAGAGCAAATAGAGGCATTACAATAGGCATTTTATGGAAATGATGAAATGTTTCACGATTCGATCAGTTTGAGATTAAACCAAAAGGTGTGTAGAAGCTAAGCAGGCGACTTCAGCGCTCCACTATACTTTCCAGATCTGCCATCTTCGGGAATTTGTGGATCGATCTGCGGGGGTTGTGGTGGGGAAAAAATTATTGTGAGCGACTAAATTGTTGGACACCCCCACATTTTCCCCCACGCTCTCTCTATATATAACCAGAAGCAGCAGCCAAGTCAGATCAAGCATTCAATGTCTGACAAGAATACGGTTATAGTGGTGGGCGGACCAGCAGGAACGGGCAAATCCACCATTGGAGAACTCATTGCAAAGACCCTAGAGTGTCCCTTTGTGGAAGGAGATGTACTTCACCCCCAGGCTAACATCGACAAAATGTCTCACGGGATACCATTGACCGATGACGATAGATGGGACTGGCTCGCAAAGGTGAGTCAGGTTGCCTACACTGCGAGTCAAGAGCTCAACAACGCATCAAGAACTGCGGTAGTTACGTGCTCAATGCTAAAGAGAGTATATAGAGACCACATCAAAGCAAGTGCCAATGCCCAGTTCAAATTCGTCTTTTTGATGTCGCCCTACGAAGTAATTGAGGAAAGAGTCGCCAAAAGAGGCGGCCATTTTATGAAGGCCGATATGGTGAAGTCGCAATTTGACATCATGGAAATTCCTCACAGAGAAGAATTGGCAGCCAACGGCGGAGATGCTTGGGTCATTGATATAAGCAACAAGTCAGTCAATCAGATACTAGAAGAGACCAAGACTTTTGGCTGGATGGTATAAATAATATTATAGAGCTGTACTGCGAAACTTGTAGCTTAAAATGGACGATATTTCGGCCAGTCACGCGCGATCCCTTTTCGGTAGTGCCAGCTCCAGAAGTAATGCGAAGTACCGGAAGTGAAGCTTAAATAGAAGCTCGGGCGTGCTGCATACAGATAACAAGATAGTTTGCCAAACTTTAATACATGTATGAGTATTCAGGGTTATAACATAGGGTTATAGTCACTTTAGTATTAGAAGTGATACCAACACAGGATGGCCCAATTTGATCCAGAGAACCTCCCCTACCTCAATCCGGCCATGGACAGAAGGGTTGCTTTAATCACAGGAGGCAACAACGGGATAGGTTTCTACACAGTATTGCATCTTTATTTACACGGATATGTGGTCTATATAGCCAGTCGAAACAAATCGAGGGTACTCAAGTCAATCAAGGAGCTAAAAAGAACCGTCAACTCCATCCGCCGAGAATACTCGGCCCAGACAGCCTCAGAAAGGTTTGTGGGAGAACTTCACTTGTTGGAGATCAACTTAGTCAGTTTGAATTCTGTGCTCCAGGCAGTGGAGGTGTTTAAATCTCAGGAAGCTTACTTGAGTTTGTTGATAAACAATGCCGGTGCCATGGCCTTGCCTTACTCGCAAACTGTCGACAGGTTTGAAATCCAGCTTCAAACAAACTACATATCACCTTTTTTGTTGACCACCAAGCTCATTCCTTTACTCGAAAAAACCGCGGACGATTTTCCTGAAAAGGGCCCTCCCAGAGTTGTACATCTCAGCTCCATTAGCCATAAAATCGTGTTCAAGTATTTCGATATGAACTCGACATTTCACTACCAACCCAACTTTATATTTACTTGGTTTAGATACGCCATGGCCAAAACTGCCGGGATTCACTTCATGAATCTTCTTGCATTGAGAAACCCAAAAATACTATGCATGTCTGTGCATCCAGGGTTTGTCATGAACACCAATTTGTTCTCGTACTGGACAAGATTGCCTATTATTGGGATTGTGTTCTGGTGCTTGTTCCAAATTTTTGGCTACTTCTTCGGTGTAACCAACGAAGAGGGCGCCAGTGCAACCATCAAGTGTTGTCTCGATCCCACGCTTACGCTTGAAAAGGATAATGGCAAGTACTTTGCCACGGGAGGGACGGAATCCCACCCGTCGAGAATTGCTCGCAACATGGACTATGCTGCTAGAACCTGGATATGGACAGTTCATCAGTTGAGTGAACGGGGAGTCAAAATATTCAACTAAACTTCTTGTGGCACCACTTTAATTCTTTGCATTATTTAATCTTCATCGAGAACTTGCTCATATTTCTCCAACCTATCCTTTTCTTCTTTTTCATCATCATATACAATGACATCTTCTTCGTTGTCAACGTCAATAATCTGATCTTGTAGATGGCCTATCTCTGCCTCGACCTCATCCAGGTCACTGGCATAGTCGCTGTCGTCGTTGTACTTCAGCAAGTCAAGCTTTTGTTCGCAGCAGAAATCAATAAAATCTTGAATATTAGCATCGCTGAGAATTTCTGATTCCAATTCTGGCCCCGATTCTGACTCCAAATCGGGTTCTGGTTCATCGTTCAACTTCATCTTGCGGGTTTCTGCCTCCAAGAATGATACAAAGTGTTTTTTCAACATCTCAGCGCCCTCTTCACTCCTCTTCTTCTCCGCATTGTCGTCAGTCTCAACTGACAGTATGAGTTCACGGAATCGATCTGTGTTTTCAGGAACGGCATTGCTGATTCGGCCTTGAGAGATAAGTATACTTTGGAGCGTCTCTCGTGTGTTTTTGGTTTCTTCACTCTGCAGCAGCTCAGACCGTTCTGACAGCCTGAGCTGCTCATAACCGACATAGAGTATCCCTCCCAACAGACAGGGATCGGTGCTGCGTTCATTTATCAATACCAATTGAGCAAATGATGCAAGACTCATCACTATGGTTGTTTCTATGGTAGTTCCCCTTTCACCCTTTAGATTTGGTCGCCAGCTGCTCACACTTTTCCCAGCTAGCCATGGCCTTTGGGCAATATTGTTTGCCATAGCGACCGGAATATCCACACGAACATCGAAAACACTGTCCAAACAGTAGTTGAAGGCGAGAGACAGCTTCAAATCCTCGGTAATCTTTGTGTGTATAGCGTAATCTTGATTTTTAATTTGTGCTAGTGCTCTTTCCTTCGCAAAGAACTGAGACTGGCCGTGGTTGTTGAGGATAACCACCAGACCATTGTGGATCCAAGGACGATTACATGAATTCACGCCTTCGTATGATTCGGCCAGATCGGCCGCGTAAACAAAGATAGTCTCAAACTCCTGGGAGTTCCATACATGGATGTAGCATTCTGGATGTCTCTGGCTGTACTCAAAGAGAAGCTTCAAAAGCAATTGCTCGTCATGGTCAAACGTCTCGAACTCCAACTCTCCATACACATACTCCACCACGCGAGTATCGCCTTGACTGTTTAGGTACGCATGGGTGTGCTTTTCGTACTTTGGTCTTGATTGGGACCATGGGAAGTATCGTACGAACGGACCAAACCATTGGTCTACATCTTGAAGCAGGGTGTTGAGAAGAACGAATGTGGTTGTTGACGAGGGGAACCGAGAGTATATCTCTACCTCGTTGGGCGGTTGGGAGTCCCACACGTACTCAGAGTCCATCGATTTCTTTATCTTCTCAGATCTTCTTGGCACATCTCAAAAGTCTTGATGAGGCTTAAAATAATGAGCATCTCAAGCCAAACATCATGTGGGTGCAACTTCGAGGATCCTGCCGGTAATTGCATCCGGCACGCATCTACAGCCTATTTAAGTCACCACAAGCGAGTCTGTCCTTACATGTTCGTAGCTGTTTATTGGCCAGCATATAATACATTAAGTTTTGCATTCATATATATACTCTACTCTAAAGCTTACAACTTGGAATCATCACTGAATCTTTCAATGACAATGGCAGAAGCACCACCACCACCGTTACAAACAGCAGCAACACCGACCTTTCCGCCTTCTTGAGCTAACACAGACAACAATGTAACAATGATTCTGGCACCAGAACATCCCAATGGGTGGCCCAAGGCAACAGCACCTCCGTAGTAGTTGACCTTTTCAGCTGGAAGGTTAAGGTTTTGGCAGTTGGCCAATCCAACAACAGAGAAAGCTTCATTCAATTCGAAGTAGTCGACCTTGTCTTGAGCGATGTTAGCGTGCTTCAAGGCCTTTGGAATGGCCAACGATGGAGCAATGGTGAAATCAATAGGAGCTCTGGCAGCTTCACCCCAACCAGTAATCTTGGCCAAAGGTTTTAAGCCAAGTTCGGCCAATTTTCTTTCGGAAACCAAAATAAGGGCGGCACCACCGTCGTTAAGACTGGAAGCGTTTGGAGCGGTGACAGTACCATTCTCCTTTTGAAAAACGGTTCTGGCAGTTCTGAGTTTTTGCTCGTTGAGGTTCTTGACTTCTTCATCTTCACTGACTACAACATCTGGCTTCCCTCTGAAACCTTTGATGGTGACAGGTGTGATTTCCAGGTTGAATTTTCCGGATTTCTGCGCCTCACCGGCCTTACGGTAAGAGCCAAGCGCAAACTCATCTTGCTGATCTCTTGAGATGTTGTGATCTTTGGCGCACTTTTCAGCAGCAACACCCATCAATTTGCCATCGTAAGCATCGATCAAACCGTCTTTTTGGATACCGTCGACGATGGAAGCATCTCCATATTTGGCACCTGATCTACCTGAAGGCAAGTAGTATGGGGTATTGGACATGGATTCGGCACCACCTGCAACGACAATGTCGGCGGTACCGGTGATGATAGTTTGAGCGGCTAAAATCACAGCCTTCATACCAGAGGCACAAACTTTGTTAACAGTGGTGGCAACTATACTTTCAGGTAACCCAGCTTTCAATGCAACCTGTCTGGCTGGAGCTTGACCTAAGTTAGCTTGTAAAACACCACCAAAGAGAATTTCTTCAACGGATTCAGGAGCGATCTGTGGGACTTTGGCCAAAGCACCCTTGACGGCGGCAGAACCCAAATCAGAGTAAGTCAACGAAGACAAGGAACCTTGGAAAGCACCGATTGGTGTACGAGATGTTGAAACAATATAAGCTGGCATGTTTTATAGCAGGTATTTAACGTTGGAATACGACTATTTCAGGATCGATACTTCCTCGGCGTACGGATTTTTGAGATTTATATACTTTTTTCTTATACGAGCGAAAACCGTCGTTCCACAATCAACGTGAAAGAAACTGAGTTTGCAAAAGCGAGTCGTATAAAGTTTCTGAGCATAATAATGGCGTCTACTAGTGGCACAGGTATACTTCGTAGGGCTGCCTTGATGCAAATACTATACAAGATACCCGTTACTGGGACTACTCGCTCCCTAGCTTCTTCCTCGGTAGGACGAGGCTGCCGCAAGGCTTCGCTCCAAGGGATCACTAGCTGCTTTCCCACCACCACGCGTACAGCACACAAATGGGCCATTACCGGTACCCCAATGAACTATATAGGATCTCTGGTTTCTCACGTATACGCCAAAAGGTCACTATTTGACGGCTCCAAACCGGGGCCAGTTGCACCTCCTAGTTCGACACAGGCCCCACAAGCTCCGATCTCGCCTACAGCCAACACCAACGCAGTTGAGTCGCATCCCATCCTAAGAAGAATTCCTCGCTTCTTGAGACCATTTGCCACAAGATTCATTCATGCTCCCATTTCACACGTAACAGCCTTTCTCATTCTTCATGAACTCACGGCTATAGTTCCATTGGTTGGAATATGGTGGGTGTTACACAAATATCACTTGAGCGTCCCATTAGATCTACCTAGCTGGGCAATCGACAAAGGTACCAAGGTTATCGATTCATCATTAGCAAGTTTCGATTTTTCTGGGTTCTCCATGAATGAAAAATTCAACTTTGTCATGGAAGGTGCTTATGCGTTCGTGATAGTCAAATTCTTGATGCCATTCAGATTAATGATCAGTTTGAGCTTGATGCCGTCGTTTTCTCGCTGGGTGGTTGTTCCATTTACCAATATTTTCAAAAGTAAACCCAAGACTAAAGAGACTACTCCTACAAAGCCTACAACTGATAACTTGAAAAAAATCGATAAACCTCGATTGTAAATAAACATCATTATTTCATGAAGTAAAACTAGACAAATGACAAAAATAGTATAATGCACGAGACCCTTTTCTTCATAAATTTTCATTAACACCTGTGATTATGGAATAACGGTGTCATTTTGGCATCTTTTTTTGTTTGGATCTATTCAAGGGTAACTTTCAATTGCTCTTTAGTAAAAGGCACAAAATCATTCAATGAATTAATTTGTTGGTTGAGCTTTAATTGGCTGAATGCAAAATGAGGTACAAGTCGATCATTCAAATGAGGTTGGACGGACAATTCTCGATCATCAAAGTCAAACAACTCAGGCAACTCTTTAAGGTCTGGCTGATTGGCATAGATTTGATAATTGGCGTTGTTTGAATGATGACTTGATGCAGACGAAGTTGAATTATGATGGAATTGTTGGCTAAAGATCTTACGATAATTTGGGAGCTTTGTGGTTGGAACTCTCAACTCATCAAAATAAGGATCAATCAATGCCTCAACACACGATATCCTATCTATGGGAGAATATTGCAATATTCTAACAAGAAATTGTATACAGTCAGGGGACATCTTTTTGAAAATTCTTGATAATGGAATGGGCTTGATTTGAGGAAATTTGTGCTCCATATAATTAGGATTCATATTTTTGATTTGGTCCTTTGATGGGGTACCCAAGATTTTGATGATTTCAACCAATTGATCTATTCCAGATTCTCCAGGAAATAATGGTTGACCAAGTATTAGTTCTGCCATCACACATCCAGCAGACCAAACATCAATCTTGGTTGTGTAATCGGTGGCACCGAAGATAAGTTCAGGGGCACGATAATATCTTGAACAAATGTAGGACACGTTAGGTTCATTAGGGTTTAAGATCTTAGCAGAACCAAAATCACATAATTTCAACTCTCCGGTCTCAGGATTGATGAGCAAGTTTTGAGGTTTGATATCACGGTGACAAATGCCTTGAGAGTGAATATAATTGAGTGCACGGAGCATTTGGTAGGTGTATAATTTGACTTCAAGTGGAGGCATCAGCAATCTTTTAGAAACATAATAATGAGATGCTTTGTATAATGTTTCAGGAACAAATTCGAGTATGAGATTCAAGTAGAGTTCATTTTTATCGTTGTTCGTATAAAAGTAATACTTCAAATCGGCAATATTACGATGGTGGACAAGTTTCATGATTTGAAGTTCTCTATTCTTGAATCTTTTGTCTTGGAGGACTCGTTTCATAGCAGCTATCTCATTGGATGGTAAAATTTGAGTCTGGAAGACCACTCCAAATGATCCGTGACCCACCATTTGTGATTGGGTATATTGGATAGTTTGTGTTTCACCAGTGTGACCATTGTTGACAGTTTCAGTGACAACTTCTATTTTAGACATGTTAGTATAAACTTAATGAATGTAGAACAATTCAAGATTGAAAAAAGGAGAGTAATTTTTGAGTTAGGTTAGGGTTTCAACTGAAATCAAGTTTTAAAGTATGACGACAGGATTGCTTGATTGTTGTTTTTTTCGGATTTTGTTGACTTAGGTCAAGTTATCAGTCGAGATATAATTTAGATTAGCGGCTCCCTTCGTCCCCTAATTGAATTGAGAAATAAAGTTGTAAAAGATCTTTAAAAATATAGTTTGTTCAGATACAAATTCAAATCAAGTCGTAGTAAGTTAGATCAACGGAATTGGATCTGAGGAATTTCTTATTTGTGATAATACGGTGAGATTGGATGATACGTTAAGTTAAAATTGAGCCAATCAGCTAAATCATAGGTAAGTGACAGCTTTGTTCTTTACTTCTTACTCAATCAAAAGTAAAATCGAATTGGAGTCTTCCGATTTTTGGTTCTGGGGACGGGGGTTTTTCGGTGAGAAAAAGCGGGCACAACCTGTATTTTGTGTTTGGAACTAACCTGCAAAACGATTTTAGTGGACAAAATGCGTGACCATCTTGATTGACTGAGGTAATGTTGCGATTTCCGACCCAGACTCGAGGGTGCCACTAAGACTTCGCTTCCCTTTGTGCAGGTGACACTTCATAGCCACTCCCCGCTTCTTCCTGCAAACCATAATCTCAGCAAACTCAACAATAGATAGGCACGGCCGGTAAACCCCAACTAGAGCCCTGACAAAACAAGTAGGGTTGGCGAGCTCCTTGATCTGCTCACAGCTTGATATTTATCAACCATCAACTTACCTAACGATTTGAAGGTTTGCCCCAACTACCAGTATCTATCTTGTCAGACCTAAGTACCTTTTGATTTCCCCACTTCTTATCAAAAAAATACTTCCTAAGCCCCTCAAAGCCCAAAAAAAAAAAAAAAAAAAAAAAGCTTTAGAAATAAATCCAAAATTGTTCCAGGTCAAAAATAAAATCAAATCATACATACCAATTAAGCCACGCTTATAGTTCTCTCCCCCGAAGGTTGATTTTAACTTACTCTTTAAACCATGTTGTTTCTTGCGAATGTTGGTCATCACACTCTTGGTCTGGTCAAAACTGCTTGATTTCTCCAAAGGATAGCTAAAATACTCAGAATCACCTCGATAGGCGCACACATCTTCTACAGAAGGAGGTGTTGTCAAGCTGTCGGTTGGCTGGTCATAACTATGGCCATTATTTTTAAGTGCCAGATGATCTTCATTCACACCTTCATTTCCATGTAGTCTTTCAGTAGGAGAATCTGCTTCTTCGGACGATCCCTTGACAAAACCAAACAATTTGGAAGCGATACTGTGGTGCCTGTATCTCTTTTTGTTTCCATATTTGTTGGTACTCTGGTTACTTGTATTGCTATAACTGCTGTTGTTTCGTGACTGATTCAAACTGTGATAGTGCGAATTATTGTAGTCGCTTTGAACATGGTTATGACTTTGGCTCTGGCTTAGGCTACGACTCTTGTTGAATGGAATGCTACCAACTGAATTTCTCTTCAATTTTGCAGTTGTGTAGTTGGTGGGTTTGGTTTCATATTGGCAAGTCGCAGCTTCAGCGCCCGAACTCAATACCTTGAATACCGGGGACTCAAATGGGTTTCTAAATACCAATTCGTCTCCTCCATTACCATAATAGGCGGTGTCAACTTCATCAACTTCGTCATCGTGGACATTGGGGTTTTGAGAGTGCTCCAAAGATCCATCTGGGTACCCTGTGTTTTGCTTCCTCTCCTTGTACTTGTCTTTAAGTTCTCTTCTTTCGATTCTATGCGAGTTTATGAGTTCCTTCTTTTCTTCAAGGTATTGCTTCTTCTCTTGTTTTTTTTCTTGGATGTTTTGTTTGATTTCGGCCTTTCTTTCCGATTTCTTACGGTGGTGTAAGTCTTCAAGCTTCTTCTTGGGCTTCTTTTTCCTCTTTACGTGCCTATTGGCCGCCCCGTAAATTGGTTTATCGATTATAAGGTCTTTAATCACCGGTGTTGCAACCTCTGCGTTACTTATATAGGATGGTATGTATTTATGAATGTTGTACTTTCTTTCCAAATATTCGTAGTCAAGGTGTTTGATGAATTCATGAGCGCTTGGAACATCCTTTTCGGAAGATGTAGATTCCGATAATGCCAGTGTCAGCTCTCCATCATATAATCCTGCGCCTATCGAGAGCTTATGTAGCCCCTTGGATAAAAGGGTCGAGTTTGTCATATATTTCGATGTGTATGATTGTCCTACAGTCTTGCTAGTAGGGGTAGGGCTATGTTGAATATGCCAAGATCACTATGATAAAATTGTACTCTGTGCAAGGCAAGTGTGGAGATGTTGAACGAAGGGTAAATTTATTGAAGTGATTAAAAAATGGAACTATCGAAGTTGTAGAATTAGAGCAACGAAATGCAAGTATGAAAATATACTCGAGCTGATGGGATTCAACAGGAAAATGGCTATCTATACAGACCTAAAAGCTTCACAGCCTATTCATAGGTCGTGTATATCAACAAATATGGGTTAAGGTTTTGGCGGGGATGGTGATGACTAGGCTTACATGTGGGGTCACAATAGTTGAGTAGACAATAGTAATTTAGTGCGACTCGCCTCATATTGTGTTTTGGGCCCTGCAAAGTTTCCAGGTGGGGCCGGATATGATTCCAAAACAGAACACGCACTGAAATTCATAGCTGCTGTCAACTTATTGTGTAGAAGAAGGACTAAGTCACCCATGCAAGATATCACTATTTTGTAAAAGATCTATCAACATTAGCCAATTGTAAAACAGGATTTGGAGTAAGGGATAGATCAGCGTTGATGAAATATAAACTACCGGTGTGAGTGACTTTCCCGTGAACTGATATAATGCGCGCAATCTTAGAGTGTTTGTGTGTCTACCCCTCCTATGACCCCTTACACCGAATCAAGAACCCGTCTCCTAGATGTGCTAAGCTCTATATGCTACAATTTTAGTTAATCTCGAGGCAAACGTTCTCGGTTGTAATTACAAAGAACTGACTTTGGTGAATCAGAGTGGTTTAATGTAGACTACTTTCCATAAACATTCGTAATACAAAAAGTACTAGTTTTGGCTACTTTCCCGGAATGCTGCGGCCAAGCTCAGAAGCTTATTGGTCAGTTGCGTCAAAGTCCAGACCCGTTTCAAGCTGGTCAACAACTTGCTTAGCAGTAATTCTTTTTTCGCGATCATACGTCATAATTCTGTCAAATAAATGCTTGTGCGTCAGATCAGTACATCTTGGAATCAATACTTCATAACCTTTTCGTGGCTGATTCACAAATTGAAAAGCCTTGAAATGATAGCGGTCGTTATTCAACTCTGGCCAAGATAATTGATGGTTTGGTTCTAGCGTTGGAGTGCCAAAATTGTTAAATATAGCGTTGATTAGATAAAGATCATTCAATACGTATTCGTCGCCATCTGCAGGTTCAAGCACCGAATGCAAATTCCTCAGATATAACACAGTCATTATAATCCCTAGCGCCCACACATCTATTTCAAAGCCGTAATTATTGATTCCCAAGCACAATTCAGGGGCTTTGTAGATTCCGGTGCTCACGTCAGTATATTTACAGTTTTCAGACTCCTCGCCGTCCGAATTTGGGGCGGCTAGCGTTGGCGATTGGTGAGTGCTGGTATTCGAGCTGCAATTGTCCTGTTTATATTGAGCCCCGTCAGAGGCTTTTATCAGACTTTCATAGCTTATACCAAAATCTGCCAACACGGGTTCTTCAGGCTTATCATTGAAAAATATGTTGCTTGGTTTCAAGTCTCTGTGTATTATGCCTTGATCGTGCAAGTATGCTAGTGCTTGGGATATTTTCAAGATCATCTGTTCTATTGTATCCTCAGGCAAATTATTTTTGGACACAATTTGACTTTTGGAGGGATCTGCGAAGTTGTGTTTCATAGACTGAGTGCTGTAATGATCCAATAGCCCTTTCAAGTCATACTTGTAGTACGGAATGACTAGCACTATATCATCTTCCCACTCATAATTGTTGATCCATGGAATTATCCCCGGATGGGCAAGCTTTTTAAGAATCCGAATCTCTCGCTTTATATCGTGTGGTTTGACTCGCATGTCACAATCCACGATCTTTAGACACACGGTCCGATTGTTGGTGCGGTCAATGGCTCGGTACACATCCGAGTGGTGTCCACTATACACTCGTTTTCTATCGACATACTTCTTGCTCATGCCACGATTTTCTTGTCGCTTACGCAGTAACGCTAAGCTCACAAAGCTCCACTTTGAGCGCTTCTTTGATCTGCCGCTCTCTTTTGTTCGCCGCACTCCTACAATTATTGTAAATACACTTAAACTACTTAGACTGACATGAGTTACCACATCGACTGTATTGACTATTATTTATCAGTTGAGCAATATTGCTGATGACTACGCTATATACCTGTTTTCTATTAAGTAAACGACCCAAACTCATGGCTAAAAATGTCTAGCTCTTTTAAGGTGAATTTTTTTGCACCCACTTGCGAGTGTTTCAAATCAATTTCTATACTCCTTGCCCACAATAGCACCATTTGTTGTAAATTAATTCATCATTGGCATTTTCTATGCTTTCAAGTGTCCTATAGTATGGTCACACAGTAAAAAATACACTGACTGGCAGGTTTTTTACCAAACACTTTTTGTGTTTGCCTTTTCGTCATCTAATAAACTCCCTGGCGAACTAAGTATTGATGTTGACTTTTACTATCGTATTTCATGTTCACACCCCGATCCATACTCGATATGATATTTTACTTTTGTCTCTTTCGTATGGCTCCTCCCATCATGTTGGAATTTGCAGCATTTCCAGCATTATCATCGTACGCTCCACCGTGCCTCTTGAAGTTATTTTGGATTGCTTGGTTGGAGATGATATCGTTATCATCAGAATATATTCTTCTTTTGGGATACATCAAGTTAAGACCCTCGAATGCATTGCTTTGTACCTTGGGAAGCTCCAAAAAGTATGGGTGAAGGAGCGCAGAATCGGCTGTTATCCTTGTGGCAGGATCGTATTCTAGCAAGCCTTTGAGTAAAGAAAGACACTGCTTGTTAATGCCACCGACGAGTTTATACCATTGCACAAGGTTGGATGGATAATTACCGGTCAATTGCTGCTGGAACGAGCCATATTCGGGATACTTGGTCAAGGATGGCCAAACCTTGAGATTGGGAGTTCCCAAGATCTCGATGATTTTCTGAAGCTGGTTATTTTGAAACGGCACCGACTTTTTATTATTGATATCAATCTTCGCTTCTTCTCCTTTGAATATTGGTCTTAAAGATAACAACTCTGCCAAAATGCAACCTACAGCCCACAAGTCGATGGCCGATGTATAGTGACGGGCTCCAAGCAATAGCTCCGGAGCACGGTACCAGATGGTGACCACCACCTTATCGCCGGTATAGAGACTCTGCAACGGGTTGTTGAACTTACGGGCCAAGCCAAGGTCTCCAATTTTCACCACCCCTGATGAAGAAACCATGATATTTGCGGGCTTCAAATCTCGATGGAAGATCCAGTTCTGGTGGAGAAAAGTCACTCCATTTAAGATCTGCCATACCAAGGATTTGATGGTGCTTTGTGGAATGGGCTTTATATCGGGATGTGAATGATAATGGATGATCTGGAGCAAGTCGTGCTCGCAAAACTCGAAGATCATGTAGATGGACTTGTTTTCGAGAATGATGTCCACCAACTTGGTGATGTTTTTGTTGTTAAGCTCTCGGCATAATGACATCTCTCGTATAGCACTCTGTGAGATTCCGGTGTAGTGTATGATCTCGTTACCATTGATATCATGGTTGTGGTGCGCTTTGCTGCTCAGATGGTTGTCGCTCTTGAACTTTTTGATGGCATAGAACTGGACGGGATCGGTGCTTCCGGTGCTGCCGTTGGTACTGCTCTGGCCCTTCTCGCGAATTCCTTGCTGATTTAATGCTTGCGTTTCGATTTCGTGACCATTCTGGTCTTTGCTGTCAATATCCTTGTTACTCTTCAATCTCGCCTTGTACACTTTCCCGTACGTCCCTGCAGCAATATAGCCAATGATGTGGTATGTCGATAGCACGCTTTCTCGAGTAAGATCCTTGCGATGCTTGAATGGTCCTATGGTCATGATGGAATTCAGAGCCATTAGTGCAGGCTGCGGTATTACGGGTATCTGGTTGTTGTGGTTGATTTGCTGGGCCAGTAACGAGCCCATTCCCGAACCTGCTCCGGGATTGGATGTACCCATGGCATTTCCATTGAATCCCATGCCGTGTATCACGTTATTCTTGCTGCCACTGCTCATGTTCATGATGAAGGGTGATGAGTGGTGTGAATCTGTATGACGGAAAGTTCAAATGTAGATGAATTTTATGTGGTTTTGCCCGGCTCTTTCTCGATTAAATGACATATATCAATGAATCGGTGTTGATTATCTATGAGTTTGATGAAATATGCTTATATTGTGATGAACTTTACTGGTATTGATGCTTGCACCGATCTCTAGTGGTCGCACTAACATTTATCTGTGCTATCGGCGAGTGAGCATCACAGGAGTGTATGGAGAAAAGAAATATCTAGCCCAAGCGTGAATAGCACCAAACTTTAACCAGACTCTCTTTATGGATTATGATATCTACTTCTTATGGTGTAATGCAATGTCTTAGTTATGAGATTATCAGGGATTTTTGCCGTTTTATCTACTCTATATATGCAATTCTTGCTCGATTTGCTGCCGACCATCAATGTCTAGATTATCCCACTCAAATCTATTGACAAAGTAAAATGTGCCAGATATATCTTGGTCAATCACCACGGTACCGTTATCGACGCATTTTTCAATCTCTTCGGCAGTTATATCGTGCGACCACTCGTATTTGTTGGATACCTCTGAGACGGTGACGCCCTTGAAGTGATTATATTCATTATCCAAGTACTCGTTCAGAATTCCCATAAGTTCGGAATTGAGCTTCGTATTTTGAAGTTGAAACTCTTGCTCTTCGATGAACTGTAGTATGAACTCTTCGTATATATTTGTACTGTCTGTTCGGGCCAACGACAAGACCACCAACCCCGATTTTCCATAGTTTTTCATGTTGATCGATAGATTCAAATCTTTGAACATTTCAATGGCCTTATTGAAGTCCTGAGTCGAAATCAACTCGGTCCCGAATCCTTGCGTGGTTATCAAGTAACGGTTGTACTTGGCAAATAAATCCTGTGAAGTTATCATTGATGATTTTTTGATGAGTTCGCAGTTTATTAAGTACTCACTTATATGCCTCGACAATTCTTGTAAATACAAATTTGAGGACTTGCTGATACTCAAGGGAGGTATAACATTGGAATTGATTTGAGCGGCTCCGGACTTGTTGACGAACTTTTTTAGTGAACTGGACAACTTCATAAGATCTTGGAACCTGAACATCAACTGCTCCAAATCATCCAATGAATTTCTTAGTATAATCTCGTTACGCTGCCTTTGTTGCTCGCCTATTTGTTCGAGGCCGAAAATACCTCCACCCTTTATAGTTTTGGGTTGGATCTCTTGCGATGGGTCGATTTTTACCCCGTTTTGATTGACCCCTCCTCTTTCTTTGAGGGACTCCCACTTCAATTCATCCAAAGCAGTAATTAAATGGTCTTGAAACTTGGTCTCTCCGCCTTTCCGAAAACTTAACTTAATGTAAGGTATGCTACTGGAATACTGCTCTTCCGACTCCAACTGGATATTCAAGCTGTTAACAGAACTTATATCGTCAACACTTGAATTATTGGAAATTGAGCTTAATTTATTGTTGAGACTACTGGGAATCTTGCTCCTGAGCTCGCTTCCACACATTTCGCAATATTTCATCGACGGATGGTTGATAAACGTACATTGAGAGCATTGATCGTCGCGTTTGTCCGGCAATATTTGAGCATGGTTGGAAGAGCCAGTGCTTATAGTGCTCACTGTGTCATCGTCGCTATGGTGCTGTATCGATTCTTGTATCTTTACCTTGATAGCGACAGTGTTGCCTTTGATCCCACAAGAGGTACATTTTGGCGTCTCATTGGCAAAGTCATGATTTGATTTGATCTGATTGTTGTACGAGCATATTTTGCAAGTCCAAATTACTTGTTTTACCCCGTCTAAATCCGACCTCTCTTTACTGGCGCTTTTTCCGTTATCGGCGCCACCTATGTTGTTTCTGAAAAAGATCTTTACCTTGGGCGATGATCTTAGAAATCTTTCAGTCACTTCGCTTTGCAAAACATCTTCCAAATCTATGGCCATTGAGTGGTAGTTGGCATTGTTATCAAAATAAATGATCCGTTTATTGGTTAGATAGATCCGGCCATTCTGGCGCTTAACAATTTTGGACTTGCCCTGGTATAATCCGATATCATCCCGAATATATATGTTATGTTCATTTTCTAGTAGTATGGGTCGACTGCTTCTGTTGGTGAGTATGGGTTTCCACACATTTAGGTATGATCCCATCATACATAGTCGGAATATGTTACCCCAAACTTCCCTTGGATCTGATTGAATTCTGAAGTCCGCAGTTAATACTGCGGCACGTGATTAAAGACCATTCCGATTTTCACCCGTACCCTGAAATAGTAGATAAAGGATGATTTTTACTGCATATCAATCTGAAGGTGCTACATGTTCAAGCTGGCTTAGTATTTCGGAAAACTACCCGAGTAGACAATAATTGATTTCAAAAGGATTTTGCATGAATCTTATTGATATCTAACATGTACAATTATAACGGTGCTATACTCGCTCATACCATTATTTAAAAATTACCTTTTCACAGTAGACTCAAGTCAGCATTTACGGAAGTCTACGACCTGTTGACTTCGACCGATTTGATACCCAAATCTACTTTGGCATTCCGTGAAAACTCTTGCCTACCCCAAATTTGAGATTTGCCACATCCTGCTGACGTAACCAGACATACTATCGTAAAAAAAAAAAGTACACAGATGTAACAGGGACAGCGGAGACAATCAAGTCCAAGTCTAGGAGGTGTTGTAAATAGATCGGAAATATAGTCAGTTTAAAGGGCAATTTGAGATCGAAACAAATTCCAAAAAAGCAGTCATAAATAACCCAAAATTATAGCATTTAACTCTTTAGCGGCTGAGGTGGCTAATCAACCAGTACATATCGATCTTTTGAATTTTTACAGCTTGATTTAAAGAAAAGGTCTATCAACAGAAATATCCTGATTTGCAATGACCTTTCTATTTAAAAGAAACCCCAAAACACCTCCAGAATTGATCAAGGCATTGAATGAGCAGGTTCTGAAGCTAGATTATAATAGCGACAACAACAAAAAGTACCAGGACGAGTGTTCGAGATATTTGAAGCAAGTGAAAGTCATATTACACGGAGACGACGAAAACGAACCGCTGCCTGACCAAATTTCACTGTTGGCTCAAGAAATATATGCGACAGATTGTCTATACAATTTGATACTAAACTTGAAAAAACTTGATTTTGATTCAAGAAAAGATGTTTTGATATTGATTCTGACCCTTTTACGACGACAAATAGGGAGTAAGTCTCCCACTGTTGAATACATATTGAACCAGAAGCCAGAAATCATATGCCTCTTGATCAAGGGACCTGAAATTTCGGAGATCGGTTTAAGCTGCGGACAAATTTTAAGAGATTGTATCAAATTTAAATCAATCAATAAGTTTGTATTGACAAATAGTCTATTCTGGAACTTCTTTGAGTACGTCCAAATACCTATTTTTGAAATCGCAACCGATGCTTTTGCTACTTTACATGACTTGTTGACCAATCATAAAGAATTGGTGAGCGAATTTCTTGCAAAGAACTACGAACAGTTCACCTCAAACATCAATAAATTGATACAATCCAAAAACTATGTGACAAAGAGACAAAGTGTAAGATTGCTTTCAGACTTGGTATTACAGAGACAGAACCAAGCATTCTTGAATGCATACTTTGATGATACCAACAATCTCAAATTGATGATGATATTACTCAGTGACAAATCCAAAAACCTACAAATAGAGGGTTTCCATATATTCAAGTTCTTTGTTGCCAAACCCAAAAAGTCTCAAAAGGTATTGGATGTACTAATTAAGAATAAGAAAAACTTCATTGATTTCTTTGATAAATTTGAGATTCAAAGCTTTAACGATTCCAACATTATTGACGAGCGAGATTACATTTTGGGTGAAATCCAAAAGCTTCCTGATATAGCCCGGGCTTAACTTGCATTGCTACAAAAAAAAATCACATACATCCATAGATAAATTAAGTAGTCTAATTATTTAAATTTACATTGTCTATTTGGCTACTCTTGACCAGTCCTTAAACTCTGTTTCACCATATTGGATTTGTCTAATCCACTCAGCTAGTTGAGCAGTTAATTCACCAGAGGCCCCGGCAGCGGTAGGAACAGTGATGTCTTCACCCTTCCAGCCAATTCTATTTACTGGTGTAACAACAGCAGCAGTACCTGAACCGAATGCCTCGATCAATTCGCCCTTTGCGGCTCTTTCCTTGACTTCACCGATGGTGAATTTTCTCTCATTTACCACCCATTCAGATGATAACTTGTTCTTGGCCAACTCCAAGATGGAGTCTCTGGTCACACCTTCCAAGATAGTACCGTCCAAAGGTGCAGTTACCAATTCTTTGGTGCCGTCTGAGTTCTTGAATGCAAAGAAAACGTTCATGGTTCCTACTTCGGTGATGTATCCCTCTTCACCAAACAACCACAAGTTTTGTTGGTAACCTCTCTTGGCAGCTTCAAATTGAGGCTTGATACATGGAGCATAATTTGCACCCAACTTTCTATTACCAACACCACCTGGCCAAGCTCTGACAGCGTAGTCAGTGGCTTCCAAGGCTACTGGTTTGAAACCAGTAGCAAAGTAAGGACCAACAGGAGATGCAATGACATAAAGCAATGCCTTATCTGGGGCTCCGACACCCAAACCTACAGACGTACCAATCATAGTTGGTCTCAAGTACAATGAGTATCCCTGTCCGGTAGGAACAAAGGACTCGTCGAGAAGAAGAAATTTGTCAATGATCTTCATGAGTTCTTCACCTTCAAAGGTGGGCAACGCTATTCTATCCGCCGACTGGTTCATTCTGATCATGTTTCTATCGCTTCTGAAAGTTCTGATCTGGTTGTTTGAATCCTTGTAAGCCTTCATACCCTCGAACAATTCAAACCCGTAGTGGAACACAATACTGGCTGGATCGAGACTGATTGGGTGATAAGGCGATATTTTGGGCGAGCCCCATCCAGATTCCTGGGTCCATTCGATCTCTATCATATGGTCGGTGTAGGACCTTCCGAACACCAATTCTTCTTTAGGTAACTTTGGAATAGGGTTGGTGGTCTTATCGATGATAAGCTTGGATGAGTCCAATGGCGCAGCGCTGGATTGACATCTGATCTGTCTGTGCAAACTTTGCAACCTTATAGGTCTTGAAGCTAGTATTCTTCTGAACATCTTGATTTAACAGTGGTATCTATTCTATAAGTATCGATATCCTGAATATATGTCACTATATGATTATGAAATTTCGGTCGGTGACTCAAATTTTTTTCTCGGAGATAAAATAATTTCGCTACTGATTGGCGTCTCAGGAACCCATTTTAGTCGTACCACACGATCAAATTTTCAACAACGTCTCCCTGGTATACTACTCTGCCGTCGCTTGCAATGTCGATAGCCGGGTTCTGGCCGTTTTGGCTCTCCACTATAAACGGCAAGGTCCAAATGACGGCACCGTCCTCAATATGAACACCGTTCAACTTGGTGATCCGCATAACCAGACTAACATCCTGTTCGTCGTGCTTGTGGCACATTGCTGTAGAGTCGTAGTCGTCGGTCCGTATGTCTTGTATGTACTTTTGGGTCACTACCTGACCTCTAGAATCTATTTGGCCTATCCTTAGTTTCTCTATGTTCAACCTGAGTGATTGGAGCTCTGGAACCCACAAGTCATTTTCCAATATCCTTAGCCCACTTCTGTTGACTTGGTGTGGATCTTTGTAGGAGAATTTGGATACTTCCACTTCATTTATCATGGAAACATCTCCCATTATCACTCCTATTTTTTCAGTGTTAGAGGTAATGGGACTCTGCAAATGTAAGCCTCTCTTAGACTTGGGTGTGAACTGAGTGAACTTGTTGTAAAATAGTCTTGTCAATTCAATATAGCTCCCGTCCAAATGTGATTCACTCAAATAACTTGGCTTTATGAGTGAGTTGCGGTACTCATGATCTCCAACAAATAGATTGTCCCAAGCATAGTATCCCGAAGCCATAAAGTTGTGGTTTTTGTCAGTCCACTTCTTGAATGGGCTCAATTCACACGTTTCTAATCTATGGTGGAATGGATCGACTTTCTTGAAGTGAATCATCTCCTCGGTATCTGGGAGCTCAAAGTCCGCTACCATTGGTAGCGTAATGTTTCTATAAAACAGGTTTTCGTACTCGAAATCCTCTTGGCTAGTATCAATTCTCTTCATCCTTTTGTCGTACCACAAAGGATGTCCTTCAGTCGAAAATATCCAATTCTTTCCACGCATAGATTTGGAATGCAAGAATATCTCATCGTTGGTGTCAAACAATAAATAGAGATACTTCAAGGTCTCACCCAACACAAATGACTCCATTCTATTCTGTCTTTTACCCGATCTGACGTCCTGGACACCACAAAATCCACACTTGGTCTTGAATTTGGTCTTGAACAAATTCACAATCCTCTCTCCGATTTGAAGATACATCGGGTCTCGCGTAGCTCGGTACAAGTAGTAGGTGGACTCGATAAACTCTGGTCTCAAAGGATACCATTCCAATACTATCGAATCCACTGCTCTATATTTTTTGCGTGGTTTATCGTTGAAGTGGGTGTATGCCCATCTTTCAGGAATCAGGTCGAAGTGGTCCCATATCTTGAGGTAAACTGCATGTGTTTTGATGGCATCGCTGAGTTGGCCTGTAAGCACCTGTAGTCCTGACCAAAATGCACTCAACAGGTCTATCCACTCGCTAAATACGGAACCGTCGTGGGTCCCAATATTGGGAAAGATCATGGTGCCATCTCGCTTACCTCCTTCTTGGGCCAGATGTATTAATAATGCTTTGTAGGATGTTTTAAAAACGGACCACATGTAGTTGTCGTCGAATAGTATGGCTGCCTTGGCTGAATATTCGTAGAAGGAGTCTATAGAGGCACCTATGCCGGACAATGAATCCTTCCACAGGTTTTTGATGGGATCTATGGTCATGGGCAATAAATTTAGTGACGACCTCGATGACCAGATCTTCCAATAAGTCATCTGAGAATAGTACTCAAACTGCTTATCGCCAGTGAGTCTTGACAATAATGTGAATTCCAACACAGGAGTCATCACTCCAGATGTGCATGCGTCTTGCTGAAACTTAATCGGCACGCTTTTGACGCCTTTGGCCAAATTGACTCTGGGCACAGGAATATGGGTCTTTGTTTTATAAGTAGGTATGAGTCTAGAGCCCAAATCATGTGCCATTTCGAGTAGAAATCCATCGTACTCATCTTGGATTTGCTTAAAAGCAAGAGAACTTGTGCGTACATCTGTCAACATTAAATGTGCACTCAATAATCCTCCCAAGTACCTAATACTCGATTCAAATACCTGAACTATGGTGTCCTGCTCAAAGTAAGACTCTTTGTTATCTTTCAAGTACTTGAGCATGTTTTTGAGATGTTCCCATTCTTCCATTATGATTAGGGTGTCTAGGTTGTCGAGCATGGTCAGCGACACATTGCCCATTGCATCGTTACGAATAGTATTTTCGATGTTTTTAAAGTCTGGCCCATACGGCTGGCACGTAATTGGCCTTACTTCGTCAGCAGGGAACCCATTATCAACGTATGAATTCCATCCAAACTGAAATAATGATTTGGTTTCGTTTTGCAAGTATCGTATATGTTCTGGGGTGAACGAGGACTGAAAATCTTTGGCTGATACACTCGATACCACAATTAATAGTAGCGCATAGTTTATGAATCCACCTGCCAACATAAGGTGTACTAATCTATTAACGAAATGACGTCGCCATAATGGCACACCTTGGAACCAAATCAGCGCTTACGTAAAATGCGACGTAAGCATCAAACGTCATCGCGTTAATGGCTGCAACACGGCATCTTACTGCTAGAAGTCAATTTCTACGATAGGGTGACGCATGTATGAATTTCTATAAATAACAATGTAATAAAATGAATCATAGTATGAGAAATTTAGCGTGGAGCTGTTTATATTTAGTGATCATAAAACACTTTGGGCTCCAGAAACTTCTCGACTACCTTATAATAAATAAAAAATGGCCCTACCTTCCAAATATTCTATTAACTTGAGTTACAACTTTTCTGGTTCCAAACCACAACGTTATAATGATCAAGATAATGTTGAAAAGTATGATTAATAGACCACTCAACATAAATCTAGGTGCAAAGATTTTCCACACCATTAAATGTCTTCTGAAGTGCGCAGCGAATATCAATGATGATGAGCTTATGAATATCTGGTATGTTATGAGAGTAGTAACGTTCGTCACAATTTGAGATGATACCGTGATAGGTTTACTTGAAGGTGTAATTTTCCATAGGGTGATTAATGGTATGGACAAACATATAATAATGAATGACCCAAATGTATTGAGCACAATGTTTAAGTGGGTGAATGGAAACATAATGGTTTCTGTGGTCATGAACCCGGTCTCCCATTGGATTGACGGGATGGTTGCTTGATGTCCTGTGCTAAAAAAGTGTTGATAACCCAATAATCCAAATATTACTGGTGCAATCAAATTTTTACGTATGTCCATAATGTCATACAATTCCAACAATGACAAAATCTGTACGAGGAGCATGTTAGTTGAAATTGCTCCAATTGGTTTGGTTACTAACATTATTGCCACTGCAAAGTTCAATACAAGTAGGAAATATGACGATCCATACACATTCCCGAAGCCCAAAACGGTTGCACTCTTCCGCACACTCTCCACAGACTCCGACTCGTCTTCTGAATCATCGCTGGATCTGGCGATAGGCGTTTCAATCTCCTTGATGTCCAACTTGACACACAAGGGACCCCTTGACCAACTGAAATTACCCAAGACTAAAGAAGTGAATAATACAATACGGGCAATGGCCAATTTGATTGATTTGATCAACGAAGAACTAAGCATCAAATCCGTTGTGCTAAAGTAGTCGCTATTTTGGGCGTACTCGAACGTCCAGTAGATCGCATTCATGAACATCAAGAATTTGACACCAGTACCAATCCACAATGGCGCGGCTGAATGATAGGAATCGGACAATTTGTAGAATGCTTTGATGATTGCAGGCAACCCATAAGAACTAAAATGGAGTAAGAGTATTGTCCACCAATTCGTGGTGAACGTCGATTGGCAATAGGGTCTCTGCTCTTCCCGACACAGAGTGATCATTGAGGCGAGCCTCGTTAAGATGGTAAATGTGATGGCATGCAGAATTCCCAAAATCCTTTGACTTTTGGTCAAAGAAGTCTTGACGAGACAGCAGAATATGCAACTAAATCCAAACGTCATTAGGAAAAACAGAATAACGGTATCTTCCCATACAATATATGAGTTTGACGCGAAGATCAAGCCATGGATTCCCACAAATATAAGTCCTAAAAACGACCAGGTATTGAAATTGTAGACAAAGAAGTCTCTAACTTGATGCCATAGCCAATTTAAGCTAAATCTATCCATTATTGGAGCCCAAAACCCTACTATGATACCCAAAGCCGATCCGAGCCCCAAACATTTCTTGAGAGTGAATTCTTGAGGTTTGAGAACAACAAATACTGAGAAGCTCAATACCAAGCCCAACAAAGACATTGCAATTACTGAACCAATAAACTCAGATGACATGGTCAGAACTCTCACTGAAGGAATAGATCTCGAATAAGTCAAGGTAAACATTAGTGCCAACAATAATACAAAAATTCCGATTGCGATAATTTTCAAATCAAACTCGGCCCACAATTTCTTACACTCTTCGAGTGATTGGTATTGATAGTTTTTGGAAGCTTGAATGAGTTCATCACGGTGTTTATTACTGTCACCGTACTTGGAAAAGTCGGCCATTATCTCTTCAAACTTGGAACTTATAGCTTCCGACAAGTTTGGAGTGGAATTACGGAAAGATTGGAGTTGTTGAAGGGTCTTGAATACCCCCTGGGTTAATTCTTTGGCCGATCCAAAAGCTTCATCAATAGGAAATCCCAAATTATTGTAAGGAATAGGTAACCCTAGTAATAAAGAAATAGTAGGTACCAAATCTATTTGGTTCACTTCTCTATAATTTTTGCCCATATTGGATATATCATAATTTTGAGAACTTTTCTTGTCGAATTTTTCGTTCTTCGAGTACATGAACAATGTACTTTCTAATTCGTCGGGAGAATCCCCACCGTGGTTTCCTGTTGCGTCCATTCCATGATCACCGATAACAATCAAAAGCGTCTTATCGTCCAAATTGTTGACTGTATGTTCGATGACTTCGTTCATCTGGTTAAGCTTCTCCTTCATTGAGTAGTGGTGGGGGCCGTAACGATGACCAACATGATCAACACCAAGAAAATGGCCGATCAAAAGATCCCATTTGCTGGAGTTTTGAGGAGCGATTAATGGATATAAGTGTTCGATGACCCCATTATCAACGGAGTGGAGATCCCAAACATTCAACGAATCGTAGGGAAAGTTGAGTTCAGGGGTGATGTATTCATTGAACAAGGCATACCAAGTATCATCACCCATGAATGCAATGGATTTGTTAACTTTATGGAGTTGCAATAACCAATTATCTTCATCGATGGTATCGCCATCAAAATTGGATCCAGCATCAATAAAGGTGGGCAAAGAGCCGGTGGTAAGACCCTTTAACCGCTGCAAAGTAGTGGTAGGAGGATCAGCCATAAATTTGAGCAAAACACCATTATCCTTTTGAGCCAAATCGTACAATATTGGGAAGTTGTTATGGTAATATTTCTTTGATCCTTCGACAGGAATCACAAAATCAAACCTTAATGCATCGATGACTAGAAGGACTGTCTTCTCAAACCTTGGAGATATGCACGTATTGAACTCATTGTTGGTACATTCTGAGATATTAGGAAGTACCAGCCTAGACAATAAAAATCCCAGTGTAAAGAATCCAACACCAATGAACTGAACTATCGCTAAAAATATTAGCACTATTATGTAGCCGATAAAAGTGAACTTTAGTTTCTGTTGTCTAATTCTGGTTCTGGCTTGTTGTTGAGTCTGTTGTTGCTTCAATATTCGCTGTCTAACTTTAGACGTATCTGGATGCGATTGTTCCATTGGCAGGGGACGAGGGGTTTGAGATTTCTTTGCAAGAGCTATAGAATTTTGTCCTAGGCTATCGTGTACTCTTCTGTAAAGCTTATCTTGTACTTTTTTATAGTACGGATCCCACTCCTATCTTCTTCTTCTACCCTGTCAACTGTTTGGAATTCGCCTCAAATATTAATTATCTCAATTACCAGGCTATTTTTTCTGATCGTTGAATATCGCGTCGGGAAGGCACGTGAGGATTCGGTGTAGTCGGATAAAGCAGTACTAATAAAGGTGTTAGGTGTGAATAGTCATGCTATTAATCTTACATATATAATACAGAGAGCTCTTCATCGAGAACGCCAGATAATGTTTTATTCCATACTATGATCGATCTGGCTCAAAAAATCTTGGTCAAAAGCTGAGTCGCCCATCATATCTTCATTATCATCAAAATTTATCAAGTTGCCCATATCGTCATCCACTATGGATTGGTGGGGGTCTAGATCACCTCCGTTTTCTTTAAACAAATGGTTCATATCGTCCACATTATCCACGCCACCGTCGTTCCTATCATCTACAGCACCTCGCACTCCCGAGTCCACTTGATGGGTATGATGCAGCAAATCTTTGTGATAATTGGGGTTAAGTTGGGCTTGGTCTGCTTGGTTGTGGTTGTCAGGGATCAAACCATGGTTGTCACTTTTTACCATTGACATGTTGAATCCAAGCTCGTTCGTTTCGTAGTCATTAATCTCGGGGTGGTTCTGATCGTACTGGTGGTTGAGGTAAACGTCGTCATTGCCGCCGTTGAAATGGGTGGTATCATGACCGATATGGGCGTTGATGTTATCCCCATGAATAGATCCCATATGTTGATTCGAATCATTATTCATATTGATGAAAGAAGAAATGGACTTAGGGTTGTAGTTCTCAGGTGCTGACTCCACCGGTTGCTGCGAAATCTTATCCGCGGGGATAGAGTACTTTTTGAAATCAGGCAACACTTCGTATTTTCTTTTGAATTTTTCCTCGTATTCTTTTGTTATAATGTCGAGTTCGTTTTCCAACTCGACAATTGAATTTTTGTCGTTTAAACGTGATTGTAAGGCGGTGAGTTTGTCGGTTTTCTCCTTTTGGTACGTGTAAGACGGCTCATTCGGCAAGTAATTTGCAAAGCCGTTACCCCTAAGCTTGGAAATGTCCTCAGTTAGTTCTTTTTCTCGATACTTCATGTTGTCAATGTCACCAAAGTAGACATCTTCAGCATTCGATTTTCCATATTCTTCTAATTTTCTTTTGGGTGCAATATGATACAAGCTAGGCGGAATGATCTTGGAAGCATGTACCAACTTGGAGGTTATGTTTTCCATGTACTCGTGATTGGTTATAAATCTGTTCAATGCGTCCGATCGAAATGATATCAAGTCTGCTTCATCGTGAAGTTGTCCACCTGGTTCCTCCTTCATACGATGGTGCCGTGCTTGGGCCTGCGCCTGTGCTTGCGCTTGCGCATGTGCATGTGTGCGTGTTTGTTGTTGAGCACGCTGTTGTGCCTGTTGTTGAGCTAGGATTTGCGCCTGTTGTTGTGCCTGTTGTGTTCTTTTGTTCACACGGCCCCGTGGCCTTCCTGGGTGAGCCATCGTGTGATTGTGTGCTGATTATTTTATGTTCCAGAACCACTCAACCCGTTAAGCTTCAATCACAAATACTGCCTAATTACTGCTGTATTCCTTGTATGAACGCGATTTTCCGCTTGGTTTGTATGGTTTGGTGAATTGGGTTTTCGAGTGGAAATGTGCTTGACACGACCCGATATAAGACTACTTACTTAAGAGAAATAGTAAGTATATGTATTGAATTTAATATAATAGTCTAGTAGAAATGACAAACAGAAATAAATGGTGGGCAGTTGTTATCAAAAACAACTCAGCCGTAATAAAATTAAGACAAAAATGTAAAAAAGACCCACTGGGATAATGTGCCAATATAGTTGAAAAAATTGGCTTACAAAGAATCATTCGTTGTGAGTTGTAGAACGTTCAGTAGGTTGATCTTGTCAAAGTAATACATAACTCGAAAATAAATACAGGCAACTGAGTGAACCATGAAATTTAAAGGGAGACATTAAAAGATGCAAGTACACGTAGTCGGCTTGAACAATCACAAGTCCGTGACTTGCTTATGATCGGATCATTCCCTTCACATATCAAATCTTCCGTTGACAAACTCTTCATCGTCCATTTGATGGTCTTCGTCTGTTTCCATTTCATCTTCTTCATCGATTTGATCATCGTCAATGACATCTTCATCAGGGGGCAAGTTAGGATTACCAGGAATGAACGATCCTGGGTTCTTAAAAGTATTCATTCTATGTGACTTACCAAAGTGATCTTCCATGGCAGAATCGTCGACATACGTAAAGCCCTTGAAGTTGGCCTGAATACCGGGCGAAAGTGGAGTGGAAGCCAACTCCATTTGTTTTTTCAAAACCGAAGTCGACTCAGATGTAAATTCCGGGTCAAAGTTCGAGGTGTCGGTTTCTGAAGTCAAATGAGGTTTGAATGGAGGTGGAATACTCTTGGATTTCAACAAATCCCAATCAATATCACTAAAGAATGCATGGGCTCTCAATTCCCTGGCATCGTTCGTAGCACCTAGTCTATGTTTTGGATTTCTATTCAACAATCCTTTAACAAAAGACCTTCCTTCGGGACTCAAAACCTCCTTGGGAAATCTAACCTTGCCAAAGGCAATATTCTTGTACATTTGTTGGGTGTTGTCAGCGTAGAAGGGTGACCAACCACAGCACATCTCAAATATGAGAACACCCAACGACCAAAAGTCCACCATCTTGGTGTAGCCAGATTCATCTAGTAAGACTTCCGGAGCCAAGTATTCAGTGGTTCCACAAAATGTATTGGTAGTACCATCATTATTCAAATTAGCTTTGGACAACCCAAAATCACAAAGAGCAATATGTCCGTTAGCATCCAACAAGATGTTTTCTGGCTTCAAATCACGATACACTATGTCATTGTCATGCAAGTGTTCCAAGGCAAGAACCAACTCGGCAATATAGAACTTGGCTCTCTCTTCAGTAAATCTACCTTCTTTCTGCAAATGCCAAAATAATTCTCCTCCCGACATATAATCTGTCACCAAATACAAGTCAGTTGGAGTTTGGAACGAGAATTTTAGACCCACAATGAAATTAGAAGCGGCCGCAGAGGTACGAACTAAAATGTTTCTCTCGCCAATAGTGTGAGCGATTTCTTTCTTCTTGACAATCACCTTTTTTGAAAGGACTTTCATGGCGTAAATTCTATCAGTGTCCCTCTTTTTGACCTGGAAAACTTGACCAAACGTACCTTTTCCCAAGAGTCTTAAAACCTCAAAATCATCTGGCCCGTACGACTTTTTGTTATCTAATGACGTGTACTCCCAGGAGATTTTGATGGAACCAGAAGAGATTCTTTCGCCCACAATTCTTGCCTTCAATTGTAACCATTCTGATTGGGATTTCTTGTTGGTTATGGTTGAAGGGAGAATTCGGGCATGGCCCAAAAATGCGTCATCTCTTGCAGCATCATAAAGAGAAATATCCAATTCTGACTTTGACCCCACTACATCAAAGTTGGCTTCATGGTTTATAATCGGATTAGAGGGCTCCGAGTATAATTGAAGATGTTGGGTGGATGATTGTCTCTGATAGACAGGACGGCTCGAGTTCTTCATAGGCAATGCTCTCGAAGCCGGATGGTTGGAGTTGTGTAAATAAGCATTGAGGTTACCATTCAATGGAGGTTGTTGCTTATGACTATTGAATGGAGAAGTTGAAGTTTTAGGGACAGAACTTGGGGCATTTGTCACAAATTCGGAGCTTTCAAACGTACATACAATGTAGGGTTGAGCCGCATCGATGTCCCTCGTCTTTAAAATGGTCAACTTCAACTTACCTTTGGGATGACTATTTCTTGCCAGGGGGTTCAAGTTTTGTCCAGTTTCATCAGTGGTGATGATAAGAGGGTGTTGGCTATCAGAGGCAAAGGGCTGGGCAGTTTGAGGCTGTTGGAGATATTGCTTCTCTGAGCCCATTTGGTCGTAAGGCTTGTTCTGATGAGGTTGTGGATGGTTGTGAAAATGGTTATATTGTTGTTTGGAACCCAACATCTGTTCACTAGTTTTGAATGTTTGATTCAAAAAAGCTTCCAGATTGGTGTTAGTGTTATTGTGGCTTGAGGTCGTTCCATAAGCGAGCGAATGGTCAGAAATTGCCGTAGTTGGTGCCACTTGCACCAAGCCTTTAGGATAAAACTTATTCTGGGTATCCATGTCTTCTGATATTTGATATTGAGATTGTGAATACTGCTGGTGGTCAGAAGATTGGTCGGTGCCTAATGGAGAAGTCTTGTGCGAATTGTCGGTGAGGGAAGATGCGGGATAAAGATTGTAGGGCGATGCAGTTTGAGCTCCGGATTGGTTGGTTTGCGTGTTCTGGTTTTGTTGGCGGTGCTGGTGCTGTGGGTGCTGGTGATGTTGTTGCTGGTGTTGTTGTTGGTCAGAATTGACTTGATGACCTTGCGCCGAATCTCTATTTTTGAAACCGCCAAACCCAAATATGGACTTAGCAAAGTCGGCCATTAAAAGTGGTCAGCTGCTAAATGTACTAAAGGGCCGGAGTATCGCTTAGTATTCGATAGTTTGTTTGCAACGCTAGGCAGCAAAATGCTCAAGGCAGGGGGAAGAACAAAGGGAGTGAAGCTGATGTGAAATAACCAAGTTGACCGGTAACAATTCACAAGATGCTAGTTGTAAATGACTCTGGATGTGTACTCAAGCTATTTTATCTGAGCTGGTCAACAAACTATTTGTTATGAATGAGTTAATACTTCTAAACAAGATTAAGGAGGGGATAACAAATGTAGGAATTGAGGTGAGCAATGGGGCAGAGGATGGCAAAAAGCTTTGGTGGGTGCCGCAATGATAAGATGGTAATGATCAGGTAGGTAACAGTATATAGAGTATGTCAATTACTTCAGTCTTGCACCCCGGTGAAAACGCTGTTCAACTCTGCTGGAGCTGAATTAAGGATAATCACTGACACTTTGAGATGATCTCACACCGTGAGAAAAAGATTAGAAAAAATATTAGCAGGTGACATTGCAAACGAGATTCCGACAATTACCAAAAGAAGAATTTACACGGAGAGGGGCGAACCGAAGGGTACGCGATGCAGCGAAGATGGGGGCGGAGATACAGACACTATATTACATGGCAACTTTAGAAATACGATATGACTCTTGCCTCCATGTCTTTCGTCTAGTGGCGAGAATTAGGAAAGAGGGCTTGTTTTCTTTTTTCTGGAGATTGAATATGGACCTAGGTGCATAGCATACGTAGTTGGGGCGCACAAATTCACCAGAAATAACGCACAATTAGTCTCCCTACATTTCCACCTCTTGGCTTATTTTTGTCAGCCCGCGATTCTATTGTTCCATGGATTTTTGTAGATCGATCTTCCGACACCAAATTATTTAAAAAAAGTTATCAATCCACATCACCATAATTCAGAAAAAGTGTCCGTGACGGTAATAGTAAAATATTTTTGGACTTAAACAACTCCACCAAACAAAGATGGTTGCGATTCGGCGTTAAGCGTGCTGTCTCTGTCAATACATTACATGCTCTTCAAAAATATGGTTCCGACATAAATTTTGCTTCGCTAACAAAGCCTGTATAGCACGCAACGGTTATTTTTGAGCGGGTTCAAATTTCCGCTACTTTCGTCCGTTTTGATTGCGAAATTATTCAATTGGTCGCATGTATTGTAATTGCTGTACTTGAATTCCACTACTATACACCTGTTTCGGAGAATACTTGATCGCTCATAATCCTTGCATTATTGTTAAGCACATACCGAAAAGTGTTTAGACCCATCGGGCTGCGCTCGCACGTGATTAGTGATAAGACTCAGACAATTTCCTCACTGGCAGAGAGTGCATATCCACGGTTGGTCGCCTTGAGCGCTTTTCATACGCAGTGAGTATCATTTGTATTATGCTGGCAAATCGTACCATTGCTGACAGTGGCCACACGAGATATGGTCTATGTATACAAGCAGAACCTTCCACTCATCGGCACTTTCTCTTCTACCTTCCGTTCCTCCCTTTCGATCTCTAATCTAAATCGAATTCCTAGACTACTGATTTCCGTCCTGCATGTAGCGCACTGGTCAAAATTTTCAGGTATCGACATGTTTGAACACCAGCTAACAGTAACCAGATCAGTACCACGATGAATGCTGCCAAACAGATATTTGCTGGTGTAGCCAGATTCTCGTGCAATCAGATGGCATCTGCTAACCCGATGAATTTCGCGAGAGGATTCAGCCAAAGCACTCTCGTGATGCAAGCAACACCAAGAAGTAAGCAAGACAAGTTCTACAAGATACTCAAATACACCAAACCAATAGATACCAACGAATACAAGGCTGGTCAGGAAATACCTAAAGGTTTGAGAATTCCATTAAAAGCGAAACAATATCCAGATTACGCTTATGAGACCATGTTCTTCAAGAGACAAAACAGAGGTTTATACGGAGGTGTTCAAAGAAAGAGATCGAAAACTTGTTCAGAATCAGGAAACAAGAATCTCAGAGTCCACTTACCAAACATCCAAAAGGCTAAATTGTGGTCCGAAACCTTGAGCCGTGCAATTCAAACCAAAGTACTGACTAAAGTATTGAAGACCATCACCAAAGAAGGTGGTTTAGACAACTACTTGACCAAATCCAAACCTGCCAGAGTCAAGACAATTGGCTTGAAAGGTTGGAGATTACGTTATGAGGTTCTCAAGAAGCGTGAGTTTGAAGAATTGCCAAAGGTTGTAGATGCCGAATCGGGAGCTATTCGTCAAGTATACTTTGTTCACAACGGTAAAAGAGTTACTGTGGGTAAACACAAACTTTTGAAGTCACTTTTCCCGTTAGTCGCCAGAGATAGTTATACTCCACTTTCGTACACTGAATTCAAGAGATCCCATAATCTTTCGACAGGTGAAGAACTCATCGACAAATTAGACCACTACAAGTATGATTTCTCGAAAATCACCGTTTAGTCCAACAAATTGATTCATTTGAGCCATCATACTCCTACCCTCTGCATATATATTAAAACCCTATGGGACCAATGTAAATAAATACACACACTTATCGATACAAAAAAGCAGTCACTATCCACGTGACCCTAAATCCTCTTCAGGTGTCTGTCCCTGGTCAGTGCGATCGGCGACAAAACCAGCTATCGATGTTGTTTCGCACGTGATTGGGTCGCGCGCGGTGCGGCTCGCTGCTCATGCTTTCCTTCATACTATCCATCGTTCCAATGCGGGAAAAATTTTCAGTTGGTTTATATCACATTCGATTCTTTTCAGCTTTTTAGTATCACCAATAGAGAATAACATACATAATGGCTAGATCAGGTATGTGGCAGAACAACTTATTAAAGATATATTGAAATACCCACAGTATTTATTTCGACGGCAAAGTCTATAAACGCCGATTATTGGCACAGCCAAAGAAGGGATGAAGGAAACTTGTACTATCGATGAAAACGCCCAACGCACGATAAATTTGAATGTCCACAACATTGGGTAGACAGAACAATTATGCTAATCAGATTGGAAGTAATGTGATTAATCTCGATTGTGGTTTCAATGGTAGTTTCAATATAACTTTTCAGCAAATAGTGGCAAAGTACTAACAATTTTTAGGTATTGCTGTTGGATTAAACAAAGGTCACAAGACTGTCGCCAAGGAAGTCGCCCCAAAGATTTCTTACAGAAAGGGTGCTCTTTCCAAGAGAACTTCTTTCGTCAGATCCATCGTCAAGGAAGTCGCTGGTCTTGCTCCATACGAAAGAAGATTGATTGA
Organism: Suhomyces sp. yHMH580; assembly: GCA_030580235.1. Lineage (NCBI taxonomy): Eukaryota > Fungi > Ascomycota > Pichiomycetes > Serinales > Debaryomycetaceae > Suhomyces > Suhomyces sp. yHMH580. Next base: position 536,814 of record JAKTSN010000001.1, on the reverse strand, counting down.
ATTGATCAGAAACGCCGGTGAAAAGAGAGCCAAGAAGTTGGCCAAGAAGAGATTAGGTACTCACAAGAGAGCTTTGAGAAAGGTCGAAGAAATGAACAAGGTCATTGCTGAATCCAGAAGACACTAAACGTTTCATACGTCTACTACTATAGTTTAATGTACATCACCCATATATAATTACCAATTGTAGATCCCGACTGATCAGATATAACAATATAGATATACCACTTGTAGCTCTATTGCAAGGATATGTGTGAGAAGCCATATGATTATTTGCTCAGAGTATTTGTAGGAAATGTGTTTCTTTTTGTGTAACCATCAGTTTCAATTGGAACTAATCTCTAGTACATTACAAAACATACCTTTTTACAGTTTACCTTTACATGACAGCCAATGCTCAAGAATTTGTTTAAATCCATTCGTTTGACTCCGGGTCTCAAAAGATCCGTGTCCAATGCATATCATCAGCCTCCCACGCATTTTTCAGATCCATATATGGTGCCACGCCCTTACAATAATGGGAACCCAGTCAGTCAAATAAGTGCCACTGCAGACAATTCTTATCAACCCCCAATCACTTCTACTACCACCCACTCTTCCAACTCAGATCAAAGCTCCGATCGCAATAATTCGATCAAAGAAATCACCTCTCTCATAGCCGTTTTTGTTCTAGCATATCTTGCCACCGATAACTATGTGAATAGGATAAAGCTCGAATCTCTCAATAAAGAAACTGCGGTAATCACCCAGAGGTCCCTCAAAATACAACAAACCAACTTTTTGAATGCACGCAAGCAAAGAGACCTTCAGATCATCCAGGAGAGAAGAGCCAATGCTAGGAGAAATTTCAAAATGAGTCTACACATTGCATTATTGCGCAAACAGTTATCGGACTTGGGAGTCGATCCTTTGGATATTGACACTGCCATTAAAGAATTTGAAGAGAATGTAAGGGCCGATAATTCTCAAAAGAATGTCAGCGGACAAGCCCTATGGTTGGATGATTCTTCACGTACGTATAATTCAAACATCTTTTATCGTATTCATATAACTAACATCTAGCTTTGAAACTACATCTTCCCGATGCTCATGATTATGACAGAAAGGACAAATAGACTACAGTTTTTACCAAATATAAATGATACGGTTAGGCTTAATCCAAAATTCTAGATACGTACCCTGGCTCGGGGTTACCCGGACATTTAGCCCCATCACTATTTAAACAAGATTTTCATTGCACCTTTCAGATTTAGTTTTCTTCTTTATCAATGTCTTTAATTATAGGCGCCCATTAGAGTCACGGATTATGTGATAATTCTTCTACATATAATCTATAACCACTATGTGGTTTTTTCGTGCTCGGGTAAGCCTTAGATAAACAGTTTTCACCGGCCCTGTTTTGTCGTGTCTTTCTGACATTTAGATTGACTACGCGGTTTTAAACTTACATTCTTGTAATTAATTGTAGTATAAAGTTATGCATGTCTTGTTGAAATCAATTCAGCGTCTATCTTGCCCAATTCTCTCTGCTTTAATTTTAGTTGAAGTAGATTGAATTTTGGGCAACACGCACTTTTAGCGTCCTGACCGTTTTGCTCATAAAAGTTCTTGCAACACAAGTATAAAGTGTCGATTAACTTAGAGCATTTCGCTTCGTTATATCCATTAGCCTTAAGGCAGTCTTGTATAGCACAAGCGTTAGGCTTGCATGCATCGGTATCACACAGTGACATTCGTAGTGGAGGAGAAAAAGAATGATGGTTGTGCAATTGCTAAACTTTTTGCTGAGCGCACTTTTATTCCCAGATCGATTTTTGTAAAATATTTGACTACTCGTAGCTTATAACCCCGATTAATATTTATTAGCTTTTTATTGTTAATGTTTCTAGCTAACTAAGCTTTTATCCAAATCAGTATGATAGTCATCTTCGTCGTACTCACTCGGTTCGTAAATCACTAGTGGAACAAAGTCACTTTTAGCGTGTTCCTCTCTTGTAGACTTGGCTTTTTGCGCATAAAACACGCTACATGCCGAAAACACCGACACCAAAATAGCAATCAACCCCCATCTGGACAAGTGCCATCTTAAACTTTCGATTTCTGAACGCATGGCCGAGTTCAACTCTGTAGTGATTTTATGATTGGTCTCTTGAATTTTGAGAATAATCCGTTTGGACAGAAGTGTATTATCAGACTTTTGATCATTTATGGCGACCTGCGAATCGTTTTTCATTTGAATGAATTCACTGTTTAGCTCGTCAGATATTATGTGGAAGTCACGTTGAAGGATATTAATTAAACTTATCAACTCGTTAATGTGTTGTTCCCTCGATCTGGTGACGTCAACTCTAAGTTCTTGTTGAGCGCTTTCAAACAAATACTTCTCATTCTCTAGTTCATAGTGCTGTGAGTACTTGGTAGGAAGTTTGGATAGTTTTGAATTGAGCTGTACCAATAATAGATCGATAATGGCACTCGCTTCCGAATCCTTAAATCCCGACGTTGTGAGCTGATTGTATATGCTATATGTATCCAAGTATGGGTCTAAATCCCCAAATGCTGTAGTAAGGTAGTCTTCAGGATTGGAGGCTTCGTTTTCGACTGGATTTGAATCTTGGTTTGGGCTTGTTGCACTATCATCATGAGCTTTCTTACCTTCCTCTTTTACATCAAAAGAGCTGCTACTTGGCTTCTGCTTGATCTCATTAAATTCATCCTTTCTTAAACGAATACCTGAATGGAATCTTCGCACATAATGAACGCTCAAACGATCGGTACAAGGTAGTCGTTTTATTGTGTGCGTGGTTGTTTGTAAGGATAGTATATTTGATCTAAGTGCATTTCTTAAAACGATTGGTACTTTGCTTAGCATCTTAATATCCTATTCCAGCAAAATGAATGAAGAGAGGTAGATGATTCGAAGTTTATATGTGATGTCAAACTAGACTTCGTCAAAAAGGTTGTAAATTGAAGATCGAGAATAGCAAATTTCGTGTGAGCAAATTCCTATCACTGAGAACTTTAGGCAACGCTACCAGATTGACTCTTGAAAAAAGGGAAAGTGTTCGCGATCAATCTTTTTTCTGCGAGTGAACTAGGTAAAGATCATAAAAATATCTCTGTTAAATCTTGATTCTGCTCCTCCTCTATATCGTGACATTCCCAATCAACCAATCTCCCCAAAGCATTTACAGCCTGATTTTTTGCAATTGAGCTTGCGGAATCAGCTATAACATGCAAAACAGTGCGATTTTCCCTTGGATAATTGCGATTTTTTGTAGAAATATCACTTGTTGCAAAATGTTGCATTGCTTGAACAAATAGTTCGGTTCCAAAGGCCAACTTGCTGAAATAGAATACGCTTGATGATAAATCAGTTTCACCAAGGCTCAAGTATCCTGAAATTCTATATACCTGTTGGTTTTTCGCAGCCGGGACCAAAACTAGTTGCGAACTCTTCGCAATCATATACTGTGATTGAAGGTCGAAATCTCTCATTCGCGTATCATGGAAGTAAATACTCAACACTCTAGTCTCGATCGTTGAGCTATTGTTTCGGTGCCCATTTCTCTTCCTTACGATTTGTTCAAATCTCGTTCTTGAATCAGTAAGAACGATCGATAATGACTCCCGTACGTTTACAAGCTGGTCAAGCTCAATGGAGATTGCATCAACAATCAGGTTGAAATTCGCTTCGATGGTTTTTTCATTTGACCAAAGAAACCCTGATTCTTCATATATGTTGAGGATCTCTATTTTAGGAATAATGATGCCCCAATGAATGAACCTACAAATTTCTGACAACAAGCGTACCTTGTCAATGCCCGTGTGAACGCTTTTCCGTCTAAAATAATCTGCATTGGCCAAGATTGCTTTTTCATAACTCCACTGCGATGTTCTTGTAGGTTGTGGTATTGGAGGTGGGGCAGAAATTGGGAATTCGTCACGACTTAGTATAAGTGTGATATTGTCTGGAAATTTTTCAGGTGGTATCCAATCAAGATCTGTCAAGGTTAAACCAAAAATCAACTTCGCTAATAGCGTGGTGAAAATCAATCGAGCATTTTGAGATAAAGCTGCTATGAAGTAGACAGCATCCATAAAATTTTTGACAAAGGTTAGCGAATTGCTCAGCGCTTTTACATGCCTGGCGGTAATGTACATCGACTGATGTAGAAAGTTATTCCAGTAAACACTTGCCAGTCCAAGGAAATCAAAATCATAGCTGAATAATCTACCAACTACTTTGAAGACCCATTTCTTTAGCTTTATTTCACATGTTTGTAATGTGGTGAGCTCTCGCGGTTGACGAGTACTAATCCACCCATTAGTTTTATCCGACAGTGGCAAGACTTTCAGACCACTAATACCCGTATCGGAATTTATTATTTTATTTCCATTAGTCATTGATAGAATAGCTTGAGTATTTGATTCGATGGGCAATCCGTTCTTCGTTTGGCTCATCCTCTTATTCGCAATTCAAATGGCTGCAAAAAAATGCACTTAATGAAAAACTAATGAGCAAATCAACTCTAAAGTGACATTTTTCCATGGCACGCTAGATGATCAATTATGAATGAAAACTACACTTAATATTTTGTAACAAGGTAAAATCGGGATCTATATAACTTTTTTTTGAGAACTAAAGGTACAGGAAATTATACAAGAATAAAGCACCATCAAGGTGGAGGCACTGGAATGACATTTGGTTCATATTTTTGATTAATGATAGGTAATATTTTTTGGTGTTTTCGTGGTTTTGGTGTTTTTTTTTTTGTTTTTATGTTTTCGAATTTATTCCATTACAACATCTTTAGTGGCTTCCACAACCAATGCTGGTTCTTCTATCTCATCGGTAGCACTTTGTTCTTCATCAACTTCTTCGGCAGCTTCAACAGAAATGGAGACGATGTTGTCATTCTTATTAACGGTTGAGTCTTCGTTTGGAATGATGAGTTCCAATTCGTCTTCATTGATGAATTTGGCTTTAATTTCGTCGAACTTGATGAGCTTATCGAATTGGAAATGCTTTTCGAAACTGATTTCTTGGTTCTTGAATTCTTTGATGAGACTTTCGGCATCTTCTTGTATTTCTTCGGTTTCAAAATCGGACTCAGAGTCAGAGTCGGAGTTGGAGTCAGAATCGGAATCAGATTCAGATTCAGATGAGCTAGAGCTCTCTGATTCAGAGTCTGAGTTAGATTCATAAGATAAAATGTCGCCCCTTTCGACTTTGTCGCTGGTCTCTTGACCCTCGAATCCTGACCATTCGAATGGCTCATCAGCATCGTTGGCTTCTTGTTGCTCATAGTCCTTATCGTTTTCTTCGTCATCGTCACTTTCTTCAACGAGAACAGCTTCGGCAGTAACACCGTCTTGATCTTCTGAGTCGGACTCTTCTTCCGAGTCTTCAACATTGTTGAAGTTGAACTTTCCTCTGATAATTAATTCGTTTTGGTTCTTTAAGAAATCAATTTTGAGTTCGTCCTTGACAATGGATGGGAATCTCAAGTTCAATTTGTAAGTATTCTCGTCCAATTCGACCAATTCACAGTCTTTTGAGTTTTCTAAGTCCTTCGATAAGTCAATCACTTCAACTTCATCATCGGAATCATTTGCACGCAATAAACCAATCTCGTTGTAAGCTTCATCTTCAGATGGAATGAGTTCTTCGTCAGTTGAGTATTCCTCGCTATCAAAGTCTGGTAAGTCAAATTTGTGCTTGTAAATGGTGTAACCGTCATCAGAGTCGGATTCAGAGTCGGAGTCGGAATTTGACTCGTCGTAATCATAGTTTTCAGGGTTACCAGCATCGTATTCTTCTTCATCTGAGGTCCATACAACTTCGACATCCGAGTCGATGTCGAAATATTCAGGTTCGGATCCTAATTCAGAATCTTCATCAGAGGAAGCAAGTTCGTCGTCACTGACTAAGTTTTCCTCGAATGCTTGTCTAACGTTTTCAACGACTAATTGATCTCTTAAAGTTTTTGGAATGGTAGAATACTCGATTTCGGACTCAGATTCGGATTCAGATTCGGATTCAGAGTCTAATGAACTGGAAGAGTCTAAATCGGATTCGGACTCAGATTCGGACTCAGAGACTGACATATCTGAGTCAGTTTGGGATTCAGATTCATTGCCATAATGTTCACCGGCAATTTGCCTCAAAGCCTCGGCTTGTAATTGGTCATTTAAGTCAATTATATCTATAATGTCTTCCGGTTCTCTAGCCTCGTCTATTTCGGAGTCGAATTCGGAATCATATTCAGAGTCAGAACTGGAGTCGGAAGCAGATTCAGATTCAGATTCGGATTTAGATTCGGAATCATTGCCATAGTAACGGACTAATTCGTCATTTAAGTCGTAAACTTGACCTTCGGCTTCCAACATGTCGATGGCGTCATTTTCCAATTCATCATTCATATCAATAATGTAAATTTGTTCCTCATCTTCACTGGAGCTGTCGTCCGAGTATTGTTCATTTGGGTTGCTGAGATCAAATTCGTATACTTCTTCATCATCGGATAATTCGGTATCGTAGTCTGATGCTTCAACTTGAAAATCGGATTCTTCACTTTCTTCTTCAGCTTCACTATCTGGCTCTTCAACATAGACCATTTTGGATGGTTGTTGGTGGTAGTATTTTCTGTATTTAGTAGGTTTAGCGGCAGGATTCCTTGAACCACTTCTCCTTTGTGCTGGAGAGATGTGACTCTTGGAGTTGTATCTTCTTGAGTTTTGGTAGGAAGGCATCTTTCTTCTTTTTTATAATATGTGTTCTATAATTATTGGTACTATTAAATTTATTCAGCTTGTCTTGAGAAGATGCTTCGATAATTTTTTAGTGCTAATACGAGGCAATAGTCTTCAAGTTATATACTGAAAATTTTCGAGCTGCACTTCTTCATGTGGGGGCGCTTTCGTTGAGATGAGATGAGCACTGATAGTCATCTGACGTCTATCACGGGATCATAACCGCGTAAGAAAAACTAAGAAAGAGTAAGAAGTTAATAGAAAAAAAAGGGTGCATGATAGAACGGTGAGGAACTTCCAAGAGTTTTTACTCGGTCATATGTGCAGGACTATAACTATGACAACCATTAAAAAGAACTACCAATTTAGATGTAAAAATTACGACGGCTTCGGGGTTCCATCGGAGAAAATATTCAGGTACCTGTCAATGTCTCGTCGTTTTTGGAATTGAAGACCAATCATACATCTCATTCGAATCGTTGATTATTATTTCTTGCAAATCTTCCCAAGTTTACATTTACCCGAATTTTGTAAAATATCTAGAATCCTTCAATTTAGCCCTCTAATGGCAAGACAAGAGAGATTACTATTCGGGACAAGTCTACATATTTTGCCAGAAGCTCTTTCTACACATTGTCAAGTGTCGCCAGCTCGTACTATTTTTGCACATCATGGAGTATCGCTTACTCTACAAACTCCTACATGACTAACGTACATCCTACTAGCTCTTCTCTCGTATTAGTTGCAACCATGTGGTTAGAGGCACCGAAAGATAATTTTTCACTCGAGAACATTACCCGGCCATCGCCGCTGAAAAGTATATAAGCGCCCATTCCCCCCGTCTCCCTTATTCTGCTCACTAAATCTCTTTGCCTTTTGGCTTAGATCAAGTGTAGTATCTGTTCTTTTCAGTGTAACAACTGAAACGTCATCACTGATGACTTTTATAATATGTTACCTTTATTTTTGGAAAAATCCGTACTGGGGCTTTGATGGGCTTGCCCACACTCCAGTACAAAGTGTCGTTGCCATTGCACATCCGGCTTCTGACGCATTGCCTTTTAAGTCAAGAGTGTGTGGACATACTCTTCATTTAAAAGAACTCGAATATATAAACTAGGTAAGCCGACAATAATGTAAATTGTCGGTTGTGTACTCAGTGATTAAAAAATTGGAACACAATTTATGTACAGTCCCGCATTCATGTGTAAATTTGATTCATAGTTTAATTATCTCTTAAATTGATAAGCTTGTGAGAGCGGAACAAGTGTAATATATTTGGTCTGTAATATAATAGTGTTCAAATTCAATCCGACATATGAATATTTTAAATCTTATACACACGGACATTTATTGGTATCACGAAATCATTTATTGTCAAACATAGAGATTCAACTGCTTAGGTAATAACTAATGTCTTCTCCCAGCGCTGAGGAGAAGCGTATGTCCACGATTTCCACCAACTCTGCTGCAATAGCGAACCATGATTTGTTTTCAAACCCTCGGTTCCTCACGATAGAAGAAACCTCCTATTCCCAACCAATACGAAACCACGATGATCTAGATTACGAAGATGAAGATGAAGATATAGCCGAACCCATATTTTACGTGAGAGATAAAGAAGCTCATCAAAAACGAAAAAGGGCTCGAAAACACAAGTCAGCTAAGAGAAACCGCGAAAGAGATGTTAGCGGTCAAAGTGAGAGCCTCCTGGTAGATCCAGTGGGTTCAAATCAGTATCGGAACTCCATGATATCTAATGCAAGCTCAATAAGCAAGTTAAGGAGAATATTCAGATCATCCAACAACAACAGCGATATTTCAATAGACCACAAAGATCTTTCCTTAGATACCTTCACATCCAATGCTGGGGTTCATAGTGAGATGGATCTCGCCGGAAGAAATAATCTTTTTCTGCTGAGGTTCGATACCGATGACGAAGAAGATGTGGAGGAAGCGTGCCGTAACTCAATCCATTCGTCTATCATCGGTAAAATGGCAAACGTTTTCAATGATAATGGCAATGTAATCTTGAACAAAGCTGATGGTACGGGGATAGATCTAGGAGAAGGTGATGACGATGATCGTTTCAAGTTTCTCCGTACGTATGAAAAACTCCACAAAGCTCAAGAAAAAGACAATCATATAGAGGAAGTACTCAGCAGTATGAAAAACCAGCAGGATATACCCCTTCAAACCATCAAAACCAATGCATCGGACTCGAGTTCTATTTTTGGGTTGTCCCGATTAGATGATTTCAATAAGTATGTTAAGCAGACCGAATTGAATGATATGATTCACGAGAAAATATTGGCTCAATACCCAGAAAATGACAATGTCTTGGGGGTAATGGCCACCAAAGATTTAACTAAGAATTTTTATGCTGATGAAAATAATTTCAACTCAGAAAACGTATCAAAAAAGAGCAAGGTGATGAAGACCAAACCTTCTTGGTACACTAAGGACTGGAAGATCTTTAACAACTCCTCAAAAGCTTCCGGGACCATGGTTGGTGACGGTAATGAGTCGCTCAGTACTAAAAATACCAAGAGATCAGGTGGTGGCATGTTCAAGAGTCCAATGTTTCAAAGAGACTCCAAGAAAACTATCAGTCCCACACTAGTGGATAGCAACGAAATATCAAGCAGCACTTCAACTTCCTCGATGGAAAGATCAAATAAGTTTTTGCAAAGAAAGTTGAAAGTGAGACACTTGCAAATGATATCGTTTGGTGGAACTTTGGGAGTTGGTCTCTTCTTGAATACAGGAAAAGCTCTCACCATATCGGGTGGATTTGGTACGTTATTAGCCTTCATTATATGTGGAATAGTAGTATTAGCAACTATCGTATCATTTTGTGAAATGGTTACATTCGTCTCTGTGGTTGATGGTGTGTCTGGGTTGAGCTCAAGATTCGTCGACGATTCCTTTGGATTTGCAGTTGGGTGGCTATACTGGGCAAGTTTTGCATTTGGATTGGCAGGTGAAGTGGTGGCAAGTGTGATTATGTTGGCATACTATCCTCAATTGAATATTCCACAACACAAAGGAGCCTCTGTGGGATTCGTCACTTTATTTCTCTTGAGCATTCTTTTGGTGAACTTAATCGATGTTCGAATATTTGGTGAAATTGAATATATTTCAAGTTTGATAAAGCTAACGGCAGCTTTGATCATGATTGTTTTGATGATTGTAATGAACACCGGCGGTTTGAGAGAATCGGACCCTTACGTTGGCTTCAAATATTGGGATTATAGCAAATCAAATTTTGAACATAATATTATATTCGGTTTATTTAGGCCGACGTTCAACTTGCATGACACTGGATCGAGTCCTCCAACACAAGGTCAAGGAGGTGATGAGGGTAGGTTCCTTTCTTTACTAACAGCCATTGTGGTTGTCGCCTACGCATACTCAGGAACCGAAATTGTTTGCATTGCTGCATGTGAAGCTAAGAATCCGAGAAAGGCATTACCTTCGGCAACTAAAAGAGTCTTCTGGAGAATCATTATCTTTTATTGCTTGTCAGCATTTTTGGTCTCATTGAATATTTACGCGGGAGACCCCAGACTCTTACGTTATTTGTCGGGGTCAACAGGAATCGACGGGTCTCAATTTTCTACCAACTATGCTATCAATTATGCCGGAGGAGTCAATTGTGTAGCTGATTCTACGGTGTTCGCTGGTTTTGGAAACGGAGCTCAGAGTCCATGGATTGTGGCTTTGCAGAGCTCTAAAATGTGCACCCTAAGCTCAATAGTGAATGGCTTCTTTGTGTTTTTCGCTGTAAGTTGTGGTAATGCACAACTATACGTCAGTTCTAGAACACTTTACTCGTTGGCATTGCAGAAAAAGGCACCCAAATTTTTGACTCATTGCAGCAGTTCTGGCATTCCATACAATTCTGTTTTGTTTTCGGCGGCTTTTGGGTTATTGTCTTATCTTTGTGTTTCTGAGGAGGCTACGGTAGTCTTCCAAAATCTCACCAGTTTGATCGCCTCATCTGGTGTGTTGGTGTGGTTTGCAATGTGCTTATCGTTTATTCGATTTTACTATGGACTTAAGAGAAGACCAGACATCATCAATAGAGACGACAGATCTTATCCATACAAGTCACCATTCCAGCCCTACAGTGCATTTATAGGATTAATTGGCTCCACCGTGATAATATTGGCGATGGGCTTTACTGTGTTTTTGAAAGGAGAGTGGGATGTCATGTTCTTCTTCTCCAGTTACGGTACTTTACTTGTCTTTGCAGTACTTTATTTTGGCTACAAGTTAGTTAAAGGTGCTAGAATCCCTAGTTTAGATACGTTAGACTTTGATTCAGGAAGAACAGAGTTAGATAGGTACATTTGGGATGGAGGAAGAGATTATAATATCAAAAATTTCAAAGATGTTATGCACAAATGGATTTCATTTTTGGCATAAATAGTGCACTCATATTGGTTTCAATTCTTCAAAATTCACCAAGTTGAATTATTTTATACATTTAGAGTATGAATTTATTTATATTAGTTTCATTATCATGTAAAACCAGTCATAATTGGCAGTAGAAAATAGTTCGATTTCGAGGTGCAGAGAATGCATAAACCATGCAATAACCTGATCACATGAGGGACTTGGCATGGACACGGCTCAGGGGCCATGCCACGCGCTGTGCATATTTATTCTGATCAATTTAACCGAATCGGGCTAATTATGATTTCTGTGCGATCTCGACAATTGACGAACAACGCCTTGGGTGAAAAACTAGAAATTTGAGGAGACAGATATCTGAAGGGATTTACGAAATTTAAATAGTTCCAGCCGAATTTGTACTCTTGACTATACGTGTATGCAATTGGAGTTTCAAAGTACTATAACTTCGACAGAACTTTTTAAAAACATCGCTGATCACCATTGAAAAGCTTAAATTACCATGACTTGGGAACCAACTTCTACTTTTCTTCGAGGAAAATTGGTCAAACCATTTCTTCCTTTAGACAAGCACCCAAACCTTCACAATGAGCACCTTCGTAACCTTTACCCCGGTGATGAGATTTGGGTTTTTGAAACCAAAGACAACCGTTGGGCTAGAGGTTATGCGCTTTCCAAACCATTTCCAAATGATTTCACCATTACTTCTGTCAACTTGGATGAGTTGCCCGGTGTCAATAGTCACATTGTTGTCTTTCCTTGGAAATATTTCCAAACTGTTGCAAAGATTCCTATGACTAAGATCGAAGTCAGTAAAGGATTCAACAATATTTCAAATATGGATGTTGTGCCCTCTTTACTCGATTCGGAAAAGGCTCATAAGCTTGCAACCGAAGGGGTCTCTGAATCTAGTTACAAGCCAGCAGTCCCAGTTTTGCCAATGAACAATTTCGAGCAAGGCGAGGATTTGGTTGGAGAAATTAGACACGCTTTGGGTTTACTTACCTCCCATATCTTTGCTTTGTATTCCATCGGTGAATTTCGTCTTTTCAACAAATTGTCTTCAATCTACTATGATTTGAATGAGACAAGAATCAAGTTGACCCAAGGATTATTAACCATCGATGAAACTCAGGTTGCGAAAGAAACTGCTACGTTTTTACTAAACAAGATTCCAAAGAAATTGGCATCGAGATCCGCAAGATTGAATGCCCAAAATTACGATTTAGACAACCACAATACCGATATCTCTGGTTATAAAGCTATTTTGGCTAGAGAAACCATTTCGGGTGAGTTATTGAAGAACAACAGCATCTCTTCTAAAGTTGCATTGAATCAAACTTTATGTGCCTTGGCGTCCAACTTCCCTATCAATGCCCATCAGCGTATCCATGAATTCTCGTTAGGCCCGGCTCCAAACAAGAAGTTGAATCGTGAGCCTCCGTCTCATATTTTGGTTGATTTCAAGTCAGTCTCAGGTTCGTCAGCTTACCAACCCCCTGGATTCGCTGGTATGATTGCGTACTTGTACATCAGAAATAACCGTAAGAGACTTACTGAAGCCTTCGCTGTTCACACAAATTCGGTTGACGAATTGGTTCATGTTGAAAAGATTAGTGCTGCACTCTTTAGAAATATTCCATCAAGTGAAATTGAAAACTCAAGAGTTTATTTGGTTGCAGTATTGACTGAAGAAATAGACTTGAATTTGAAGCCAGGTTCGAACCACTTACCCCAAGTGAGAAGAGTCAAGAAGGGTGTGGCAGCCGGTGTTACTGATATCACCAGAATTTTTAGCAAAAACCAAGGCTCCTTACAATCGGGAGAGTCTCATCACTTTTCTATCAAATTGTTTGGATCATTTGTGAACAATAAAAAACCTGCGAAGTTAGGTCACGATGAAGAAGGTAATGGTACTAACGGCTTCAGCAACCCTGCCAATAACGGTTGGGGTGAGTTGGTAGACAGAATCATTTCTGGCTCTTCTCATGGTGTTGTTGTAAACCCAAGAGCCGAGAAGTTGGTTGTATCTGTTAAGGAATTCAAACACCAATTCAATGGATCAAACTACAACCCCGTCACTACTTCGGCACCTATTTCTAGAATCAAACCTATTTTCTTCGATCCTTTGGCTGAAAACTACGAACGTATTTATCTTACAATGGGTAAGGTGTCCTTGTTGAATAGTATCACCAAAGATGATTTGTTGACCTTTGAAGTAAGCACTCCTAACAATGAACTTATCACGTTTGCCAAGGCCTCAAATCAACAGGAAAAGAGATCCTGGCAGTTCGTTAGTGTTCACCCGGACGAAGTTATTGGTGAGATTGTTAAGGTCAATGGGGTTAGTCTCAAGAATCCCGCCGAGAAGTTTCCTAAGGATGACCATATCGTCTTGTCTGTTTATGTCAACGGTGTTTTAGCAGGTGAAGGTAAGCTTCTTTACAAATCTGGAAACCGTTTGGTTGAATTCAACAAGCGAAAGACCCATACCATTGAGATTATTTCTACTACTCACAAATTGCCCATGGCTCAAATTGACTTGAGTACTGAGTATGTTGGTAAGATCTACAATAGCGATATTTCCATTGATAATGTCTTCCAATACGAAAGGTTTTTTAGAAATGGCGCCAAAGGTATTGACGAATTGAGCTCATCTTTGGTCTTGTTCTGCAAGTTGGATATCTCTCAGCTTGTTAAATATTTCCCAGAATTATTGAGTTCATTCTATCATATTATCGATGAAGCTCTCAAATTGCAGAGTTCCCAGGCACAACCAGGCCAACCTTTACTTCACTCCAGCCTTGAAATCTTGCTAGATAACTCTTTCAAATCGATTGTTCATCTTCTAGATGTGGTCTTCGGAAAGCAAGATCAGTATCTTTATCTTATTGATACATTCCTTGACAGATATACCAACTTGCCCACAATTGGAAACTTCTTTTTGCAAAAGGTCTCTGAGGTTTTCAGCAGGGCCGAATCCAATTGGAATTCGATGTCGAGATCTATGTGCAGAATTGTGTCTTTAGTTGTGAAATTAGCCGTAACAGCAGTCAATGTCAGTACCAATGCTGCTTATGAAGCATACCAAAAGGCGTTGAACTCTTTGTTCAAGTCTTTCTCCTACTTCATTTCGATCCAATCCAATAGTTTGATCAACGATCAAGTCTTGATCTTGGAAATTCTTGATTATATTTTGACGTTCCAATCTCATAGGGGCCTGTTCCAATTGGTTTCTTTCGTCGTTGACTTCGTGGACTCAATTGGTATTAGAGGATTGGGAATTAACGAAGAAAACTACAACCTTAGAAAGATTTCTGGTTCTGGTGCCCAGGGTGCTTCTAGTAATGTCAATGCTAAGGATCACAAGATTATCATCAGTAAATTGTTGTTGATACGTCGTTTGTTCATTTCTGATTTGGTCAAAGATGCTCCATCAAGACAATTGTTAATTGCCAAATCTGTTACGTGGTCAATGGAAGTTTTATTGGGCCCAACCGATATCGACGCTTCAAGATTGGCATGTAGTATTTTGAATGGTGTTTGCACAATGTTATGGAAGAACATCTTTACCGAGAAGCCAAACATTGTTGAAGGTTCGCAAGAAGAGGTCGAGTATTACGATGAGCTTGATTTGTGTTACTCCATTTCTAAGCTTCTTCCTACCATTGCAAGAACTATTATCAAGTATAACAAGTTCACCAGAGGTAATGACTTTTTCAAGCCAAAACGTACATTCACCCAACTTTTCCCAACCGAATATCCATTCAAGGAGTCTTCGATTGACCCAATCGTCAATGATGAAGTATTGGTTGAAATATTGGTTGAGTTATCAACGGTTTTCTGTTTCATTGCAAAGATTGGTAAGGAGACTGCTGGAAGTGAAGGTTATACTAAAATCTTGAGTCACAAGGTCGGTAGTAGCAATGACTTCTTTAACCCAAAGAAATACTTGGCAGCCAATTTCCAAAATGAAGATCTAATTACTTTAATCTCGGGTATCAAGTTGATGAGACAAGGCAAATTCTTTCCTGAAGATAAATGGTTATCGTTATATGCTGTGATTATTGAAGGATGTGTGACGGCTTTAGAATTGGTTCGTCCATTGTTGATGGCTCACTACATTCCTTCAATCAATGATTCTGAATTGTTTGATAGAGTTCTTTGGGGTAACTATCTCAAAACATTGTTAAGATTGGGTGTATTGGCACCAGTTTCTATTGAGCATCTTACGGATGTGCCAAGAGAAGCTTGTTTTCAAATTACTGGTACTGTTCGTAACAGAGTTGCGTTCTTGGTCAACGAAGCTTGGGATAGCTTGGCATGGGAAGCAACTCCTGAAGATGTTGTGAGATTCAATTTGAACAAGTTTGGTGGGTACCAAGTCGAGTTCATTAACCATGACTATGGTATCCTTCAAGACCTCATGTTGTTTGCATTGCAGAAGAACATGGCATGTCAACAAGTTGCTGTCAAAATATTATGGTCAATCATGATATCTGAATACATTTTGAGTGACAATATTGTTGATATTGAAAAGGAATGCTTGATTGGCTTACACGATATATACTACCGTAATGCTTACAAGCCAAGCTTGGTTGAACAGGATACTTTTATCGAAAGAATGAAGTTGACCATTAGATTGGATCGTGAAGATGAAGCTTACGGAATTATTGCCAATTTCATTGAAAGTGTTTCTGGCTTCTTGCTTGTATTGAATGATTTGAACCAAGTTCCAGTGGGCCCAGAATTCGATGATGACAGAACGTTCTACAAATTGAATATCAACGCTTACTTAAAGAATGCCAATAAGCCAGAATTATTTCACTCGTTCATCAACTCAATGTACGAAGAAAATGTCACCAAAAATGATTTCATCCAAGCTGCATTGAGTTTGGAATTGTTGGCATCGACTTATACTTGGGATCACAATGTTATCGTTCCTGCAAGTTTCAGACCAAAGCTTCCAGAGCAGTCGTCGTTTGAAAGAAAGGAGACTCTTTACAAAATGATTGCCAACAACTATATCAAGGGTAACTCGTTGGAAAGAGCTACCGACACCTACAACGAATTGTTGGACAGCTACAACAACCATACTTATGATTTGAAGTCGTTTGCTTATGTCCATAATAAGCTTGCCAAATTGTACTTGGATTTGGAATCGAGTGATAAATTGAGCCCTTCTTTTTTCAGAGTCTCGTTTATCGGTGCTGGTTTTCCAACTAACATCAGAGGCAAGGAACAGATTTATGAAGGGTTACCTTTCGAACATATCACTTCTATTCATGAACGTTTATTGAGATTGTACCCTGGTGCAAGAATCATTACTGATGATAAGAAATTACCAGACAAAATCCAAACCGGTAGATACTTGCATGTTAGCACCGTTGAGCCTGTTAATGAGATTTCTGATAAAATTTTCAACACATCTATTGGTGTGAGACAATATGCTAGAAACAAGGATTTGAGACACTTTACCACCATGAAGAAAATTCCTGGCTCAACTTCTGTCTTTGACTTGTGGACCGAAGAAACCACCTATGAAACGATCTTGTCATTCCCAACTTTGATGAACAGAAGTGACATCAAATCCACAAAGGTGGTCAAGCTTTCACCATTGGATAATGCTATTAGAACCATTGTCAACAAAAACAATGATTTGATCCAATTGGAAAGTTTCATTAACATGGCCATCAAAGAAAAAACCGACTTTGCTTCCTTATTCAATGATTTGTCAAGACAATTGAGTGGTACTGTCGACTCACCAGTTAATGGTGGAGTTGGCCAATATCGCGCTTTCTTTACTGATCCTAAATATGATGGTAACAGCGATTATGTGGACGACATCAGATTATTGAGAAAGGCATTCAATGATTTGACTATGATTTTGAGTCGTTCGTTATTGTTGCACGGTAAACTAGTCAGTGCAAACTTGAAGGGATCTCACGATGCTTTGGTCGAGCTATTCAAGAAGAATTTTGAATCCGATATCGAGGCATTGAAGATCAATACCGACTTTGATAATACCATTTACAACCATAATGTTACCCAGGCTCAGCAAAATTTGAGTGAGAAGAGGTCTATGATTAGTGGTGTCAGTGGAGCTCCATCTATCACAAATTCCAGACTTACTAGAACAACTAGTAGAGGATCTAGTGCTTCCAGTGGCTCTGGATTATCAGGCGTCAGCTCTAGCAAAAGCACTGTGGACAGCTTCAACTTTGGTAAGCAAAAGAGAACTGCGTTGAACTGGAGAAGTTTAGTCAACCGAGACCAGCAATCTACTTGAACATCTAGACATATATAAACTTTTATAGTGAATATCGTATGAGAAGTCTAGCACATGTACACTAGTTGCAAATAGTAGATACAGAATGATTACCTAAACACGTACTGTCAATTTTCTCTGATTACCTAAGCGCACAAAATTTTCCCAATCGACTCAAAAATTAATCGAATCGACATTTGATGACGAACTAGTTCAATCCATTTAGATAAGATTCATATAAGATGTTCAAGTTTGCTTTACGTGCTACGCGCCTCCCAGTTTCCAGAATCCCATTGGCCTCCAGCTTTGTGAAGCCAGTTCGTTTCTACGCTGCTCCTCCAATTAGCAAGGAAGAAGTTGCCACCCGTGCTTTTGAAGCTTTGAAGACAGTTGCTGCATTACAAGAATCCAAACTCTCCTTGGAAGCTTCTTTCCAAAAGGATTTGGGCTTAGATTCGTTGGATACTGTGGAAGCTTTGGTCGCTTTGGAAGAAGAATTCGACTTGGAAATTCCTGACAAGATCTCTGATGAAATCAAGACTGTCGGTGAAGCTGTCAACTATATCTACGAAGAAGAACAAAAATTATAAGTGATTGCTCAGAATTGGAAATATTAACGGAGAATGAAATAAAAAAGAACTACTGATTGGTACCCAGAAATGATATAGTTTGATTGTCAATGGTTGTACTGATTCGAGTTAATAGAGTCTTTCCTAACTCGCAAGACACAATTAACTATTGTATATAATAACTATGAACTGGTTTGAATACACTAAACCATTTTGACACACTGTAGATTAAGGCGTTGGTAATGCGTTCGGAAAGACGCCATTGGCCAGCTATCAAGTCACGCGCTAGCGCACGTGAACATAGTTACACAGCGGCTATTATGAGTAATAACCTAAAAACGGCTTGCAAAGCTATATCAAAGATCAAGTAATAAACAATGACTAGAGACGTCAAAAACAGTGATATAGGAATTGGAGATCTTCCAAAGTCGATCGGTGATACTGTGGCTCAAGATGAACCGTTCTCTGGTTCTGAGGACGACGAAGAAGATGTAGAGGATGAAGTAAATAACGATGAGCCACTTCCTGTAGAATATCCGGGGACAGTTCTTCCAGATAACAACGTACAAGAAATTGAAGCCGATCATGATTTGGCGAAAGGATACGAATCCGATACCGACTATATAGACCTTATCCATTTGAAGATCGGGTCATTGGAAGATTTGAACCTTGCAAGATTCAAAAAGTTGGAGGCGTTGTGTTTAAGACAGAATCTAATTACGCTGATGACTGAAGTTAAACATTTGCCTGGAGATACTTTGGAAGAGCTAGACCTTTACGATAACAGAATCAACCACATATCAAGTAATATCAAGCATTTAACCAAATTGAAGAATTTGGATTTGTCATTCAATAAGATTAAGAACATCAAAAACATTGAAACATTGACGGAGTTGGAGAATTTATACTTTGTGCAGAATAGTATCAAAGAGATCAAGAATCTTGAGACTTTGACCAAGCTTATTAACTTGGAGTTGGGAGGAAATAAAATCGAAGTTATCAGTGAAACTTTGCATGCTTTAACGAACTTGCAACAATTATGGTTGGGTAAGAATAGAATTGAAAATTTACAAAACATGGGAAACTTGGCGAATCTCAGAGTATTATCGATTCAGTCTAACAGAATAACCAAAATCGAAGGGTTGGAAAATTTGGTCAACCTTGAAGAATTATACTTATCGCACAATGGAATCGAGAAGATAGAGAATTTAGACAAAAATACCAATTTGAAGGTTTTGGATGTGACATCTAATAAATTCACCAAGTTGGAAAACTTGTCCCATTTAACTAAACTTACTGATTTCTGGTGTTCATACAATAAAGTCTCAACCTTTGAAGAAATTGGCCAGCAGTTGGGTAAATTGCCTGAACTTGACACTGTATACTTTGAAGGAAACCCCGTGCAACTCCAAAACCCCACTGCTTACAGAAGAAAATTGAAGCTATACTTGGGGCCAAGCTTAGCCAAAATTGATGCCACTTATATACAGAGTACATAATTGTTATCTTTTTTAAGCAACATTAGTAGTTTGTGAATATCCTTGTAGATTGGTTGCGAAAATTTTTGAGGTGCACAGAACCATCTACTACAGAAATGAATAGAGGGAAGTTTGGGTCGATAGGACATCAACTAGTGAGTAACACAAAGGAGCATAGGTAGCAATTACTAATTATGGTCCATTCATGTAGATGAGCCGAAATCCTGTTCCGACGGTATTGTCAATCTTTTTGGGCCAAGCACTGGCCACACCATACGTACCGTGAAAGAACCACCACTGCCTTTGGTCTCAGAAGCACTTTCGCCCGAACAAGGGTTCATGTTTGACGAAGTCCCTACCTTGTTATCTAGTGCAACTACGGAAATTCTTGATCAACAAGACGAGCCTTCCCAGTATGAAAGAGAAGTAGAAATACCTGAGTCAAGAGAAGAAACCCAGGAGGATTCCTGGGAAATCGATAATATACCGAAGCGATCAATCTTTGATGGCTACAGAGAGAAAGAGAGAGAGAAACGCAACAGGGATCGGAAGTTTAAGCCGAACTACATGTGTCTCATTAAGAACTTGCCATATTCAAAACTCTACCACGAGCAGTTCAGAACCAAAACCGTGATCAGAACCATTCCTAATTTCAACCTATACTTCGAGTACAGCTCTCAACAATGTGCTACTGATTAATATACATAAGAAGTTATTCTATTCACGAGGACCTATGCAGAAATGCCCGTGACTTCCCATCCAATAATGGCGATTCGAATCGTTATAGATGTTTTTTCGTTAATCTTCAAGGTTGTTGTCTTCGGTCTTGTAGTTGTCCAAAACAATTCTGTAGATGAATGATGGAGAGAATCCTCCAATATTGGTGATATAGATGTCAATATGCTCAGGAGGAATATAGTCATCCAAAGGATTGGTAATGACGTCGATGTTCTCAAGCAACTTGAAATCGTCGTAGTTCAAGACCTTACCGGAATTTCCAACGTCAATCAAGTCGTCTCTATTGAAGGGATATAATGGCGAAAGCTTGTACAAACCTGCAACGGCAAACACTGGAGTCTTGTGTTCCTTGGCACATTCAACTACATTTGCAGTCCCCGAAATGGTCATGCTGCCTCCATTGGCGAAGACTGCACTGGAACCAATGATAACTTTACCGACTCTCGACATCACAGCATACGTGGTGCTGTCGGGTATCAAGATGGTTTCAATTTTGTGATCAACCAAAGCTTTGACAAACTTCTGAGCTTCTTTTATATCATTAGGGTAACTCTCAGTCACCAAGACAGTGAACTTTCTTTTTGATCTAGCCTTTATCAAAAATTTTAGCACGGTGGAGGAAGTTGGGGTTGGGGTTAACAAGATCTCATTGTCATGAATCAAATCAACCGACATGGTTTCAAGACCATCGTCAACGTTCGAGATCTCATCAACTAAATCTCGAATACCCTGGATGATAATGGATCTTAAGTCGCTGCTCTGTTTTTTCAGCTGTTTGTGTAATTCTTTGTGGCTGCTGTTGTTGTTTGTCGATAATAAACTGAACATTGAAGACATCATTGGGGTATTGTTGGCATTAGGTTCACATTCAGTACTCACCGATTCGATTTCGTCTCTTATCAACGCCAAAACTCTTCTGACTATATTTCCGGTCATAAATTCTCGTGGTTGGGCCTTTTCAACAATCACACCTACCTTTTTAATAATATCAATCAAGTCATATGGATTGGTCCATCTTACAGCTGAGATGACTTTCATGAGCACCTGCGTGATTGCTAGCGCAACATTCCTGTCACCTTCTATCTGGTGGCGCTTCAAACTCGAAACCACAGGGTCTATCAAGCTCAATACCTCAGGAGCAAGTGTAGTCATCGTGATTCAACAACCAAGCTATGATCCTTCTATCTAAAAATTAAGCAGCACTAAGATTTTTTCGATCTCATACCGAATGATTTTGAAGAGGTCACGTGCCTCGATATATAGTCATTTTCATAATTGTTACACTGCTTTTCCTATAAACAAAGTAGCCATGTCCAACTTCAATGAGGCGCTCAGTGAATGTGTATCGTCGCTCTATGACTACTCAGAGAACTGCAAAGTTTCTATTGAGCTAATACAAAAATTGGCCCATCAATTGAAGTTGGAAACGTTTATTGACAAACTTGGGTATACTGTGAGTAGTGCGGGAAGGAGCTTGGACGATAATCAGAAAACAGAGAGACTCAGTATTGCAGGGTCATCCATATTGATAGACATTGACTTCGTTCTGGATGACAAAATTGTGGGTGTGTCTCTATCGTCCGGTGTAAGTGAAGATTATGGAAACACAACCTCAGATGAATCTTATATACTGGATAAAAGACAAGTGGATAATGAGACAACTCTCGTCGAACTAGATTTACTGAAAAACCCATTTCAATTCTTGGGATCAAAAAATGAGGAAAAGTCCAAGGCCGACATAATATTATTGCAAAACTTGACCGCTGAAACCTTGAACAAGTTCCCCTCAAACTTAAGATACTTGGCAAACATTGATAAGCTATCATCTTCCAGTATTAATTTGTTCTCAGTGACAGAACTGATAGCACTATTATTGCATACTATAAGTGAATTGGAAGGAGTGAAAACCGACAACAGTCTTCAAGGTGACGATGAATTGAACTGGTTGGTTGCACAAGGGTTTACTAGTTCTGTTGGTAGAATCGTGCTCAACGATGTGAAAAGCTCACAGCTTGGTTTGTTTCTGATATTCTGGAGGGATAATCGGTACATCAATCACGAGTATCAAAAGGACGCGGGAATCAAAGAGTTTGCTGGTAAAGAATATAAAGCGCTCTTGAGCATTGAAGTTTCAGATAACGAAGCTTCTCAGATCAACTATTTTTCTGATGTCAAACAAAGTGAATGGAATTTACTTTCCTCTGAATCCGATCTGGGAAAATATATCTTTAAAGCCAATGATCCAAGTATAGCTTTAGCGCAAACCAACCCAACTTCGAGTAATCCTTCGTTAGCTTCCCAAGCATCAATTTCTACGAGCTCACTCCCCAGCAGCTGGTCAATAACCTTCAACATCAACCACCCTATATACGTGCCCAAATATTTCATCGAGTACTTGGGTTTAACGAATCATAAGTTGATCAATAAGTTGAAGATTGATCTGACATTGGAAAAGATTTTTGAAACTTTGAACAAAGGCTCTAGTATAGACCATAAAATATCTTTCAACACCGGTGACGTCAACTTGAAAGCCGGTACTGAAATCCTGGGCCCTAAATTTGTTCCTGTGGACAGCATAGCGATCAATAAATTGGTTGAAATTCATACGCTTATTCCTGTTTTGAGAAATTTCTTATTCTTGTCGAATATCTTAAGAACTCTAGCAAGCGGTGAGATTCTGTCAGCTAAAGCAAGTACTGTGCGCTCTAGAAGGGGTTCTAAAGTTGCCGGTGCTGCAGGCACGGGATTAGTGGCTGCGAATAGCGGGCAAGAAGCTGAAAAGGAGTTAAGCGAAGAAACGAAAAAGAAGCTTAAAATCTCCCTTAAGTTGTCCTGCGATGTGACTGATGAGGAACTATTGGGTTTGAATGCTGTAACCGAAACCGCATCATTTTCTACTATACAGCCTCAGAGACCTCATGAGATTGATCTCGACTCTTTTATGAGTGATGATATCGATAAAGACAATGAAGGAGATGAGTATATGTCGGGCGAGAAAGAGTCAGCATTCCACGAACCATTCATGAATGTGAATCTTCAGCATATAGACTTGAACTCTAAGAACTATGATTTGATTCTAAGAGTCGAAGGAAGGATAAACACCGAAGAATTGTCGACCAGGTTGGTGATTTCTAACGGTGTGGCAAAAGAATATGCCAAAGAACAGGAAGGCGAGGACATGGAAGTGGATGGTAGTCCCAAGATTGCCAGGTTTGTGAAAGTGTTGAATTTAACGGAGGATTTGGTGAGGGCATTTCGTGTAGTTTACAATTAAAATACGAAAAGCGACTTCGAATAGATTTGTATTAATTAGTTATAAATATTTACAATAGAAGAACTAAGAATACAAAAAAATTATCAATTTTTTAGAATTATCAACAATATTCATCAAAAAATTAGACTGATCACAACTTGACTCCAATATGAATGGCAGCAACTCCCAAAGTCAAATTTTCATACCCCTTTTCTGGAACGTAAAAGCCTGCTTGTTCTATCATTCCCTTGAATTCCTCTTGCTTTGGGAACTTTCTGATACTTTCAACCAAGTACTGATACGAGTCTCTGTCATTTGCAATCAATTGGCCCATCAAAGGCAATAATGAAAATGAGTAAGCTTGGTAAATGTAGTCAATAGGCACACTGTCAACTTGAGAAAATTCAAGACAGGCAAAAATTCCACCGGGTCTCAAGATTCTATAAGCAGTATCTAAACCTGCTTGAATGTTGGTGAAGTTTCTGATACCGAAAGCAATGGTGTAGACATCTTTTGAATTGTCTTCTATCTGATCCATAGTTTCACCATTCTGCACCAAAAAATTGACTCTATCAGACCCATCATTCCATTTGGTGCTTTGAAATCTTAGTTCACCTTCTCTCAACATGTCAGGGTTAATGTCGGCAATAGTCATGCGTGACTGCCTATCATTGAACCTCTTTTCAGCATGATCCAATAAACCGAAAGCGATATCACCAGTACCACCAGCAACATCCAAAAAGTCCAAGGGACGATTAGAGCCTGGTCTCATACCGGCATCCAAACGATTTATGAAATGACTCTTCCATAAACGATGGACACCCATAGACATAACATCATTCATGATATCATAGTTTGAGGCAACGGAGGAGAAAACTCCACCTACCATCTTTTCTTTGTCTTCTTTGTTAATGGTCTTGTAGCCAAAATGGGTGGTGCCATCATCTGGGGAATTTTGAGAACTGTAAGCTCTGACACCTGAAATACGCCCTAATTGCTTGAGGACAGGGGCCAAGCGAACACTCAAGCTTCCATTACGTATAATATTTGAAGCCATTATGAATTTGAACGCTTGCTAAACTCAGTAGGCTTCAGCTGCTCATTTTAGGCGCGACGGATTTCAGCTATTTGAAAATGCACGACCCGACGGAATCACCTATCAAAATTGCGGCATATATCTTCTCGAAGGCTTAGGGATAGTTTGTAAAATACATATGGTACGGATATTAAATATGTTTGTATTATATACTTGATATTTGTCTATTATTTTAAGCTTGGACAATTCTAACGGTGTTAGAGTGACCGGAACCTCTGGTCCATCCTTGGACAGTGACAATTGAGTCACCCTTGTTGATGATACCCAAGTCAATGGCTTCGGAAACAGCCCATCTCAATCTGTTTTCGACATCTTCTTGCCAGTTTTCAACCTTTGCCTTAGGGTAGATGAATGGATACACACCTCTGTACAAGTGACAGTATCTGGCGGATCTTTCGTTTCTGGTGACCATCATGATTGGGACATTTGGCTTGTACTTGGAAACTAATCTGGCAGATAAACCAGAAGTAGACAAGACAACAATGGCCTTGGCGTTTTGTTCGTAAGAAGCAGAGACGGCAGCAATGGCACAGGTTTCACTGGTTGGGGTTGGTCTTACGGCCAAAGATCTAATCTCGTTGTATAATTGTGTGTAAGCAATTGCTTTTTCGGCAATGATGGCGGTGTTGTGCATCATAGAGACAGCTTCAAATGGGTAGTTACCCTTGGCAGTTTCACCAGACAACATAACACAATCAGCACCATCCAAGATAGCGTTACCAACATCTGAAACTTCCGCTCTGGTTGGTCTTGGGTTGTAAGTCATGGATTCTAACATTTGGGTGGCACAGATAACTGGCTTAGCGGCCAAGTTACACTTGGCAATTAATTGCTTTTGGACAACAAACACTTGAGGAGCTGGGATCTCGATACCCAAGTCACCTCTGGCAACCATAACACCGTCAGTTTCCTTCAAAATGTCATCGAAATTGTTAACACCTTGTTGGTTTTCAATCTTGGCAATGATTTGAATGTCCTTACCTTCTTCACCAAGAAGTTTTCTGATCTCCTTGATATCGTGACCGGATCTGATGAATGAGGCAAAGATCATGTGAACACCGTTTTTGATACCAAATTTGATGTCATTCTGATCTTTTTCGGATAAAGCAGGCAAGTCGACATCGGTACCTGGCAAGTTGACACCCTTGTGAGAACAGACCTTACCGGCATTGACAGATCTGACCTTCATGGTGTTGTCGTCGAGAATTTCGAGAACTTCGAAAGATAACACACCATCATCAATATAGATGATTCTACCAACTTCAATGACCTTGGTGATGTTCTTGTAGTCAATGTACATAATTTTATCGTCACACTTCTTTTGGTAAGCTTCATCGGTGGTGAAAGTCATCTCGTGGCCAGCTGCAATTGGGAATTCACCTTCATCGACAGTGGTACCAGTACGGATTTCTGGACCCTTAGTGTCCAAGGCAATAGCTAATGGACGACCCTTATACACTTCTTCGGACTTCTTGGCGTTGTCAATCACAGATTGATGGTACTCGTAGGAACCGTGGGAAAAGTTCATTCTGACAATGTTTAAACCGGCCTTTCTTAATTTGACCAAGACTTCGACATTGTTGGTTTTTGGTCCAATGGTACCGATAATAGAGGAACGACGTAAGACCTTGTCTGGGGTTTCGGCGGTGTTCAACTTGGTCAACCAAGATAATGCAGCGTTAGACATATTGTAGTGTTAATTTGGTAACTATCTAATTACTAGCCAGTAGTTAATAAAAGTAGTTCAATTACTGAGGCCAAAAAAAAATTGTACGTGGTTAGCGAAGATGATGCTCGCTTTATATAAAAACGCGCCCATCGCCCCAACTAATTCAGGTTGTGTGGGCTGAAAAATTTGTTCGGAGTGAAGGTGCCCGCAGAATACGTATGGAACGTGTACACAAATCCACGAGGGGAAGCGATTATCAAAGCGAGCATCTAGGCGTGATCGCGATTAAACATAACATCCGACTTTTCCATGTACACTTCAGGAAGGGTAAAGGTCATCTGATCCATATATTACTGCAGTCCTGATCAATTTCGGATCAGGGTCCCATTTCTTAGGTTAACTCAAGCAATGAAAAACGGGGCCTAGAGTAAATTTTTTTTTCCCACGCCTGATAATCGTTTATCGTATGAGGATCGGTCCGATACCACAAAGTAATTTTAGAAACAACGAAACCCTAACAATATGGGCGTTTTGTTGTTGCTCTCCAGCCTTTTTCCTTACCTGGACCCTACGCCTATTTGCTCTGTCGCATACATGATTAAGAGGTGGTTGCTGTATGTCGGAAGTTCACGGTTCGGGATCGGACTTTTACAGAGCGAAAAGAGGGGAATTATTTAGTGCAGCGGGCCCACCCTCAAAAGGAAATTCTCAACCAGAGCCGCTCACGTGAGCTACTATTCGACTGAAATGAATATTGGGTGCGTACGCTAACCTGCTAAATGTAGCAAACTGCATTACGGTCACATCTAAGTATCGATTGGCTCGGATGACTTTAAAGTAAGACAGATTATGGTGCTTCCCATAGTAGTAGGCTTAGGCGCCACATTTTTTGCATTAACAGCTAAAGCCACCATACAAACTTGCAAGAAATATGCCCATTTGACACCCCAGATGGTGGCAACGCTAAACAATATACAGCTAGTGGATCCAAATGCAACATCCGATGAGTTTGCACGAGATAAACACTTGATAAATGATCCGTTTTTTCGCCACCACAAGTTCCTTATCAACAGATATCCCAGGAAAGGATTCGGTGAGCCAATGACCGAGCAGGAGGCATTGCTTGTGCTTGGAATTGAAGGTTCAGATATCGTTGACTTCAATAAAGCCATGCTCCGTAAAAGGTACCGACAATTGATGGTACTAAATCATCCTGATAAGCATGGTAGTCAGTACTTATCACAACGCATAAATCAAGCCAAAGACGTGCTTGAGAACAGCTACATATTCAAAAATGATAAGTCAGGCTGAGCCGGAAACGGTCTTATTTATTTATTATAGACATATATCATGGCATTTCACGACAAATTCAAATCAATTTAAATTCAACTCGTGCTTGAGGCCGGCCCGTTTTGCAATTTCTCTTTTTCTGCCATTCTATCGACCAACTCTTGTATATCGACTGCATTCACGGAGTCATCGATTTTTATACCATTGCCATTAGATTCTTCTTTCGGTACTGTTTTAGCTTGTTCTTTACCTCCCTCGAAATTCTGTCTGACTCTTAAGTAGTGTTCCAACTCTTGGGCACTGACCGAAGGACTTAATGCTTCTTGAGCCTTCATGAAATCTTCCATTTTAACCAATACAGCAATATCTTCTTCGGTGGCAGCATTGTCAAACCACCATCTAGTGGAAACTTCCTGTTTACCTTGTTTGACCAAATCCGTGTTGTGCTGCTTGATCTTGATATCAACCTCGCTGGCAACTCTAGTCATCGCATTTAACATCGAGTCAGAACATAAAGCATAGAAATCTGCTCCTGTGAAGGTAAACGAGCATTTTTCAGCAATCTTTCCTAAATCAACATCATCATGCAACTTGAATTTCCGAGTCAACGCTTCCAAGATTTTAGTCTGCTTCTCGTTAGTATCTGAAATTCCCAAATACAACATTTTGTCGAATCTTCCAGGTCTAAGCAATGCTTCATCCAACAAATCAGGTCTATTGGTTGCACCAACTACAAAAACACCATCACCTCCATTTTCACCTCCTCCGCTCATACCATCGAGCTCAGCTAACAATTGTGAGACAATTCTATCCATGACACCACCAGAGTCCCCCTGATTACCTCTCTTTGGAGCTACAGAGTCTAATTCATCAAAGAAAATGACACACGGCTTGGCATCTCTGGCTCTTTGGAAAACCCTTCTGACATTGGCTTCAGATTCACCAATATACATGTTCAATAATTCGGGTCCTTTGACACTGAAGAAATTCAAAGAGAAATTGGTGGCAATAGCTTTAGCCAATAATGTTTTACCGGTTCCGGGTGGGCCATAGAATAAAATTCCACTTCTCTTTTTGAGTCCGTTACTGAACAATTCAGGGTGTTTCAATGGCATATCAATAGTATCCAAAATTTCGTCTTTGACAAGATCCAAACCTCCAATATCTTCCCACTTAACATTTGGAATTCTTGGTGCCCCAATTGAGTCACTGAATTGGTTTCTAGCCTCGTTTATCGCGGCTGCAAAATCTTCTGGAATCCAGTTGAGCAACCCACCATTACCAATTCGAACAAGCTTGTTCAAAGGAAGATTCGAATCCATTGCTAACTTTATTAATCTTTTAATGGCCAATGTTTTGGACTTTTTGATGATGGAGGTCAAGTCTCGAGGTGTCAAACCAGCTGACTGTAATGCTAGATTTTTATAATTTATGTCCTTTCTCAATACAAATGTATTTGATGTAATGTTGAAATTGCCTTTAAACGAATCATTGGCCTCTTGAGAGTATGTAGTAGCCTTTGTTGTTTTGTATATACTTGGTAACAAAGTAGTCTCTTCTTTTTTTGTTTCATTCTTGATCAAAAATTTGAAAATTTCAAGTCTCTCTGAATCATTGGGAACATTAAATGTGATGTTGAATTTGATAATCAGTTTGATATTCTCATTCACCTTATCGAAATCGTTCGAACTCAATATAACCATTAAGTTTGGATACTTTGCTAGATACTCTTTCAATGTATGAACAATTTTTATCGACAACGATGTATAAATATTGGAGTTTTGATCATTCGAGTCGATTTGGGGACATAAACTTTCAATATGCTTGAGATAAATCACATGAAATGAAGAAGAGTCGGTAGTTGTAGACTCTCCTGAGGAAGATGCCGATATGAGCTTATCAATTTTGCCCATAAGTAAGCCAATGGTTTTCAATTCTTGACCAGGATTGATCAAATCAAAACAGTCCAACTCAATCAAATTCAACCCTAGTTCCACAGATAGGTTACGCACCAAAGACGTCTTTCCGATACCTCTACTTAAAGATTGTAGAGCTACCGTCGTCTTCAAATTCAACGGAGAATTCAAACAAGTTTGAATGATTTTTCTCAATTCTTTAGCATATTTGAAGATACCAGTATCACTGGTGATTTGCTCATTGAAGTTAAAGGTGGGAGGTAACTTTAAATAATCATACCATTGACTGAACTCGTTTATAGGTAATCTTACAAACTCAACACCTGAAGAGACTAATAATGTCTTTGCTGGATCAATGACGAACTGATCAGTTCCAATTATGTTGTTTCCTTTGATATCAACAATTTTGAACCAAGCAACGGAATCTGGGTCTCCAGTTGGTATGACATCAGAAGGCTCACTATGGTTATTTTCATTTGCAGCTTCGCCATTCTCATCTTCACCATTATCAAACATAGTTTTGGCTAGAACCGAGTCTATAACCACAGGAAAGTAGTCACCTTTTTGTACGCACTTAAGATTATTGCTTAAACTAGATTTTAAGCTTGCAAAAAAACTCTTTTGGAAAGTCTTATCCATCGTAATTTGAGATGAAATACGAGAAATAATTGCCGAGTCTGCTATGGGAATATAATTCGACAACTTTGCTTGTTTTTGGCTTTCAGTACCCTCAAGAGTTATAGGTTCAAACCCCACTTTCGATTCGGCGCTCAAATCCAAATTTATAATCAATATTGGTGATAAATACACATTACCACTTTTGAAGTTCTTATTCGGTTCAGCAATGGTGAAGACTCGAACAATTAACCGTTTATTCCCGACAGAAAGCTTGACCAAATCACCATTGAATATCGGAAATCCTACCTTGATGAAATCGCTCGAACTTAAAAAAACAAAAAGCTCGGAATCGTCAATGGACCATTCGCTTGGCAATCCTTCGATAAGTATTGGCTCTGGTAGCGGTTTCACCCTGAAGCTAGGGCTTGCGGTATCAACATCTGCTGAAATTTTGGATGCACTGAATTGTAAGCTTGAAGTTAAATACGCTGAAATGTCAAGCTCATCATTATAGTCATAATTATCATCACCATCGTCACTTTCTTCTTCCAGATCAAACTCAATGATTTTTTCGTCATCAATTGACTGATTCTGCTCAGGCTCTTGAAGATAAGCCTTATCTTTGATCAAAATAATCTTTGTTTCAGAAGTCACTGAACCTTGAGAAACTGGCTCACAAAGCCTTACCTGACCGTTGATTAGTCTAATATGGTCATTCTCATTCACAATACCTGAGCTGTAACTCAAAAACTGATTCAAAAATTGATTTCTAATTGAATCTTGAGGTTTTTCGCTTAATATTCTATAAATTTCACCGGGGACGGTAACATAAATTTTGGTAAGTTCTGGCACGTCATTGATTGATATAGATTGAATTATGGCAGAGTTTATAGTTAATTGATCGTCAGTGAATTGACGGGTCAAATTGGTGTTGTTGATGAATTTGATCAGATTTAGTTGATGTTCAAAGTCAATGGAGGTGAGCTTGTATATTTTGAATGCCCTGAAATAATCAGGGGAACCAAGTAATTTGATCAAGACAAATTTCGAATTGTAATCATTCAGGTTGGGGAAAAGTTTATTGAACAAGTCGATGGAAATTTCAATCACATCGTTTTTGGAAGTCAAATTAGGATCATTGATGAACGTAACATTGGCAATGGTTGTTACTGATTTGGGTTCCGCAACTTGCGTATCAGCAACAGATGGCATCATGTATATTTTTTTTCAACAGAACGATTCAGAGAAATGAATCGTGTTATATGGGTATGTCCAACTTTTTTGATGGTCACCCAGCTAGCGGTATGCTGGGGAATTTCCTCGGTAGTTTCTGTGGGGTCGACAATTATTGAATCACGTGTGATTACAGCGATGCATTCCCCGTGGATTAACCACTAGGCAAACCACGTCCGGGGGCGGTGAAGTGGCCTGATCAAGATTGTCATATATTGAGATTGTTTCGATAATAGTAGTGAAACGATGCTTATCTTGTAAAACTTGTCTGCAACTGGGTGGTCGGCAATGCTATTTATGATTAATTGTTGCAAAATGGAGCGCTGGAGCGTCCTTGTAACAGAAAAGCGATTTACAGATAGCACAGCTAAAGTAGTTGCTTTACCGGTGTGGAAAGCCTTGCGAGAATCTTGACAATAAGTATTCTTTTATGAGCTTGATGAATCCACTTCCCAATACAGGGAGCATACATGGTTATCTTACGACTGCACCTAGTAATTGACGCGGGCTGGATTTGCAACAGCTGCCCATTTTCCGAGAGCTCAGACATTAAGGTTACCCGGCTTTGCTCTGTTACAAAAGATGAGAGCGTCTAAAATTTAAAGCCATCTTCAATCAACTGATTGAGAATAACGAATGGCGTACTAGAAGGTAAGTGAATATTACATTGAGCCATTTCAACTATAGTGATGATAATTTTTTTCTTTTTACCAATTTAAGAGCTTTCTTGGGAGTTTTCACCGTTTTGGTGGAGCATAGCTTCTATTGCAATGATCTGGTATTTTGTCATAGTTACACTGAATATAGTTGAAGATTGAACTCCAGTGGCCAAATAAATGAAATACTAACATCGCAAGAAAAGGAAATAAATAGATAACCTTTCAATAAAAGTATTACTCGAGAACTCAATTTGTAATTGTATCAAATGTATATTCTACTTATATAAGCAATCGTCTAGACCCTGCTATAGTCTTGCACCTGATTGTGAGACTGGTTTTTATTAAGCGTGTTTCATGTATTGCAGAAGTTGAAGGACGTAACTTTAACATATTAATGTGAAATTCATATTATACAAACTATTTATGAGAATAATAAGTTTTAAATCATTCACAAATTTAAGCTTCGTCTTCGTCAACGACAACAGTGTGCAAACCCTTGGTGGTTGGGACGGTGACTGGTTCAACAAAAGCGAACAACTTTTCCTTGGCGTTTTCTTCGTCGTTTCTCTTTCTAGAGATTCTCAATCTCAATCTGTATTGAACACCTTGGACACCTCTAGACCATAATTCAACATTCAATTTTGGGTCTAATCTGACATCGGTGGTACCCATGTGCAAAGTGGCGAACTTCTTGATTTCCTTGACAGCCTTTGGAGCTCTCTTCTTGAAGTGAACACCGTGCAACTAAATTGTTAGTAATTACTCTTAAAATTTTCCAGATAATAATTGATGACTTTGGACATGATTCCTTTCGATATTTCGTAATGGTCCAACTAAACATATTGGTCTTTATGGAAAGCCAACCATTAGTCGATCTCGATGGTCCCGTAGTCTTGAAAGTCACTCATCAGAGGGCTGCAGAATAGGTATGGAAAGTGTCCAAGTAGCGACACTCAATAAAACTGAGCATTCTAAAGCCCAACTCATTTCCTCATGAACCGATGCTCCATTTCATATCGGGTATTCTGCATCTCAAGTCACAATTATTCTCTCTCCGGAATGTGCAGTTCATTTTAACATACTCTTTTGTGCAAGTTGATGGTATATTCACGAGTAACAACGTCTTGTAAAGCCATTATGATTGATGTTAATTAACAAGGTGTGATAAAATGATCAAGCCTTCAAGATTTCTCAGATTTTTTTTTCACGATTTTCCCGTTCGATACTAGTGAAAAATTTTCTCCCTGTGCACTCCCTCCCCACTACATTGAGGGCTCTGAATGGCTCATAGTTAAGAGTCGCACTCTACCCGAACTGGACAATCGAGGCACTTTGATTACATAATGCACGTCCTTTTTTCTTGTTGTGTACAGGAGGGTCCCTTTATTTAGTATCACGCGATTATATATACATCAGGGCTGAAGCCCTAGACTCGCCACTTAGTTAATTCCCCACATTTAACGGCTCTACGTAATTTCTGGGGATACATTTTTTGCACCCACTACTCTAGTCCATACACCTTATTGATGTACTTGCACCACTCGCTTTGAATATTCTTGAACTCCAGGGTAACATTGTCTGGAGCACTAAAGGTCAATCCGGCGGAACTTTGATGTAGCTTGAACCCATAATTATTCGAGAGATCCCATAACCCAAGAGTGGAGCATAGTATCCTGGCAGTAATTTTGTTACCGGTAACTAAATTGACCAAGTCAGCCAAACCGTTTAGCTCTATTACTTCAGATGGGTCCAGCTCTTCATTAAAATTGGCCGAAACAGTTTGCATCAGGTAGAGTAAGGAGTTTTTAGAAGATTCCAATATGTCATCATAGATGTGCTGATACTTTTGCAAGATCAATGACTGTGTGGTTTCATGGTCTTGGCTATGATGAGCTATTGTTTCCACGATGATCTCTATAAGAGAGAGGTTGGAAGCATATGTTGAGTAATGTTCGAGATCGCTTGATAAACGGCTGGTGTTCAAGTCGATTTGTATTCCATGTAAAAAATTCAACGAAGTCAAATAATTCTTGGTCACAATCAATACAGCCACTATATCGTAGGTTAGGTTAATTAAATCGACTTTCAACCCGGACTCATCAACATTCGCTTTGAGTTTAAGTTGGTATGTTAGTTTGTACAATTCACTTATTAAATTCATGTTGGGGATTGATTTCAATCTCAATATGAGTACCAACAAGCTATGACCTATATCAGATCCATTATTCTTGGGCAATGGATAGATGGGTTGTAAGGGAGGTAGATGTCTACCAGTCGAGCCATCATTGGGTGGCGTGGTTGTGGCAACATTTGGGTTTTCATGAAGGTACAAGGCATTATTCAAGTTGATCGCTTCTTTCTTTGCGACTGAAAGTTGATTATTGAACATAAGTAGGGTTAAGCGCAATTCCCACACCTTGAGTACCTTTGAGTAATCCAATCCTAGTCCCACTATTATAGAATGAGTCTTATCAATGAGCTCCAGGTAGTTGATTGATTCCTCACTAGCATGGTCAATTAATTCCTGGTACGTGACGGGCTCAAGATCAGTTGACTTTCTCAAAAACGAACTTTCCTGACATATATACAGAAAGTCCGACATCTCGGGTGGATAACGAAGTAACTCGAACTATTCTTGAGCTTTTATCCCGATTCCGAGCAACGCCCTGACCATAAGTTGTTTAGCTCGAATCAGTCTCGAGTCACGTGCGATAGCTGCTAGATAAACTATGGGGAGTAGTGCCAAATAGTAGAAGGTACCTGGCCATGACTTCACATTCTAATCTACTTCAAGAGTCTAAGGAAACTCAGGAGAAACAGTTTCGAATCTCTTCTGCGTACCAGAGGCAAATAACCGAATCCATACAGGCAATTATCCGCAACAATTCCTATAACGATGAGCCAACATCATTAATAGATAAGATCACAACTATACATCAATTGGATAAAGAGATAGATAAACAGTTGAATGATCGAATAGCCGTCAGCTTCAAAGAGATGATGGATACAAAGAAACAAGCACAAAAATTGATCGACAGATGCTATACTGAACTAAACGTCAGATCACCTCCAGCGAGTACCAAACCTTCGATAATAGACGATTTTCAAAGGCGATCCGAACTCATAGATCAGGAGTTAAGAATACTAGAGAATACTTTAAAATTGGTCCAGAACCGATAAGAATATCAAAAGAATTAGCATTAGAATAAAATAATTAAAGAATATTGTAAAAAGTAGAAATAAGTAGGAGACTCGTTTATATCGTAATTTGTGAAAATTTTAATCAGCTACGGCAATCCTTTCGCGGCTCTTTCCCATTTCTCTTCGGCGATCCATCCCGCGTTTATTATGTGGACCAAGTCTTGAAGGTTGATTTTTTTGTCGTTCTTAAGTGGCCTTCCCTTATCGATCAACACGCTATAAATTTTGTAGTATGATTCTTTCGGTATATGATCGATGGTCAGGTTGCGTAGTCTTTCAGCTACTCTTTCAGGGTCTGATCCGACCAACCATTTCCTTCTTCTATAATCCCAAAGGGTTTTACCAATTTGAGCGTTGTTTGGGTTGGAGCTTGAAGAGTTTGCCTCGGGGTTTTCCAACTCTTGTCTTATCTGACACAAGTCAAGATCGTGGTATGAAATTTCATTGTCAAAATCAGCTTGTTGATCTTGGTCCTCTTCACTATTCATTGTTTCCTCACTGTTATTAGCTGTAGTTTGTCGTATTATATCTTGTAATGTATATGTTAATTTTGATTGGGCTTGAGAATCTGAAACCGCGGTGGTGGACGATTTCAGATCTTCGCCCTGTTGTATTGACCGTTGATAAGATTCGACCATCTTGTCAAGATTTTTATGTTTTTTGTACTCAGCCAAAAAAGCTTCTTCTGCTGAAGTTGATATACGGTTATTGTTTTTCAATAATCTATCCATAGCAGCTTCGTCTTCGTCTTGTTCCACAAACAACTCCTCTACGAGCTCATCTGCTACAAAGACTTCTTTAGAAATGGCTCTGACTTTGAATAAAAACAAACTCCACTCGGCAGTCAATCTTTTGAAGAAACCCAATTTTTTTGGTGAGATTTGAGATGCTTGAAAATTCGGCGTAGAAACTTTGCTAATTAAAGATACTTTGTTGCTGAGATGATGTATTGAGGGTACTGATTTCGAATTTCGGAGCGTTTTTCTGGGTGTATCAGGAACTTTTGTCTCTGAACGTTCAAGCATCGAGGAGAAGTAGTGAAATGAATCTGAGTGTTCAAATGCAAATTTTGATGCTAAATATGTAGGCCCAAATTCTAGGGGGTCCTAGATGCTGAATGCGATCAACTGCTTATTGTGTATTTGGGTTGAAACCTAATGGTACAAACAAGCGAAACAATCCGTGAATTGGGTAAGGGACGGGCCGGCGGGGGAGAATATGAGGTGATTTATTTCTGCAGTCCGGGCGGATGAGTTAACAACAGATATTAATTCTTTTGCACAATTTATTATGAACCAAATATCTAATAATCAAAGGCTTGTTAGTGTGGTTTATACAATCGGCCCTGACGGAATCGATCACTGCGATAACATTCTAGCTTTTTTTCTTTTTTTTCTGCAGACTTTTGTGAGCCCAATCAGGCACAGAGTCACACTTCTGATTACAATGCGAGAGATTGATGGAATCGCTTGAGTGCTGCCTCAGGGCTTCTGAAATAACGTCTATGCTAAATTAAAACTCCATATGTAAAACGAGCACATCCATTATTATTTATTTGACCGATACTAATGTCATTTAAAGAGTAGCCCGCCACTAGACGGGACCCAAATCACGTTTATAAAATCGCCGTAAAAGTCTAGAAGTCTATAAGGTGGGGAAATTTTGAGGCTCGCAAGCATTCACGACACCTGAACTTGCATATACGAGGCTACTGCGTATCATAATAGTACAGTCATTTTGAGTTCGATATATATACTAAACAGCGCTTCGAGACAAGAATCTCACTCGATTTTCTGTTAAGGCTCACCTTCTTTTTGAGGAACCTCCCTTGAAGTTTCCGTGGTGCCAGTTTCCTTTAAATTGTCTTTCGAATGTTTTTCTTTCAACTTTTTATAGTACTGATAGTTGAACGACCAACCACGTTTTGACTTTTCCTCTTCGAGAACAGCTTTGGTATCTTGCAACAATTCATGACGATATCTTTTGAAGATTGAAGGATCACCAAGATAGGCACCTTGAGTCTCCCACTTTACATTGAACACTGCCATTGAAAGGCCCGTATGTTTATTTACTCCGACCCATGACCTAGCATTTATTCCATTGGCGTAATATCCATGATATTGCGGCAAGTTGGGAAGGAGCAACAACTGAACAGAAAGATCACCATCTTCCTCGGGGACTTTGATGATATCTTGCGGTTTCCATGAAGGATTCCAAGTAGTCAAATCAATGCTATCATTAAATAATCCCATATGAGCCAAAACACTCAAAACATCGGAGTCGTCGGTGTATACTCCACTGGCGCCTCCCCATAACGTTCTTTTTCGTTTAGCCTCACCCTCGAAATTTCGTTTGAACCCATTGATAAATCTACTGGGAATCTTGATCTCCAATATATAGTTAATGTAGTCATTAGTCAAAGGAGGAATGGGTGAAATGTACCTGACATTTGCTCTCGCATATTCATCTTCAAGTCGTTCCTCAAATGATTTTCTTATATCTTCGAATCTCGCGCGATGGTCTGGCTTGAGTCCGTAAAGTTGCGATGTTTGAATGGTCGACCACGTGGTGGTTGGGTTGTAAACTATAGCACCAAGATACTTTCTCGATGGACAAAATTCCTCAAGTAATTCATTAATGGGTTGAGTATTCAAGGACACAGGAGGGAAAGGAATCTCTGGCTTAGTAGCTTTTGAAGAGCTCTTTTCCACCAGTAAATCATTCTGAGAAGGTATTCTTGGGGATGCACCTATAGACGTCTCAATGCTAGTCTCCTTGATAGGATCTTTGTCATTTGATTCTTTCTCTTGACTCAATCTCCCTTTCGAATTCTCCTCTGGGGCTACCTGTTTTGACTCAGCACCCTCCCCATTGTGGCTCTGCGATGGTGAGTGTACGGTTGAGGAAGTCGCTGATCGATTATTTACATGATGATGGTGATGGTGATGATGGTGATGTGGGTTGGCTGGCGGCTGGCGATGGTGGTGATGGTGATGATGATGGTGGTGGCGCAATTGTGGGAGTTGGGAAGGAGCTTGGTTTTGGGACTGGTTCGCATAATTTGGGGCTTGTTCCTCGGCGGGCAAGCCTGAATTAGAGCCTTCTACGGGCTTGATTGAACTTTCGGTCTCTATTTCATCAATACTAGAGGCACGGGAGCCAATTTGAGGTCTATATTGATGCAAGTACGGTGAGGATTGTTGCTGGTTTTGTTGTTCCTGATTGACATTGGAAGCAGGAGCCTCAGTTTTGGGCCTCTTTTCAACATGGTTATCAGGGTGCTGTGGTGGTGTGTGCGCCGGTTTTGAGGCAGAATTGGGATTATTCAAAAACCTCTGTATACCGATATTTCCTGACTGTGGAAGTCGATTCGAGCCTTGTTGAACATTGTGACTCGAAAGAAATGAAATCGGGGGCAATCTTATTTCATTGCTACTTCCTCCATTAGCCGAAGGCGGTGATGTATTTTCGGTGGGAGAAGACATTCTTTTCGGGTTCCTTAACTTTTGTCGTGAACAAAAAGCGGAGAAGACTAGTGTGAGTTCCTATCAACTTTTCAAGAAATTCGACAAATCTAACAATCTCTATATTTGGAAGGGTTTGTACACATCCAATAACGTATCAATTCTACTAGAATGATAATTTTACCTCGGTCTGTTTTGCTAAGAAGCTTCCTTATCTGCTCTTTTGTTCAAATTTTGGCGATGGTTTCATGTGGTTGGCATACTGCATACAGTTGGGTTCGTCGTTGGCCCACTTTTAATTATAATGCGACTATACAAACTATTTTAGATGAATGCGACGTTGCTTTTATGGTTGGCTCCCTTTGTTGGCGCAACCGTAATGAACTACTTGGCCGTTGCTGTCGACACTAAATACACTGTAGCCTAATTTTCGCTCACATATCAGACAGGTTTGTTTTCCTGATTCTATAGTAAACCCTTGTCGTTGAATATCCCATATAGAATCTAGTAATTTGACAGTGCCGACCTTGTATAGTTGTGTTGCTAGTCTTCCATCTTGTAAAGTTTCCTGGGAATCTCTCAAATTCTTGGTCAAGTACTTAGAAACCCTCGCTAACGGGAAATGATTAGGCAAACTAGTTAAAACCTTGAAGACAGACATTTTGGAACCTTGCAGGATCAATAGTTTCTCGACCGATTCTATATTCTCGTCATTCACAAGATCTTCCAATAATTTTTGCAACAAATCCTCACCTTTTTTCTGACTCTGAGGCTGGTTATATATATTGGAACAATACAAAATAGCAGAGTCCAAATCTTCCAATTGATTGAATAACACATCGATTGCTTTTTCGTGTTCCCCTAACCTCTTATAAATGAATATTTTGAATCTAGAAAACTTATCATCCGAACTAGGAATATGTTTGAGAACTGTCCACGGTTCGTACAAATCATTATGTATTTCGAGGAAGCTGTACAATTTCCCGTAATATTCTGATTTGACAAAGTCATCGAAGGTAAGATTCGAGGATTGTTTCAACTTTTTCAAGTACAATAAGCAAAGTTTGGTGTGGAGCTTGCCAATGGAATTCAGCTTCGTGAGTTTCTCGACCAAGTCACTGTCTAAAAGCAACCATTCCAAATAGTATATAGCCAAGGTATCTAGTTTTAGAACATCTGTGAAAAAGTTCAATACCCTGAAGTTATCATAATTTTCACATTCATAGGTATCGTTCATAAAAATTAGTTTGGCATTTTGAATTTGAAGCTCTAATGACTTTTGCTCTATAATTTCCCAGTATGAGAATTGAAATATTAAATCCAAATCATCATTTTTGAGCTTCTGCAAGTATTGAATCGTAAGCTCGGGCCCTTTGATGAACCTATCGAAGTCTCCGTCCGCATCACTACCGCCGCCACTTTGGCCGGTAGAGTTTTCTACTTCCCCATGTGATAGCTTATATAACATCTCTAACGCATCATGATGTAATTCTCTTCCATAGTAAAAATCAAGTAGTTCTTTGATGAAATTGGGTTGATCGAATCTGTGAGAGCCCTGGATATTGCTGAGCAAACTCTTGTTAACTATCTTTGCATTACAATGATTATTAGGGAGCCTCAACAATGGTCCCAATAACATTGGCTTGGTATGAAAGTAACAGAGAAAGAGTGCAGTGTCGATTACACTAGCGATATGATCTAATTGCGATCTCAAGTTCTCTTTTGTCACGAATGGATATATGTTAAATGGAGTGATGGTGGTTTCCTTCCAATCCAATGTTCCTTCTTTTTGAATATCCATGAAATTCAAATGAACACGTCTTTGGTCGGTCAAATATATGATCAAATTGTTCACCGCCTTCACAAATTTTCTTATATTCTCTGACTTTGGAAACGCTTCTGAACTTCTGTGGTTCGATGATGGATGGCTCTGGTTTTCAGGTGATTGATCCCTCGCTGATTTGACATGGCCACCCTCATTATCTGTTGCAGAGTCTCCAGTGGTGTTGGATGTGTTAAAGTTCTGGATATCGTTCATCGAGATCCTTTTAATGACACTACGTGAGAATGATCTCACACTATCTGAATCGTCATTTAATTTTGGAAAGTCTCCATTTTCAATCATTAACAATTCTGGATTTAAAAAGTCAGGAAATAACCCTAGAACATCTCGATAGAATACCAACCAGTCGGAACAAATCTCGACTAAGGACTCATGATACTTTGAGTAGGACTGAAATAGGATAATGGCTTTTTTCTTGTACAATTGTCTCAACACAAGTTGTTTCTTTTTCTCGTTGCTATCATTATCATTTTGAAAAAGTATGTTGTCGCTGTCGATTTTTGTGACCAATGATATACTTTTAGCTAATCCAATGATTTTCAAGTCATTGTTCGGATCTTTGACACTACCAGAACTTGATCCTTTGCCAGAAATGCTCAAAAACTGATCTATTTGCCTTTGATAGCCTAAAACTTTGAAACTTAGTATGTCGTTGCCTGAGCCGACGAAAACATGGTCTTCATGTAGGCAGGCCAAAGTTTGGGAGCTGTTGAACGGATGGTTATGCACTTGGATCAAATCACCCTTTTCCCAATCCAAAATCTCTATCTTTTTAGAATAGACCATAAGTAAATAAAGTGGAGCTATGGTTGCTACAAATATTGGCCTTACCGACAATTTGATTGCTGATACAAAGAACTTAGGCTGGTCAGTATCCAATAGTACAACCAGAGTATCCTTGATTAGGATCATTTTGTTATTTGCGACTTGTATTGCGGTTGGGCCCGATGATGATAGTCCAAAATAGCCAAAGGAGGTCGAATTATGGAAGCTGTGTAGACTGGACTCATCAACAGAGAGATCGTGCGCTAAGTTGTTCGTTAGGTTCACGACAATAAAACTGTTGACTAATCCAACTAATATCTGTGGTGCGGCCGATGTATTATTATTAGGGTACGGATTTATCGATTTAACCTTGTCTTTAAGTGCTATTTCTGTATCTTTTTGGAGCTGAAATATATTTCTGGTTTTGTTCACCACCTCGTATATGCATAGCTTTTTTTTGGTTCCAGCGATGAATAATCTT
This sequence comes from Suhomyces sp. yHMH580, assembly GCA_030580235.1. NCBI lineage: Eukaryota > Fungi > Ascomycota > Pichiomycetes > Serinales > Debaryomycetaceae > Suhomyces > Suhomyces sp. yHMH580. The sequence goes on along the minus strand of JAKTSN010000001.1, from coordinate 495,098 downwards.
TTAGTCAGATTTACTTGTATGTATAGGGATGAGTCGCTTGACTTTATATCACTCAACTCTTGGATTAGATTAAGATGCTTACCCACGACTTCGTAAATCCTTATGGAGTCGACACAGGTTATAGCAAGTATAATTTTATTTGACTCATTGGATATGTCTAATGTAGATATTCTGAGTATGGGTAATGTGTTCTTTGTTATATTGGTAAACCTCACCTCCAAAGTAAACTTATCACTACCATCATTAACTAGTTCCCCCAATTGATCCTTAGTAGGTTCCTTGGAGTCGTTATTTTGAGCCAATTGAGTGTCCGATGCTCTTTTCACTGTCTGGGACGCCTTTATTTTTGTAGAATAGACGAGTAAATCGCCACTATTGAGCCCTACGTATAATCGACTTTTATCATGATGAGCTGAAGAGATCTTGGAAGACGCTGGCAACCTCACGCCATGCGCCGGTTCTATTATATCTATATTCATTGCGTAGCCTAAGTTATTTACTGAGCTACAATTAAATGGTGGAGATAGAAAGACTGTATAGTACACGACTCGGTATCGGATGGTATTCCAAGAGGGGAGTAGGCGGGAAAAGAAGTGACGGGTGGAAGTAAGAGTATTACAAGTTGGTTACGTCATTGTTATATTGGAGATTTAAATAGTATTGACGAAGTTGATCACACCAGCACAGTACTTGACTAGGTCGTCCATTTCTTCTTTGGCCTCTTTATTCAATTCGTTCCAAACATGTAAGCTGGCCTGCAATGATTGTTCACCCGGATTTTTGTAGATAACATCCGCGTGGTTCTTTAAAAACATGGCGAAGAATGCTTGGTACAAGTCGTAGTTGGTCTTTGAAGTCATACCTTGGTTCATGGCTTCGACAAACGAGGTCATTTCGTTCAAAGGTGGGAACTCATTGATTGATCTGATTTCCAAATCCACAGATGCAGGTGAAGCATCCACCAAATAGCTCAAAAATGAGGCGTAGTCGCCGGCCTCAGAACCTTCTCTTAATAAACGAGTGAAATCAGATTCGAAAGTGTAGTTTTCACCGTTTCTAAGCTTGTGTAATTTGGAATCCTCTGAACTGAGATCTTTGTGCCCATTTGCTTCGGATTGTGGATTCACACCTTCGGCAACTGAAGCTCTATCTCCAACAGCCTCACCTGATAAAGACAAGAAGAACGGTGCTCTCTCTGACTTCTTTGGGGCTTCCTTGGGCTTACTACGTTGTTTAATGACATCCAAATGCAACAAGGTGTTGTACTTGGATCTAGCACCCAAAGACAAAGTTACCAACGAGTCGTCAATTTGGTCCACCGACTTGTAGTCTTGCATCAATTCTTCCAAATCGTGCTCGGCTTCATCGAAAGCACCATCCAACATTGTCGAGCCACCGTCTCCGGATACGTTCGGTAACAAAATGGTTGAGAAATCATCCTCGTCGACGTGTCTGGTTGAAATAGGTCTGAATTGAGATCTGTTGGTCCACAATGAAACGCCATTACCAGATACATGGGTGGTAGCTAACAAGTCTCCCAACGGAGAGAACTTGACTGAAGTTGCAACATTGGGCAACCTTACTCCGTCGATACATCCACCTGTTGGCAAGTCCCAGGTTCTCAAGGTTGAGTCCAACCCACAAGATACGATCCATCTACCATCGGGTGAAAAGTCCATGCCGGAAATTCGGTTGGTGTGTCCAAACAACACTCTGACCACCTTCTGGGTGATCACATCTATAACAACAATACTCAAATCATCCAATGCACATGCAGCCAAATCGGAAGACTTGTGATAGATCATCGAAGTGATTGGAGCATCCAACTGAAGCTTACCAAGATACCTGGACTCGTTGAAATTGTAAAAACCCACAATTCCATCCAAACCAGCACTCACCATTCTTCTGTTCATTCCGTCAATGGCTATTCCAGTAACTGGTTTCTTGTGCAACATATACCTTTTACGAGGTAATCCCGACTGTAAGTTGAAAACACCAATTCCACCGAGAGATGAGCCCACAAACCCAAAGTTACCACACTGAGAAATACATACTGACTTGACGATCCCCCCATCGACGGTTTTCAACTGATGACGGCCAACTCTTTTGGTTCTGGAGTCCCAAGTTCTGGCAAAAGTTTCGTCTTTGTGAGCAGTCATAACATTTTCCCATTCACCTTCTCTATTTTGTGATGAGGTGATGCCAATGATTTCGGGGAACTTCTCTCTCATGGAAGCAACTGGGCCTGCCTTTCTTTTATTGTCTTTTGATTTCTGCGCTCTTTGAGACATCTCCTGGGCCTGGGCGTCTTTTCTCAACGAAAACGACCAGAATGATCTGTCTCTGGAAGCACTATACAAGAAATGGGTCTTGTCTTCATTGGGGAATTCTATGGCAATTGGTGGGGCAGAGTGTCCACCTCTTGATCTCAAGTGACGAGGAGGCGAGACGACCGAGGAGTTTGAGGTAGATAATGTAGGGTCAAACACGTACTCCTTCAAATGATTGTCACCACCATTGGTTACAATGATTGGCTGGCCGTTCAAAAACTTTACATTGGAAATACCTCCATGACTTTCTTTGTGGGCGTTTCTCAAAATGTGAACTCTGGCTCTTTTAGCCAAATCGTAAAAGAACAAGTCACCGGTATTTAAGCCTGCTACCAAATGAGGGGATCCGTCGGTTCTGAATGATAATGACACCACTTTGGCCGAGACATCTTGGCTTGAAACCACAATCTTTTCACCCAAAATCTTGCCCTTTTTCAAATTGTACAAATAGACGTTTCCGACAGATGTACCGACTGCAACGACGTCCAAGACCGGGGCAGCTTCGATACAGGTGATTCCATCCATGAGTTGGTTATCTGGCGATCTGTACAACAATTTTCCAGTACGAATGTTGAAGATAAAGATCGAGCTGGTAGTGGCAACTGCAATCTTGTTAAGGTAAGTAGGAGGGTGAATCAATCCAACTATGCTCCCGTCCACAGCACTATTAATAGACTGGATTTTGGTATAAAATTCGTTTGGATATTTCGAATCCTTTGATTTTTTGAAGACGAAAATATCTCCATCACCTACAGTTGCAACGACAAAGTCTCCAAAGATTAAGATATGGTTGATGGTTTCGGTGGTTTCACACTTCAACTCATGTTCCAATCTACCTCTCTTATAAATACCAATCTTGTTACCGTATCCCGCATAGACGTAGTGGTAACTGGCCGCGAGACAGGTAATTTTTGAAGGAGTTTGAGTTTGGGATACAAATAACAAGTGCAAGGTTGCAACGTCGTAGATTTGAAAACTTCTTCCCACCGAAGTCACCACATAGTAGGTGCTTCCCAATGTGCCAACTGCAAAAGGGACTTCATTGGTGACATTCCCAACGACTCTGAATGGGCTAAATATTTTTGAAGGTTTGACTATGGTTTTGGGAGAGCCGTTGGACGACTCGACCTTTCTTCTTTTCTCTACCGCTTCAACCATTGTCAATCTGCCAGTGTAGTTCTAACTCTCTCAAATGTAAATCGATATGCAAAAAAATCGATGAGGTAGCGATCACGTGATTTTTCACTTTCCGATGAGGTTTCCCTTTAGAAGAAAAGATAGCTAGCTACTGAGTAGATAGTGCAGAGAATAAAATGGCTTCTGTTCAAGATAAGAGACCTGGAGATGAGCTCAGCTCGAGCTCTGAATCCAAAAAAGTCCACATCGAAAGAGTTGATCATTTTGCCAAAGGCATTGCTCCCATCAAGCCAGAATTCATCGTGGAGAACTCACCAGCAAGTGCCCCCGCCTACGACGATGATGAAGCCGAGGGTGGAGACAGAGACCAAGAAGAAGGTGGTGGAAATCAAGGAAAGGGGAAGAAAAAGAGAAGAGGCCAAAACAAAAAGAGAGACTTGAAACAACAAGGGGGTGAAATCAGATTGTGCTCGTCGTTATTGGATCCCGAAAACCCCAAGGAATGTTCGTTTGGACCAGACAACTGTCGTAACTTGCATAACGTCGAAGAGTTCTTGAATTCCAAACCAGAAGATATCGAAGGTGTTTGTCCAGTGTTCAAGGCTCTCGGATACTGTCCAACTGGTCTCAAGTGTAGATGGTTGCATTCGCACTATGACAAGGAAACCAACCGTCTTATCAAAGATCTCGAACAAATAGCAAAGGCCGAGGCAGAATTGAACTTTGAAGTGAACAAAATCAAGCCAGAGAAAAAGACCTTGATGCAGAAGAAAAAGTACGACTTCTCCAATTCTGAAAAAGTTATAGCTTATATTGACACCATGGTTCAAAGTGAAGAGAATGTAGCCAAAGCAAAGGCTGCCAAAGAAAAGGCCGAAGCAGATGCAAAAAGCACTGACAGCCCGCAAGATACTACCAAGAACAATTTTGCTACCTACGTCGAGGCTCCTTACAAAATTGCCGAAAAGAAAAAACTTGATCTCAGAAGAGCCAAGATCGTGTCTCCATTGACCACTGTCGGAAACTTGCCATATCGTCGTTTGATGAAGACCTTGGGCGCTGATGTGACTTATTCCGAAATGGCATTGACGATTCCTTTGCTTCAGGCAACCAACTCCGAATGGGCCTTGCCAAAAGCTCACAGAAGTGAATACCCAGGTTTCGGGGTTCAGATCGCCACTTCCAAGCACTGGGCTGCAGCCAAGTCGGCCGAAGTCATATACAACGAAACCTCGCACGTTTCTGAGCTCAACTTAAACTGTGGATGTCCAATTGACTTGTTGTATCGTCAAGGTCAAGGGTCTGCTTTGATGGAACAGCCAGCTAGACTCATCAGAATCTTGAAAGCCATGAACGCATCTTCTGGTGATATCCCTGTCACCGTCAAGATCAGAACGGGTACAAAGGATAACAAGAATACTGCCAAACAATTGGTTGAGAGAGTTTTGGAAGAAAACGACGTCGCTGCTATCACATTACATGGTCGTTCGAGACAACAAAGGTACACTAAAGAAGCTGACTGGTCTTACATTGGAGAAGTTGGTCAAACTGTCAAGGAATGGAACCACAAGAAGTTAGAAAACAAGGAGACTTCCGACACTCAGCCAACATGGTTTGTTGGTAATGGTGACGTCTACACCCACGAGGACTGGTACAATGCCGTGAACACATCCGGAATTGACTCTGTCATGGTAGCCAGAGGAGCCTTGATCAAACCATGGATTTTCGAAGAAGTGGAAGCCCAACAGTACTTGGACAAATCCTCTACCGAAAGATTGGACATGTTGAAGAAATACGCTGATTTCGCCATTGAGCACTGGGGCTCCGATGAGTATGGTGTGAGCTTGGCCAGAAGATTCATGTGTGAATTCATTGGATTCACTCATAGATATATTCCAGTGGGTATTTTGGAAAGATTGCCTCCCAAGATTAATCAGAGACCTCCAAAGTGGAAGGGCAGAAATGAATTGGAAACCTTACTCGGCTCAACTGACTACAGAGACTGGATCAAGATCACCGAAATGTTCTACGGTAAAGCTGGTCCAGGCTTCCAGTTCACTCCAAAGCACAAGAGTAATGCATACGAACAATAGACTACATGAATGATTGACTCAAGACGTTTTCTATTCATAAAATCGTGTAAAATGATATATAAAAATAGATGGTAAGTTCAATTGGCGCGATCAATCCTTCTTGATTTGGCTGCCGGTAGAGACAGAATCGTAGTCCTTGCTCAAGCTCTCAGCTTGACTTTTCAAGATCTCCAAATCGTCGTCTTTGGATGCTAAACTGTTCTTCAATTCTGCAATTTTTTCCGAGTCTTGGGATTCGCCTGTTTTGTTAACCTTAAGCGCGTCCAACTTGTCCTTGGTAACGATCAATTCAGTAACAATTGAGTATGTTCTGGTGATAATGAGCGTCAAGAACAATGTAAAGCCACAAAGATACATGTTTCTTTGAGCATAGAAACGTCTGGCCTGAACTTCAGCCCTGTCATTCAAGATACTGCCCACGCCTGGTGCCTGGTTACCAGGGGAGACAGATCTCAATTCGCTGGAAACAGCGTAGACTCTGTTGACAGAGTCGATGAACAAGACCAAGATGAATCCTAAGATACACTTGATAGCAATCTGGAATTGCTCATTGCGGAAGGGGGCCGATGTGGTTGATAATACTCTTCTTCTAATTGGTCTGGGATATGGCAAAGACAAGATGGTGAAAAATGCCATCTCAATGACTAACAAGCCAAATACTAAATTGTAATACAATGCCATGCTCAATTGTTTTGTGTTGTGATCGTTTGCTTTGAAAAAGTAATACACAACAGTTCTGGACCTTATATACGTTTCATCGCCGCTATTTAGCTGTGCCTTTTGCACGTGATGCGTCAGTTTGATTGCTAAAAATTTCTCAGACGATAGTCCTATTTGCTACGCGGGTTCATAACGGAGAATATAACGTTTGATTAGTAGCCTAAAGAGACTTTGAATGTGAAAGTAACCAAGAATGGCAATGTGACGAAGAGTACGGCGTATTGAAAAATTAAGCTGACCGCCAAGCAATCCATTTGTATGTGATCCTCAGAATTTGGATCGGTATAAAATGCTGTGAAGTAAACTAGCGACGTTGCACTGGGCAAGCCAAATTCCAATACACTAACAAATCTCACAATGTCGTCATCGCCGTACCAGCCTGCCTTGTAAAAACCAGTTGTAATACCAACTCCAATGATAGGTAAGATTACTAGTCTCGATATTGTGATCATGAGGGCAGTTTTCCAGAAACCCTTGGGCATGGTTTTGACCTTTAATCTTGAGATTGTGGCTCCAAGCAACGTCAAACCCAATGGAACTGATGCTGCACCGACGTAGGTGGTTAAATCCATAATGAATGAAAGCGGTGGTTGTTTGTCAGGTGCATTGGGTATATCATAACCCGTGTGAATAAATAAAGCTTTCAAAGGTGGGGACATGGCAATTGCAAACGATATGATCAATGATAAGGAACTTGGGGCTATAAAGTTCTTACCAGTTTGTTTCAAGCTTGTCTTGAGACGAAGTGGTAATGACTTCGAGCTAGATACTGGACCCTGCTCTTTAGGAGTTTCGTCCACAGGCAAAACTGATGCTGCACCGCCGTCTATTACTCCCGAAGGTGTTTTTTGAAGGTCTTGGTATCTTATATTGTCAAACTCTGAATATTCATTGATAACATCACTCATATCTTGCGTCTTCAGTTTACGAAGATCAACTGTACGAATTCGAGTAAGGGAGGGAGCAGTTGTATACACGGAATTGATTGAACCTCTTCTATTGCGAACACCAGTTTCTTCCGATTGGGTTGTATTGGAAACTGAGTTGTTTAACTCTCTTGCTTTGTAGAACTCGTTGTGTTGGTTCTCTTGGGAGTTGCTTATTCTGCTTACACTAGCAGTAGGCTCTTCATAAGAACTGGCTATAGATGTGTCATCTGTGGGCTCATCATTCGAAGTTGGGGGTACTTTATCTTTGACCTCATTATCTGAGCCAGCCAGTTCTTGATCTGTGGGATCTTTGAGTTCGTCTCTAAAGTCCCACTCGATCAATCTATATAATCCTAAGCAAAATTGAAAACCAACTTGAACTGCAAGAAAAATACAGACGTATGCCACACCTTTTTCACCTTGAGCTGTAGTAAATACAACATTACCTTTCGATAAGGTTTGTAGATATGCAATTGGTAAATCAGCTATATTGGGAAATATTCCAACTGATAGTATACCTCCCAACCAACGCTTAGGAGATTTTGCTATCAAGTGGGTTAAAAGCACCAATGTAGCGCCCGTGAATAATAGTAAGACACCGGTGAAGAAAAGAATACCAAAGTTTTTGATATCACTACTCTTGATATTTGTCACCACGATCTCGAAGATCAAACATGGTAATATAGCCCTTATCACGAAATCGGATATATCTCGACATGTAGTCACTGTTAGTACGTTCTTTCGAGCAAAGTAGTAGCCTCCACCTATGATGAAATAAATTTTGAATATGGGTTTGACTGCGGCGTAAATCACCAATCCTAAAGGATGACTGGACATTATATATTAAAGTTGAGACACCTGTGTCAATTATGATTCCGGGTGTGATGTTATAGTAGATTTACAGTTGCGGCATCGATCACTAACAACCATCTGATTTATGAGATTGTGGAATTGACTTGGAAAAAGTGAGGTTGCAATAAATAGTTTTTGTGATTGAAAGCGCAATAAGAAAAAGGTTTAGATGGGGGAATTCGTGGGGGAAAACGGAATTCTTTTTGTTGAGTGGATTTTAGGCGTTACTTGAAATTAAGCGCCCCGCGTTCTAGCTACGCGAGTCAAGTTTACAACTACTGAGTAAGTATCTCCTATCCTAGCACACATCTGGAAAAAAAGAGTGAAAGAGTCATATGATTATAGTGCGAAATCACCCACAGGTTTGAAAGGTAATTCTGGACAAGAGTTTGAACAACTTGAGCTCTCCTATCCAAACACGCGAAATATCTGAAATTGTAATATAAAAGCAAGGTAACTAAACAGTTCGGCTTGGTAGGGCATACATCTCTCTTCTATTTATAATTAGTTGCGGAGTGCGTCGTCCGCGCGACGAAGCCGTGCGCGAAAAGATCTGACCCACAAGGAATGCGGCTAAGTGGAACAACAATAGAAACTGAGAACTAATTTGAAAAGCTTCGCGATGGATACGCTCTCGACATTTATGAGAACCACTCGCCTTTTCGTGTTTAGCTATTCGGCAATACCAGAGCACTATTAGAAAAAATCGGTTCGTATCAAATATATTAAGGTACCACCGCATCAAGCGGTCAAATTTCGGTAAAAGAGTATAACTATAAATAAGGAATAGTGCCGGCACTGATTCTGTAAGCCGAACAAGAGACTCTAATCGGAATTGAGTTGCACCGGACGGGTTGTTTTTCTCTATTGAACGAGCAATTATTACATAACCTTAATTGCTGGTTTTTTTGTAGTAGTAGTGTTGCATCACATGGTCAAAACCGCATGTCTCGAACTATTAGGGGATATGGTTTTGTGTTCAGGATGATTTCTGGGGAAAGTATTATGTCCGAAGCGCAAACGAGAGAGTCCCCGTCAACCTCTAAGTCTAAGACACTGCAATATATGACAATGTTTTACTCCGCCTGTCACTCACCGTAGAATTGGGATGACCGATCGTAGCTTTATGCTCTCCCACAATTGTAATTACGGCATCAATCTTGCAAACGGCTGTAGACTCGCCCATGTCATCTAATTCCAACTCATCCAACAATGCTTCTATCTCACCCTTATCAAGATCGAGCTCGTCATAGTCAAGGTCATCGTCCTTGGCTTCAGAATTATTCAGTTCGGTCATGTCTTGAGAAAAAATCGATTCGTCCGATATTGAGGACCGGCTTCTACTTTTTTCGTTATAAGAACTTGTATCCAGCCTGGGGGATGATATGGTACTTGAGAAACCTTTTGTGCTGTAGTCAAAGATTCTTGCCGGAGAACGAGCAGGTATTTCCATTTCCATTAGGTTCTGCTCCTTTGAAAGATTCAATGTTTTGGAGTATGAAGAGAATAATAAGTAATTCTCAAGATTTTCTTTACTCAAATTTGAAGGTATTCCTGGTGCATGAGTGGTATCACTCAATGCTCCACCTAAATTGTGATTCATCGCTATTGTAGTGAGAAAAAATACTTCGTCGTGTAGCAGGTTGGTGCCAGGTTGGGTTTGGGGATTGAAGTGAATATATATAAGAGCAACCGCGCAATTTCGAATTATTACCTCTGAAAAAATGCTGAACCGTTCTTCCCAATTCAATTTTTACAATAGTAGGTTGGCATGAGTATATATACTAACTGGGTTGGCCTGACCAGCAGCCATCTGCAGGGGTATCAAGTCTGGCAAGATTCAAAATCCGGATATTATTTAGTTGAAGCGCAGATAAGCTGGTAATTTCCTAATTGGGAAGCATTCTATCTCTATGCCTATTCGGTAAATTTGACGCAGCGAATTTTATGTCAACTATACAGAATTTAAGTCAAAAAATACTGAAAACGGCTATTTCGCATTGAAGGGATGAATATGACAGTTCAGATCCGCAACATAGCTATACCATCACCTAGACTCAGGCTAACTTCGTAAGTTGTGCTATTGGTAAGGTAAGATTTGATACGGACTCCTTTCGTGGCTGGAACTCTATTGTTGAAAACGGAGTTTGGAAAAGCAAATCTTATCGTCTGCAATACAAATTCGATGACAAAACTCTCTAATCTTTTTGGATCAGCTTATACTACTATTACATTAACTTTGTGGTGTTGTTGTTAAGCTAGTCAAAGATATCAGTCGTGCTTTCGCTTTTGCTTTTTCCAACACCAATACATTTAAAATACGTTCCACAATTATTTTACATTTGTTTTATAACTTAGCTATACTAACTCTTGGTTTTCTTTTTAAGTGGTCTATCGTCAGGATTACTGCCATTTTCTGCTCCATCTTCTTCATCCGAGCCAGAGGCTGATGCATCTGAGTCGAATTCCTCGGCCACGTCTGAATCTGAACCTGAATTGAAATCATCATCTGCACTTTCATCGTCATCATCGGCAGCGCTTCCCATGTCCACATCTCTATCATCATCATCGTCACCTGCTTCGTTCATTGCCTTCACCATCATAGCTTTAGCAATCTTCTCTTCATTTTTGATTCTAAGACCCTTTTCAGAACAATATTTCTCGATATTTTCTTGTTCTTCTCTATCAATACTGCCAAAAATATGTGATTGGTTTGAGCCTCTTATATTGACTTCCAAGTCAAAAGTTCTTGATGCAGAAACTCCTCCACCAGTTCTCGACATGGTGATATTACTGATTTCTGAAAATGGAATGTAAACAGTTGGTTTGGTAACGAAGATAAAGCATCTGTCCAATGGATACAAGTAACCCTCGGAAGCTTTCAAAGAACATGATATTCCTGGCTGGAGGAAACGAGATTGAAACGATCCCGGCACCACTAACCTACGTTCGGTTAAACCTCTGAAACAATGTGACATAACCAAGTGGGTTGCAGCATCGTATGATTTTTGTAACCTGTCCTTGTACTTGGACTCGTATTCTTCATTTGAAACATTCAATTCCACTTCAAGCTCTTCTTCCTTGGCAAATTGCAATGCTAAGAATGGATATCTTGTTTGACCTTGCCTCAAAGGCGGATCGATCTGTAATATAATCAAGTGATGGGCTTCATCTGGCTTGGGCAAAGAGAAGATTCTCTCGATTTGTTTGTACTGGATCTTATAATCGTATGTTTTACCACGTAATCTCAAAGATGTTGGATACATATCGATATCGTAACGGCCTCTTGGAGTCAAGAATAAAACATCACTGAAAGAAACAATAGCCTCGCCTGCAACTTGGCCGATGTCTGCCTTATCTTTCAATTGTTCATAGAAAACAGTGGCAGCGCTTATTTCCTCGGTTTCGGCTTTTTCTTCCCCATCTTCGGTCTTTACTGACTTGGTCTCTCCCTCAATTGTTCCAGGCACATAAAATCTCATCTCGACCAATTCATCGCCAGCCTGAAGATGGCTAGTTTCCAAATTGAACTCAACAGCCACCTCATTTTTACTGGTTAAGTTGGAGTTACTGATGGCGTTGTAAGGAATTTCAAAATCGGGCTTGTTGTTTACCTGGAATATCAATTCGTTTCTTGCCAAGTCGGTTTTTCCCCAATTCCATCCTCTTAAGGAGTGTTCTTTATGTTCCAAAGTCAACAGGAAGTTCCTTTGCAACTCCTGCTTCAACTTGGTAAAGTCCTCCACATCGAATCCATCCAACATCACCACTCCCTGGTTTTTAGTTTGAACTCTTAATTCGTAACCTCTAGAACCTCTTGACCATTGTGCAGCTAGTAACTCTTCAGACGGCAATAAAAATGGAGCATTGTTGGTATTGTTTGGACCTGAGGCTTTCCATCCTAACCCCGAGTCGGCAATACGCATACGACCGCTCAGTTTGGATTGATTCAAGTAGACCCTTTCGAAATCCGTATTGACCATTTTCGCTATTACAATACTGTTGTTGAGCTTCTCAATCAACTTCTTTGAATTCGATACTATGAAAAATCTCACGCGTGCCGCGACACGACCCGGCAACGCGATATCGCTAACACTAGTGAAGAATTCTTGCTGCAATATGAATTTGCATACTCAAATAAACTTAAGTACCACTCAAAGAACGCTTTCAAGCTAACTGCGCCAAGATGGTATACAAGCTATTAAATAGAAACTGGGCTTTTCATTTGCAGTTCGGCTTACCTCGCATATTTATCTAGGCAAGTCATCTTTTACCTGGTACGATTGCATGGAAGTGTAATTCTTCCATCTCTACATGTATATATTTCTTGCAAGCCTCTTCACAACATGCATTTGGAATAATATTAATTCCCAACGTCATATGGTATAAGTCTCACCTTATTTCACTCTCTACCATGTTGTCGAGATCTTGACGCGCGCCCGCAACCGCCCGGGACCGGACCTGAAAAAAGTATGAATCATGAAGAAATTTTGTCAACCAAATTAACTTTTCTTTCATCAAAAATGGCTTTGAAGAAAGCTGGTGTATTAGGGGCCACTGGTTCCGTTGGACAACGTTTTATCTTGTTATTGGCCGAGCATCCAGACTTCGAAATCCATGCCTTGGGTGCCTCCGCCAGATCTGCCGGCAAGGAATATAATGACGCAGTCACCTGGAAACAAACTGAATTACTTCCAGAAAGTGCCAAAACTATAAAGGTAGAAGAATGTAAACCTAAAGGTAACTTTGCTGAGTGTGACATTGTGTTCTCCGGTTTGGACGCCGACGTTGCTGGCGATATCGAAAAGGATTTCATGGATGCAGGCTTGGTGGTTGTCTCTAACGCCAAAAATTACCGTAGAGCCCCAGATGTTCCGTTAATTGTGCCTATTGTCAACATCGAACACTTGTCGGTTATTGAAAAGAAATTCAACGCTGCCAAAGCCGCAGGAAAGTCCAAATCTGGTTACATTATTTGTATCTCCAACTGTTCAACTGCTGGTTTGGTTGCACCATTGAAGCCATTGGTTGAAAAATTCGGACCAATTGACGCTTTAACTACCACTACTTTACAAGCTATCTCTGGTGGTGGCTTTTCCCCAGGTGTGGCAGGCATTGATGTTTTAGACAATATCGTCCCATACATAAGTGGTGAAGAAGAAAAGATAGAATGGGAGACCAAGAAGATATTGGGTGCATTGAACAAGGAAGGTACTGAGTTTGCCCCATTATCTGATGACGAAATCAAAGTCAGTGCTCAATGTAACCGTGTTGCTGTCAGCGATGGCCATACTGAGTGTATCTCATTGAGATTTGCTGACAGACCTGCGCCATCTCTTGAACAAATCAAACAATGTTTGCGTGACTACGAATGTGACGCTTCTAAATTGAAATGTCACTCTGCTCCAAAGCAAACTATTCATGTTCTTGAAGAACAAGACAGACCTCAGCCAAGATTGGACAGAAACAGAGACAATGGGTATGGTGTTTCTGTAGGTAGAATCAGAGAAGATCCAGTATTGGACTACAAAATGGTCGTCTTATCTCACAACACCATTATCGGAGCTGCTGGTGCCGGTATCTTGATCGGAGAAGTATTGTTGGCTAAGAATCTTATTTAGATATAATAAACATTTCATTAATTAATGCTTCTACATATTTGTAGACTAAACCCCTAAACATTTTTCAAGAATTCTGCACAATTTCTACAAAATGATGCATGCCTCATGATGCTACCCGATTTACTTCATAACAAAAAGCCATAGCTATCAAGCCTAGACAGGTTTGTTTCTGTTTGTTTTACTCACACTACTTAATTCGGGCTAAGCTCTCACTCTCACTCTTTCTCGATAAACGTGGATCGTGAAAATAGTTTGAGCCCCGACACCTTTATTTTCCATCCACGATGGGCTTGATAGATGTTTCTGGTTTAGAGGAGGTGACTGAGGTGGAAGATCATGTATTTGAGTTATTCACGTCCCGTGCCCCGCCCGAACACCAGAACTTGGGCTACATCGACCGGTCCCGCGAAACCATTAGCGTGCCGTTGAAAAATGGGCAGGATCTCCAGATACGCCAGTCACTCTCGAGTCTTTCATCTTCCAAAGAAACATCTAGCACTGGTTTCTTATGCTGGCAGTCCAGTGCTTTGTTGGTGGACTGGATATTGAACGACCGCAAGTGTCCTTTGTTCAATGTGTTCAATCACAAATCAAATATTACTGTCGTTGAGCTCGGTACGGGTATCGGCGGCATATTGGCAATTGCATTGACTCCATACGTGTCCCACTACATAGCTACGGATCAGAAACATATTTTAAAACTACTCAAGCACAACTTCACTGAGAACATCGGAACTTATGCCTACTACAGCTCGACGGTACCTACACCAGATCGAACCCGAACTGAAAAGAAGAACAAAACGCCGACCAAAATTGACATAATCGAGTACGATTGGGAATGTCCTGAGGATGGCTGGTATAATTACTCCACTGTGTCGCTGACCACACCTAACCTTATAGTTGCCTGTGACACAGTCTATAATGAGTATTTGATAAAGTATTTTGTGCTGGCATTGCTCAAATTCATAGACGAGTCCAATGGCGCATTACTAGCCCTTCAATTGAGAGAAGAGAGCATAATGGAGTTCTTTGTTCAGCATCTACTTCAATCCAAATTGAAGGTATACTGTGTTCCTGAGTCCATGCTCAGTGAGGATCTCAAACACGGGTTTGTCATATATTACATTACTTTATGAAAATCATTAGAATCGTGTAGCCAAAAGGCTTCACGACAAACATTTGAAATCGTAACATTGAGGTCAGTTTATAGCGCTAGATCAAGGCTTTTCTATATTGTTTCTCTTGCTAATATACATGGTCGTGCGATGCTGGTATTCACGTGACGTCTCTTGAGCCGAATTTTCGATAGTGTACAATAACCTTAGGAGGAGCCTCTTTTCGAAGCTTGTATGTTGTGGATGGTACTAGATTGCTGATTTTTTCTTGTCAGAATAGGTATAATTTATCAAGAATGTCAGCATTAGGAGTTAATTCCAACTTTCTGGGCTCGGAATCTAGGAAAGTGCCGAGAAATATGAATGGAGATATAGATGGCTATACAGACCCGAGAAGAACAGGACATGCACAGGGAAAGAAAAAAAACAAGTGGAATAACACCAACAAATACAACAACAATGGTGGGAGCGGCTTGGACACCACCAGTTCGTTTGAAAATAACAATACGACGAAAGATAAAGCCTCCAGAAAATACAAAAAGGAAGAGTCCCCATATTCAGATGAATCTCTTGACATTCCTACCAAGACCATAAGCCGAAAGGCCCCAGAAAAGCTACAAGAGTATTCTCCCGCCGACATTCAGCTTACAGGACCCTTATTTCCCAATCCCGAAATGCTTGGGTTTCAAAACCCTCCTCAAAAACAAAGGCAAAATCGACCTGTTCCTAAATATCTCATACATCAATCGAGACTATTATACACTCCACCGTTTTGCCCGAATGTCTGGGATAAACAGAACCAAGAGAGGATGCTTCAGATGGAGCAGTCAAACTCTGGGAATGATTATCAAGGAATATACGAAGAGTTTCAGAAATTAAGAGAGGTTGAAAGAAAGAAGATGGAAGAATTAGGATTGGTGGATGCCGAGAATATCAGAAAAGATTTGAATGACGCGATATCTTTCCAGGGATCGTGTGAAGATATGTGCCCCATATTTGAAAGAGTACGGAGATCACTTGAAAACAACGTTAAACTGTTGGAAAAGGACTCAGCCACTAATAAAATCTCTCGCACAAGAGCGATCAAAGCATTTTCAAGACCTGCTGCAGGTCAACCACCACCACTTCCGTCTGAAGTGAGACCACCCCACGTATTACAAAAAACTTTGGATTACATGGTGGAGAGAATTGTTGGATTACTTCCAGAATCTCACTCATTTGTCTGGGATAGAACAAGATCAATCAGACAAGATTTTACGTATCAAAATTCGTTTGGCCCAGAAGCTATTGATTGTAATGAAAGAATTGTCCGAATCCATTTATTATCACTTCATGTTATGGCTAAAAGTGGCCAGGAGTATTCACAACAGCAGGAACTAGAGCAGTTCAACAAAGCACTTCAAACGTTGATGGAGATTTATCAAGACATTAGAAACCACGGAGGTGGAGATTCTCCCAACGAAGCAGAATTCAGATCTTATTACTTGTTGAGTCATCTCAGAAACCCAGAACCGGAAATAGAGCTTCAACGTTTACCTAACCGTTTGTTTAATGATCCGCAAATCCAGTTGGCGTTGAAATTGCGTAATATTATATCCCAAAACAATTTAATCGAAAGAGGGGGGTTAAAAAACTCTCCAGGTGCCATTAATATGTTTGTTGAGTTCTTTCGGCTTATTTACAGTAATGAAACCCCATTTTTGATGTCTTGCTTGTTGGAAACACATTTCAACGAAATTAGATTTTATGCATTGAAATCAATGTCAAGAAGTTACCATACCAAAGGTAAACCTTATCTGGCTGAGAATTTAAAAAACTTACTTGGATTTGATACTGTTGAACTGTGTGTTAAGTTCGTCACGTACTATGAGGTTGACCTCATCCAAGAAAATGGTGAAATTTTGGTCGATCTTTTCAATAAAGACAAATTAGAGTCAAAATACAAATTAAATTCGATACTGGAAAAACCAAAATTATCACAACCTACATCTCAATATATTGATCAAAAAACGATAGGAAAAAGCTTTCAAGATTTCATTAATCTGGGTAAACCAAATCTCATTGTCAATTTGAAAACTCCATCGGACGTTGTACTTCCGTTGAGTTCAACAACAAAAACAAATATACCCTCGACCTCGAAGAGCTCCCAGCCTTTAACGTATGGCGCATCTACAACCCCGAGTGACAAGGGCTTGTTCGGACAAAGCTCGATGGAGCCACGGCGTAATGCTCCCAACACTGGATTTGGTCAAGCTCCTCGTTCAAACAATTTCTTCACAAACAAAACACCAGTTAACACTGGATTTGGTCAAGCTTTTAATGCGTTACCGAGTCAACAAAATAAAATAGAAAATGGTGAATTACCAGGCAGTAGCTCGGGAAGTCTTGGTGGATTTCGCTCAGAGTTTGGGAAGCTTCCAGTCAATCCAGCGAAGAACAATTCTCAAAATTCGAACAAATTACCTGGCCCGTTCAAGTTTGGCCTAGCTTCAAAAGCCTCGAGCTCAAAAGAGCAAAACGATACGAAATCAAATTTGCTGGGCTCACAATTGGTTCCTTCCTCACAAAGTGGTTCTCAGGGTTTACCCGCTCCACCTGTTTTGTTCCCAAAAGCGAAAGATGTCAGAGACTCTCAGCCAACAATTCCGGGATCGTTCCAACCTGATAGTTCACTGCAGAAGCTACCAATACCTGAACCAAAACCGTTACCGTCCAAGCAAAAGAAGCTTTCAGAATTGCCGAACTATTCCCAAGCTGTTAATGAGTTGATAGATGAATTGATGAAAAATTGCATCGAGACCGAGTTGTTTTCGTTACTTCCCAAATTAATCAGATTCCAAAATCTCAAACAGGAGAGAATAAGTGTCATTAACTCGTTGTCCAACGAGTTGTACAGCGCATTTGTATCCGAGATAATTTACAAGAAAAGCATGGAGGCACACGCCGATTGGATTTATCAACAAAAGTTAAAGAAAACCATTGTGCATAAAATCAGAAAGACTAGCTTAAAGTGCGTTCAAAAGCAATTAGTCAAAAAGAAAAAAATTGAAGAACTTAACTCATTTTCATTCAAAGTTCCTAAGAGAAGATTATCGAGTGTTGGTGACAGCGCAAACTCATCATTTACAAGTCTTAAAAGAAGAAATATGACCTCATCATCAACCAATGGGGGCTCTATAGAAGAACGACAATCTGAAATTCAAAAGCTTTGGTCACCACTTGATCTCGATAAATTTGTTTCGGTCTGTTCTGACAAACTCAAAATCCCCATTGAAAGTAAGCGACTCGAGGTTCTGTTTCTACTTGTGGTCGAAAACTGGTCTTCATCTTACTCCAAATGGTTGAATACAAAGTTGTCCTTAAAAACTAACATTGCACAGAGAATATATGAAAATAGGCTTGTTGATGATAAACTCATTATAGATTTCAAAAGTCTTCCTGCCAATAATTATCTCACTAAAGAGTTTTTCTCGACTACGTCATTTGTTCTATTTGAATGTGGCTTTACTGACTCCGATACGTTGAACTTCAAAGGAAATGTAGAAGAGAAGTTGAACAAAGATGGGCATACTCTCAAAAAGATCATATCATTGATCAATAAGTTCAGTTACTTCAAAGTACAAATCTTGATAATATTTTGGGATGTTACCGGGGCCAAGTTGACTTTCGAGCAAGTATGTGAAATATTAAAGCTCCAAACATTGTCAGAAACGAGTGAAAATATAGAAAATATAATCTTGTGTGACATGACATCAGAAGATAACAATATTCATGATACCTTTACCAATGGTTTCAATAAACTTCGAGAAAACTTCAGTGGTGAAATATCGAAGAGAGGCTTGAAGAAACAGGCTAAAGTCAAAAAACTCGAAGCTATCAACAAGAAGCTGGAAATAAAGGAAACTCAGGTAGAGCCCGTTTCGGATGAAACGTTTAGAGCAGAAGAATCGCTGATTATTAGTAAAGCAAATCGGGCAAAAAAGTACGACTATTTGACGAATCATGTCCGTGGATCTAAGCCTGGAGTTAAAATTCCCAGGGACTATGGAGTAGATAGCTCATTCTCGGCCAGACTGGCCAACAATTCATTCGTAGGCAGGCAAAACTCGCCTTTCGCAAGAATTTCATCGAACCTAGAAGGTGCCAATGCCTCCATTAATGGAAACATAAACAATAGCCTGTTTGCCACCTTGAACAATAGGTCTTTCATACCCCAACTTACTGCAATCCATAGGTCTCACAACAAAAACAATTTCATACTATCCACAGCTAACTCCTCCATTAATTCGACCATTAATGATATTTCTACATTAACGGGATTTGGCAATGGCGTTATGGAAGAAAGCACTCCTTCAAGCTCTCCTGGATCTAAGCTGGCTAACTTGAACAAAAAGCCTTTACCCAAGAGCGTTCAACAGTTGAGAGATTTAACTGCTGGAATTAAAGCAAAGTATAGAAAAAGCTAGACGAGCAAATTCTGCTACGCTTTATCAAAATTAAATAGCATTGTATATTATGTACCATAGATCCTTCGGGAATACCTTTGAATACTACAAACCCCAGCTGGCTCATTTCAAGCTTCCAGCACAATTACAACATGATATAGTCTTCACATGTAACCCCCGTAAAGGTGGTCAAGCATGCATGGTAATATGCAAAGTCTTGGCCTGCACATAGCTGCGGGTGATCCCAAAACATTAGTTGACCAATGATGAAACAAACTAGTTCTAGCAAGATAAGCTAAGGAATAAAGGGAGAATGGATCTTTTGAAAGACGCAGCTAAGAACATCAATCTCTATGAGGTCAAGGCATATGTGCGGAAAGCGCAAAATGGTATGTAAAGATGTACTTTGAAAACGGTCAACTCAGTGTATTTTTCAACATATGAAGAGTTATGAATTTGAAAGAGGTGGCAAGAAGCCGATAACAGTTTTCAATTTATTAGACAGTCGAGTTGGGAATATCATCTACTGAACAATTGCGTGGTACTTACTCAATATTTCTTTTTTCAATATCAATCAAACCACTAGTTACATTTTCAAAAATGCCACGGGTTCATCGGAAAGGGAATGACTAGCGTTCCATCAAACATGAGATCACTACTAACATAGCAGTTGCCATGAACTTAACAGAGATGGAGTCTAGAGTTCGTGAGGCTACCAACAATGAACCTTGGGGAGCACCATCCACCTTGATGGCCAAGATTGCTTCGGGTACATACAATTATCGTGAAAGAGAAGAAATTGTTGGATTTATATTCAGAAGGTTCACCGAAAAGGCTGCTAATGAGTGGAGACAGATCTACAAGTCGTTACAATTGTTGGAATACTTGATCAAGAATGGTTCCGAAAGAATCATTGACGACGTGAGAGCCAATATGTCGTTAATTCAAATGTTGAAATCATTTCACTACATTGACTCCAAAGGTAGAGACCAGGGTATCAATGTTAGGAACAGATCCAAAGTACTCATCAATTTATTGAATGACGACGGCTTGATTCGGTCTGAGCGTAAGAAGGCCAAGGCCAATGCGAAGAAATTCGGAGGTGTCTCGTCAGGTGCTTTTGGTGGTGCTTCATCTCTTGTTGGAAGTAATCAATCCCAATTTGAAGACGACGACTTTGGTAATAGAGTTTACGGTGATGGTGGTGTTTATGGTGAACGTTATGACAATCCTGCCTCTGAATATAGCAATGGTGCTAGCAATGATAACTTTGAAGAGTACGACGTCGGTCCCTCGTCAGGCTCATCAAAGGCTACTACGGGTGCCTCTAAAGTCAATGCCACATCTTCTAGAACTAAACCTCAACCCAAGCAGCCTCAAGCGGACTTGTTGGGTGATTTAGTTTCATTCGATGGTCCATCTTCGTCTTCAGGTGGTGCAGCCACCAATGCAGATGATGCAGATGATGACGATTTCGATGACTTCCAAGCTGCTCCCTCTCAACCACAAAAGCCAAACCTTTCCAACAATTTGTCAAACTTATACGTAAGTACTCCTCAACAAAACCAAGCCCAATTCCAAAAACAACCTCAGCAGAATAACAACTTCCTTGCACCATCTCAAAACAATTCTTTCAATTCAGCACCCAACTACAATGTAAGCTCGAACGCAACTACGTCGGCACCTGCCACCAAGCCTTCTAATGATGCTTTCTCTTTATTATTCTCCTCAGCAAAGACCAAAACTACCGCTGCTTCAAAATCCCTTGCTTCACCCCAAACTCAATCCAAGCCAAAAACCCAAACCCCACCCCAGCAGGCTAACACCTCTAACTCTCAAGACTGGGATGACGATTTCGGCTCATTTGGCTCTAATCCCCACAACAATTCTAAAAACTCCAAATCGAACGGGCAAAATGATGGAGAGGTTGACTTGTTAAGTTTCTAGATATATACTACCAAACAACGTAGGACTCATACCGTGATGTATAGTAGTGCTGAGCTCGCAAGTAACTCTCAAGGGCACGGGATTGTATTACGTAAGCCATCAATCTACTTGAACCGAAATCGGTGGACGACTTTTCAGTGGAGATCACTAATCATTGCAACAATGTTTAAGAACGCCATTACCATTGCCAAGCCAAACTTCCAAGCTGCTAGACTCTTCTCGTCCTCTAGCAAGGTCTTAGGAAGTCAAGTTTACTTTAAGACTGCCATTGACGGGATTGCTCAAGAGCCAATCAAATTTGAATTGTATGATGATGTAACCCCCAAAACCGCTGCCAACTTCAGAGCTTTATGTACTGGTGAAAAGGGCTTCGGATACGCAGGCTCCATTTTCCACCGTGTCATTCCAAACTTTATGTTACAAGGTGGTGATTTTGAAACTGGTAAAGGTTACGGTGGAAAATCTATCTACGGTAAGAACTTCCCTGATGAGAACTTCGTCAAGACCCACGACAAACCAGGTCTTTTGTCTATGGCCAACGCTGGTCCAAACACCAACGGCTCTCAATTCTTCATTACCACCGTCCCCTGTGACTGGTTAAATGGTAAACACACTGTTTTCGGTGAAGTCGTAGAAGGATTCGATGTTGTCAAGAAGATTGAAGGTTACGGCTCTAACTCTGGTGCCACCAGAGCTGAAATCACCATTGAAGAATGTGGTGAGTTGTAATTCATTCTTAAATAAATCTTGTGTATAAAATAAAAGAGAAAGTATTACTTTGAGTTATTCGGTAGTTTGAATTTAATGACATTCTAGCGAGAAACTGGTGGATGCCTAATTTGGGTTTAGAAAGAGACAAGGGCTACAAAATTGAAAGTTCAATGGTCTAGAGCTCGTCTTATTAGCTGTAAATACTTATGAATTATGACTATGATTGTTCCCAAAGTTTATGAATTCAGATCATGTGGAGCTCATGACACACGCCATGAATTTATTGGTGTTTGGTGATTTCCGTACTTGACAATTAGATCTTAAGAATTGGGTTTGGTTCGTCCTTTGGGATCAAATCAGCAGGTAATTTCTTCTTCAATTGTGCTAATTTATCATAATCACCGGCCAAAATTCTTGCCACGACCAAATCATCTCTGTCTCTGAGTTCTCTCTTAGTCTTTCCTTCATTACTCAAGAATTCCTTTGCCTTTTCGGTATCCCCATGGAAGTAGTCTTCCATAGCTCTCAATCTTAATTCTTTTTCAGCCCAATCTGGACCGTCGGTAGCTCTTCTTTCCATTTGGGTAGTGTACTTGGAGTATGCAACATATGCAAAGATTGGTAAAACCAAGTAGAAGTATGGAAATTCCCAACCTTCAGCCTTTTCGGTTTCACGTACAATTTTCCACTTCAATTCACCTGTGGTTTCGTCCTTGTATGGGATTTTATCGATAATCTTCCCGGCATCTTTGGTCACGAACTGGAAGTTCCTTAAATCTTGTG
This sequence comes from Suhomyces sp. yHMH580, assembly GCA_030580235.1. Taxonomy (NCBI): domain Eukaryota; kingdom Fungi; phylum Ascomycota; class Pichiomycetes; order Serinales; family Debaryomycetaceae; genus Suhomyces; species Suhomyces sp. yHMH580. The sequence continues at coordinate 472,415 of JAKTSN010000001.1, read as the reverse complement.
AGTTGTCTTTAAATAAATCTAACTGTTCTCTTGGAATACCTGGAAGTATGAAGTTCCATTCAGAGTGATTTCTCTGATAGTATAAATTTTGTAATTCAGCAATGGTCTTGAATTCTTGATCGGTGGGCACTCTTGGGGTGCCATCTGGGTTGGTGTAGATCTTGGTCACCGATGATAATGAATCTAACTTGGTACGGATATCTTTTTCCAATTGGAAGTTGAATTTTCCAACCTTGTGTTTGAACAATCCGCTTAAAGGAAACTTAAATGCAATTCTCATCTTGAGCCGTGTGGTGTGTATGTGTGTTTATATCGACTTCAGACTTGCCGTATTATCTATCAACACTAACTCTCAGTTGTATCAATCGCTCCAACTATGTAAACTGCTATTGGGCTATTTTTATTGGATGAAGAATTTTTTTGAGAATACTAAAATTTACAGGTTTTTGTGTACGCGCGAAGTATTCTTACATGTTATGAACACTATAGGAAGAACCAGAAGATACTGGGTAGATCACCGGTGTGTATAATTGGCAGATCCTTCCACCAGAGATAATTGATTCCAATGTATTAATTTTATGTTCAAAATTTTCAAAAATAGCCAAAATGACCTGTAGTAAATTAAACATACGAGAGGACTGGTGTACTGTATAGCGTTTGTGCAGTGATTGTGATTGTAGTACGGATGTAGAGCACTACTTAGCCAAAGTGAATCTCTAGTATTCTTAAGCTTGGCTTTTCAGCCAATTGCCCACCTGAAAATCTGAGATTTTCAAACATGCTGTCTAAAATACAAAACCTCAAATCCGCCCTTAAATACATGCTTGTATTTGAATTTTCCTCTATCGCTTTTAGTGGAACATATGCAGCCCAGGTATTCACCAAAAACCTAGGTTATTTTTGTAGATCCAAACCCAGAAAATCCCATCGCAGAAGATATGTTGGGATCTAGATCTGACAGATTCAATTCTGCTTTTCGGGTTTTTGATTTCACTTTTCTAAGTATTCTCTTCTCTCGTCTTTTAGCTTCAAACTCCCTTCTGCGTTTAACCCCCTCTTCGAAACTGACCTTTTCGTTACTGCTATTTCTCGCTTTGATCAGCTCCGCTACTAATTTCTCAACAACTGATACGACTTCTTTCAAAGAAGCCCTCTTCACTCCGGTTTCTAGTTCTTCCCCTTCATTTTCCCCATCTTTGTTACCTAGTTCTTGTACCCTCGAAATGTGCTGAGGTGAATTAAAGTGGTCGATCAATGCCAAGTTATCTCTGAAAGATAAATTGCAAATGGGACAAAAAAACCCAAAGCGTTTATTGTTTCCGAATGTAGCTGATGAATTGGCCGGGTTGATAAGATTGTATGTTTTAACGGCTGAAAGCAGCTCCTCCAAAATCTCATCTCTATGATCCAAGTACGATTGTGATGACTTGGTGTCAATCTTCATACCACTCTCATTCTCTTCGGGCCGCTTCCTTCGTGATTTCGCTTCTTTCTCATACGCCGCTACGTTCCAAGATCTCCTTCCATATTGGTCCACAGTAACTTTCTCCTCAGACATCTTGACTACTGGTCATTTCAGCTCCACATATTAGGATATATATATCGTCACGTGAGCTCTTATCACCATCATCACTATCAGCAAGTCCTATAGACTGTCTAAACTCGAGATGGGCCAACGAAATATTCTATCATTTGTGAGAAAAGGTAAACCGGCCATAGGTGCTATTTCCAAACCCTCCATACCGAAGGTGGTGAAGGTAGAGAGTCAAGTAATACGAGAGACTATAGAATCGTCTGAACTGACTACCACCACGTCCATCCGAGTCACCGAACAGAAGTCTGAACCGAACATAAGCCCAAGATTTGAATCTAGATGGAAAATCGTGGGTACTCATTTAATCCAGAACTTACCACATATCTTTGACCTCAATGTTAAATCCAGCAACCTCAAAATTGCAGCTTTTGACTTGGATCAGACGTTGATCAACACCAAATCAGGCAAAAGTTTTGCAAGAGGTGCTAGTGATTGGAAATGGTGGGCGCCCGGAGCAAGGTTGAAATCCAACGTGCCTGAGACTTTGAAGTGTTTAGTGCAAGAAGGGTTTTTATTGGTAATTTTTACAAACCAAGGTGGGGTTATTGCTGATAAATCTAAAAAGTCATACACCAACTTCATTGAACGTGTAAATCAAGTTGTGAGTGCGCTAATTAAAGAAACACAACTTTCAAGCGAGGATATTTTAGTGTTGGCATCGGCAAAACTCCCGTCCAAGGAGACTTCATTGGCTGCAAAAGAATTGCATCAACAAATGAGAAAACCGGCGACTGGAATGTGGTCCGAGTTAGAAGCTTATTTGGGCGAGTCTTATACTATAGACAAATCAATCAGTTTTTATGTTGGCGATGCCGCTGGTAGACCACTGGACCATCTGGACTCAGACATGATATTCGCACAAAATTTACAGTTGACGTTCAAGGTCCCTGAAGAGCAATTTGTAAATATGGATAAGGAAACTGAATCAAGATAAGGCGTTATTTACATCTATACTGTTAATTATATACAAGGGAAATTGGTAACTAGAGACGTTCGGTTTTGTCAACGGTCTCGAAATAACCGATAACATTATCGATATCTCTAACATTGTAGTTGTTAGAGGTGTCGGATGGGTCCACCACGTAACATTTTTTTATTTCACTGACATCGTTCTCAAATCTAATGGCCTCATCGGTGGTTTGAGGGTAGTTTTTGAGAATGAAGTTGGTGTCAAAGGTGCCGGATCTAGTGTTGATGAAAAATTTGATTTCCTGCTTGATCAATGCGGTAATCAACCCTTTAGGTATTTGTCTACCTTCGTTTGCAATATCATGCAATAAGTAACAATACTTCCTGGTGTCGTCGGCTTTTTCCTGCTCAATCAAATCCTTTGGGTCGATGATCTTGACTTGTGTAGAGTCATTCTCGTCGTTTGTTTTCTTGACTATTTGATCGACCGTAATTTCCGAAGTGGTTGGTACAGCATAGAACTTATACTGTTCATTCTTTTCTGGACTTATGAGCTTGCTTCTTCTTTTCAATCCTGTCTTCTCTTCGTATTCTAGGTATTCTCTTTCGCTAACAAAAGAGGTTTTGGGCTTCTTCTTATCCACTTTTCTTCCAGCATAGAAAAGCACCACAGAAGATGCTAAAAAAGTATAGAAGAAGTATCTAAGTTTAGGAACATCGTTCATTTTTGAATTTGTCTTGAGAGTTCTGACAATACTCAAGCCCCCAACAGGCGCATTGGATATCGGGAATCTTCTCACATTGCAAAAAGCTTGCCTTCTAATCAAACTGTTCATCTTTCTTGTCGTACCAGAATTATAGAGATCACAGCGTTTGAAAATATTTGGGCTGTCGCATCACGTGCATATATTACATAATCGAGAATTCAAACTAACAAAATTTTCGCTTGGCCAACGGTTGACTGATACGACAGAGTAACGTTTAGCATCAACAAACTCCATTGGCAATAAGAAGTAGAGGACAGTATGTCGTTAGTTCACTTGGCCAACTTCTGTGCCCACTTAAAAAACTGCACCAATGTGAGCATTGCTACCACATCTGTTCCATTCAGTCGATTACACTTGCAAGCCGCATTAGGATTATACAAAGAGGGGTTCATTTCACTGGTTTACAAAGGTTCCACCACTGGGCCAGATTTGAAGCCAGTGGAGGTTACGCCAGATAACATATCAACCAGAAGATTGTGGTTAGGATTGAAATATCGTAACAACCAACCTGTCATAAGAGACATATCATTAATCTCGAAACCTGGTAGAAAGGTCAACTTGACCGTGCCTGAAGTAAAAGCTTTGGCTTCTGGATTACCAGTTCGTTTTATAAAACCGTTACAACCGGCAGAGTCTATTTTCGTGAAGACCTCTGGAGATAACAAAGTGATAGAAGTTCAGGAAGCTGCCAAAAGAGGTATCAGTGGATTAGCATTATACAGAGTCAAATAGGCATGTTTGATTTTGTTGTCGTATGTAAATAGTAAAAAGTTGGAGAGGATACATAATCAACGTACAACTTCAAATGAGTTAATTTTACTCAGAGTAGCATTTTTGGGTAATACCAAACGAAGGTTCACCTCGAGGAAAACTCAAAAGGGAGAGAGTTGAATCAAAGTTGCTGGTGCGAATTTCAATAAAGTGCCGGTATGTAAGTACATAAAGATCGTAGCTAAATATTATCTCCACTGCTAATGAGTATTTATAAGATCTTTAATTGAATGCGCAAGAAATTACGTTTTGTCAGACTTCTTCGGTAACTTCTGACTTACTGAAATACAGTGTGTATATAAAATTCACTGATTATGAAGTTGGCTAGCCATGCAGTTCACTTTTCTACATATGAAATAGGCTTTGACTCGTCAAAATAGACCATTAGTTGTGCGCTGGCATACGGCTCACCTATTGTTCGTGCATTATTTTTCAAGCTTAATTACACCAAATCGGTCTTCATGTCAAATTCGTCTATTTTGCAACCTTGATGGTCATACGCTAATTCATCCGATCTGAAGTAATTAACCAGGGTCATTTGTTGTCGTGTGCCGGAATCGCATGCAATAGTCGAGCACCTATACAGTCGTTGGTAACCTCTACAGGATCATTACAAATTTCGCATCATTTCCAACTTCCAAGATCCATTAGGCTTTCCACAAGATAAGTAAAGACTGTTGGGACCGTAGTAGTTCCCGATAATTTTTAAGCAAGTCGTTCTAGCACAAGTAATTCTTTCAAAGTAAGTAATTCGACGCTTAAAGTTGCGGGGCGGAAGTATGCTAGATCATTTACGAAGCCTCTTGTAATTAGCTCGTGTTCAAATTAACAATCGAGCTATGGTCGAGTAAGCGAGAATTGCTAGATTATTCAATTTCGAGACTACACAAACTTTCAAGAATATGCATCGGCTGGTTCGGCTAAGCGATGGTCCATTGTAAAACTGTAACTTGTATCTTTCAGGGCCCATCATCTGGAACCACTTAACCACCAAGGTCGCACTAATGCGGATGCAAAAATTAGTGATGTCCTTGAATGGGTTGCCACGTGACGGTACATAATTTTCTACCCTAGTGGTTTTAGGAAGTTATAATGATGGCCAGTAGAATGTGCCAAGATATCCAAGTTATCACACGGCTTTACATCAAAATCGTACCACCTTTTAGGCTCACTGGCTCATTGTAGTGTATCGCCAAAAGCTACATCAAGAAACGGGTTCTGTTTGACTTACTTCCAAAAACCAATTTTGGGGACCTGCTGGTTATCGCATACTACACAAAGAATTTCATTTTTTTTTTTTTAAGGTTCGTGAATTAAAAAGACGATTCTGATATTTATATATAAGCCATACAATTGCTTCTTCCTAATCATTGGAACCCATTCTCAAGGCATTATCCAATTGCAGCGAGCAAATAACTAGCCTAATACAATGTTTGACGACTTGGTATACGAAGTGTTTCTTAAGAGAGACACGTGTGAGGCTGACAATGAATATAACGGAGAACACTGGGGTGCTCGTATATCGGCCGTCTTCGTTATTATGGTCACCTCTGCATTGGGTACTTTCTTCCCAGTCTTGTCCTCAAAATACTCATTCATCAGATTGCCGTGGTGGTGTTTTTTCATAGCCAAATACTTTGGTTCTGGTGTCATCGTTGCGACTGCATTTATACATCTTTTGGAGCCTGCCTCCGATGCCTTAGGCGACCCATGTCTCACTGGTGTGATTTCGGAATATCCATGGGCATTCGGTATTGCATTGATGACCCTTTTCGCCTTGTTCTTTTTCGAATTGTGTGCTTACAGATACGTTGATACAAAAGTGGCTGCCATGGGTCTCTCTGGTGAAGAAGGTGGTGGCCATTCTCATTTTGGAGATGAAGGTATGTACACCAAAAAGAAAACTGCTGATGAATCTGAAGACGAAGAAGAAACTTCTTCAATTAACAAAACAGACTGCAAACCAGTGGCCAACCCTTATCCATCACACTTCCAACACGCGCACGAGCACCAAGACCCGGAAACCGTCGAGACTCTTGCAAACGACTTGAGCAGAGAACAATACTATGGCCAGCTTTTGAATGTCTTTGTGCTAGAATTCGGTGTGATTTTCCATTCAGTGTTTGTGGGTTTGTCATTGTCTGTTGCTGGTGACGAATTCGTTTCACTCTATATTGTGTTGGTTTTCCATCAAATGTTCGAAGGTTTGGGTTTGGGTTCTAGAATCGCAGTAATACCATGGCCCAAATCTAAAAGATGGACCCCTTGGTTACTCTGTCTTGCTTATACATTAACCACTCCGATTGCCATTGGCATTGGATTGGGTGTTAGAAACTCATATCCTCCAGGTTCCAGAAGATCCCTTATCGTCAATGGTGTCTTTGATTCTATTTCTGCTGGTATTTTGTTCTATACTGGTATTGTAGAGTTGATGGCTCACGAGTTCTTATACTCCAGCGAATTTAAAGGAGATAACGGATTTAAGAAAATGTTATGGGCTTACTTCGTGATGTGCTGGGGTGCTGGTTTGATGGCATTGTTGGGTAAATGGGCTTGATCCCTTTCCCTTCAATCTGACATTCACCTCGATTGCAGTCTTTTATATAGAGAGAAACTTAGGTTCACTTGATAAACTAATTAGTTATTTCAAATTGTAGTCATTGATGTAGAATAAATTTAGGGTATCTTCATAAACTTATTTCCCAAATAGTCCGATCTTCGGTTACGTAAATTGGTGTATATGCTTATGTAACAAAACTGAATTATTTTCTGTTGCCCCAGACTAACGTGACCAAGAAAAGGCATTTGATACCACTTCTACTCCACTACACTGAACTATGTTGACTCAACTGTTGAAGCAGTATATTGCAAAAAGTCCTAGGTTTTTAGGCACAGGTCTTGTCAGAACTTATAGCACAAAACTAGGGACTGAATTCACTCCCGGTCCGCCCAGATTACCTGAGGAAGAACAAAAAGAATTTGAAAGGCTCCAGAAGATAGCCGCTTCTCAAATAGCAATCGAAGAGTACAACGAGCAGTTAGCACTGGGAGAATCTACGCAAGCTCAGAAATCCACCCCAGTGCCAGAGGCTACAGAAATTGGATCATTCCAAGTTATCAAAACCATCCCTGAATTTCAAGGTGATGTTAACCCTGAGACCGGTGAAAGAGGCGGACCAAAGCAAAACCCTTTGAGACATGCTAACGAGTGGGCATTCAATGGCAGAGTGACTGACTTTTAAATATATAGTGCATATTGTGAATTTTGTACGAGACTGATGAATAAAGAAATAATGTTTGATAAAATTAGTACACCAAGTGTTAATAATTCCAGAGTAGCTTTTGGAGTAGTCCTAAGAGTCGATTGTGGTATAAACACTGCTACAACTGTAGTGATTTTGGGATAGTACAGATGCATGAGATGTATCACGTGAGCCGATATGGGTGTAAAATTTTGTATGTGGATTAAATATTCGTAGACACTATAACGAAATGGATTTCGACCCTTTGTCACTATTTACACCCAATACCGCTGATAGTAAAAATGTGGTATTACAGCAGTCTTTTGAACCATCCAAAACTCTGAATATCGACCACATAACCAACTCTTTTCAAGATGACTCGCATTTACAGCCTTTACATATATTAGATTTGCCTTTATTACAACTTAAACCCACCGCCGAAGCACTTTTGACCGTTTTGAAGTTGCTCTCACCCAATCAAGTATACAACTTTTCGACTGACTCGACCATAACTGACGAAAGTGAAATTATAAATGTTGAACAGGCCTTTTCTGACAGATCATTAGATGAACTTACCGTATCTACAGGATTGGCCTGGTTATCAGTTTATTGTCCTCGATTTGATACCCGTGAAAAGTTGGCGTATATCCCTGATTTGAGCGAGCCATTGCGCAAGCTGTATGAAAGTGAATATAATGCCTACTTGACAAGAATAATATCCAATAAATTAGAGTGGATAGCTGATGAAGAAGTGAAAGCGCAAATATTCAAAGAAACATCGTTGAGAATAAGTGAAAATTGTGGTAGGACGGCCCAGCCTGAAATAATCAGAAAAATAGCTATCCCAAACTTGGCCAACTTTTTGAACAATGGAGTTAAGTATATTTTGTTAAAAGAGCCGTCTCTAACTAATGATAATTTGGGATTGAAAACCTGGGGATCTTCATTAATTTTGGCCAATAGACTTATAAATAAGAACAAAAATAACTACATTAAGGACAATGTCCTTGAATTGGGGTCGGGTACTGGATTAGTGGGACTCGTAAGTTGTATACTTGGTCATTCAACAATATTAACTGACCTTTCAGAAATCACTCCCAACTTGCAAGAAAATGTCAATATCAACGAAATAACGAACTGTGAGGTACATGAATTAAATTGGTGTGATCCAATCTCGTTTATAGAAAAATACGGTAATATTTCTTTTAACACCATTTTGGTCAGTGATCCAATATATTCTTCGCAGCATCCTTACTGGTTGATTGATATGATTGATCAGTTTCTCAGTTACAATCCGGGTTCGAGAGTGCTCATCCAGATACCCCTTCGACCAACCTTTGAAGATGAAAGAGCTACTCTTTGGGATTTATTTAAGCTGCATAAATTTATAGAGGTGGAATGTGAACTAGAGGATGGCTTTGATGATTTTGGAGAAATGAAATTTTGCTTCAAGATGTATCAGAGAGGGAAACAATTGTAGATAATTCAATACCAATCTTAACGTTCTATTGAGTTGTACTAAAGATAATCTTTTAAACCTTGTAATCTTTTGACGGCATCGTCCAATATGGCGTCGTCTTTGCAAACAGCAAATCTCAAACACTTTTCTAATCCGTGACCTTCTCTGTGTGCTGGTACCAAAAATTCAGTAGGAGGAATACCTACCACCCCCAATTCCTTGATAAGCCAGTATGCCAACTTGAAATCGTAGGTCTTACTACCAATGGGCTCGGGGTATTTGTAGTCCTCGGGGATCTTGAGCTTTGCCAAATTAACCAACAAAAAGTAACCACCCTGGGCAGAAGTGTATGGCAAGTTCAACTCGTCAAACACGGCAGTAAGAATTTCATACTTTTTGATGTACTGTTTTCTGGTAACTTCGAAGTAGTCCTGTTTATATGCCTCGATAAAACCCTGAGATACAGCTTGTTGTAAGGGAGCTGGAGTACTGAAACAGATTCTGGTATGAGCAGCAGTGACGTACTTCAACAATGAGGCTGGCGCATGAACATAACCAATTCTCCAACCAGTGGCTGCGAAAGATTTACCAGCTGATCCAATAGTGAATGTTCTTGAAGCCAACTCGGGTAATAATGCCAAGTTGGCCGGTCTTGGGAATGAAGGAGTGAAAAATAAGTTTTCATAGACTTCATCACTTACGAGCAAGATGTTATTCTCAAGGACAATCTTACCCAATCTTATCAATTCTTCTTCAGTGAAGACTTTACCAATAGGATTGTGTGGGGTGTTGATCACAATCATCTTAGTCTTTGGAGTAATGGCCTTTTCCACAGCTTCCCAATCAATAGTCCAGTCTTCACCGCTTACCGATTTTTTATCAAATTGTTCAGGATACTTCAATTGGACATATTTCACTTTGGCACCGGTCATTTCAATGTTTGGGATATACTGATCAAAGAAAGGTTCAAATACAATTGCTTCATCTCCAGGAGTCAAGAAGCCAAAGAATACCGAAAACATTCCTTCGTTGGCACCAGTGGTGATTTGAACTTCGGATGGAGGAACTTCACGACCGAAAGCCTTTGAGTAGTGTTTTGCAACTTCGTTAATCAAGTTCGGGTTTCCTCGAGCATGTGCATACTGGTTGAATTGAGGTTTACTCAATGCATCATCAACAGCATTAATTGCGAAATCAGGTGGACTGTAGGAGAAGAAACCTTGACCCAAGTTGACCACTGGCTTGCCGGACTCTTCTTGGACTTGAGCTGCGGTTTCGTTGATCAACGACCAGATATCTTTTTGGCCGGGCTTGTGATAAAAGTAAGGATTATGTAAGGACTCTGGGTCAAAAGGCTGGCTTGACATGATTGTGGAAGTGTTCGTGAATGATCTACGGGTTTGTACAATTGACTTATAAAAACTGTTCTTTACAAGAGTACGCAAGACAGTCATACACTTTTCTATATAAATTCTGCCACCGGCCGACGTAAACTGTTGTGGCTTATCATCAATCACTTTCGTAGTATTGAGCGAGAGTTCACGTGCTACATCATGATTACCGAGTACTTTTTGGGATGTATGACTAATGAGCCGAAAGAGTCAAGCGCGGCCTGTGTAGCATGACAAGATGAGCAGTGTTTATTGGTAAGTGCGAATGAGGTTCGTAACCTCTAGATAGTACACTATATAAATATATTGCGCAATTTTTGCACCCATTGGCTATGCTGCCACTGTTTCGATACTGGCACTTTGAGCTACTGGAGCAGCGGTCGAGGTATTGATGGAGCCAGCCAACGTCAAAAATGGCTCAAGGTATGAGCTGGATGCGGTCAAACAGCCCTCTTCTATCACCCATTCTTCCTCGGTGGCAGGCGTAAGAACTTCGCAGGCATATCCAGTTACCAAAAGTCCGGGTGGTCTAGAACCACAAGCTTCTACTGCAGCAGCCACTTTTCCCAAGGTGGTTCTGATGATTCTTTGATCGGGACATGAACCTCTTTCGATGATTGCGGCCGGCAATGCAGGATCCCAGTTTTTCTCTGTAATAAGTGCTGGAATTAAGTCTGTAACTCTATGTAATGCCATTAAAAATACAGTTGTTCTTGATTTTACAAACTCGGGCAAGTTGGGTAATACTCCACGACGTCCTGTACCAGTGCAAATCAAGACCTGGTCTGCTACGTCTCTATGGGTGGCTGGAATATTGGATAACACCGGAGCAGCCAATGCTGATGTGATTCCGGGCAAAACTATCGGAGTATAACCGTGCTCCTGGAAAAATCGGTACTCTTCACCACCACGACCGAAAATGTATGGGTCTCCCTGTTTCAACCGCACCACTTTTTCGCCTTTCAAAAGTGATTCCAAGCCCAACGCCAAGAGCTCCTCTTGTGCCTTTTCTGCATTACCAGGGAATTTTCGCGCGATGAACAACCTGGTTCGATTTTTTGGAATGAGATCAAGCACCTGTTGCGGCACAAGTTTATCGGCGAGGATCAAGTCTGCCGTATGAATAGCTTGCAATGCCCCCAATGTAAGAAGAGATACAGAGCCTGGCCCAGAACCTACTAATGAGATCGATCCTTGCTTGCCAGTTATGTTGGTTTCGATTGTTTGGGTAGTTTTGTGTTCATGGTATGCAGTAGTCAAGTCTTTCAATGAGAGGTCTGCCAATTTTGACAATGGGAAATACTCCACTATTTGACTCAACCATCTTGTGCGCTGCATCTTGCGTTGTTCGGCTGTCATGTTGAATTCCTCGACCAAAGAGTTCAACTGACTGGTAGTAATCGCATCATCATCGTGCTCTCCGATAGTATCATCGTATAAGTTGTCCAACTCGACTTTATCTTCATGCTGTATGATTTCACGGAGCTCGCCCACCTTGTTACAAATCTCGCCAATGTTTGCAGGCAATGCATTGGTCAACTCACGTTTGATTTTGGATGCTAATTTGCAGCCTTTTCCTGTTGTGCTCACACCCATTTGAAAGTCACCTGACGAATAGGTGGATAATAATGTAAATGTGCAGAATTCCGAGGAGTCTGATGTGTTTATGGGTATTCTTAATCTCCTGCAATGATTGTAGATTTCCTCTTTCAAGTTCTTTTGACTGATTGGTAACGTCACGAACACTCTATCTATAATGCCGTCGACCTCGGCCCTCCCAAGAGTTGTAAGCTGTTGGTGTATGAAGGCGACGTCTAGTTCCAGCGGGTAGTTTACCCACTTGAGCGTCTTGTCTTCAATCTTGTGTCGTATGGATACGGGGAAAGTTTCAGAATCCGATTTTCCGGTGATAAGTATAGGATGGGCTCCCGAATCAAGTATGCTATTGATCCTCACGGATGCAGCATTCGAGGCACCCACTACAACATGGTTCTCTCCGTTACATTTGAGTGACGCTAACAAGTTTGGCATTTCTATCGGTGTTTCTGCCATTTTTCGGGATGTGCTTGATCTACGTTATATATATTTGCAGTTCCATCGAAACTGATAGATTACCAAATGTCACGTGCCCTTACTCATAGGTTCCAGCTGCAATGACGGGGTTTGGCCTGACAGACAGCATCGCGGCTGCGTGCGGCTGCGACAAGTTACCTGTTTGGGCTTAGGTTTGGCATTGGACTGAAAAAATCAGGCGAGCTAGTAAGTCCGGAAGATTATCAAGACAACCATGAGTAAAAGACATTTAGGTTTAGGTAAAGCCGCCAAGGCCAAAAAGCAAAAGGTTGACCCCTCCATTTCTGCGGCCGAAAAAGATCCTGAAGCCAGCAACGAACTCACCGTTGAGCTAGGAGAAGAGATCAGTGCAGATGACGAGTTGGGGCAACTTAAAGGTTTGTGGAACACCTACAAGGATTCGGATAAAGATAACGAATTGGTCATCAATGGTATAATTCATGAGTGTGACAGATTGCTAAGACAAGTAGCAGAGTCGAAGGAGCAGAAAGAACCCCTTCCTGATTACTTCCATTCCATATATGCAAGTGCTCTCGCAGAGTTGGCCAATTTTCATGCGACAGACAATAAACAAGTCAAAGAATACTTTGATGCTGCGATTGAAAGAGTCGATTTAGGATTGTCCAACTCAGACCCGAAATCAATCGACTTGTTGTTTACTAAGAGTAAAATACTTCTCAATAGAATTCCATTACAGTTTGTATCTCAGTTGAATAAAGAGTCGAGGATTGAAATCAAAATTCCTGATCTCGGCAAATTATTAGATGAGGTTTTGAAAGTATATGCATCGGCTGAAAAGAGAGCCGATGAATTGAAAAAATACGATTTGTTCAACAGAGATAATTTGGACATCTTGGAAGCACTTGACGATTTGTTGGATATTGTGGATAACTTCGGCAAAGACTTGATGGAAGGTGAAGCTGATGACGATGAAAATGATAATGAAGGCAGAGAGAGTGATCTGGAAGATGAAGACGACATCGTGGAGCTTCTTGAATCCCATCCGTTATACTCTATCCAAAACACTGATAAGTATAACCAGTGGTGGAGAGACCATATTGAAAAGTTTTTGGAAAACGTTGATATAGAAATTAAACTGAAACAAATTGCCGATGATGACTACGAACATCCTTTGGCCTCATTGAGAAGAATAATCTGTGCTAGAATCGGACAGTCTTATTTGCAAGAAGCAGAAATTCCTTCGGGTATCTTCACAACATTGGTTTACGATCCAGGCTACGAAAACACCAAGGAGTTACAAGGATTAAACCGTAAGGACTCGCGAAAAATTGCCCAGGAGCTTATTCAAAAAGCCATAAAGTATTTGCAATGGGCCGAAGAGAAAGAAGAGCCAGAGACTTGGGTAGTTGTCGCTGAAGCTTTGATATCACTTGGCAACTTGTACGACGTCGATGGTCAAGAACAAGAAGACGCTTACAAAAAGGCGGAAAAAATCTTGAACAAAGCCAATAACGTAACTAACGGAAAGTACGAGGATGTTCTTGAGAATTTGTTACAAAATTAAATTTCAAAAAGTATTCTATATTCAATACAGTGAGTCTATATAGCGACAGGTGAACATGGAAAAAAAAAAAGAGAGTTAAGTCCAGACTTATGAGGAAAGAAAGAAGAAAAACATGGAGACAACATTAAAAGACAAAAGAAGTCAAGCATTTTGGATATACGAATATGTAATCTCAAACTAAGGGTCATACCCTACTTGCAATAGTACTTTCACTTTGTAATTTCATGGCATTCTTCTCATGAGCATTGTCCTTACAGTATTGAAGGCCCTGACAAATATGATCTTCTAATAAGCGATGTTTAGCACAAAACTTACCAGAACAATAACTGCATGAGCCAACATTGCGTAATGGAACTGCCTTACAAGCTTTGAAAGAACATCTTACCTTACGTTTCTTAGCAGTAACAACCAGATTACTAGATGCAGAACTGCCAGCAGTATCAGTGTTTGACTTTGAGTCAGATGTTTCGCTCATTAAAATAACGGTAAGCTCTGATGAAGTGTTGCCTGAAGTGAGTTCGGAAACTAAACTGGAACCAGGAGCCAACTTTTCTCCATTGTGTATGAGTTTAAAGTCCAGAGGTAACTTAGAGGAATCGGGATTTTGATCGCAAGCTAATTCCTTCAACTGGTCAACCGTACAGCCATCTGGAATATTGATGGTGTAAGACATTTCGGTTGATAATCTGATAGTTACTTTCATTTTGACGTGTGATCCCGATAAATCCGAGTCCGAGCTGTTGATTCAAAGTATTTATATAGTTTAAGTGAATAAACTATAATTGGGATAAGATAAGTGTAGTAGAATAGTATGGGTTTTGCTTTTTTAAAAAAAACTGCAGAGTAAGCTGTAACGAATGTTACGACGGTTGCTTATTATATAAAGTTCGATATTCTGGTTATCGGCAGTGGCGAACAAAAGAAATGTGCCGAATGATATAGTTGAGTCACATGACCGTGAGCAGCAAGGTTAGAAAAGGGATACCGGCCATTACAATGCATGATGTTACAAAATTACGCAGTCATGGAAGCGGGTTTGGGAGTCTATACCGAAGTGCCGCCGACCCTTGGGCAAAGGTGTGGTAAAGACGGACAGGCTGGTTCGGTTACTAGCTCGCTACGAGGAACATACGAATTATCGGATGATCAACTGGTTACTACCTTTTGTGTGTCACATGATGGATAAGCATCATAAAACTGAGGGTAAATCGGAATCTTGCAAGTCATACTTTGTTCGGTAAATACGGCGAGCCCAGCCTTGCGATGGGTACAAAATAAATGACTAGTGAAGTGTAGATTTTGTGGGCTCTTTTTTCTACAGCTGGTTCGCTCGCCTGGGTTGTGACTGAGGCTGATCCTCGTGACCGAAGAAGTGGGGCCAAGTAAACGAGACTAGAATTACTCGGTGTTGCCCAAGC
Source organism: Suhomyces sp. yHMH580 (assembly GCA_030580235.1). NCBI lineage: Eukaryota > Fungi > Ascomycota > Pichiomycetes > Serinales > Debaryomycetaceae > Suhomyces > Suhomyces sp. yHMH580. The sequence goes on along the minus strand of JAKTSN010000001.1, from coordinate 457,266 downwards.
ATGAGGCTCGGAGGCGCGGAAAACGTGATACATAGACTTGATGTTTGATCTATTTCTTAACTGTCTAGTTCGGTCTATGCAGGAGACATATATTGAAGTCTAAATATGTTAACCACTCAGTAACAATTACGAGTGATGAAAATCCGGGAGTAGTCTATAATTGTTGCGCCGGCGCTACGATCTGTGGTTCTATTTTGCGATTTCATCGATTTGAGCTCATAATTCATGACAATTGATACTCACCAATTGTTGAGCCAGCTCTACGAGCGACTCCAGTTGGTTCGGTCAATACAACTGTTTGTTTCGGGGCATTAGCAGCATTTTCTATTTCCCTTTTGTTATTAAACATGATTTTAATTTCCTTCTCTCTTTTGTATATAGGAGCAATAGGAGTATAAGTTGGTGTAATAGTGGAGAATGTGGGGGTCGTGGCAGTGGTCACTGATGAAGGAGCTTGGAGGACTCTGTTGGCAGGAATTGGAGTGGCGCCGACGATACCAGCTAAAAGAATCAAATATTGGGTGTTGAAGAGCATATTGAAATTAAGGAAAGACTATTTTGAAACCGTTGATATTTGAACTTATTATGAGAAACATGGATAACGGCTTGCATTTATAACAGATATTGGTATAGCCTTCCTCGCGGTACAAAACATGTTATAACAATACCGAAAAAATGTTTGGAACACTTCTGGCGCGCCAAATTGGAATCTGGAACAATAAACCTGTGAGGTGAAACATCCGCGAATTGAATTAGGAACGGCTAAATGCAAGGTCAAAGCAAATGAAACCAATTTGTGTTGAATCTAACGCAATACAGACCAGCTGGCTTATCGAAATGGTATAGGTCAATCAATCGTAGTCTGAGTAAAGCTGATTATACTTTTATTGCAGCCTCGACAGAAAAACGTTCGATGACTTACAGTTTCAACCGAGACTACTCAACTGTGGGTTGTGTTGAGACTTGGTATCCTACACAGATGAAACTAGGCACAGCAAGAGACGCTTTGGCACATAAACGAGCATTATCCGGCTTCCCCTGTGAGATTCACCCCTTCGGCTCTACATCACCCCTTCGTGTGATGATTGTCGCGTTTGCTCCGCCATCTTAAATTCTGTCGCTGTGCCGCTAAACCACAACAGACGCGCGAATAACTAACGTAGTGTAAACAACAATATCCACTGCGGCACTTTTGATGAAAATAGCCTTCATTTATGTAACATTTCAATCTTTAAAGTAATTTTTTTACGTCAGTTACGGAGTACCTTACAGAATGAAAGCATTATTACCTCGCATAGATGAAAGGTTTGCACATACCAAAATTCATCGTAGTGAATGAGGCTGGATTATTACACACTATACAAATTATTTAAATCAATTACTCATTAATTAGGCTACTATTGTTACCCTTTGGTATTCTCTGCCTAATGTTCGCTCCCTCGTCATCTGTCAAATTAGTATCCTCGTCATCTCTTTGGCCTTCGTAGTATTCGTTACCTTCCTCATCGAGCATACTCCTGGAAAATTTGTTGGCAGTGTCCCAAAGATTCGAGAAAATAGGCACGTCTGCTAAGTTATTCAAACTGAATGCGTCATGTGCAGCTCCAGAAAAGTGATTGATGTGTGATCTTGAATCATCGACTCTATGCGAGTAACCTTCAAGAATACCAAAATCGTCAAACAATTCAGGACCGTATTTCTCACAGAATTCATTTACTCTCTCATTCAATTTGACTCTAGTCTCTTTCAACAGATTGAGCTGAAATTGCTGGCTGTGGTGGCTTAAAATCGACAAGAACAAGGGACTCAATGACTTGTAATAGTCAACCCCGATTTCGCCTACTCTTAATGAGGCATATGTAGTCAATACTGCCCAACCGTAACAAAATAAAAATACGAGCATAACCTGAAACCAAGTATTCCCCGGAAATGTGCCCAGCTTGATGATTAAAAACGTGCCGATGACTGAATAAAACACATACAATGCTGGGGCCAACACCAAAGCCACCATGATTTTCCACGTGCTCAATACATCATTAGCCTTGATTTTCACGACAGATGCTGCTAACGCTTCTTTCGCTTTTTTACGAGATATTCTCCTAGCAGTTATAAAAACAGGACTAAATAGGAAAACACCTGGCATGCTCAAGCCCATAAATAGTAGGAATTTGGATAATCTTTCAATGAACTTGAGCGCAAGCTTCGGTCTACTGTATTTATCCAAAGAGCTCACTTGATGGTCTCTTATTCCAAGTCTCATAAGCTCACGATCATATTCGCGTACCATTTTCTTCAACTCAATTACATCAGGATCTTCTGCGTGCGTCTGATATCCCCTAACTAATCGACGGTTAAGCTCAACCACCATTGGTAACGGAATAGTTTCCCGAGTGTGTGACGTGTACAATCTTCTTGCGGCTTGAACCGCGATTAAAGTCTCGTAGTCATCACATGTAACGGTGACCTCCTTCAAACCCAAAGTGATGGTAGCCAACAATTTACTGACGGCATCTCTGGAATTCTCGTTGTATTCCTTGCCCATCTCGGAAGTGACTTCGATTGGTTTACCAAACTCGAGCACAACTCTCGATCTGAACTTGTGTGGATGAAAATAATTTAATCCTACAGGAATTACATTCACACTTTCGATATTTTCAATGTCTTGCTTGAGCTGAGATGCTACGGTACCCAACGCCATGATTGCCACACCAGGTTTCAATGGTAATAAGTCCGGCCTATCATGAGAACCTCCTTCAGGAAATATTCCGAGTACCTTCCGAGCTTGTAAATGCTTGAACACATTTTGAAATACTACATTGTTATCGATATGGGGGGCGGCCTTGAAATTAGTTCCCTTTTCGAGCAACTCTTCGATCCTCTTCTGTGCAGAAGGGTTTAATGATTTAATTGGTTTCTTTAGTTTTAAGTGGGTATCGTCTTCAATACTGTCAATTTGAGAGCTACCCAATGACTCTGGTAGCCCAATCAATCCTTTGACCATGCACTCTTTTGTGAATTTGGTTCCTTCTCCAGTTATAGTCAATCCGTCTTCGCCCATCTTAATGAAACCAGTAGCCTTTTTCAACAAATCTTGAGCTCTTCCAACTGGAATTGCACTACACAATTTGGCTATTTGTCCGACAAGGAGTTGTTGGTAGGACTTCTGAGCAATCAAAAAGGCAATTCTTCGTCTCGAATGTTCCCTCACTTTAGACATGACCACCAACCCATCAACGAACTGATTGTGATGCGGAGCGATCACAAAAACAATTGGGCCCTTTTTGGGTATGTTGGAGGCTCCTCGAGTTTTAATATCTCGGAAAAACGTATGAACGACCAAACTAAAGAAAGATAAGATCAAATCGTACGAGATGGAACGTAATATTTCAAGCAAAAATACCCCAGCGCGGTAAAACTGGCCATTGTTGTCTTTGTTGAAGCCGCTGTTATCGTTTTTGTCCAGCGTCATCTTCTTTTAGTAATTAATATGATATAGCTAGCACAATTGGCTTGGAATCTTTTTGACACCTTGTAGTTTGTGCATCAGCCGCAAAGCCTCGATCAAAAGATCCTCTATCTCCCCACATGATGCACTCACGTGACGCGATCATACTATATACCGATTTAGCTTGCTGCCAACGGGGATGCTTGTACCATACATTGGTGACCTATCGAATATACATTATTGTGTGTGAATCTAAGACTAAATTAATATACTTGATTAAAAAGCTACCCGTATTTTTGGCGTTTCGTCATTTTGCTACGACGACTCTATTTTCTTGTCTTTATGCTCATTTTCCGTAGTTCAGGGCAGGAATTTGGGGAATATGTGATTATATCATATGTGAAGATTACTAATCTTCGCCAGCCGGCACTTCATCCTTCAATATCTTGTTCAACTTGAGTCTCATCTCAGTTCTGTCGTCCCCCTTTAATGTGTCCTTGACGAAAGTTACGTCTACATCTAATTGAATCATTTGAAGGGCACCCCTCAAGACTCCGCATAGAATTTGACTATACCAAAGATCCTTTGTGGGTGGTATTTCCACGAATTCACTCAAAGGATTGGGTTCGGGCAATATTATTGAGCAACTCTTGCCATCATTACTCCAGTTATCAAGAACTGGCTGTATATTTAAAAAGATTCTGAAGCCTACCTTGGTGATCACCTCTGCGGTTTCCTTGAAAGTTTGGCATCTTTGAGCACCTGTTCTGGCTAGAAAATCTTCGATTAGCCTTATACCAATGTTGTAGCCCATTTGGTCCAACTGATTATTCACTTCATGGTAATTGTGGTTGAAATCTCGACATAATTGTGCTACTATGGAACCATAGGTTAATGTAAAAAGCTCGGAATTCTGTGAGGTTAGTATATGCGATTCGATCACTTCCATCCGTGACTCCACTCACTATCTTCTCGACGTTTTTCCAAATGTCGTCTCCCTTTTTGGACATGGTTACTCTCACCCGTATAGTGAATAGTTTCGAACTTTGAACATTTGGAATTTTGAGGGTTTCGGTCCTGCACACAGTGCAGCTATAGTGATGCTAATTGCAGCCTACAATCACAAGATTCAAGTAAATTAGGGGCATTGCATTAAAATTAGTTGATATAGTACATAAAGGGTTTTCTCTATAACTAGATATCCTTTTTTGTTTCCTTGACCAGTTTGAGCTTTCTTTCCTTTGTAGCTAAAAATTCCTTGTACTTTTCTAAAGTAATTTTATTTTGATGTTGCTTGAACTCTTCAGCAAATTGGTATTGGGTTCCAGAAAAGTAGTCCCACATAGTAAAGAACGGTTGGGAGAAGTTGTGCTTGATGCCCCAACTTTGATGATGAATGTCGTGATAGATCGAATTGTTTGGAAATATCATTTGGAAAATATCATATGGGAAGCGATACCCACAGTGATCATCCACCGTTTTCAAGGTTGCAAATGTGTACAAGATAATAGCTTCACGCGGAGTCAAGGCCGAAACGAATGCTGCCACGCCGGTCCCGAGGGTATCCAACAAAAAACCTTCAATTGGGTCATTGTAGAGCGCCCCAAAAGCATAGGGAACATACAACCTGTGGTGACGAGAATGGAAACGGCGATACAATGTTCTGTTTACGTGCATCAACTTGTGTAAAGAGTACTGCCATGTATCAATAATCACACTAGCAATTCCCATTTTCACAGCAGATATCCCATACATATAGCCGTAGTACACTATCGTATCGGGCAAAAATGGGTAGTCGTTTTTGATTTTCCACATGGCGTACAACTCATGGCCCGTCATTGCAGGAGGATCGAATTTGTAGAATATGTACCCCATGACAGTTTGAATGAAATGTTGAATGACTACATCTTGAACTACCGATGACAAGGACACCTTGTTACGGGCCTCTTCTTCTGCACTGGGGTGGATACGGTATTTTTCGGCCAACTCATAAACGTCAATGATGTGAAATATAGAGGCATAAGTCCAATAAGCCACTATAGGAGCTATCAAAGCTAATATTCCATCAGGGATGCCTGGAATCAAGTCGGGTTTTGGTAGCACTTTAAAGGTCGGAGCACTACTGGATTCCGATAATATCTGTGAAAAGTTTTTGGGGGGCGCCATTGATGATGTGAACGTCAACAAGCTATCCATGTTTACTATGCTTGTGTGAAAAAATGTGTCTCGAGCTGTATGTTTTTATATGTCACGAAGGAGATCACGCTATTTGGAAAATATCACGCTTGCTCTAATATAAGGTATTTTTTCTCGCCAGAAACAACTCGAAATATGCACTTGGATTGGTTCAATAACTCGGTTTATATCAATAATTGTTCTGTAGGTTCCTGCTGAGTGCTGCTGCTAACCGACTTTTTGTGAATGACAGTGAAGATGAGTGACAAATTTGATGAAAGTGAATTAGTATTGTCGGTCCTGCACAGACCCCTATTGCTTTGAGTTTTTAGAAAACAATTTATCAGTGAACAAAAGAAACGGGTGATCGGCTTTTCTTTTTTCGAGGAGATGCGACTAATCGGGACAGGCTGACAAACTAAAATGTGCAGAGTGTTGCAGGCTTATAGCAAGTATCACGAGGCAAGCTCCGTTACTACCTGGAACATCCGGCGCCCCTCCCTAGTATAGATAGAAATGTTGATTCAAGTCAAGCCCACTCTTTTACCCCGTGCTCGCTAAAACCCGACTTCGGATTCCGCGCCCCAATCCCAAAAATAATAATATTTTGGTTTATCCCATAAAATATTCTCGCTTTATCGCCAATTGCACTGACTGGGGTCCTAACCACCATAACATGACAGGTCCTTCGTGTTCATGTGTGTGAATATCCTGTGTTCGAAAACGCTGCTGCAGTTCAAATCATACGATAGGCGCAATGATTTACAAATGCAACCAGGCTCGGATAGAGGCTTGGCTCTACTTGGCTCTCGGGTTACTTTACAGAGAAAAAGGGATGTAATGATTAACCGATCCGAAGGATCAATTATTGGTAGATAACTAGCCTACCTAATGCGGCTAGTGCTATTGATGCTATATTTAGAGATGTTTTTCATGGGTGGGGAATGGCAGGGTAGTGAGCTGTTTCGCATTAGTCAGTCTGTGATGACAGAAAATAATGATCATGAAGAAGTTGAGACCTAGTGTCGATGTTTTCTCATGTAGACTTCCTCGTATTCTGGTACATGTCTTTTTTCTAAGCTCAAGCGCTCCAACCTCTCCAATTCGTCGGTAACTCTTTTTTTAAAATTAGTATTGTTAGTACCACCTGCTCTGGCGATCGGATTTTTTCCGTATGGATCGAAATCATCATTTCTGGTTTTAAGAGGAGAGCGGCGAGTGGGCTCTTCAATAAGCTCTCGGGGTCCCCGAGGCTTGATTTGTTCATGCATATAATTACGGGCTTGGGTGGTGCCAGTGCTACTTGGTGGGGGCGTCGATGACATGGGTGTTTTGGTGGGTGACGACGGGTCAGATTTTTTGCGATGTATATCTATCTGTTGTTTGTTTAAGATTTCCTTAAGTCTCTGCTGCACTTCTTGTTCAACCACCAACCTGAATTCCCTCTGGTATCCTAGTCTTACTTCTTTTGCTTCCAAATCCATGGCCCTTTTTCTCATATCAAACTCTTCTACCAATTCATCTTCTAGCTGCTGCTTTTGTAAACTATATTTCTTTTGCATCGCATTAAATTCGTCTTGAAGTTCTTCCCTTTGCATTAGTATCTTCCGATCCAAATTATTGAGATAGGTCTCTTTCTTTTTGAGTTCTTCATTTTTGGTGAGTAGCTGCTTTTGAAATTCATTCAAGTTTGAACTTATATCCTTCAATTCCATTTCTTTCCTTAAAAATCGGATGGCTAGAGTATTTAATAAGTCATGACAACTTGGACGTTGATTTACATCAACTGTAATACAATCTTCGATAATGGAACGAAGTTGGCTAGAATAGTTGGTTGATATTTCAGGTATGACACCTCTTTTGATCTTCGCTTGCAACTGTAAATGCGTCTTTGCTTGAAACGGTGGTTGCAAACAGCAAAGTTCGTACAACACACAGCCCAAAGACCAAATGTCACACACTGGGGAGTACGGATTGTCGACCAATACTTCGGGCGACATGTAATATGGCGTGCCAACATAGGTCTTTGCAAAATCGTTCTGAGAGGTTAGCATTTTGGCCAAACCAAAGTCTCCAAGCTTGACCGATTTTCCGGAGTTCAACATGAAAATATTATCTGGCTTTATGTCTCTATGGATTATCACCGTTTCAGAATTAATCAGTGGCTCTTCTGATGAACCATTATTAGAAAACAAATTAACTTTTTTCGCATCAATTCCGTAATGACATCTATGTAATGCTAACAAGGTTTGAACTAGGACCTGCCATATGAACTCCTCTGGAACTTGCTCTTTATTTTTTTTGAAATTATTGATGACTTGTGCTAAATCGCCCCCATCACAAAATTCCATGTAGATATGAATGAATTTGTTTTCGACGATATGATCATGTTTGTAGTACTTGACGATGTTGGGATGGTTCAACTCTCTCAAGATTCGAAGTTCTGATATTAGCTGGTTCCTTTCCTGGTTATTCATCGACGTGTACTCAATCTCTTTCCGAACAAGGATTTCACCATTCGATCGTTGTCGAACCTTTCGAACAGTACCAAATGATCCTTTGCCTATCACCTCGAGCGCTTCAAACTCATCGCTAACGCTGGTGGTTGCCATATTGGTTTACTAAAGGTAATGCTATCTTTGAACTCTTTCAACTCTTGTCTTTATTTTTACTAGTTCGATCAAATCAGTAACATAGTACTTAAGGATCTTGAATTTGACTTTTTTGTTGTCTTCTATCGAAGATCGATCCACTATATAATAGGCCTCGAGTGCTTTGACGGAGAAAGGGATCGAAGATGGTTCAGAGTTCTTCGGTGATCGTATATAGTCAGTCCCGCACACTTCTCAGCTGAATTACTGCCGTCTTGTTCGCTTTCTTTGGTCCAATTCCTCTCGATTCCTTTCTATTGTTTAGATGTTTGGAACTTCCGAATTGGGCAAGAAGCCATAACCATCCACTGTGATCATGTGACTCGGGTGTGAACTATACCGTTAACCGTGTCTCGTAATGAATTTCGTGATTGATACCTTTCTAGCACTGACATGGGTGCTGGACCTAATCTACTAGTGCAACATACTTGATCATCAGAGCGCGAGCTTGAAGCATACCGTTACCGCCGTTTTTGCTGAACAATTTTGATTTGGGTGTCTGTTATAGAGCACTAAGATGTCTGAGGAATGTAAGCCGGATAATCTTCCTAGTCTTTTTAAGAACTGGAGCTATGTAGGAAAAGTCATAAGAAACTACATCATAAAAAGTGAAAATGCCATTTCGATTTTAGACTAATTTTACAAATAACTTGTGAATTTAAGTTGCAAAACTTCTTAGCGAGTCCGAATGAGTGACACAGGCGACAATACGAACAAATTGTTTACTTAAAAAAAAAGGATAGACATAACCAAATTGTATTTACTTGTTGGTATAGCTCTTGTAATTTGAAAATGCTTGTTCGCATATATCGGATTTCGAACCGATTCCGGGATTTATCTAAACGATGTAATGTTAATCAAATTCCAGCTATATCTATCGTTTGCAGGAGAAGGCCAAAATTGTTTGCTTAGAGGAAATAAAGGTTACGAACAAAGCGTTTTTGATTTATGGAGTAGTTAGGCAAAGTATTTGTAGCACTGAAAGAAGGCTCTCAATTAGGACTTTTGTTCAAGCGAAGATGACGACGAAGGAAAGAAAAAAGTATTCGTATGCACGGTAATTGAGGGATTGTTCACACACCAATATTTCTATTGTACTCTATAGTGTATGCTGTATGGCTAGAATTGACGAAACGAATGTACCTTCTCTGCAAGGTTCATGAGCTGTAGAAGAAAATCACTATAGACTTTCTGCTTGCTGATGAAATCTGCATGAGTAAGGGTTGGTGAAATATCGCTCAGTTCATAACTAACAAACTACATCGAATGTGAAAAGAAAATACGGGACTACGGTTCTAACTCAACCTAAAACTGTGATTTGGCAATTTGTCTCGGATGTACTCCATTTTTAGATACATTGCAATAGTTCAAAAAGCGCTTTTCAACTCAAGAAGTTTGGTGTATGCCCGGGCTACGTGCAAGCGACATGCTTTTTGTGCGCACTACTTCAATTAGTTCCGGAAATAATCTGGCACATTCTCGATTGTTAAATGAAATGATCTTAACAGCGCTCGTCTCGAGGGTAGTGCGTAGTCAAATCCGGAGAATTGGCTCCTCGTACTACGTAATGTGGTATTGAGAGTTGGTGAGCCAACAATGTCAACTTACAATAAAGAAGGGAAAAGATGACGATGCCTGTTCAATTTCTCTGGTATTAGATCGTCATTCGAGTTAATGACCTTTAATCATTCAAGGAATGATCAGGAATCTCGTTGATAATAGAAAGCCTTATCAGACTGATCGATTAATGTGTGGTGAGTTGGTATTAGAGCTCATAACTATGGTCTTGTCAAGATAACCCACCACGCGCCGTTTTTAAGTTAGAGTAAATGCGAATGCACCTTAACTGTTAGTGTCTTCAATCAAGATTAAGAGATTTGAGTGCCTGACGGATTAAAGATTTAGCCCAATCTTGATGTCATAGAAGAGGAACATTTCTTTAATCACAGATCATTAGTTCGAACTTTACATATTATTTGATTGCTTCGTCTAATTGATAGATTGTTTGTGCTTTTGAGGGGTGCCTCGACAATAGTTTACAGACAATCATGCGGGTTAACGTGTGTGGAGGAGTGTGATTCGGGTTATTATTGGCTATTTACATGTATTCAATACTTCAAAGTTTAACCTTATATCCTGTGGAGTACTCTGCACAAGCCTTCGTTTCTCTGCCGTACAGCAGATACGATGCGTATATCGAATATATCACGTTCCTAAACGGGTAGAATAGTGCTGCAAGTTTACTTCATCATGCAGACCCTGTTGCACTTATTTCATCTTTGCGACACAAAGCAACTCTGAAGACATGCGACTTCACATACACTTCTGATATTTATTTTATGTATTGTTTATGCATGTTGAGAACAGTCATGGGTACTATGGAGTAGTGAGCCCTATCGTTGAATTGAGCAAAGGAACACAGTATATATAGAGCAAGTGTAAGTATATATATCATTTCAGATCTCCGGTTGGTAAATATACAAAGTTCAAAATTATACAATTAGAATATGGGTCTCGAATCACCGTTTGTGCCCCTTCCACACGACCATACAAATAGAAGAAACAAGATAAGCAGCTCGAGCTTAAGAAAATACCGCTCAAGGAAAAGCAGATCCTGTAATATAGTTTCCATGACCCTGATCCAATCACATGTGTCTAAGCAGCTATATAATGGAATAAGGCAGTTAGCGTACGAGTCTTATCACACAATAATCCATTCGAAAGCTAGCTACAAGAGTACCTGCGCAAACAATTACATTCACGAAACTCCCAAATTCACGCCCCCTCGTACACCAATAAACATTGGAGGACCAGAAGCTCATAATATTAAGTCCTCGATGGGCAGGACCTGCTCGCATGATAGTATCTTGTGTATTCCCATCGATATTGACCTCAGTGAATCTAGCCACTGTGAAGATTGGGAAAGATCAATCGATCTTTAGCCTGGCTGCTGGCAAATTATTATGCATGGTTGACTATTCCAAATTATTCAATTCTCTTACAATGTTTTACTTTTAAACCTTTCTCTACTTTGTGTATGATACTGCCACGCGCTCCTTAAATCGAAATCAACGTACCATTCAAAACGTACAACATGTCATTTTGAAGCGGTTTCACAATAAACTTCTGTGCTAACTTCGTCTGTAGTTTGCAGAAATAAGTATCTTGATATTCACGTCTTGCAAAAAAAAAATAAACTAAATAAACGTACATGTTGAATCAAACGACATATACAAGTTGCATGCTAGTCAAAGAAAGAAAGTCGATTTCTTTTCCTGCGTCAATCCAATCTTCTTTCGGCAGATAAATTTTAGACCGTGATCACTATCTCTACATATCAAATGTTCGATGCAACGTGCAATATAAAACATACAATAGAGTTTGGTGCAAAGCTTTGCTTTGCTACAACACCTCAGCCACCACTAGATTCATTCACTCTCATAATCAACCGTCACTTGCATAATTGAAGAAACTTATATATAAACTCTGATTAAGAAGAATTATTGGGTCGTTAATAAACGGTATAAGGAGAGATCATTTATTTTCTTTGGACTAAATAGAACTTAAACCAGGTATAGTCTGAAATTGCTATACTTAAGATTTCAAGTCAATGCAAGTGAAAATCACGTAAAACTTTTTTAGTTGTATGGTTTTTGGCACCTTTAGAAGAGACAATAGAAGTCCAACTGAGCACTGGTTTCGGGAAGATCCCGAGTGGTTTTCTGCGATTCCAATTTTAAGTGCGAGGATGTATAACAACGCTCATGGCTCGCAACAGCTATGCCGATCTCTATGTATAATCAAAATCTCGCTGCTTGTTTCGGCAGTCTACCCAAAAAATAATTACTTGGTTTCAAATTCGACAATAATCTTTATTATCGCAAAATTACCAGTATATTTGTGCGATGTTTACATTCCGTTCACTGGTTTGGCAGCAAACCTCTCGCAGTGCGAAAGCGCGCACGTGATATGAAACATAGAAGGCTGTTGTCTGTTGTCCTTCTTGACTCGCGCAGCCGCAACGCAGCTCCGGGAAAGATGTGCTGCAGTCGCGCTTTTGCTCAACAAGACACGTAGATTATCAATTCATAATGTGTTCCTCAATAACAATAGGAACTTCGTCCAGAGAGTCGTATTGCCGACCAAAGATGTGATGATTGTGTCACTAACGCATTGTTACAGTACTCGAAGAGTTTCTCTTACTCGCCAACTAGGTTCTGCCTGCTTGTCTCATTAGATGATGGTGCCATGCGTTGCCGCCGTGGCATGTGTTTATTTTTAATTTATTATTTATTTGTTTGCTTGTTTATTAGTTTCGCAGGAGCGCTCCTTCACCTAACAAAAATTTCGCATCTACACATTTGAGCTGCACTTGTATACAGGCCATCTCCAAGTATACACACACTCGTTGCTCGCAGGTGATCTGGGTGGTTTATTGATTTCAAGTAGCTCTTTCTGTTAACTACTTCTTTTCAATCAAAGCCTTTGCTTATTGCTAACCTACCGGCTCCTGGCCCTCATATCCAGCGACACACTAGAATTAACTTCTATCCATTCGTTTCATCCACGGCTTGTCTGAAAACCTCCAGATATTCCGCCCCTTTACAACCCAATACCAAGTTTTGTTCATTCCAAACTATACATTCGCTTAACCGTCGATCAATCACCACACTGAACGACTTCTTCATTATTTGCTTCACAGCTACCACGTTCGCTACATTCATCAAGTTGACTTCCTTTTCGTCATAATCCAGGTTGTCGATACTTTATACCTTCAAAAACTTGAAAAACAATAAAACTTACAAGTGATCTATAGACCGGGCAACTCAGACCTAGAGCTAGCTCAATCGTATCATCACACATTTAAACCAGCTAGATCTAGCCATACCCACTCCCTAAATTCGTGTGTTAACATTACAACTACACGCAGGAGTGCATATTATTAACGCCAGAAACCAGTTTTTTAGACGTTGTTAAAAAGAATCACGTTTACAAATAGCTGATACTACGACACTTTGATATACGTAAACGTTATTGGAGTTACTTATTCCTCAATTCTCTGGGATAAAGTATAGTTGTGTGTCTCATCTGATATGAGATCTTATAAATCACAGGCGCTTCAGCCCGCATCTGTGAACGATGAAAACAATATTAGGCATGGTAACAAAACTGCACGATCCGCAAAACAATCATTTCCAACCCACCCGTCATCGTCAGATAGAAGGGAGGTATTGGGGGATGTTACTCAACTAAAGAATGAGCAGATTGCTTCGAAAAACTCTTCCATTACCCCCGGATTGAAAACTTCCACTACATCTACTGCATCAAACGGGGTCGTCACGTCCAATTCTAAAATTCAGATTTACAAGCAACAGTATAAGTTTAAAAAGCCAAGACTTGAACTTGGGCAAAGATTGAGACAGCGTCAAGAAATTCCTATTCACAGTGATGATGATGAGAAAATTTCGGTTAGAGACGATGAGGCTAACTTTTATGATCAAGACCTTGAATACGAAGACATTGAAGAAGAAGATATAGAGGACGAAGAGAACGTAGAAGAATATCCCCGCAACGCCCAGAAGTTTCAAACAATCCTGAAAAAATCTGGCGCTGACGCCAACCCACCAGCAACAACACGTAACTATCACAATAATTCCGAAGATCTCTTGATCAGAAAACATTTCGACAAATTGACTGAAGAGGATCTCGAGCCCGGATTAAGCTCTGATTTGCCAGGTGAGACCATCAATACTACTGATCTTGTTGAGGAAAACATCGCTTATGTTGGCAAGGAGAATTATCCAGATTATGAATCAGTTGACGAGGAAGCCGTAGAAGAAGAGCAATTGCCCTCGCAATCTAGTAAGCATAAGCCTATGGAACCAATATGGACTAAATCAGTATATGAAGAATTACAAACCATTGTTAGTAAATATTCAAGACTCACCCTTGATGAAACTGACGAGGACACTTTTGATGTTACTATGGTAGCAGAATATGCTCCGGAAATTTTTAATTATATGCATGAATTAGAAAACAGATTATGTCCCGATTCGAGATATATGGACAATCAGGACGAATTGAAATGGGAAATGAGAAGTGTGTTGATCGATTGGGTAGTTCAAGTGCATTCAAGATTCAATCTATTACCTGAGACATTATTCTTGACAGTCAATTATATTGATAGATTTCTTTCAAAGCGGAAAGTTTCCTTGTCCAGATTCCAGCTAGTTGGCGCCGTAGCGCTTTTCATTGCAGCTAAGTATGAAGAAATTAATTGTCCAACAGTTCAAGAAGTTGCCTATATGGCAGACAATGCCTACTCAGTAGATGATTTCTTAAAGGCAGAAAGATTCATGATTGATGTTTTGGAATTTGATATGGGATGGCCGGGTCCGATGTCATTCTTGAGAAGAACCTCGAAAGCTGATGACTATGACTATGAAACCCGAACTTTGGCCAAATACTTCTTAGAGATCACAATCATGGACTCTAGGTTCGTCGCTTCACAACCAAGTTGGTTAGCAGCGGGTGCACATTACTTATCGCGCAGAATATTGAACAAAGGGGATTGGTCTGAATTGCATGTCTTTTATTCTGGATACACTGAATATCAACTCAGACCTTTAGCTGAGGTCTTGTTAGACAATTGTCGTCATGCAGAAACACATCATAAGGCAATCTTCGAGAAATATCAAGAAAGACGGTACAGAAGAAGTTCTGTTTTTGTACAAGAATATTTCAACTCACTTGAATATTCTTAAACGGCCATATCAGCCAAATCACCAAATTGCATTATCTTACTCAAGGATCCTTGTTATTCAGAATGATCATAATCATAATTGTAACACCCAATACCCAGATTCATGCCAGGAGATATATTAATGTCACTACCATCATCATCTGTACACTAGCTTTATTTTTTTTTCGAATTGTTTTAATTATTTTCTTCGTCTTCATTTATTGTCATCGATTTTTGACATTAGTTCTATCCGTTGATGGAACTACATTACTAACAAGCCAAATTAGCATTAGTATCTCACTACCACTTTTACTATTAATACAACTATTACTCAAATAAAGTTTTACAAGGTTAGTATTAACTCTTTCTTCCAAAAGATTATCAACTTTCATTCTTTTCAAATTCAAGCCGATGTCACACCAGCGAGTCTTCTGATTATATAGCAATAAATACTAACTTGGTATTTTTTATATTTTGCATCTTCATATCCTCCTTACGTAAGACTACATTCTGTCCTGTATACAAACACGGACCCCATCCTTAGGATTAAAAATTTAGATCACCACATAATTTAGATACTTAGCTAGTATAATACAATGTCATCCATCAGAATCCTTTCTCGTAACTTACGTCTCGAATCAGCCTCCGTGTTGGCCGTTGCCAAGAAATCGCTTGTTCCAAAGATTGGTACTACTCTTGCCGCCAGAAACTTTTCTCAATCCAGAATACAATCTGCTGATTCTGGTAAGAAGTTACAAGAGGTTTTGAAGTCCGAACTCAAAATTTCCAAAGCTATTCCGAATGAGTTGGAGTCTACTTATCAAGAATTCCTTGACCAATCAGGATTCAAAGTCATTGCTCAAGAAGGTAAATCGAATGTTGAATTACAAAAGCAATTAGACAATGGTGAAATAGTCAGAGTATTCTTCGATATCGATGAAGTTACTGACAGCCCAATGCCACAACTTCCAGAGGGTGAGGAATTCGGTGAATCTTTCGAAGAAGAGGCCGATGCTCTCGACTCGATGTTGTGCAACGTAAAGGTTGTTATCGAGAAACCAGAGACCGACACCGGATTACTCTTCAACTTATACTTACAGAACACGGAAAGCTCATTCATGATCGACTTTGTTATCTCCAAGAACAACATCAAGAAGTTCTTGAACACCAAGATTGCTCAAGAAGGAGAGTTTGTTGACAAGATCCAATACCAGGGACCACGTTTCTCAGACTTGGACGAATCTGTTCAAACTGAGTTTGAAGGGTACTTGGCCTCTAAGGGTCTCAACGAAGAGTTGGCCGATTTCATTGTTGGCTTCAGTGAAAACAAAGAAGAAAATGAATACAGAGGCTGGTTATCTAACTTGGTCAATTTTTTCAATTAGGTGAAGTCTGACAAAAAAGAGAGAATAAAGGTATAACCGTAATCTACTCAATCGCCAATACAATCAATGATTCTTGTTTATAGTTCTGTTTAGGCGTTAGTCTTGTAAATAAAAAGCACTTTGCTACAATTAGTGGAGCTTAGCATCATAATCACGTGTTGAGGTTTCCTTGAGGGCTTTTGCCCTAGATATATACTTGTCCGGGTAACACGTGAAATTTGAAGTTTTTCACCAGTACCAACCGATCCAGCGAGGCCTGCGAAATCCCGGACGCACCAAGGCTCTTTCTAACGCGAAGAAATTTTGGGTTTCCCTTTCAATATTTTGAACATACATATACATAAAATGTCTACCGAAGCTTCCGTCTCCTACGCTGCTTTAATCTTAGCCGATGCTGGTGTTGAAATCACCGCTGACAACTTATTGTCCGTCACCAAGGCCGCCGGTGCCTCTGTTGAGAACGTCTGGGCTGATGTCTACGCCAAGGCCTTAGAAGGTAAGGACTTAAAGGAATTATTGTTCTCCTTTGCCGCTGCCGCCCCAGCCTCTTCTGGTGCCCCAGCTGCCGCTGCTTCTGGTGACGCTCCAGCCGCTGAAGAAAAGGTTGAAGAAGCTGCCGAAGAATCTGATGATGACATGGGAATGGGTTTATTCGATTAAACTAATTAGTCCAATAGAACCGCAAGGTATGCATACCAATGACAATTGAAATAAACCTCTGACCTCTGATCTACATATTTTGCATAATATTACGTCACTTGTGTCACAATGCAAATGGGAATCGTTTATGCTTAATTGAACCGAAGTATCCATTGAACAGTTATTTCATATTTTGTATTATAATTACACGCCCTACTGTATTTCTTTTGTATTTGTAATTTGAGTAGAACATTAAGAATTCGTTTCAGTTTCGCTCATTCGAAATAGTTGTTACACTGTTCATAGCAAGCTTCCTAACACGTCAGTTAGAATACTAAATTAGTTACTGCCTTTAAACTTTGTATATCCGAACTTTTAAGGGGTGCAAAAGTATAGAGTAGACATTTATACTTTATTAATTATAGATACGAGTTATTAATAATAGATTACCTCGAGTGACAAGTGTGTCACATTAGAGATAAGGAAGGAAAGCCGGATATGAGCGGCTTCTTTTTATTTTTGGATAACAACAAGCCACAACTCAGTATAACTTAATCTAGAAGCGGTTAGGGGCGGCGGCTCAGTTATATTGGCCCACCTTTGAATAAGAACAATATCCCTCATGAACAATCCGCGGACACTCAGATCTGATAAAGCCTCTGTGCACGAAGCAACCAGGGTCTAGTATTCATTTCCACATTAAGTCTGATGCGTTGTATCGAAAGAGCAAGGATGGATTGAATTGTGTGAAATTATGTATGTACGATTCAATTGGAATAGATAGCTGCTGCTATGTGGCTGAGGAAAACCCTTGCTCGTAAAAACTGATACCCTTTGGTGCAGAGAACGTAAGATTCTGGAAGCAACCGATATAACCGTGGAACATGCACCAGAAATTAAGACCCTGTTATTAATTGTTGGCTGATGGGGCTATAATTAGCACTCATGTGGTACCCCAGACCAAGATTTTGCTTCCGCAAAATTTTGCTTTCGGGCCCGAGATAGATCGGACCGAACTTCAACAGGTAAAATAATAGAAAAAAAAAAATTGACACGGATACTCGGCCGAATTGTGGGGTTTACATCAGAGAAATCGAATTTATGGTAGGGGACACAAATAAGGTTGAAGATTGCTTGAATCATATCCTTTAACCACATTGGAGTTGAAAGGCGAGGCTTGTTCCGTGTTTTTGTTCGTTCAACTTCTAATCAAATTAATACAAAGCACAATTAGTTAGCAATATTGTTATTATTCACGAAGTATGAAAAAATATGTTACTCTTATTCATCATCTCCCCTAATATTCTGACTAATCGCGCGGCTGAATGTTTTGTGCTAGACCTTTTTTTTATTTTTTCGCCTTTCTAGGTTGCTTGCGCGCGACCTAGACCTTTTCGAGAAGCTGATTACCAAGCAAGCAAGCTCGATTCGGTATGAGCGAAGTGAGAATAAAGACGTTCTAGTGCGATGGAATATGACTAACAGCTCGTCAGTTGCTCATGAGCCTCATATGGGGTGTGATTAATATCGGCAACGATTAGGGTTATTCGAATCGATCCGAGTCAATTAGTAGCAAATGATAGAATCGGCTGTCAAATGTAGGTGAGGTCATAATCTAGAATCGATTTGCGCGTTCACAAAATATTCGAAAGATTTATCTCATGAATTAGTGATAGTTGCTGATTTCAAGATAATTCATATATGCGTTTTCTATACAAGACTTGGTTCTCATCACGCACCATCAAAACCAAGCGATCCGATAGCCGGACCATGCGCATCGAGCTCGTCACCTTCGGCAACCAAGTCGACTTTTAGTGTAATCTCCGTTTACTTGCGTCTCCCGCGGCTGGAATACGCAAATAAATAAAGTGCGGCCGAACCTTGCTGGCGGGAAAAAAACGGCTCGGCCGTCTCTGATTTTTGACTTTTTTTTTTTTTCTTATTTTTTGTCTCACTAATGATTTTTATAGCTCGGATGTAAAAAAGTTTATTTGTCATATTCGGAATTACTTTTTTGGTAATTGTCTAGGCAAATGTTATATATAAAAGTCATAGTTTGTCAAACATTTGATGGATGCCTGACACATTAATTTATAACACCTTAAATATAGGATATACATAAATTGCAGTTCACAAAGAAAACGTAAGATACTAGTCCACCCAAACGCAAGTGGTATAGAATAATATTGGCGATCATGAGTTCTATGTCACTCTCTCAGTCATACATTTTCGCTTCTAAAGTGAGAGTTAAGCTTACAAAGGAAGCAAGCAATCCTCGTTCCAGCTTGAGGAGCTTGGTAACACAAGCCAATATGCTTGACAACATCATGGACCATATTGGTGATGAAATTGAAAAAAGGAAATCAACCAATGCAGAAAGTGATTCTCACGTGAATGTACAACCAATAGGTACCTATGTTTCATTCTCGGAGCCCAGCCCTCGTCGTTCGGAAGCTACTTCGGTTACTGAGTATGAGGTTGGCTCTGACAGCGACGACTCCGATGAGGAAATCGATTACGATTACGAATTGGAATCAAGTGACGAAAGCGAGTTCAGCGATTCGGAAGACGACTACTATTACTCATCAGATGACGAGGATTCGGAAATCGCCCCAATGCACGTGCCTATCTTTGAAAAGCTTCCCGCTATGAATTTGTCACTTTCAAAAATTGAGGAGGTCGATGAAGAAGATGAAGATTCCAAAGAAGATGCAGTCACAGGTGCCTATTCCGAAGTCCCAGGACTTTGTCGTACATTGTCGTTGACCGATGATGAAGAAGAAGAGATCGAAGCTCATACTACGACTACTACAGTACATGAAGGTAATACCACCAATTATGTGCATGTGGATCATGGACATGAAAATGGTAATTATAGTGACGAGAGCAAAGTGCCCAAGAGTCACGAAACTGCAACTCGGAGTCTATTTGAGCACGGAAACAATCATATTAATAACAATCACCAAAGAACCAACGCCATATATTCAATGGAACACATATTTTAATACGTTGGCAACCGAGCTTATAGCCCATTTCATGACACTCACGATACTTTTACGACTTTCACCGATAAATAGATGTTTACCTATAGATATAAATTTTGATGCACAATATACAATTAATACGAATAAATCTAGATCGTAGCTCAATAAATTGCAATTTTGTTGGGACCTTCAAGATGCAGCAACAATTTATGTCCGAATGGAGAAGTCTCGATGTGCTCCACCGGTTACCGACCGGCTACCAACGGCCACTCATCGGCTTAGGGTTTTTGTCTTCCCGGGTGCGCATCCGATTAAAGGTTTTTAAATGATCATTCGGCCGATCCGAAAACGGTTTTTTTTAAGTGACTTTTAATCATGTATATTTTTAATTTATACCTGCACCCCTCACACAGCTATTTTCTTGAACGCATCCTCCAAATCTTCGTCTTCGTCGCCTGCTAGACCCTTCTCGAAAATTTCGCGACCAGACATTTTGCCTTGATGCATTTCGTTGAATCTTTGAAGTAATTTCTCTTCCAACTTCATTTCTGCTCTGAACAGATCTCTCCACTTAGAAAACGATTCTTTGGTCACAGGTGTTCCTATAAACTTTTGTTGTTCTATCTTTTCACGTTCCACCAATTCCTTGTCATAATCACTTTGTTTGTTGTTTAAGATTTCTTGAAAAAGGGTTTCGGCATCTTCTTGAAGTTGAGACGCTAAGGCAAATACCATCGGCATCCCCACCAGGATTTCGGCAGTTTCTTCCAATTTTTGAAGTAAAGTTTTGAATTCCTTCTTGCCAAACTCAATGGTTTCTGACATGTTGAGAGCCTTCTTGGCAGCTTTGGTATCGTCATCATCATCATCACTATCTTCATCACTGCCAACGTCATATTGATCGTCGTTATCCTCTTCAATTTCTCCAAGATCTACATTCAACTCGGGAATCACTTCTGGGTATTGTGGTGGGTACTCAACCTCTAGTAACAAGGCATGCTTTCTGTCACTGGGCGTATCCAACTTGATTGTTATGCTGAATTTTGTATCACTCTCCTTGACGAATTCATCAGGATATATAGACTCCAAAACTTCTAACTCTTGTTGCTGCTCTTCAAGCGGATCCATGGTAGCTGGGCTGTCTCTTCTACTGATGATGAGCTTGATTTTAATGATGAAAATGTCGCGCACCGCTAGACTGCACCACCAGACTTGCCAGACCCGCACTGGGCCGCGAAAAAATTGCGAGATTTCGTCTTGCGAGCTGATGTCCCTGCAACCATCAGCAGATAAACTTCAACTATCCTTGCAGGTAGGAATGAGACAACATGACCACATGCTTGTACTGTTTATCACGCGACAGCATAGATACAAAATAAGGTTGACCGTGACGGCTATGTCACGTTCACTTTAATGCCATGGCTTGTTTCGGAGATTACTCTTGGCACCTTCGTGATCTCTAAATATTTTTGAACTGTGGCCACGGCCGTTTTATCCTTCTTTGACACAATCGCAAATTACCCCCCGATTCGCTATGATTCACTTTGTGGGGACAACTAACCGTCATACATGGCGATGCCAAATTACCCTCTTTTCTGAGTGTCCGTCACCAACGGTCTTATGACTCTAACCTCACGAACTCCTCTTCGTAGCCCCTGTGCAGCTCTAAACCCTGGCAAGAAACCAACGGTCGTGCACATACCACACCACAACAACTTCTCCGTGCCTTAAAAATTTGGGATATAATTAGCCAGCGACTCAACTTATACTGTGTATTTGTGGTATAAACTAGAAGTTAAAACTAACAACTTTCTAATTACTGACACAGTGTAAAGTGAAAGCAGTGATTTTGATCAGCCTGATATAAACATTCAATAAGCGTTGTACCTCAGCGTACGAAACAGAAACAGAACCTGAAACTCGTACTCACTCACCGGAGCTTAATTAATTTGATACCTTCGTATGAGATCTTTATACTATAGTCGACTTCAACACAGAACCACCTGACCCATAATTGAACCATATAACATACCAAGATTAGTACTAGATGTCCATAAAGAACAACACTCCTCCAAATTCTGCAGAAGTTGGCAAAACTTTGGAAAAGTCTCATACATTGTCAGTTCCACTCCTAGCACCACCAGCACCGCCAGCACCAAGTCTTCACAGTCTTTTCCCACCCAATAGTGTCATCGAGGATTTCGGATACGATTCACAACATCCATTAAGACTTGGTCAGTTCATCAAACCATTGTTATACGATGGTATAAATATTCACGGATTAAATTTAGCTGATTCTGACGAAGAGTATGATCATGACTATGATTATGATAACGAAGATGACAAGGTCGTTAATGCGTACTCAAACTACCACCCGTACACGTCGCCGGTCAATCAACGCCTAGGCTCAAGTGGTGTCGGGTCTGCAACTTCATATCATCAATCCGACAGTTTTCAAGATTATGACGATCCAAATCCTGAACCAACCAACCATAATAATGTAATACATAATGATTTTAACGACAATAATGAAGCCAACGACGGGTATCTAAATGGTGCAGGAAGAGGTCAAGATATAGAGGGGGGTTATGATTGTGAAGAGGACGATGACGTTGGCGGAGAACAACTGAGCGATGAGATAAACAGAAGAGCCATTGCTCTCTTTGACTTCACCCCGGAAAACGATAACGAAGTGAGTCTTACAGCCGGCCAATTGATTTGGATATCATATAGACATGGCCAGGGGTGGCTTGTGGCTGAAGACCCTGCCACGGGAGAAAATGGGTTGGTACCGGAAGAGTACGTAGAAATACTTTATGACAAACAAGAAGTGATTGAGGATACTCCCAAGCCATTTCTACCTGCATTGTTGCAAGCTTACGATCATCCCTCCAGACAGCCAGAAAGCGACGAAAGCGACAGTGAATGGGTTGATACCGAGTATGAGGTAGACGATGACGATAGGGTGCAACAAACCGTGAAGGATAAAGACGTTCAAGGTGTTCTGAAAGCTTTTAACCAGGCGTCGTTATCGTGAACTCCTTCCCTTACTATTTGCTTCTGAACCATGTACTATAATCTCAAGCACTCTACATGTATTCACATCCACAACAATGTATTATTATAATGATCATGACGTAGCCTTTCGTATTGATTAATTTCCACGTAGCCTTGAATTGAGTTAAAGACCTGTAGTTGCAAATCTCACCTGCGCATCGATAATGAAAAAAAAACATTAATTTATTTGAATCATTTAAGACATGCTATGACGGATGATAGCAATATAGATGATCAGCTAAAAGCACTTTCAGGATGTACACCGACCACCCAAGCCAGTTCAGATTCAGAATTGGATACTGACAGTTCTGCCTATGAGACTGCCGAGTCTCGTCTGGTAACCCCTTCAGTCACGAATGGTTTACCTCGTTTAGCTCAAATTCCAATAAAGCTGGAACCACTGTTATCAATACCGGCGAAAAAGAAAAGTGCCCGGGACGACAACCCTTTCATGATGAACAATCGACTTTTTCGAGGAAATATCAATTATGTGAACTTTTACAATCGGTTAGTAGCTGAGACACTTGATGACGGGGGAAAGGAAGGAGCCAATACAAAATTACAACCTTCAACAGTAACTCATGATGGAGCGATGTATTACGGGAGATACTCGGATAGACCCGGAACTGTCTGGACCAGAACCGAAAAGGAGAGGTTTTTCAGAGCTTTATCGGTTTGTTCAATTCATCGAGTCGAATCGATTCGTGATTTTGTTTCTACAAAGTCAATAGCCGAAATACAAACTTACTACGAAGTACTCAAGAACGACTTGAAAAGAAGAAAGTTCGGCAAAGGCAAATTGAAAGCTTTCAAATATAAGTATGGAAAGAAGAAGATATTAAGACTACCTCGACTTCCTAAAAATTTATTAAAATATGACGAACTTCCCATTGCGTACGAAATGAGCAACGAATTCATTAAGTTTGAAGAGGAACAAAGCGAAGTAGTGGCGATGAAAGAAAGATCTCGAACCAACGACCACACCCGTCATTTCAACTCGTTATTTAATCACTACGTCAAAAAGGAAAAGGAAAACTTTTTAGACCCCCAAAAACTTCAAGAAATCACACTGTCAATATATATACAACAAAATTGGAACACAGATGTCACCAGAGGTAGAAGAATGCTGGCAAGACTAGACCTAAAATCCTTAGTGTTTTTAGAGGAGATCATTATCAACTTGGTCAAAAAAATTATTTATCGGACCATCGAAAGATTGACATTTCGACAGAATGATTGCACGGTGATACGCAAATATCACATACGACCAGTGATGAGTGAACTCGGGTACCATGGATATGAAGACTTATTCAACTGGAATAAATACTGGGGGGATATCCAGAAAAGACTCAATACAGAGGTTGTGGACGACGTGACTAATCACCGACTAATGAAGCCTGAAGAGTCTAGCGAGTATATTCTTGGACACTCCAACTCCTCGCTGAACAATTTTCCTTGGATAGAAAAGACTGTCAATTGGAAAAAATTTGAACCCGAACTACATATAGATGATCCATTTTTGGGTGAGAGTAAAGACTTTGAAATGAAGCAAGCTGTCAACGAACAAGGTGAAGAAGTCATGCATATCTCGAAGTTGATGCAAAACCAGCGTGATGAGCGGCAGAATAAGGAAATAACCAAACTCAGCGATGAAAATAATGAAGCGTATGAAATGATACAACATCACTTGAACAAGCTTGAAGAGATAACTCTTGAAGAGATGGATTACAATGAGTCAAGAATCCATGAGAGAGGATTGGCGACGTATTTGATGACCAATGAACCGGACAAGGTGAAAAGCGTAATATACAGCAACGAAGAAGCTGAAGAGGTGTTGGATTATTGGAGGCGTGATGACGAGAATAGAGAGGAATATTTGCAAAATTTTTACGAGCTAGATGATGAACGCCGTTTCAGATACAAAAAGTTACGTAAAAGGATGCTTAAACAAAGGGCACTCCGCACCAACCAAGGGTCAGAAGAGATGGCGCATTCCGATCAAGTGAATGAAAACAGTGCATTTGATATGGTGGTGTCTTCCAAAGACTTGGAACTGGGGCTGGATCCGGAACTGGAACTGGAGCTGGAGCTGGAGCTTGAACTGGGACTGGGACTGGAACTAAAACTGCAAATGGATATTGATATTCCGAATGAATCCTCCGAAGATGAAGAAGACTCGGACACGGAAATTTTAGTCTCACAATCCTTAGTAAATTACTTCAAGTTCGCATTCGCAGATTACTCACACGATAATCTGGAAAACAATAAATCCTGAAAAACAATCGCAGCATTCCAGCTCTAGGATTGCGAAGTGGCTTAGTCATGTAAATTGAAAGATTACAGTACAATATTCGATTGGGTAATTGTTATTTAATCTATCAATCGTATGCATTAATGTATAGGGTGGCTTCTAGCTAAAGTACCAGTCAACTAATAGCAAGTATACTACAGTAAATTGAAGCAAAGGATTTTTCAAATTTTTGAAAAACTGCCTTGACTTTGTACCTGTTGGTGACACGACAAAAGAATCTGACTCCTTATTGTAGCTTGGAATGATGGTATTTGAAGTTTCGTAGAACTCCGAGTAATCATTGGTGCGATGATTATATAGTAAGCTCGATATCTCAAATAGAATGAATCTATAAATACAGTAAAACTTCAATGAAAATTGACTTATTGTGTAAACGAGAATTGAATTTCTTTCAATGAAAGATGAATTGGAATAAATGAAATTCGTGTTGATTAACAAAAACGAATGACTTATGAATATGGGGAGATAGTTGTTGTTAGTCTCAGAAATATAAGATTCAAGCTTCAGCAACTGCAAAGTCTTGGTGAAATGGCCAATGTTTACAGTCATTTTGAGTTCTCTTTCTTGTTCATCTTCACTAGTAGAGTTGCCTGTCAATCTTTGAAATACCCATTCGAAAGCATGTACAAGTAAAATTAGGTATGGGAAGATAATTTGTGCCAAAAAGCAGACATTCAATGGCAACAGTAACGTATCTTTATAGATGAATGAATAATGTTTGTTGATCAATAAGGCTACGCAGCCAATGTTTTGAGTCACAAATAATACGATTTCGAGACTTAAAGATAGTTTATCCGTCGCATTTACCCTCACCAAGAAGATCAAATTGATGATTTGCGAAAAATAATCGACTCTATATTCTTGAGATGCTATCTTGTCTTTGTCATAATGATTGAGTTGGTTAAAATGTATTATGGTGCTTGAGCATAGTAAACATATGCTGATGAATATTGGATTGTGTAGGATGTTGCACAAGTATAGGTCGATGAACTTGATATAGGCATTGTAGTGCATTATCAGTTGCGAAAAATTGAATGTGGAAGTGATTTGAATACTACGTAGAGTATCATAAAAAGTTGCACAATCAAACTGTTTGAAAGTAAAAGCTGTCAAAAAGATCGTACAGGATATGTCTGTCAATAAATAGTGGGATTATTTATATATATTCGACGTTGTCTAAAATTTAGGTATGCCCGCGCCGAGTAGGGAGAAATAGACTAAACCCTTTTGACTTGAAATTTAGGTTAAAAATAGTTTTCTTATTATAAACCATCTAAATTTAGGCTTGTACATGGTTGTACGTGGTGAGGACTGCTAAAGCCGGGAGTGGAAGTAGTTGGCTTGATTACCAGCTGGCTTTACCAGCCATGGTTTTCGAGCAGATAATGTTTTTGCTGCAATTTTCGAGAATTAGTCACCTCCGGCGCAAAATTTCTTGGCCCACATGGTCCTCATACAGCTGAAACAGTGACAAGCGATAAATTACGATCAGCACGTTTTCAACAATAATAAGGACAAGTGCTAGTAACGGTCAGAAATGCGCGCGCAAAAACGTGACAGATCCATGACCATTCCATGCGAGGATCTTAGCACGTGACGGGAAGTTGGTATGCCGCGCCCCACTTCTCTTGCGCCACCTGTTCAAATGGTGGCCGCACGACTATGATGTAACAGTCCGTTCTTATTGGTGAAACCCCACGCAGGCTCCGACGATGGTCGGCTGGACCATCCTGCACACTGGTGGGCAACCTTCCTTCACCTTCCATGTGCCCATTATTTAAAGAACGGGCATCCTGTCGATTTCTTTCACTTACACCAATCAATCAAAAATGTCCCAAGTTTACTTTGATGTTGCCGCTGACGGAAAGCCATTAGGTAGAATTACTTTCAAGTTGTACAACGATGTTGTCCCAAAGACCGCCGAAAACTTCAGAGCTTTAGCTACTGGTGAAAAGGGTTTCGGTTACGCTGGATCTGCCTTCCACAGAGTCATCCCATCTTTCATGTTGCAAGGTGGTGATTTCACCAGAGGTAACGGTACCGGTGGTAAGTCCATCTACGGTGAAAAATTCGCTGACGAAAACTTCTCCAAGAAGCACGACAGACCAGGTTTGTTATCCATGGCTAACGCTGGTCCAAACACCAACGGTTCCCAATTCTTCGTCACCACTGTCCCATGTTCTTGGTTAGACGGTAAGCACGTTGTCTTCGGTGAAGTCACTGACGGTTTCGATGTTGTCAAGACCGTTGAAGGTTTCGGTTCTAACTCTGGTACCACCTCTGCTAGAATCACCATCGAAGCTTCTGGTGAATTATAAGCTATTTAGTTTACAATAAAAATTGAGCCACTAATTGGCGTATGCGATTAAATACATATATTGATGTAGATTTACCTAGTTATAATTTGGCGGCAACTGCGTCGTAACCACTGACCTTGACCCCTCTTTCGGTTTCTTTGCCCAAATACTTAACAGTCTTCGTTTTGGCATCGATAACCAATGCGTACCTGGCGGTTCTGATTCCCATACCATTGGCACTGGCATCTACTGATAAGTCATAGGCACCACTGTACTTGGCACCTGGATCACTGGCAAAGTAAACCTTTGGATAGTCGTTTGCAGCAGACAAATCAGATACATTTTTGAGCAACAATTTGCCCCATGCATTCAACACAAAGGCATCATTGGCACTTAAAACAATTAAGGCACCGACCTTAGAGCTTTTCAATTCAGACAAATTGTTCAAGTATGGTGGAATGTGGTTTTCTGTACAAGTAGGGGTGAATGCACCAGGGACAGAAACAATCACCACATTCGAAGTTTCGGTACCGGACAATTGCTCCAATAAGTTATCCAATTTCAATGGAATTGGAATGTCGCAGCTTAAAGAGCTTGCTTCCTTGACAGTGCTAATATCAATTGGTACATGAGTGAATACCACTTCACTTGGAAATTGGTCTCCTTCTTTTAATGACATATCGATTATTGGGTTTCAATATTTTTGAAGATTGGCGGGCAAGATCACAAACTTATACTCCTGAGCTCCGGAGGTCTCCATTCGAGTGATATCACGTGACACGCAGATAAGAAATGGTAAGGATAGAGGGATCGACAGATGCATTAGATGGCAAATGGATTGAGATTTGAGTACTTTGAAGGCACGTGCACCGAAGGTATTCACGTAGGGTCCACACGCGATACCCCATATTGCATGGTAACCAGGAGCCTCAAGTGAATGGCTCCAAGCTACTGAGCTGGGGTGGTGCGGACACGTTAGATTTTGGTATGGGGGAATTTGAGCTACCAGAATATTACACGTGACGGCGTGTTGCGACCCTCTCCTACCTGGCCAAGCTGTAACTCGTCATTCTCGGTTATGCATGGCCATCACAACAAACAAGCTGGATCCAAGCGTGTCGGTAACACTAACTCTCGTCAGATTTGCTTTCCCAAGCCGTGTTTACAAATAAACTTCGCATATTAGTCGATTGTTGTACAGCTAAGAAATCATCGAGTGTACTCGATCGGAATTAAGCAATTAGTGCAAAACCTTAATTCACAAATACCTTACTAGCTACCTTCAATCTTTCCTTCTCTGACCTATATATTAGGTAGACCTCTCTCCTGCGTCTTTTTCGTAGCCGACTACTTCTCACGACTCTTTACCACCACAAGGATAGCTTGTACCTTAAGCTGCAGTCTATGACTTTACAGGTTAGTATTTCCCACGTTAATTCCTGATATAGTGACTAGGCCTAAAAATCTACGTTGTATAAATCTACACTCTTCCTGATATTTTTAATGGAGCTAGGTCATGGGGGACAGTTCTTCAATTAGTATAGCTACACAAATCACGTCAGGAAAGCGAAACTCGCAAAGCACTCAAGGAGATCATCCATTGTCCGACAATGATTCAAAATCTGAGACCCTAGGCTTGGGTATAGATACGCCCACAACCGACACTAATCCATGGGGCGATTCTGCTACCCCTTCTGCGTCCACCACCTCATTGACAACTCCGACTAAAGAATCAATAGACGACTTTCATATCAAGCCAATCAGACTCATGAAACGACAACAGGATAAACGTGCTTCTGTGTCTTCTGTGTCCTCACTCACGCTTCCTCCGCATTCCCCTTCAACGCATAGATCGCCGTCAACTTCCAAGACCAAATCCGAGGAGTTTCAATGTCGGCCTATAAGGCTAGGAAGTAGTGGTAGAAAGAGAGATAGCAGGATTTCCATGTCTTCCGGCTTGGGTAGACACGAGTCTGACGCCAGCAGTGGCAATTCCCAAGAGGGCCCGACTTCAAATGGAGGAATTACGGGGTTCGGGGTCGTGGCTTCAGGCACAGCAGCTTCACTTTCGCTGTTAAGCCCCACCACCTCCACACCGGTCCAGGAAGCACGCCCCATACAAATAAAGAGCTTGCCGATTTCGCAACAGCCAACTTCACACGCATCGCAAAAAGATAAGTTTACCTCCAGTGATATGATATTTGCCGTTGGGCTTGTAGACTTCCACCATCAAAGGGGTCCTGAGGTGCTGTGGTGGAAATCAAACTATCATACAGAATTTGATGACAGATTATTCAAAAACTTATCATTTCAGGCATTACCAGATGGATCCCATTTGTTTGAAGAGACTTTCTCAAACTTCAATCTTGTGTATGACTTTAGGTCCGGTACATCTATAGACGATCTCGAAGATTTAAATTTATTTCAAGGCGATCCGCGAGATCTCAAGACCTTATTTGGATGCTCCTGTGTAAAACAGGTCAAAACCAGTGATTTATCGAAAGAAGAATTGGAGAGAAATAAAGATTTTACCAGATCCATAGTTCAAAAAGCAGTTATCATCATTGTCAGAAAGCAACCTATTTTCAACAAAATTAAAGAAAAACTATCCATTATAACTAGAAGTTACTTCCAACAAGATGATTTTCATAACGTATCATTATTAGAAAATCTTTTCGAGAATTTGAACTCAAATTTTAAATTAGTAGATGACGAATTGGAAGAGCTCGAGACCAAGAGCGTACTTGCTACTGAAATACTGGACACAAAAGACGAAGAAGAGTTCTTTGTCAATTTAAATTTAAAAGACTCAATACTCAAGTTCAAGCATAATTTTTTAACAATCTTCAAAAGTCTTTTGTTGGATAAAAAGATAATTATATTTTCGAATAACAACTTGGAGATGTTAACCCAATTCCAAAACAACCTCATCAGTCTCATACCAAACTTGATCAACAACTTGGATAACTCGGGGTGTCCCTTAATCGACTATATCGAAACGAATGGGCCCTTGGCCAAACCCAATTCATTGAACACAAACAATAGAAAATCAATGTTGAGATTCTTTGGATTACCGCTACAGATTTTCAATACTAAATCTTCATTTTGGAATCCTTACTTACCATTACAACAATTAGATGAATTGTCAGTGGAAAGTTATATGATCGGATGTTCAAATTTGCTATTTTTGAATCAAGCGGAGAAGTTCAACGTTGACTTGGTTGTGAACTTGGACACCAACGAACTTATCTACCCCAGAACTAATTCGAAACCTGAGGATCTTGTCATAAGCCAAAGCGATAAAAAGTTCATTAATAATTTGATCAGCAACATGAATTCCCCTAGTGACGAGTTCATTGGTAATGACGACTATATACGATATCAGTTTGAAGATTATTTGACAAGCTTGATTTCGACCACAAGATTTGCCCAATATTGTGATAAATTCAGTCAGCCACCACCAGGGTTCACCACCGGAGAACAGCCTGGAGTTGGAGATCTCAGTTTATTCAACAATAAATTCGTCGAAAGTTGGAAGCAATCAAATAATTACAAAATATGGAATATGATGGCAGACGAATTTATTTTCAATTTGGCGGAGCCCAAGCATTTGGGAGTAGAGATTTCTGAGACTAATCAAGCTTACAAAAACATCTCTAATTTCTTCAATAACTTTAAGTTTAAACCCGTTGCAGGTGAGACCATTTCCGTCGAAAACAAAGCCCAGAAATTCATACCGGAAGAGGAGGAGGATAAGAATTCGGTACGCACCTCCGCCAGCGAGAACTACAGTCACAATAAAAACTCAAGTGCTTCAAGTAATGGCTCAGAGGCTAAGGTTGAAGGAAGCGACGAACCTCACAAAAAAATCGATGGCAATGATACATCTACTGTGGGTAAGAAGATCAGTACTTGGACTTCAGCATGGGGCTGGAAGAAATAAACTCTTTCAATCCCAATATGGATAATTCTCTATAGCTTATAACTCTGAAAAGAACGCTTCATGATGAGATGAGATTGTAGCCCGAGTCATGTGATCAAATCATCTCGGTAATAATTTTGTTAACATTTTTCAGTAGCCGTGGTTGTACTCTAGATTCAAAATGAAACATCCATTTCAGCTCATTGTTGCCAATAAGAGCGGTACTCACTTGTTTGTGTCGGTCAGAAATAATCTTCAGGTTTTTGACTTATCCAATGGTAATCTCGTGGGATCATGGGTCGACACAGTGGAAATTATTAATCCATTAAAGAAGCAACAAGAAAAGATAAAGGCACAAGAAGAAGCAGCAGCAAAGAAAGCAGAATTAGATGGCTCGGATGGCGGTGAAAAGAAGCTTAAAAACAATAAGAGTAAGGCAGTTAGAGTGCAAAAATCCCCAGGAGTTATTCCCGGCACTGTTCCAATTTTTAATGTAGTCAGATCATTGAGTTTATCAAATGACGATAAGTTTTTGATTGGTACTACAGACAGTGACAAAGCTGCTATAATATTTCTGATCGACTTTTCGGACAAGGACAACTGTTTGAAATTAATAAAGCGTCAAACATTTCCAAAGAGACCTTGCGCCGTCTCTGTTGGAGATGATTGTGAATTTATTGTTGCAGATAAATTTGGTGATGTGTACCTTACCACAATTGACGACAAGCCCCTGGTAGATGAGAAATCGTTAGTTCCAATTCTAGGACACGTTTCAATGTTGACCGACGTGTTGTTTGCTGAACTCAATGGCAAGAAATTCATCTTGACCGCAGACAGAGACGAGCACATCAGGGTAACCAATTATCCTGTATCACATGTCATTAAAAGTTGGTTATTTGGGCATAATGAGTTCATCTCTGCAATGCATATTCCCAAATTCGATCCAACCTTGTTGATAAGTGGTGGTGGCGATGACTACATATGTTTGTGGAAATGGTATGAAAACAAGCTCTTGACCAAGATCGATTTGAGAGAATTGGTCCAACCATTCTTAAATGAAGCCCATATGCCACCCGAAAGATTTTTAACCCCAGAATCAGTTTTCGAGCCATCTGTTACGAAGATTTTGTCTCATCAAAGTGATGGAAGAAATTTAATTATTGTTACGTGTGAAAACGTAAAATGCATCTTGACCTTCGAACTCTCGAAGGATTATTCGGTAACTCACTTACAAACATTGACCACAGAACACCCATTAATCAATGTTTGTTTGAATGAGGCTAACGGTCAATTAATTGCTTCTATTGATATTGAATCTAACGAAAAACTGTTGGATCTTTTTGCATTTGATGAGCAACTTCAGTTGGAAGCTGTTGATAACGAAGTATTTGACACTATCGCAAAAGAGCATGGGTGTGAAGTCGAGTCCAGAGAAGACTTCTATCCCTTATATCACGTCAACACTTTAAGAAAAAGAAGTGAAAGAGTTACTACGAAACAATTAAACGAGTAGCTTTAGTCGCCTTGTGTATAATATTGACAATAATAAGAATAATAATGATAATACATAAATCGATACATTAATTTTGGGGTCTATATTGAGCTTTCAACTCTCCGTTTTCAGTGAAGCCACCTTGTTCACACAAAGCATAAAACAAAGAGTCCTTTTTCTTCAACAAGTTCGAAGGAGTGTCGAATTCAGCAACTTCACCCTGTTCTAAAACGATTATTCTATCAGAATCTAAAATAGTATTCAATCTGTGAGCAATGGTGATAATGGTTTTATCTTTGAATTCGCTTCTAATGGTTTCTTGAAGGATTTTGTCAGTTTCAACATCAACTGCTGCTGTTGCTTCATCAAGAACTAAAATGTTGGAGTGCAGCAACTTGAGAAGGACTCTACCAAGACACATGAGTTGTCTTTGCCCTGTAGACAAATTGGAACCACCTTCACTTACTGGAGAGTCTAAAGGTGACGCGATTTCACTATCGTCACTTCTTTGATCATACAATTTCTGAACATGATCTTTCAAGTGTGATAATTCCAAAGCTCTCCATATTTCTTCATCGCTGAAGAGATCTGTTGGGTCCAAATTAGATCTAATGGTACCTTCAAATACTTGTGAATCTTGAGGAATAATTGAAAGTCTTTGTCTTAAATCTAACAATCCGATGGAACTAGTATCGAGACCATCAATTTGAATATCACCGCCATACTTTTCGATTATCCTGAACAAGGCAAGAGTGATGGATGATTTTCCAGCACCGGTACGTCCGACAATACCAACCTTTTCTCTTGGTTTGATGTCCAAACTGACGTTTTTCAAAACCAAATCTAACTCTGGTCTATATTTGGTAGAGTAGTTTTTGAATTGAATCTCACCGTTGGCTGGCCATTCCTTAGAGGGTCTATGATCCTCAATTATTTCTGGTGCTTCAGAATCCAATCTAGAGTATTCCAAGACTCTTTCCACCGAAACAATGTTAGTTTCAACCTCAACACTCATTCTGACAATCCAGTTCAAAGATTGGGTAATATTTAAAGCATATGAAACTGACAAACCAACTAACCCAGCACTCAATTGACCGGATTTCAAAGTAAGAACAGCTAAACCGCTCGCAGCTAAAATAACAAGAGATCCCAAAGTTTCCAATCTAATGGCCAACCATCTATTGGCGTTGACTGTTGGATGATAGGCACTCAAGTTTTTATCAATTCTGCCTTGATTTAAAAATTTGAACCTTTCTTCTTGACCATAAGCTCTTATGATTGACACACCATTCAACGATTCTTGGAAATTAGCAAAAATTGGGGATTTAGAAACGGAGTCCAATCTTCTCAATTCTCTTGAAGTCCTCAAATAGTACCGTTGGTATAAGAAATAAAAGACACCAAGGGGTGCAACAATGAAAATGAATTGCCATGTTGAGAACGCGATCACAACAAGAGTAAACATGACTTTGGCACTTTGATCAAAAAACATACCAAAAACAGAGCCCAAAATTTCATCAATCTTGTAAATATCAGTTGAAAATCTATTCAAGATTCTACCAATTGGAGTAACTTCAAAGAAAGACATGTTAGCTCTCAACACTCTGACAGCCATAGCATTGTGCAATCTTCTTGAACCGTGAATAGTGCAGAAAATCCACATGAACGCATTTTGAGTCATATTAGCCAATGAATAACCAAATCCCAATAAAAAGTAAATACCCAAATATTTGAAAACATGGGGATTGTAGCCTTTCTCGGTATTGATTTCAGACCAATGTTTCAACCAAACATTTGAACTAACACTGATAGATATACTAACCAAGATACAACTGAGGTATATCATTACAGAAACTGGGTTACATGCTTTGGCATAAGAAAGATAAACGTCCCATTTAACTTTACCCTGCTCTGAGTGTTCCTTTCTTGCCTTTGTCTCGTCATCTTCTTCAGCTTCATACAGGTCTTCGTTTGTAAAGGAAGCATCGGAGGCTCTTCTTAAACTGCCAGTTTCTGCTACATCAGTTACCAAACTCGCAGATTCAATGTCAGATTCATCGGATTTCGTGGATACGCTGCTTTCAACTGGGGTGCTATCTCCTTTATGGCCGAACTCATTAATCAATTGACGTAATTTGGATTTCTCTTGCTTCATTATGTCATCGTAAGATCCTTGCTCAATAAGTCTACCATCACTAACCATATGCAAATTGTTTGCAATACTCAAAACCTTTATATTATTGGTAGCCAAGATCTTACACTTGGTTTTCAATAAACCATTTGAACCTAAAACATGATCAGTCAAATGCTTTCCGACATGCTCGTCCACGGCACTCAAAGGATCATCCAACAAGTAAACATCAGCTCTAGCATAAACAGCTCGGGCAAGTGATAATCTGGCTTTTTGACCACCAGAAAGAGAAATACCCTTTTCACCAACCAAAGTTGAGTCGCCTTTAGTCAATATTTTTAAGTCAACGGTTAATGCACAAGCTTTAATGACTTGCTGGTAAAACGCTGGATCATATTTGTGGCCGAACAAAATGTTATCCCTTACGGTACCATTCACAATCCAAGGAACTTGAGACACATAGGCAACCTTACCATGAATTCTGACTGATCCATCTAACTTGTATAAATCACCCAAAATGGCTTGGATAATAGAGGACTTTCCAGAACCCACCTTACCCACAATACAATCCAATTGACCTTTCTTAGAATCGAAGTTGATACTTGACAAAGCCACCTTATAGTTTTGCTCGCCTTTAGCTTTGGACCATAAGAATGTACCATTATTGATAGAAACAGCAGTGTCACCCAATTTTTCTGCTCTTGGGGCCTTAATCACTGCATCAGTTTGCAATTCAGCAGACGTCAAAAACTTGGCTAATCTGGAAATAGCTACTTGTGCTTCAACAAGACTTGTGATCACGTTTGGTAAGACTGCTAATGGAAATTGTAACAAGTTGAATAGGGATAAGGCTGGGAAGACCATATCGGTGGTTAAAGTTCTATCCTTCTGAGTCAAAACGAAAAGACCGAATGTAGAACAACTGACCAAGAATGGAGCTAAGGTCCAAGTAGAAGTGGAAATAGCACGAAATACACCCATTCTTTTCAAGTTCTTCAATTCTTTTTCGTTTCTCACATGGTTCAATTTATCCAAGTAAGCATGTTCCCACCCATACAACTTCAACGACTTGATGTTGTTCATAATCTCACTGATCAATCTGGATCTCTCATCTTTGTTTTTCATCTGAGTTCTTTGTAATTTCTTCTGGTAAGAAGCAAGAGCTCCA
Source organism: Suhomyces sp. yHMH580 (assembly GCA_030580235.1). Lineage (NCBI taxonomy): Eukaryota > Fungi > Ascomycota > Pichiomycetes > Serinales > Debaryomycetaceae > Suhomyces > Suhomyces sp. yHMH580. The sequence continues at coordinate 420,867 of JAKTSN010000001.1, read as the reverse complement.
CTAAGGGGAATCATGACAATCATGATAGCGACACCAGCCCACATGGAATTACCAAGCAAGCCGTGTAACAAGTACAAACACAAGACAATCCGAAGCGGTCCAGACCAAATGACGTGTAAGTTTTGTGTCAAATCTTGCAACCTTTGGGTATCAACCGACATCAAGTTGACGATATCACCTGTGTTAGATTCCAGTTTGGTTTCATTAGATAAAACTAAGGATTTGTTGTAGATAACAGCAGTAAGAGAGGATTTGATTTTCATTCCCAAATCAAAGGCTCTTTGAAAGTATTGATGCAAGAACAAAGTTTGAGTGAATGATACTACGAACATAGCACCGGATATCATAAGTCCCTTTGTGAGCGGAATTGTCTCACCTTTTTCGCGAGAGTTAGAATAATCATTGACGAAATTAATCAACAACTTCAATAATGTAGGTTGAATGAGGGCCAAAGTATCTTGACAAAATTTGAAAAAACCACCCAAAGCAAATTGAGCTCCAAAGGCTCTTGCAAGAGCCCAGGACAACGAAGGATTACTTGATTTTTGACCTCTCCAGTAGGTTTCGAATTCTGAAACAGTGGTGGATGTTTGTAACTCCTCTGGCAAAGGAGGTAAATCACGTCCGGTCAAGAATTGAACATAACCTTTCTTCATCAAAGGACCCATCCAGTCGAAACTGATACGAGAGAACAAATTGGCGCGGCTATAAGGAGATTGCTTGCCAATTTTGTTGTAGTATGAGATTGGAACAATTGGAAAGTACAATTCAGCCGTCAAAATGAGAACCGCATTTACGGTCGAAATGATATTGAAGGTGAAAAACTGAGTGTGAGTAGCTCCTCTTAAGCTGAGATTGAAGACTCTAAGGACACTCAATATAATTTGAAACAACCAGTAAAACAAAAGAACTCCATTTGGAATGGTGGATTTGAACTGCTCAATATAGTGGATACCGAAAGCAGTGGCAGTGGCAAGAACATTAAGGCCTAGAGAAGTCTTGATCATCCCGGCATCTTCAAAAAGTCCAAATAGCACCACTTGAAAGACAATTTGCAAAGCTACCAACACTAACTTGGCGTAAAATGACCATGATATACGATTGTTGGAGGTTATTTTACGATATCTCAAATGATGAATTTGAGAGCCTCCGACCAGGATCATAAGTAATGCTGACGTACCGAACAAAATTCCCTGCAAGAAACATGGAGTCAAGTCTTTATACTTTGGAGACAATGGCCCCCAACCATCACGACTTGAGCATCCGAGCCAACTATCCGAAGTTTTGAAGGATGTTTCATTATGGCTGAAAGTTTGGTAGCTATCTGATTTTAAGGCCAGAAACATAATTGGGAGTTGAGATGAGATATCCCAGGCTCGCCCAAGGCTCGAAAGGGTACCGGCGTTGCCGATTCCACCATCAATTTGTTCCATGATTAGTACTATACAAGCGACAGCAGCGACAGAAGCTAAACAATTTTCAGGTTTCTTTAAATATTATTGCAGCAGCCGCGCCACCAGGAGTTTACAGAGAGTTCCATTAATAATCAGAATGCGGAAAGAAAAAAAAACGTTCTTAACCTTTGATAATATCTTCGAAGCTAGTATATAATTGTACTGCTGTAAGAGTAGCTAATGATTCGATAAGAAAGCTGAGGCGCAGAACAGTAAAGACTACCCAAAAGTGTTGGCCACTATGTTCCTTCAATCTTGTAGCCTCGTCAAACACGTTGAAGTTACTGATATATTTATTGCCAGGGCTTCATTCTGAGCCGGATGATTGGCATCTATATGAAAACAGAGTGTAGAGACGATCTAGGTAGAGCGCCGCTAAGAATAAGTGAACAAATGGAAAACTCTTACGCGTTTGAATATAGTCTACTCTACTTACTTGAACAAATTTTTTAATTTGGATCTCTTTTTTCCTTTATCGGGTGATTGCGGAGCCTCGGCTTGCAAATTCGTAGATCTCTTTTGATAATGAGGCGGGATGGACGAGTTATTGCTGCTGGGTGATTCTGGGATGCTACCTTGTGGTCCTCCGAAACCTGGTGGATATTGAGGTTGGGGTGGTGCTTTTGGTCTTCCATCATCAAACAAATAGAGTGGTGCATCTCGAGGATGTTGCAACTCTTTGACAAGATTCAAGTCCAAATCCTCCGGTACTTTGATATCATCTATGCTTTGAAGCCCTATCAAAAAGTCTCTGGGTCTCAAAATGGATTCCGATCCGATATAAAAATCCTTGTTGGTAGTGTTGGATAGCTCGTAAATTGAGCGAATTTCAGAGTATGTCATACCCCCTGCAACATAACAAAATATTCTTTGCTTTGGTCTGATCAGATTGTTCAAAGTCAGGACCCTAGTTGATGACTGCGCCCAAGATGCTTTAATTCTTGGGTTTCTGAGAGACGAATTGGGCATATTATTTCCTGGAGAATCAGAAACATTCAGCGGGACGTCATCTTCCAAAGGTTTATCTCTGAAGTACGGGAATTCCTCTTCATCCAACTGATACTTTGCTGCACTCTGCAACACCTTTTTAACTCCTGAGCCAAATCTGGAAGTATTATAGGTACCCTCGTTATTAATGGTGTGGAACATTTCCTTCTCAGAATTCTTGTCCTTCACATCTTTTTTGACCATAGGGAAACCTAACTTATGTAAATTGGTGAAACATCTTGAGATCAACGAAACAATTTGACGGTCATTGACCCCTCCAATAAATTTGACCAACTTTTTGAAATCTGCCTCGATCAACCCCCCTCTGTATAAACCGTAAATTAACACGAGCCTCATTTTATCATTAACATGTAAGTCTGGTCTCGCTAATAAATGGATCAAATCGTCATGCAAGTGCTTGTTTTTTTCACCTTCGAAGCTTGTACCTTTCGCCGCACATGTTTGTTCAAAATCAGCAGCAAATTCTGCCAATTTCCTTTCAGCATTGATATCAAGACACTCGTCAATCAATGATTTATGCAACGCGATTTGTTTTCTTTCCTCGTCAAACCCCTTCAAATGTGCCACAACGTACATCAAATCAGACGATGTTGAAGCTTTGCTACGGTCAACCATCAACGGGTTATTTTTTATCAAGTCAGCAATTTTGCTCATGATGATTTCTGAGGATTCGATGATGTGCAGATGCCTCAAATTTACCCAATCTTCGTCATCTTCGTTCTCTAAAGCCACCTCGACTTCCTGCTTCTCACCTTTTTCATTTTCGGTTGTATATTTGTACTGACCGGTCCTTTCCAAACTGTGGACAATATCCATGGCCATTGCCTGGTAGCTGAATTCATGTAACAAAGGGGCATATAGATCCAATGTTCTGTCGGTGATCAAGAGAATTGACCTTGGTTTATCTTGTGGTAATGGAGGAGGGTAATCATGGTTCAATCTTGCATAGTCATCGATTTGCCTTTGGAACTCATCGGCAATCAATTCTGGCAATCTTGATGCTTGGTGTATGGCATTTTTTGGGGAGTAAAATCTTATCAACGGATATTCACCAGTTATGATCATCAAATTAACTAGAGAACTGGCAGCCAACTTAACTTGACGTAACACGAATTCAGAGCAATTATGGTTGTAGTATATGGCCATGGAGTTTGGAGTTTTGTTATCAGTTAGGAAGACTCTTGATTCCATTGGATAGAATTTACTATTGATATAATTGATTTTGTTACCTCCGTCGAAATAATTCAACACTTTTGGATTATTCAAAAACTTTGAAGATTGATAAAAATCGGACACCGCTCCACCATCGGTTATTGGTAAAAACAACGCCTGACCTCCTTTATATCTATTAGTTTGAACATCTGCTATGATACAATTCAAGTTGAAAATGGTTAAGTCGACCAAGTAAATGGCTTCCATAAATGTGTTTTGTTTTCTCTTAGTATCAATCTTCTCGATTGATGTGACTATTCTAAGTAGGTTCTCCTTCGTGAGAACACGATATATGACTGCTTCGGTTTTATCATCGATAATAAGATTGTAAAGACCACCAGGCACTTGAACCTGCTTGATTTGGCTCAAAATATAATCTCTCTGTAGATTCAACAAGGAAGTGGGATCTTTATTTTTAGACATGATACAATATTAGGAAAAACTAAATGATCTCTTATTCACAAAGAAACCAGGTTTGAGATTAAGGGTGACAAATTGATTTCTGATTCTACTCAACTCTTATCGGTAAGACGATTGCTTTTTTGCCGACGAAGTTGGATATCGAGTGTTTCGGGACCCAAATCCAATAAGCTTTCGATAAGTCTTCTCTATTATGTTTTCAGCACCAGGTTACTCGGATACCTAATCACAGATATATCAATTTCTCCAGATATACCACCTATTTCTGTCAGGTTCTCCACCAATAATGATCGATATTGATTTTCGTTCGCGAGTTTTTGGACTGAAATTTTAAGGTACGAACAAAAATATTGACTTGAAGATTCATTTGATGAGAGTGAAGTGCGTGTCATTTTCTCAATTAGTGTATTAAGCATTTCTCCTGATCAGTCGGCGATAGTAGTTCACTCAGGTCTGGCTCAATTGTAAGATTAACGTTTTTTTGGGTTAAAATCAAGCCTAATTCAGTCATTTTCATTCGATTCCTAAAATTGTTCAAATTAACGAAAGAACTAGAACTGCTCAACTATCAAGGCGCCAAGGCATTTCATCTCTCTTCTTACAATGTCGATTCCAACCTCGGCCAACCCCATCAACTCATCGGCCCCCCCTTCATCTCCTGCCAATCCAGCCAGACTTACAAGTTCCAGAAGGACACTAGAATCCGCGAACTACATATTGGGATGGTATACTTTTTCATTATCAATTTCGATATATAACAAGTGGATGTTTGGAAAAGGCCTTGATTTCAAGTTTCCTATACTAATCACATCATTTCACCAATTCTGCTTGATGATACTAAGCTCGTGTGTTTTGTATTTCTCACCAAAACTAAGACCCACAATCAATGAACCCACCAACACCCAAAAGTTGACCTTTCGTGACTTTATGGCAGTGTTCAAAATTGACTTCATTACTTACGTAAAGCAGATCTTACCGTGTTCGTTAGCTTCAAGTGGAGATATAGGTCTTTCCAATGTTTCGTTCAAATTCATTTCTTTAAGTCTTTACACCATGCTTAAAACTTCGTCCTTAGCATTTGTTCTAATTTTTGGTTTATTGTTTCGTTTGGAAAAGTTCAATTGGAGACTTATCATGATCGTCTTTATCATGACGTTGTCTGTTACAATGATGGTAAAAAAGCCAGAGACTCCTTTGGTTGAGGGAGATGCAAATGAAGGAATGGGAATATTTTTAGTTCTTTCGGCATCAATGATCTCCGGTTTGAGGTGGTCGCTTACTCAACTATTGTTAAAGAAGAATCCATATACTGTGAATTCGATATCTACCATCTTCTACGTTTCTCCCTCGATGTGCTTAACGTTATTTGTGTTTGGTTTAATCTTCGAAGGCTGGTCCAATTTTATATCTTCGCCGATCTGGGATGTCTATGGAGTAGCGGGCACCATATTCTTGATGATCATCCCTGGGATTTTGGCATTTATGATGACTCTTTGTGAATTCAAATTGTTGAGTGTTTCGAAAGTGATAACATTATCTGTCGCAGGAATCTTCAAGGAGTTGCTTACCATCATGTTAAGCTCTTTAATATTTGGCGATAGACTTAGCTTGATTAACGGATTGGGATTGGTCCTTACCTTTGTGGACATTTTATGGTACAACTATTATAGGTATACTGAGAATAATCCCGATGACTATAAGCTGGTCCCACAGCATGAAGAGTCTCTCGATTACGATCGAGACGACATCCCCTTGAGATAGTTAAATATATTAGATTACTTTACCAATTGGGAACCATAGTCATATGCATTTAGAAGTAAAAGAGAGGGTATTAAATACTATTATACAACTGAAGCCGATCCCGACTCATAAGAAACAACTTACTTTGTAGGCCGAAAAATTCTACAACACACAAACCCCAAGAAGTAACGCCATCATTGATATGACAAGCGAATAAAGAGTCAAAGTCAAATCATTGTGTACTGCGAATGGGTTGTGAATCAGAGCACCGCCATTTTGTGACCTAGTGGTGCCAGCTTTTGCGGCACTAGCAGCACCACCGGGCAAGGTTGTTGTTAAATTCGAAGACTCGTGGGTGACGAAAATACCATCACTAATGTAACCGTAAAATCTGGCGGGAACATCGGTTGAAGCATCGGAGTATTGGATCGAGATGGAGTTTAAAGATAGAGTGACATCATCAATTGATTTGGTAGTAGCGAATGGAATACTTCCTGACAGTATGTATCCGATAGAACTTGGATAGTCCTTGTCTCCCTGCAGCGAGACAGTTTTGATAGATGTCTGACTTGAGGTATCATCATTCAATACAATCAAGCTATTAGGTTTGGCAATTGCAACATTCCCGCCTTCGTTATCAACAGCAAGGAACACACTACTGATAAATGGGGTTCCCAACGCGTTATAACCTGAGTAAGTGTTGGGCATGAAATATAGTAGGCAAGCTTCCGATCCGCTAGGAAATTTGATAGAGCTACCCTGATAATTCAAGTCGCCAACAAATTTTGAAGCGTCGATCTCTATGGTGAAATCACTGAATTTGAGATTTATCGTTGCTGGAGCTTTGTTAATTTTGTCACACTCTACCAACCAAGATCTAATGTCCTCACTATAAAAGGCATTGATTTGTACTGCCAACGCTATCACAATCTCAATAGGTAAGTAACTTGTAGCAGATCTTGAGTCTAGGAATACCGGGATGGCTGTATCGTTACTTTTGAGGGAAACTTGATCTCCTGTTCCTGTGTTTTCAATTAGAATGTCGTCCAATAGTAGGGTCGGGAACTTAATCTCGTCCAAATCTTCTACCATCAGCGGAAGATTGTAAAAGGGAGATCCGACGTGAGGGAGCATATTGAAGGAATACAAGGAACCCTCGAAATAACTTCGATCGACCATTCCCGGCATGAGCAAACCAGCGTTGGGGTCAGAAGATGTGCTGTTTCCAAACCACAATGAATAGCCGGGAGAAGCTATTAACTTTTGATTGTACAATTCATACAAAAATCCCGACCCTTTTGGATTCCCAGCCAATCCCAAAGAGCCATAGTATCTATAAACATTATAGGTATTGAGAAAGGTGAAATTGTTGAGGACAAAGACATCTCCATCCGTGTCATTTAGCGATAGCTGATCAGTTTCCCAACGTCCATCCACTTGGTCACCATTAGCTAATGGTATGGTGTACATATCACCATTGGCCACCCCTGTGACTGTTGCATGAGGAAGGGACCTTGTGGTAGTTGAGGTGCCACCAGAAACTAATGCTTCAGAGATCACGTACCGCCCTCCCATCGCACACACATTAGCAGTGTATTCGGGGTCACTGGTGACCAGTTGAGGAATGGTGCTATAGGCAGAATAGAAAGATTGTTCGCTGCGCCACCAGTTGGTCAAATAGTCACAGTCGTAGAATTCATCGGCGTCCATCACCCACACTTCGGGTTGTATGAGGTCTAGTACTAATGTAAAGAGTTGACCGTTGTTGACACCGCCTAGTTTGGCATAAGCAGCGTACGCCACGCTCCCATTGGATGCGGTGAGATGAATATTGGGGAAGCTTGGATAATGTACATAGGTTGTGGTCGCAGAGCTTGTTATTGTTGCCTCCGAAGAAGATGAGGATAAGGATGATGATGACTTGCCGGTTGTAGTTTTTGTCGGAGTTCCCGTGTTGGCTTTCTGTTGGGTCTTCTCGTCTAATGTGGTGGTAGCAGGGACTTCTTTGGAGTCAACGTGAGCTACGAGCAGGTATAAAGCTAGACAGAGTTGGTATTTCCAGTTCATCTCAGCTTATGTTCTCAAGACGCTGCCTTTGTATTAAACCGAGGAAACCACCTCGAATGCTGCACTGAAAAATTAATAACTCCAACTGGAGAAAGTCCAGGTAATGAAGGGAGGTTGTCGCTTGTTATAACTTGAGCCACCTCTACGAAAGAAAGCTGAGGTGTTGGGGCTCAGTGAATATAGTTTTTTATTGAATACCTGAAGACAAAAAAAAAAGTCAGATAAGTGCAGTTCTAAACATAGATTTGAGTTTTCTTTTTTCCGCACAGGATAACCCTAACATCTTGCGATGTCTGCCGAAGCTTAGAAGACAATAATGAACTATGCATATGAATGTCTAAACCAACTGTCGTAAATAGAGTACGCGATAGAGTGATGGAGGGGACATGACGTAGTCTTCTCTTTGTCTGCTATGTAGCCTGGATGACACGCTAATACTTTGCCTAGTAACGCACCTCGGAAACAAAAGGAATTGTCAGTAGAATGAAATAATGCCGTATATTGCCAACCAATAATTGGACTCGAGCTATCTATCTACATTCTTATCATCGGTGTAAAGCCTTCAACGGATGAAAAAACCGCAAAAGGTTACTTGAGCGAAAGCCTTCTTTTCATGGCGCAGGTGTGGGGGGATCACTTCCAATTAATCAATTATATGACAGAATCCACAATTTTGAAATCATTGACTGCCTATTCGGGAGTAGTCATGAGGAAATAAAGATGAAAGTAACTTAGTGTGACAAGGTTGTGCTATCTACTTTATTTGTAGTACTCTCTGTTCAAAATCGTGAAACTGCCTTTGGTAACCGTTCCAGCCCTCAATCAGCTTTCATCCCTTCGTAAAACCAAATCAACTTTAATAGTATTTATGCGACTGTTGAAGTGACTGGAAATCTCGCGAATCAATAATAGCTCGTCTTTGATACTATTGAATGTGGATGCTTTGTAGAACAAGTGGATTATCAAATGAATATTGCGACGTGATTTTCCCACCACACCTCTCATACTTGTCGGTGTTTGATCCCAAATCTCACCGTACTGATCCAACAATCTACTAAATTCTTCGCCTCCCCTTAAACATATATTGATTTCCAAGTGTCTGAATCTTACAACATGTCTCTGGTACTTTCTCACTTGAGACAATTTCAATCCGTACGCTTTGTCCTTAGTGTCATACTGCAAAACGTATTTATAATTCTCGTACATGTACCGATTGATTGAGCTTTGTAGTCCCTGTACCATTAGTAAAGACTTCACTTTAGGGGAATCAAGCTTCCGGAGTATTATAGTTAGGACTTCATCGGGTAAGTCTTGTATCATCACCATAATGAGTGCTAGGATGTTAAAACGTTTACCACGAAGTCGTAATATCCCTTAATTTGCAATTCCGAACATGGAATACGTCTCCGCGCTTATCAAAAAAATCAGATATACTACAAACAATCCTCACACTGAAAGGGACTTCACAATCACTTTGGGGCCATATGATTTGAGCAAGTGGGCGGTGCTGTTTGTTGCCGAACTGCCTACTTTGGTCGATAAGAACCCAATAGTTGTATTCAAATACATTTTTTACACCATTTTAATTGACCAATTTTTTATATATTTTGGCAAACAACCCGAAATATTTTTGGTCAACTCGAATTCTCTTTACTTCAAAGCACATAAGCAGTACTCAGTGAAAAGTAAACAACAGTTCAGCTAATATGATCTGTAAATGTTTCTTTATCTATGTTTGAAAATTGCAGAGGTCAATTTAGTGGGCGAAAAGGATTTCTTTGCTGTTCAGGAAAAATCGCTCGCAATTCAAAGACTTCTCCATTTAAGGTTATTTTCTATGAAGTGCAGGCTTTATCTAAGTGTAGATACATCTGAAAATTTTCGGTCTATGGCTCTTGTTGGTTTGGTTTGATCAGGTGGCTGCAAAATACCCTTCAGGTTATCTTCTAAGCAATCGTGCGCGCACAAATAAAGGATGTTGGAAAAATTTCGAGTGCATGAAGGGTTGCATCTGTAAAGAAGTAAAAGTCAATCTATCACACATCACTTTCATGGATTCTATATAATGGTACGGCTATTTCGAGACGAGTATACATCAGTTGGAATATTTAGATGCAAGTACTAACCATATTAGTTGCCTTTATACTTATTGACATCGGCCAAAACTAAACATGTTTTGGTTGAATTGAAGAGCGGAGAAACCCTTAACGGTGATTTAGTCAACTGTGACTCTTGGATGAACTTGACCTTGAATAATGTTATCCAGTCTTCAGCAAACGGAGACATGTTCATGAAAATTCCTGAGATTTATATTCGTGGAATTCATATCAAATACTTAAGATTGCCAGAAGAAGTACGTACCAATGAGCTCGTGGATACTTTACGAACCTATACTAACAAATACAGATAATGGATCATGCCAAAGAACAGAATGCTTTGAACATGGAGCAAAGAAATAGAAACCAAAAGAGAAGAAACAATAATGGACCAAATAACGGAGGTCACAACCAAGGTAACAACGGAAACAGGAGAAACTTTGGACCAAACAGAAATGGTGGTTATAACAACCGTCGTTTCAATCAACAGGGAAACAACCAAAGTCCTCGTCAAGCTGTTTGAATCACGAAACTGATCGGTTAAAGATTTAGTACTGGGGGCTATAAATTGATTTCAATCTTGATTAGCACGATATCGAATGTAGCATACGAAACCCAAGAGTGTGGTTTTCATGAAAATTTGGCTTCTATGGCATGACTTAGATGCTCAACACTTATGATTATCCATTCTTGGCATTCGCTACTTATTTCATCTTCATGTTTAATTTCATTTGATGCTTTTGATGATCCTGGATTATGTATTATATAACTTGGACACTACACTTTTTGGTCCATTATCCTGGAACTTGCAGGCTTTTTTGGGATTCTGGTTTATACAATTTTTTTTGTATTTGTGAAATGGGTGCAAGGATTTTTTCAAAAAATTGTAGTGTAGATAATTGTAACAACTATTCCTCAATAGGCACTTAGATTCGTGGACCTTTGCTAGCTAGATAAATCGACTATTGAAGTGTCTATAATAAATACATAAAAAGAACTATAATTAACTATGAATATCGCTACAAAATGTCCTTCCGAAGAAATTTTACCAGAACCAGCTTGCCACTTCGGCACCACAGATATATTGAATAATGAAAATTTGGATGCATTCCAACAGGATGATGTAAACATGATTCTTAACCAGATTGTGCCAATGAAAAGAGGGAAATTCAAAGGGATTTATGATACCAGAAAACTAAGGTGCTACAATATTCTGTGTCGACTGAAGCCTCAATTTCATATCAAGTGCAATTATTGTCAGTATTTGACATACGTTCCACTGTCATTGGGGAACATAACAGCACTGAAAAAGCATAACTCAGAACACGCAGTTGATCAGCAGGTCACCACCAAAAAAAAGAGAAGCTCATCTTGTAACAACACGAACAGAAGCCATGCCATTAAGAACAAGGAGTTGGAGTGGCAGCTAAGTACCTTGATATATGAGATTACCGAGTTCATGGGTCACAAATCGTCTATCAAAACCAATTTGCATCAATTTAAAAGGAAAAGTAAACTTTACGGGATACGAACCAACAGTGAAGATCAGATCTTCGAAACCACCCTTGACAAGTTTCAATCTCACAAATCATCTTTTGTTGCAGAAATCGTGAGTGGACCAAAAATCTCTCATACTTATTTAGCATATGAGGCAATAGAAAAACTTGGATGCAGGTATAAATCATTGATATGTGGACCAGAACAGTATCAAGGTGAACAATGTGAAAATCTGGCTGTATCCGACGAATTGAAAAGCGAGGACAGAAATACATGAAGGTACATTCAATAAACAAGTAGGAACCAAGCCACGTAGGTTCATCTCTTTATTGAACATCGCCTATTGTCCAACTCTTCAAATCTTCTCTAAAATTGGTTTCACTAATTAAGCCATTGATGTGACGAACGTTTTCATCATCATCATCAAATTCTTTGGCGCAATTGTTGTATGTTTTCAACAACTGTTTATCACGCGCACTTTGGGACTGTGGGTTTTCAAAAATGTCATTGATACATCTTTCTGGGTTTTGGTCAAGTAGAACTGACAACTCCGGATCCCATGTACTCTCTAAAATTTTACCATAGAACTTACTAACAATCGGATCCATTATAATAGAGGTATCTTCATTATTTTCGCGATTGTTGCTCTTGTGGTGATGATGGCTGTGGTGGTCATGGTGATTGTGACCATTTTGATTTTCCCGTATATTCTTTGCAGTCTTCTCATTTGTATCTCTATCGCCGTTTTCTTCATCCTCTGTACTGGATGAATCCCCGGACAGCGAGGAGCTGGTGGTTCCGGATCCAGAATCTGTTAACACATTTTCGAGTCCACCAAAAAAAGTCTTTCTATCGAACTTCGGAATTTTGGGAGATCCAGACTCCCTTCTGGTTCCTTGATTTCCTTTGAAATTACCACCGAGTCTACTGTCAGTCAGGGTATTTCCATTAGAGTCATTGATCTGAAGTTGGGTGTGGAAGTCGTAGTTCGAAGGCAACTCTTTCAAATATAACGTCAAACTTAAAATTGAGTTAACCTTCGAGTTTTTTAACAAATGCTTACTGGTGAAGTGTTCGGTATACTGCAAATAGTCTGCCAAGTTGATCTCTAATCTTCCCAACTCAGCAGTTTCAACATGTCCCAGATGCTTCTCTTCACTGTCGTTATCATCCTGATGACGTTCATTACGATAATAAACCCTGATCAACAAGTATTTATTCCCCACAGAACTACTGTCTCTTTTCTTCACCGGGAACTTCAAGTTACAAGATAAGTTATAATTGAAGTTGCACTTGAAATTGTGGATTTTTTTGACCGATGTCACGATTGAAACATTACCCGAAGTTCCCGTACTGGTTGTGCCGTCGGAACCCTCAACTGACGATGTCAGCGTATTTGTCTTTGAACCATCACTAGGAGGTTTTTTGTCTGCTGTGTCATCTTTGGGATGCAGTTGCCCAAGTAAAAGCTTGGTCACAGACGTTCTTAATTTCTTCCCATCCCTAATCTGGAGTTCAATGTAGCAATACCCACTAACTTGCGGGATATTGGTCAAATCATTGATAGTGAGATCGAATGCGAACTTTGGTTTTTTGGAAGAGAACATTGGTTCGAGTTATTGGCGGCAATGACTTAGCGTTGCCCTATCAGTTTCTTAATTTTAATGGGCTTTATCAACTTGCTGGTTTTTTTTAAGGAAGCTTTAACGTTTTTAGAGTGCGGAAATTAATCAGTTAACCAAATTCGGATGGTGAGCATAATTAATTGTTAGAGAGGCATAGATGGATTAGATGACATCAAAACATGATTTTAGTCATCCATACACTCCGTATAAGATCCAATTGGAGCTTATGGAAGCCATTTATGATACCATAGAAAATGGATATAAGGTTGGTATTTTCGAGAGCCCCACTGGTACAGGTAAGACTCTCTCAATTATCTGTTCGTCTATGACTTGGCTAAGGACTTATAAGAAAAACCATACGTTCGACAGTATGGAGCCAGAAGAATCCAAGCAATTGGAGGAAGAAGATGAAGACGAGCCTGAATGGGTTAAAAATGACTACAGATCCAGTATTTTGGAGAGATCAAAAAATAAGTTGAAGGATTACGAGCTATACTTAAATAACGTGCAACATGAGTATGAGAATGACATACATGAAGTCACGCAATTAAAAGCACAATCTTCAAGGAAAAGGCGCAAGACCAATGATGCGTCCGAACAAGACGATACAAAGTATTTGCCTCAAGATTACAGTGAAGTACCCAAGGCTTCTGACGAAAATCTCAAAATAAAAAAGGAAATTGATTCATTACTAGGAAAAGCCGATTATGACCATAATGCTCCAGACATGACTAATGATTGCCCTACCAAAATATACTTTAGCTCGAGAACTCACTCGCAATTAAATCAGTTTTCCAACCAGCTCAAATTAACTAGGTTTAGTTCCTCGTTCGAGGGAGTAGATGAGAGAATCAAGTATTTACCGCTAGGTTCAAGAAAACAGTTGTGTATCAATCCAAAGGTTCTTGAGTACTCGAAAAATGACGCCATAAACGATGCTTGCGTTGATTTGCAGAACCTGAAGGAAGGATGTGAATTTTTGCCCAAAGACTACATGAATAGTAGCTTGACTTCCAGATTGTCTGATCTTAATTTGACCAAAATACATGATATCGAGGAGTTGTCAGAGATCGGCACTAATCTCAAGACTTGTCCATATTACACAGCAAGACGAGGAGTGGACAAAACAGAAATCATTTCCTTACCTTACCAAATGCTACTCCAAGACTCTACGAGAGAGATCCTTGGCTTGAATATAGAAAACGCAATTGTCATAATAGACGAAGCTCATAATGTATTGGACGTGATAAACTCAATTCATTCGGTGAGCATATCGAAAGATGAAATATCGTCTATATTGAAATCATTGAAAGTCTACACAAATAAATTTATTGGAAGGTTGAATAGTGGAAATCGAGTGAATTTAATGAAGCTAATCAAACTATGTCAGACTCTAATTTTATTTATAGAGAAATCATCAACAGCTCACTCAGGTGAACAAATATTAGTGGAAGAATTATTAGGTAACTCAAATGGAGACCTTGTTAACATTCACAAAATTGAAACATTTTTGAATAAGACGAAGATTGCTTATAAGATCGAAACGTACATCGAAAAGGTTTCAGAAGAAGCCGAACGAAGTAGTTCCAATCCTTTACTCTTCAAAATGTTGAAGTTTCTCAAGTGTATCGCAAATCCGTCAAAAGAAGGTAAATTCTTTTGGGATAGATCTGCAGACAGAGTTTCAATAAACTATATGCTTTTGGATCCTAGTCAAGTTTTCAAAGATATTGTTGATAAAGCCAGATGCGTTTTGCTTTGTGGAGGTACTATGGAACCAACGTCCGACTATACTGATTATCTTTTTCCATTCTTAGAAACATCTAACATAAAGAAGTTTAGTTGTGGCCACATAATTCCTGATGAACATTTGAAGGTATTTTCTATCAGCGAGAATCAAGGAACTCAATTTGATTTTCTGTTCAGTCAAAGATCAAATTCGAAAATGCTTGAAATTCTAGGGGAGACCATCTTGCAATTATGCGAATCGGTACCATTTGGAGTGGTTGTATTCTTTCCTAGCTATAAGTACTTAGACCAAGTGGTCAACACATGGAAAAAGAGCACAAAAAACATTTATAATAGGATTGAAAAGTCAAAAAGGGTGTTCACAGAATCAAAGGATGTGTCAAATTCGGATAGTATTCTTGATCAGTATTCCAATACCATACAAAAGGAAAAAACTGGATCGATTTTGTTATCAGTTGTTGGTGGCAAAATGTCCGAAGGAATCAATTTTTCAGATAATTTGGCTCGTGCCGTCATAATGATTGGGTTACCATACCCCAATGCTTATTCGGGAGAAATCATTGCAAAACGGAAATTTATAGAAGAACGAACCATCAAAAACGGCGGAACGGCCAAAGAAGCAATGGAAAATTCTCACAACTTTTATGAGGGACTTTGTATGAGATCTGTTAATCAAAGTATTGGACGAAGTATTAGACATATCAATGATTATTCCGTTATTTACTTGATAGATCGAAGGTATAAAGATTCTCGCATACAACTCAAGCTTAGTGGTTGGGTGAAGGAAAGAATCCAAAATAAATCATTCAGCATGCAAGAGATCACGGATCTAACTCGGGAATTTTTTTACTCCAAATCCGTAACCAAACTTATCTAGAAATGTAGACGAATGACATTAAGCATTTTTATAGAAGTACGCAACATCACTTCTTAAAACCCATTTGACTCCACTTCTGATGATTTCGGCTTCATGTTTGAGGCAGTCATCTCCATGCTTGTGTAGCAACGCCATGCCTTTGGTAGGATGAACATTAAGTGGTTTTGCACCCCTATGATCAGGATGGAATATAGTTCCACCTCCCTCAAATTCTTCATCTCCGGTTAAGTAGATTAAAAGTGTCCAATGCGTCCTCGCTTTGACGTTCCCATTTTCATCTCCAGGACATATCACTGAGTCGTCATAGTGCTTACCAAAGTAATGGCCCTTTCTATACCTGTATACCCTAAGTTGAGAATTTAAGCCAATGGCATCTTTGAATAGTTCTTGGCATTCTTGTAAATCGTCATCTTGGTAATCTACTTTCTGAAGCAAGACATCTTTTAAATGTCTCCACAAGATTTCGCTGGCTCCGAAATCATTCACAGCAGTCCGGTCATTAAACCGAGCAGCGTACTCTTTACTTTTCACAACTGGGGTTGTTTCGAGGCCTAGATCCTTTTCGAAAGAGCTTATAAGAGTTTGGCACAAATCTCTCGAGAAGAAGTTGTTGATGACGATGATCTGATTTGATACTAGCACTTCTGGCTGTGGAATGAAGAATTGTTTTGATTTGGCTTCTGAGAGCTCAAGGAAACTCTTTGGAAATGTATATTTCGGGGTCGGCTTCTTAGCATTCTTGTTAGGAGCCATTTCAAAATTGTTGCACCCTATCGAAGATTATAGATTTTCAATTTATAATTTGTTCTAAAAATATTGAGAATGCGTATACTGAGAGATTAGTCGGGGGTAATAATTACAAGAATGAATTCAGGTCTTATAATGATGATTTTTGTATCAGTCTAAGATAATTTGTATTAATGACAGATTAAATCAGAGATTCTAAGCTAATTAATAAACTATAAGTCTCCCTTGGCATTTTGTACTGTACCATCCCAGCATAGATCATGCAATTTTTGGAGATTTGTTTCAATCTATTCAACTCTTCTCTTTCGTTGCCCAAGGCTTGGTACCTCTTGGTTAGGATTGAGTAATTCAATTGAGATATAGCAGTCATTACCATTATTAATAATGATGGAATAACCTTTATCAATGTATCATCGAGATCATTGGTTTGAATTAACTCAGACAACTTTCTGATTTGAAGTAAATCATCGCTGGGATCTAAAGGAATCAAACCTAGATTCGAAACCCCATTTATGACTAAATTCCAGTCTTTTTGTATAAAGTAGTTTCTTATATCGACAATTTGTAGCAATAAATGGCAGGTTTTCCTTTTCCGAGGACTGAGTTTCTGCAAGATTAAACTATTATTTTTGAAGATCTGCATTAATTGCTGAGCCAACAATATGATGTTATTGTCAGGGGTATCGTAACTAGTTTCATCATATCCTCCAGTTGACAAGACCTCATAATTGCCGTATTTGATAATCGGTTTGTCCAATTCAGTTGAGGATAAAATTTCTGCCAATAACTTGTTAATCAAGCTGAGAACGGTATCATACTCTTGACACAATTGGTACAACAACAATGCATCAAAAATTCTGCCTTCCTCTTCACATTTCATGGCGCTAATTTCGATTATTTGATGATGATAGGAATTTAATGAATCCAATCCAATTAACAATCTTTGTCTTTCTAAAACACCTGGTGTCTTGACTCCGTTATTTTGATTCAACTCGCCCAACAACATGGAAAATTCACGAGAAATCAATATCAATTCTCTCAAAGCTTCATGACATTTACTCAACTCCTCCTTAGAACTTGTCATTCCAATTAAAATTAGGTATTGACACGCGACCTTAGGATCGCTGATCTTAAATGTTCTGGTATAAGACCCCAATAATCTACTGAAGTTAATTTGATATTCGTTATTTTGAATGATCAAAAGCTCATCTTTGTTACTCAAATTCGACACATGCAATAAGCCATAATAGTTTAATCCAACTGCTAAATGAACGGAGTCACACTCATTGATTTGCTCATATGTGTACTGGACAGCCAACTCATATAAACCAACCATGATCAAAGTTCGAAGGTAAAGCGGATTATTGGACGACGTGTTGAAATTCTTTGGTCCTAATGAGATGATTTTATTTTGTAAGTTAACCAAGTTATAGTTTTCAAATACAAGCGCCGATTCACTTGATAACTGCTGGTCTTCCGTGAGAATAGACAAATGGAACCATAACCAATCTTCTATGCTCAAATTGATGGATTGAGGTAAGGACTTTTTCGATAAATCACATTTTCCAAGTATCTTGTACACCGAATATTTATATGGATCAAATTTTCCATCTGCAGATTGAGTGTCATTGATGAAAAACTGAAATTGCTGATTAAATTCCGAGTGTAATTTCTGATTTAAGGCCGATGGTAACGAAAAGTCATTCTCAACAAACTTTTTCAAGTACACAGGGAAGTTAGAATCGAACTTCGAGAATAAACTCTTGTTCTCAAGGGTAAAATCTAATGCATCTTGATATAACCCTGCTCTTATCAAGTAAAACAATAATGCCCAAATGGGGGTATTATTCACAGAAAGAGTTTGGTTCAATAAATCAGTGTTGTTTTTTATGATTATAGTATTAATAAAATAGGATATTTTGTTAAGGTTGGTTGGAGAAGAAAACTCAGCTGGTTTTTTTGCATCTTTAACGTAGACTTCTTCCATATAATTGTGAAATTCAGCCTCTAAGTACGCTTTACTGTTGTTTATAATTTTCTTGTTGAGTGACACAGAATTTCCTGCCTGATATTGTTCGAAATATTTATGCTCTCCATTTGATGTTGAAAACTTTTCATTAGTCAAGTCTATCAAAATCTTCCAGGCTTCTGAGATTTGCTTAGACTTTAAATCATTATGGTATTTGGTCAATTCAACCAAGTTAAGTCCGTACAGAAAGTTTGACTTCTCTAACCTTGCTTCGTTTAGTTGATAAATAATCTTGGCGTGATTCTCGAACTTCTCTCTTGACAAATGCTTGAGTGAGGATTTTGTTGCTATAGTGTCCCCATTGACCCCACTTGAACTCAATGGCGTCAACATGCTGTAGGCACCTGGAACGGACTGATTCCATGTGATGGATTCCTTCAATACTTCAGGAGAATACTGAGTGGTAGAGTTTGTTCTCAACCCAATTGATTTTCTCAATTCATCTCTTCTCACTTTCCAATCAATAGATATATTCGAATTAATAAAGTTATCAAAATCTTTGGATGCAAGATTCAATGACTGCTCTATAGTGCTCAAGATGTTTTCGTTCTTCTTCAATAAAAGATAGTTGTCAAGGTTATTCAAAGATCCACCTGCAACATTGGAACTTTGTGTGTTTTCAGTGGTTTTGGAGTTATCAGTTGGGGGTGGCAAGCTAATAGAACTGAGCTCATTTTCAATTTCTTCTGCATTGATACCGCTAGACGCAAGTAAGTAGTGAGCTTTGGTATAGTTTACATCATTCGAATCACCGTTTTTCCTCAACAATTGAGACTTTCTTTGTAATTCGTTAAGAGTCAAATGTACGTTTCCAAGCTCAAGGTTATTTGATTTGGGTAGGTTATGGGCAGACTCTAGCAAATCCTTCAAGAGTTTTGAGGTGCTGTTCGAGCCTAATGACGAGTTTAATTGGTTAGACAGGGTGCTGTTGCTGTTGATGGCGTTGCCAACGACATTGTTGCTACTGATGGTGTTGCTAACGACACTAGAACCATTGGATGAAGTATTGGCTGTGTTAGTGTTGCTATTATTGCCACCAAATCCTGAACCAAATGTGTTGGAGGTTTGTGAGTTGCCCTGCAGAGGAATGTTTCCAAAGAGAGACATCGTAAGCTTTTTCAATGGTAATATGAATCACTTGGGTTAACACGTCCCTTCACCACCTTGTTTATGGTGTTTTTTTTTGGGGCTACATTTTCGACTTTTCCAATGCTCGTTTTCGAGGTTACCCGGAGTACATCGCGAAAACAAATGAAAAATCGCATCAAATTCCCAGAACTATAAAAGGTGGGGAATTTTTCCCCTAGATGAGTTCAATTTTCTCTATTAACTTTGTCCAAAAGTAATCCATCACTTAGACAGTGCATTGAAATGGGTCTTATAAGACAACTCCTCGATCCTTAAGTGGAACC
Organism: Suhomyces sp. yHMH580; assembly: GCA_030580235.1. Classification (NCBI taxonomy): domain Eukaryota; kingdom Fungi; phylum Ascomycota; class Pichiomycetes; order Serinales; family Debaryomycetaceae; genus Suhomyces; species Suhomyces sp. yHMH580. Next base: position 400,934 of record JAKTSN010000001.1, on the reverse strand, counting down.
AGTTCTTGGTTCCATGGGTCGGCTAGTCGTGGGTTGGATTTGAGATCGCTTTATCATTATTAAATGCGATTGTTGATGGAAAGATCAATTATGTATCTAATAAGAACTTGTCTGGAATAAAAATATGAAAGAGAGGTGTCAGTAGGTGCATATATTCTTCTAAATGTAAACGTAGCTTTGCGCTAATTGGCTTTTCTCAAGACTAGTACTGATCTTGGCGATGACCCATACCATTCTGATTCAAATTTCATATATTTTTAGAGATTTACTGAACTCTAACAAAATTATGGAAATGCGAATATATTTACTGAAAATCTCTAGGGTACTTTTTGGTAAAACAATAATGAGAAAATGCTAATGGAGTATCACAACGTATTGAAGAAATAAATTTGGGTCTTACAAACCCTTGTCCAAGCAAACATCAGGGAATTCGACTTCTTCGTTATTTCCCAAACCTCCTGCGAAATTGTCTCTACAAGACCACGCCTTTACTGGGAAATACCAGTAGGCCAAAGCCCATAAAATATAGACCGCGGTAACAGCAGAGGCATAGTTCATGTTTCCAGCGGACACAGGCATAAATGAAGGGAATGAAAAGAAAACTAATGCGAATATTGCCCAGCAAATAGTAACAATGTTGCAAAAGAGACCAAGCTTTCCCAACCAGAATGGCCCGTGTCTAATATTGTTCCTTCCTCTGTAAAGAAGGGAGATGGTGGGTACCAAGTAACTCAACAAAAGGAAGGTGATACATCCAACAACCATGGAATTGAAAGCCGCATCACTGGCAAGATACAACAATCCTAACAATGCAACCCAGAACGAAGAGAAAAGATGCGCATTCAATGGAACACCAGTTTTTGGATCGACAATAGACAAGTACTTGGAGAATGGTAAACCGTTGTCTCTTGCGAACGACCAGCATAGTCTGGCTTGCCAAGTGTGGGAAGCAATTGTACAGCCTAAAGCGGTCAAGAAGATAAGCGAACCCAAACAGATGGCACCAGCTTTATTGTTGAGAGCCTGATAAAAGATATCGAGAATTGGCATACCAGTATTTGAATTGAAAATAGCATCCAAGTTACGAATACAAAAGAACATCGCAATGACGTAAGTGAACGAGGTAACGAAACCGATTGTAACAGTACCCAAAATGGCTTTTGGAATATCAGTTCTAGGTTTTTCGGTTTCTTCAGCCAAATGACAAGCTGAATCAAGACAAGAAAATGACCAAGCCGGATTGATCAACCCTACAATGAATGCGATACCCGCAGAAGACCAACCAGTATTGTTGTCAAAAGTAGTGAAAACGAAGGCTGGGTCACGGTAGTGACCTCTTGAGCAGACCAAAACTGTAATCATGATAGTTAAATAGGAAAAAATGGATACGTAGAGGGCGCCTGTACCCAAGTATGGTAACCATCTACCATAACAGTTGAAAAGAGCAATGAATACATTGATAATTTGATAAATCACAAACAATTGCCATTTATGAACAACATGACTAGGGTGTGAAAGTACCCAAAAGCCCATCAACTCGTTCGCTATCGAGAGAGCCATAGATGCAGATGTGAAGATGGATCCGGCCCAAGCTAAAGAGCCACACATGTAGGCCAAGAAACCCGAATATTTCTTTGGGGCCAATACTCTTGACCACACATATTGTCCTCCTGCAGAAGGAATAGCAGAGGACAATTCCGATAGAGTTACACCAATACAATATGACATAAATGTGATGATTATAATACCATAGACAATCAAAAGTGGACCACCAGATTGAATACCGGTGATCAAAGACGCAGAAATACCGAACCATGAGTTGGTAAGACCAAATCCAATAGCGATAATCGAATATGTGGAGAAGGTTCTTTTCAACTCACCAACTTGTGGAGCTGATATGGATTTATCGTTTGAAGACGACAATGAGTCGATTCCATTTTCATCGACTGATTCAGATTTACCACGATCTCCATCAAAGCCCTCGGCAGCTTCTGAGAATGCAAGATCATGTTGCTTGAACTCCAGATCCTGTTTTTCAAACTCCATCATTCACTAATTGCTTTTTGAAAAATTCTTCATGAAACGTGAATTTACGTACTTCTTATATGATTCCCGAATTAAGATCTGTGGAGTACAAAAGACACAAAAAAAAGAATTTGATAACGCTCGTTTGGATCAATGAAAGTCTTCGATTTGTTGGTGAGGCTTCAAAGACAAGTACTACAGAGATGCCGTTGGGAAATTCAGTATAGCGATTGAAAAATGAGTGCGCCGTACCGGCGCATGTGAAAAATGTGGTTGGGCGGGCACACGTGATGAAAGGATTTTGGGGTAAGGGAGCTTTGGCTCTATTGGACAGTTACGTGCGCTTGACAGATGGGCCAGAGGTAGAGCAAAAAATTTATTGAGTCGAAGTCAAATTAATTGATATCAATATTGACACTAATTAATGTTTTTTATTAAAATTCAACTAACAATTTTGTATGTTTTATGATAGTAGCGTTTTAGTGTAAATGGAGCCTGAAGCGAGAGATAAGAAGAGTCTTGAAAATCTCGTTGATTTTTACGTGTGTTGTGAGCTACCTCGTCACTATATGTACTCTGAACTCTAATAATCCATCGTAGCACCATCGGAGTTGTCCGGTGAGGTCACTTTTTTCGATGCGGGTCGATAATTTGTTCGCCAGCCGCAACTTACGATAGTCACGCTCTAGGGAAGATATAGCAGAGTAACAGAGTGAATATTAAGCCTCCATTCATGAGTTTTGCCTAATTATAATGGACCTAGTAGTAAAGTATAATATACAAGCAGAGAGAAATGGCAAATAATGCAACGTTGCATCGTTTCCCCATAATACGAAATGACTAGGAGTCAATAGAGCAAGGCGAGACAAAACAGGGTGCTGGTATCAATAGGCGCATCCCATTTGATGCGCCGGGCTTATGGGAAAGGGGGAGCGGGAACGATCGCATTTATTTGGTTGCGACACCTTGGGCAAGTCACGATACTTTTGGTTCGTAGTGGAGAGAAGAAAGCTATATTCGGTAAATTAAGAATAGCCCAAGCACCGGGCGACAGACCGTCAACATTTTTCCAACCCCGTGCATCCAAATATGTTGTCTGTGATACAAGAAACAATTGTGTCAGGGTGAATTTCTAAAGTTCGCATTTGACAGCTTGGCCCATCCACTTTTGCTTGACATTTGATTGTGTATAACTGTAGTGACTTGACCCGATTTTCTACGATTATCTCGAGTACTGTGTGTTGTTGTAGTTATCCCCCCATGGGACAATCTTGTGTGACGTCCAGCATTTTTTTTTGTTAGTGTCTCACTCACTCACCGGCTCTCACTACTCTGTGCTATTTTAGTGCCACTCTCACGTTTTCACCAAAACCCTCACTGAAACTACAAAAGTCAATTCTGCCGATATTCTACTACCAACTTTATTGACATCATCTATTAAATAGCCATCAATATCACTTCGGGAGATTAACTGAATACTTCACTTGTTTCTTTCTTTATTTACTCAGCAGCTTTTCCTTCCTTTGAACTCGACTTACCTCCGCAGTATTTGAACTGCTTTACCCACCCCACCAAATTTATTCATTATAATACTCTAAATATCATTCAACCCCATTATAAACTTACGCTTACTAAGTCAATCGGCAATCAAACACTGACATTTGACATCCTTATTTCAAATGAGTAGTAACAACAACAATAGTAGTTCTAGTGAAGTTTTTGCTGGCGGTGCCACCACTTCTCAGCATGTTGATGCCCAAGATGACGACCATTTCGAAAACACAACCTTCAAACTAAAGAGAACAAGGTCATTAGGATTGTTAGATGAATTCATTCAACCTGAAGAGATGCAAGAAAAGTTACAACAACAAGAGGCTGAATCCAATAATGACAAACCACCACAGCATGAAAAATTAACCGTTGATACCACGATTGATTCTAACAGCAATGACGATCAATCAATCTCGCCTTCGCCAACCTATCAATCATCATCGCCGGTAATGTTTGAAAGTCCCGAAATTTTACCTCATGATGATACCGATATATTCGATGAACCGTCAAGACATGTCGATTACTTATCTCATAAGTGGGATGTGTCGGATATATCTAAATCATGGAGGTATGTTATTTCCAAGAGAAAGGATGTTGCCAACTCAGCACGTTTGGAAAATGCATCTTGGAGGACCTGGGCTCAAAGAAGAGGAAATTTGAAAACGATTAACCCCGAAGATCTTAACTGGTCAAAAGATAATGACGTTACCTGGCTCTATGGTCCGATCTTAATAGACGATGACGCCAATTCTGTGGCCAGAGACGAAGACGTGGATGCAAAGACCACCGTAGAATCGGTGACAACGTGCACTTCTGCTGCAGCGGGTGATATATCGATATCCAACAAGAATAGTACCAATCGTGGGCCCAAACCGATTTTAAAGAGAAGGACTGTAGAAGACATGATGATCAGTCATTCAAACTTGTTAAAATTACAATTGGCAACCCACAACTTGTATCAGAAGCAAAGGCAAAAACAGCAATATCAATTAAAGCAACTACAACTTCAAAAACAAGAAGAGGAAAAGAGATTACAAGAATTGGGAACCCCAGAGTTCGACGATTATGGTGCGATATCTGCTAAATTGAATTCCCAGTACAAAAACATCCCACATGCTGCACAATCAAGTTCGCAATCAAACTCACTTGTTAACTTACAGAGTTTAGTCAAAAAGAACTCTTCTAGTAACTTGGCAAACAAACCAACCACATTATCGGCATATCCCACTGTAAATCCATCTGTGGAGCCCCACCAGTCTCAAAATGACGAAAATTCTGATGGGATAACTTTCAAATCTAAGTCACCATCGGATGATACTGAGACTGGAGACAACGTTAAGCAATTACCACAGGAGCAATTGGAGAGATTGAACTTGACCGAACAAGATAATACAACAACTGAGGAATCTAAAACAATCCCAAAAAACAAATCAGACAGACATATCCATTTCAATGACGAAGTTAAACAATGTATTGCTTTAAACTATTCCGATTTCGACAATGATTATGACGATGAAAGTGAAGAAGAGGATTATGACTACATAGGTCGCCAAGGCTACTATTTCCATGGACTGATTTCGAGTGGTGATGATGATGGTTATATGTTCAGAGATTATGGCCGCGGTGAGGAAGAAGTAGATCAGGTCTTTGAAGGTGATAACTACGAAGGAGACGAAGATGGCGAGGATGATGATGATGATGACGACGAGGGGGGTTTCTTTCTTAATGTCAAGTCGCCTACGACGCACCCAACAGTTTCCAATATCCCCTTCAATTCTAAAAAGCATGCCAGTCTCAAAGAAAATGATAAGACCGAAGATACCGACTCCGTATCAACCGATGATAGCATAAAGACAATTCATTTGTTGCCATCTACCACCTTAAACTATGGCTCGTCGGATGAAGACAGTACAGAGGAGAATCCATATACTTCAAGCTTGTCTCATAACGTTGATAATCACTCTCGTAGAGGGTATGATTACTATTATGACTACAACACTGTGTATACTGTTGATCCAAACCATGCGATATATGGAAACAAGAAGGACGTACCGGAAGTGTGTGATGTACCAGAGAACATATCAATGGGATCTAACTTCGACTATGAAGAAATAGAAAACGAAGAGCTCGGGGGTCCTCATTACCCAGTTGAAAGTATGCCAATCATTAATTCGTCCGTTATCCATTATAACAACGTCAACCAATCAGGACCATCTAATGCCAATGAAGATGATAAAAAGAAGCAGGTGCTTAGTTCGCCATTTCAAGTAAGTGACTCTGAAGACTCAGACGAAAGTTCGGACGACGGAGCATTATCTATTGGAACGAGAAGATCTAGTCATTCGCTAGCCCAACTGGTTTTTGGAAAAGGTGGCTTGAGCTCTACAAATGATCCCAACAATGAAACGCATTATCCTGCCAGCTTAAACCATCCACAGCCTGTCGCATCCTCCGTATCGACCATCAATCCTCGCCAATCATCCACTTCGCTTTCGAAGCAACTGAGCTCATCAAACTCACTATCTGGACAATTTTTTGGGGGAGCCTCAGGGTTGACTAGGCAGTCAACCTCTTCGAATTCAATATCCGAGCAGTTTTTTGGCGGAACAGCAGGGCTTTCGAAACAGAAGGCATCGGCGACCTCATTATCTGATCATTTTGCCAGTTCAGGATTAAATTCAGGCATTGCCCCAGCTAAATCCGAGTCAAGCGATCGTACGAGTACACTTTCGCCTGAGTCTTCCCAGAGAGCATTGAACACCCAAAAGAAAGCAACACCATTACCACCTCATACCACTTCCACCAATGCATTTCTGGGAAACACAACTCCTCCACTAAACGAAATAAGCTCTAGTACGCCGGTTTCACCAGCAGCAACAGCCAATAAGTCATACAATCCTTCCGCGAATAAAACATTTGTGTTTGACTCAGATTCTGAATCAACCGACCATGCATCTGTGCCCAAAACATCAGCGTCCACCTCTAGTGGAAGTTCCGAGCACAACTATACTCCAAGCTATGCGTCACTTTCGCAAGTGGCAGGTAAAAATGGAATAGGAAGTGTGTCAAATGAAGGATCACCAGCATCAGGAATCGTTGATTCGAACCAAGAACACTCGTCCAATAAAATTGTTGACCAAGCGAAGGGGTTGGCAAACCATTTTTTGGGTGGATGGAAGCAAAACTCTAACGTGAACACTTCTTCGGCTGGGAATACGAATAATAATAACGACTTATGAAACTGTTAATGTCAAACTTCTTGTAGCGAAAAATAGCAAAAAAAGGATTATGACCAGAAAGTATTGTTTATAGTATATACACTTAGAGTATTATCAATGACATAAATGCAAAAAGACTTTGCTATGACCTTTGGTGATAATAGCTTTGTATCTCGTCTGTAGTCTCGATAAGACTTTTTGCATCATCTGCGTGACACATGTCAGACACCAAAACTGCAGCCGCGCGCCGCACGACCCCAACAATAAGAAGGAAGACTCAGATAGGGCATAGCAAGTTTCATCAATAGTTGGTACGTTAAAGCAGTATCACTATTGAAAAGTCTTCAATATGATCAACTGTAAAAATGCGTCGCTACAACTGATACTAGACATACGGCTAGTGTTGTTATCGGCCGTTTTGCCCGTCTCGTTCAATGAGCAATTCAATGGATCCAAATTGCCATCGCAAGAACCAGGGCGAGATGATGAGGGCAAATGTGAATTAATCGGTACGTTTTCACTCTTGACTCAGGCCGTACTAGGCTTGCTATGCTTGTCATCCTTGTTAGTCAAAAGATACTACGAGTTTCCCGTCAGAAGAAGCTGGCCGGTCTGGCTGTTTGATGTGCTGAAGCAATTAATTGGTGCGTTGGGTGTTCATGTATTCAACGTGTTACTTTCCATACTCAAGACCAGGAAATCAAATGAATTCAGTAGCCTGGTCGATGGTGGATCTGACGACGAAGGTGGCAGCGACGACCCTTGTGACTGGTACTTCTTGAGTATTGTATTTGATTGCACTATCGGGGTATACATTTTGTACCTTGTATTCCAAACTTTGAACAGGTTTTGCAAAAATCAACTACATGTTACTCAGATCGACTCAGGAAGTTATGGTACCAATCCCAATAAACCGTCCGCAAGAGCATTCTTGAAACAGTTGGCCGTGTATTTCACCTCGTTGATGATCACCAAGTTCATTATCTACGGAGTAGTGGAGTGTTTCGAAACCCAGCTACTCTGGTTCACCAGCCATGTGCTATTGTTGTGGCTCGACGAGTATCCTGACGAAATAGAAATTATAATGGTGATGTTTGTGGTGCCGATCGTGATGAATTGTTTGCAACTTGTTTTGATAGACAACTTTATCAGAAATCAAACATGGGCTAGTGTTAATAAAAGACTTGATGGCGAAGACCAAGGATCGGCTCCAGCTGATGCAGTAGATGAAAGTGATGTGGCTGCTTACGTCATAGAGCAAGGTCAAAACGATAGAATAAAGCATAATCGAAATTATAATAGCGATAGCAGCAATAGCACTTATGCAAGTGGTGATGAAAGTCCTAAAAATTATGGTACATTCAATGCTGTGTAAAAGTTCAAATTTTATTAAATAGATTATTTACAACAAACATCTAGTAACGAATATATACAAGAAAACCAATGATGGACCGAGGCGAGAGTGGAGAATGATACAGTCTAAGCGGCTTTAAGCTATCTAGTTGGTTTTGAAGCCGTATCCGGCCATGCATTGCTTGTACTGACCAATGATGGAATCACATTTGCCACTTTCCTGGCCATTAAACAACAAGCATTCGTCTCTTTGCTTCTTTTCGTCCAAGCATACACAGCATGGCTTTGGCTTGGATTCTTCTTTTTTAACAGGACAGGATTCAGTTGCAGACATCGTGGTTGTAACAAGAATAAGGGCAATCGATTGTGTAAATGAAAAATTACTAATGTATGAGACACAGAAAAATGTCGTGATAGCTTGAAAGACCGAAGAAACAAGCGGTACACAACACAGAACGTAGCTCAACACAAAAAACGAAGTCAAACAGAAAATGACTTGAAAGTATCTGCTAGTCCGAATGTAGTTTTGATTAGAAGCATCAGGATTTGTTCGGTCCACTATAAGTCTTTCCAATCTCACCACAGCTTTCGATCCTCCGGCTCGCTCGCCCAGGCTGCAAGCGACACGCGACAATTGATAGTAAATACGACCAATAAATAACCAATGAGTGTAAACTAAACCTTCAAGCAATTAATTTAATTACACCGTACTATTGAAGCGTCTGACTCATTGGGAACAAAGGCAAAAGCTCGCTCACATAACACTGATTAATGCTGGAAGATCCCTCAAGCTCGCCTGTGTCAGGACCGCCCACCAATCGATCCTCGTTTGATGATAGTGTTGATTTGAACAATGATTTGGCCAATGGATCTGAATATTCGGTGAGTTCCGGGATATCACACCCCAATCAAAGCAACCACAGAAGATCGGGCTCGGCTTTGTTCAGAAATAGCATTGATGCCGAAAGCACGTTCCTGTCTTCGCCAGGCTTCAATGTCTCCAATAATCAATCTGAAGATTTCTTTTCTCCATTGGGGCCCAATTCAATTTATGAATTAACAATTGCATCTGATCTCGCTAGAATTAACAAGAATCGTCGCCCAAAGACGTCCGTAACTATTAATGGCGGCAGGACCACTATCACTAACTTGAGAAATCCATCGACCAGAGATATACCCCAGATCCAATTGCTGAAGTTGAAGAAAAAGGTCAATGATACCGACCTCGAGAGCTCTTATATTAAGAATATCATGGATGAGTACAAAAGCTTTGAGCTGAGTTATAAAAGATTGACGGAGGATACATTACAGAAGTTCGTAGAGCAATCGAGAAAGGCTCAGAATAAAGATGAATCGGCTTCTTGGAACTCTTCAGTTGATAACTTTAGAGAAGCAACTTTTCAAGAGGATGTTGAGGATATATCTTTGGTACCTTTAATATACTCAAGCGCTGATTTTAGGTTGGACGACCCTAGAATCTTTAAACAGGTTCTCGGAGAGACTGACATATTTCAGGACGACCCAGATGCAAAAATACAGAATTTCGAGTTGCAAAATAAGTTGTCCCACTACTTGGATATAGTCGAAGTGAATTTGATTAAGGAAATATCGAAGTCGTCCGAATCATTTTTCAACACCTTGGGAGACATCGATTTGATTGAATCTGAGTCAGCCATTTGCGTGGAGCAATTCCATAACATTTCCGAAAAACTAAAAGCACTTGAATTGGAATACTCACAAACTGGCTTGGATATTCTTAATAGCATAATCAAGAAAAAGGAAGTCGAACGCTTGGAATCATCCATTTTACAGTTACATTACATTGTAACCATAGCCGATGTTGCAAATAACTCGTTTCGCGAGAGCAATCACGCCAAATGCTTGAATGAGATTATTGTGGTAGAAAATATGATAAACGGAATCGAGGGCGATCAAATCCTAAGCGATGGCGGCTTGTACAATGATACAAAAGACATATATCCCAAGTTGAACCATCCTTTGGTTGATTTGACACATCTACCTGCCTTGGTAAACTTGAGGAATGATCTACACAACTTGAAGGTTGACTGTTCTCGAGGCTACATCAATGATTTTGTTGAATTGTTGTTGAGCGATTTACGCGATCAATATAACAACGTTCCTGTTCAAGACACCCTAAACAGGATGTACGTGTCAACTGACAAGACGAGGAGATATGCTTCAAAACCTATTAACAAGTCATTCCAATCGTTAGGTGACAAATTGAAGAAGAAAATGAGCGAATTCATCACCAACTTGATCAAATCCGGCCATTTGACTCAAGCATACTCCTATTATCAAGAGAGAATTATAACCGAAATCAAAAACATCATCAAAGTTAATTTGCCTTCTAACCCATCGAGTCTGGTCCAACTGTCTAATAACACTTCAAGATCCTCCTCAGTACCGCCAGAGTCTTCTGGCTCGCACCCAGGCCCGAATGGCTCATCCAACACGTTGTCTTCAAACATCAAATCACTAACTCCTAAAGAATTCGAGACTGTTTTGACCAAGACCTACGCCAGCTTGTCAGAATGTTTACGTAGACTAACTGCCCATCAAAAAGTGTTGTTGGACCTTGCATTAACATCTGTACCTCAAGCAATGGCTTCGTCGATCGATATTATGTCGTTGGATATTACCAGCTGCATCCATAAATCCATTGAGCTAAGCCAAATCAGAATTACAAAGATCATAAATGTCAGACTGGAACAGACGGCCGATCTTCCTGTATCCTTCTATTTGCGCTTATACTCCATTACCTCGGCGTATCTTCAAGAGTGCGAGCTAATTAACCCCGGATTCAATTCTAGTGGTTCTGGTGCAGCCAGCTCTTTGAGTGAATGGTTTAAGCATCACGTCAACTACTTTGTACACAGGTTCCATCTGAACTCGCTTCGAAGTCTTGTTGGCGACTGTGATAAAGAGGTATGGAAAGAATTGACTCAGATCGATGCTCTTGAAGAATGCCAGGTTATCATAAACCGTCTTGTCGGATACTCGGTATATATGTCAGGAAATAAGAAAACTGGGTTTTCAGGTGATATATGGCTAAGTGTCCTTGATTTTTATGATGAAGCAACAAAGAGCCCTTCAACGGAAATCCCTTTCCCTACTGATTTCAGCAAGGTATACATTGATAACGAAAAGTTTTTAATTCCAGATCTTGTCAGAAAATCATTGAAACAAATTGAAGATTATATCATCATCAGCAAGGTGTTTCCAGGAACTACTTCTTTAATTGAAAACAATTTGTTGAACTTCTTCAAGTTAATGAACTCAAAAACTTCCCAGGCTGTTCTCAATGCCGGTGCAACCAGAACAGCAGGGTTGAAACATATCACTACGAGACACTTGGCTTTGTGTATCCAATTAGTCGAGTTCAATATCATGTTATTGGAAAATATTCAGAACATTTTTCCAGACTCTCGAAAGCAACGTGAAGATAGTCCTACGAATCAATCTGAAGAACTGACTTTTTCTAGAATCATCAGCAATTACAAAGACCATGAGAACGAATTATTTTCCAAGTTTGTTTCGATAATGTACGACAAAACCACAAGACACTGCCAAGCAATAGTTGGCCTCGATATTTCAGAACCTATAAAACACCCCAAACAATGTCATCCGTATATGGAAACTTTGGTAAAGGATACTTTGACTGTTTCCAATGTCTTGTTGAAGTATTTACCTGACTTGAAGGGACAACTTATCTTGCTGCAAGTCTTTGACAATTACAAAAAACTATTGGTGGAGTGTTTCTGCACACAATTGCCACAATTCAAGGATTTCAACGAGAAGCATTCATTGTTGAAAGATATTGATTATTTCAGAGTCAAATTGAGTGAAGTTCCTGGTTACGGAAACTCGGGACAAGTAATATGGGAGAACGTTAACTGCTTATCTACTGTTGAAGACACTAAAATGGAGGAAGTGATGAGAAATAACATCCAAGGAGAGATGAAACCTCAAAGCAAATTAAATTCCAGAGCTGCATCTGTCGAAGGAAATGAAAGAGAGGGACACACTGATTCAGCCAAACTGGCAGATGAACCAACTACAAATACGACCCAAAATATCATCAAATCTGAAGCACCCGAGAAGGAAGAGGTATCTGAAAAATCCGCTGAGCAGCAGACTGGAAATAAAAACATCAAGAAAATTGAAACGAATGAGATCATTGAAAGTATGGATGAGGTAACCCAAGATAAAAAAGTGCCTAGTAATACCACTGGCATCAAAGATGCAACTGTAGTCGTCGGCGCTGAACGAAGCACCAAGGGAGATCCGGCTGAAGCGAATGAAGAGAAAGAATTGGCCCAATCAAATGATACTACAAAGCAACCATCAAGCGAAACACTCCCCAACACTGATAGTAACAATGCTTTGCCACTTTCAGAAGATATAGCAAAAAGTGACTCAGTTGGCACGACTGACGATGATCGGAATGGAAATAACGAAGCACTCGCGTTTGAGAGCGATAAAGTAGAATCAAATCCAGTTTCTGAAACTGAGTTAACAGCTCCGAAAGATGAAAGTACATTTGACATGGAGCCAGAAGGAGACAAAGATTCAGAAAAACTCTCACCCTAAATAGCATTTTAATATTATAGAACAAAACTAAATTATATCGTGTATTAGTATTTATTGTGACAACCTAAACTCCCCGTTGTGCTTGATGATTGCAGCTTCTTCTGTGACAATTGCGTCAATCAAATCATGTGGAGTTACATCGAACGCAGGGTTCCAAACAGATATGTCAGGAGTGGCGATTCCAATTGCATACTTGTCGCCCACGTCGACTTGATTAGTGGCGGTATTTTGAGTCAAAACAGGACCTTTAATGGTGGTCAATTCGTTCGAAGGGCGTTCCTCGATCACAATATCTTCGCCGAATTTGGTATCAAGATCAATAGTTGTGTTTGGAGCAGCGATTATGAACTTAATGCTGTCATCAGAGGATAGTCTACCATTGAATTGATTAGCGATTGTTGCGAGTTGGTGAGTGCCGATCTTGTTTGCCGAGTCACCGTTTTTAACTACTCTATCGGCACCAGCTATGATAAATTTAACTGGCGCAGTCAGATTTTTGATTGGTTTTCTCTGAACATTCAAGGTATTGATTAATGAGGTGACCATATTGTCACAGATCAAAACAAACGGAATTTCTTCATACTTGAGCTCGTACGTAGTCAACTTTGCGCCCTGGTTGTATGGTCTTGTCTCACAAGGGTAAACTTGATCCAACCAAAAGTCATAGGATCCTGACTCTTTTTGCAAGCTTTTGAATGTTGATCTGATGATTCCCAAGGCTGTTCCGTGACCAGATGTAGCCAAGGAGCCAGTGTTACAAATGGTCATAATGGAAAACGGACCTTTGAAGTTCTGTTCGACTAAAGTATCTACAATATACTTCAATCCATTATCACCAATTTTGAAATTGTTTTGAAGATCGTCCTCATATAAAGCAACTGAATATTGAAATATGGTGTCGACAACTCCTTGGTCGAGTGGGTGGTCTCTTTTGTAGCTCTTTAAAATCAAATCTCTAATCTCATTTAAAGCATTTGCAAGGTTGACTGCGGTTGGTCTTGAAGTTATGAGGTACTCGATGGACTGAATTAACTGACCGATTGGCTCGGTAGTTTGCAGCTTCAATTGAGTGTGGGCCTCCACCAAGACGGCGAATGCACCGACTATAGCAATCGCTGGAGCACCTCTAACCTGCATCGATTTAATGGCTTGAAAGGCATCTTCAATACTTGTGATAGGTATGTAGGTTGTCGAATATGGTAAAAGAAGTTGATCCAAAATCTCCAACGATATGGTGTCCTTGCTAAACTTGATAGCCTGAAGAGTTTTAGCAGTCGACATATCACAATCCCTTAGTATAAGCTCTACACTTCTACACTTGAAGGATGGGCTACATATAAATACTGTAAACTATGGAGACATCACGTGAATTTGCATACATATAAACGTGGGCCCAATCTGCTAGATACAAGAGCTGCACAGGACCTGCCAAAGCTTAAAATATAAGCCTTCGTATACCTTCAATGTCCCATTCCTCTTTGATGGAGTTCCACTTGCAGCCCAATAGCTTTTTGCCTGTGATAGGGCATCTTCCACCTTTATCGATAATTGGTTTTTCAATTTTATGGCTTAAATTCATCTTCTCTCGCTTCTCATCATCGCCATCTTCCTCGTCCTCCTCATCCTCATCCTCTTCGTCGTCATCATCATCCGCGCCTTTTGCTTTGGCAGTTTCTGACACAATGATGTGTGATTTCTGGAGATAATTGTAGATACACGAGTAGTCGAAGACATATCCCGTCTCGATTATTGCTGGATTGGTGAGTTCGTTCTTACACAATGGACAGGTTTTACCAGATCTGTATACTCTCTTTGGTTTTTGCTTTTCTAACAGACTCTCTTTTCTTGCTCTCGACTCTTTCAATGCAGCACTCAAAGTTGAAGGCGGTGGTAATGTAAAGTCTAGTACGTTTCCTTGGTTCTTTGAAAGCTTAGCCGAGAAGTTGGAGTTGTTCCACCATTCCAAGAACTTCAACGAAAATATAGCAACAGGGAAGAAAGTGCCCAAAATTAGTTTAATGAGTTTCCATGAAGGCTTGGTGAAGTTTCTTGTGAGCAATCTCAATAAATATTCTACGGTAGTTGGAGGAGCAACCTTGTTTATAGGATCCTTATTTTTTGGAGTTGATGACTGTGGATCGTTTTTGGAATAGTCATACAGATTCAATCTGGAATAGTTCATACGGAAAAGATACGTCAACAATGTTGGAGACTTGGTGTTACCACTCAAATACATCAATGTGGTGATGAAATTCAATCCACGATAAGCACTTTGGAGGTAAGGAAACACTTGAACGTATATTCGCTTAAAATTGATTCGGAGGTTTTCCTCCGGCGTGTTTGCCTCACTTGGATTAAGCTGGTTAGTCACAAACTTGGTGTACCACATTTCATGATAGTACTCCAATTTTTCACCGAGGAAACCTAAACCAGTCACCTCAAATATGGACATTGCTTTCTGGAAACTGGTCAATGACCTTCTTTCTTCAATCATTGAAGGTACAAGCTGGGTAAGCTTGCCACTGTTGTACTTGGGATCAGCCAAAGGGGTCTGGTTGACTCTCTTGAGTCCATAGAAATTCTCCGTGAATGTACCTTGCCAATATTTTAAGAAGTACCATTCAATGAAACTTCTAAATACAAGGTTGATTTCATCGAAATGGTTATTGATTCGCAAGAGGTAGTATGGGTATTTACTGGCATAGTGTACCAATATATATCGTAATGATGGTGATAATAATGACTCTAGCTGGCCAGCAGAAATAAGTTCGAAAAGTGTTGGTGTCTCCGAGTCCAACTGCGAAGCATCCAATGACGAATAGTACTCCATACCTGTTGTTGTTCTTATTTGTGAGAAACTAGTATGTCAAATTCATTACTAGGTCAGTCAAAAATGTAATGTGGAGTAACCTCAAATCCACCTCGGCTCGAAAAGTCGTGTGCGAAAGAATATATACACCTTATCTGACCAAGAAAGAACTACATCCAAGTTTACCAGAAACCGGCTGGAGCAGGAGTGTATTGCTACAAGATTACAGATCACGATTCACTTATTTCCCTTTATATTTAGTGGTGAGAGTTTTAGCAAAATTCGTGCACATCATTAGAGGCGCAATCACACAGCCATTTTGCAGCCTTTTGAATATGGAAGAATTCCAAAGTATAGGGTCCATAGTAGAACATTTCAAGATCAAGCTGATATCACTAGATCTATTTGGATTGAAAACGGACTGCCACAAATCGATACAGCAAGTTAGAGTGACTTTGAACGAGAGAATGTACCCCCACATGCCTCAATTCCTGAACTCAAGTGGTGATACCCACACCTATGAAAGTGCTCCCGCTACGTTAATATTGAGTGACAATTCCCTTAGTCAATCACAATCAGTGTTTGAATCTGATGCATCAAGCTTTAAGGATACTTTCAACTCTACTATGCAGACCTCGTACATCGAAAAAAGTGATGAAATAACTAGGAATAAGAATGATGGAAAATTACTCCGATCTGAATTAAGTCAACTTACGAGCGAAAATGAAAATGTAATAGAAAGCAATGACAGCCCGTGCGTTCTACTTGCGTCATCGATACGAGTTGATCTTAATTCAGAACCGTTTCAGATATTGGATGAAGAGGAAGATGCAACATAAAATGGACAAGTCTCTGATTATTTTATTGCTTTATAATATGAGATAAAGAACTATAGAAGACTTTCAAACACGATATTTCAACAAAGTACTTTGGCTGGTTCAGTTTGACTCAATTTATAGTCAAATTTAAATCCATACTTGATAAATATCTCCCATGACGAAAGATCGAATACTTGATAGTCACCATATTCAAATGATTTGTCTTCGGTTTGATTAGCGACCAACTTTATACATCTGAACCAATAGATAAACGATGAGCTCGAAGCGTTGAACCCCGAAAGCTTGATGGGAGATATGTCATTACTTCCAGGTGATGAGATCGCCGAGTTGGACAAAACGTCATATTTATCACCATATGGTTTCCAACCTAATCTAAACAAACAGGACTCCGCGATCAAGTTTTCTATTGGAGTTAAGCCATAGTAGTATCCATAAAATAAAACCAAAGCTAGCTCGTTAATTATCGGACTGTTTTCAATATTATTTTGGGCAATCAATGACTCCAGCTCGCTCAAAAATTGATCAAACTGATTACTTGCTCTGATCTTGTTCCAGTATGATTGCAATTTAAATAGTTGCAATGGTGCTTTGAATTGAGAAGTGTTGTAAGTAGTGTTTTGTAAGGGTTGGATCTGTGACGGTAAATATGGTTTGTGGATGGGAGTCACGTATTGATTATATTCGTTCGAGTCATATAACAATGTGAAGTCGTGCGAGTTATTTCTCTTTGAGGTGAATGAGATAATTAAATCTTGCATTCCTGGTGGTAGTTTATGCAAATTTGGATCACTGAATAAGTTCATTTCTATATTAGATAACGAAGAATTTCTTAAAACTTCGACATATTTGAAATTTGAATCAGTTTGGGATAAGCTTTGCCCCTCATCGTTTGGTTTGATGGTCAGTTCCGTTGTTGCTGCTTTTGTTCCTGATTCTATTTGCTGTGCTGTAGTTTGAATCGAATCTTCGATCTTGACGCCATGAGATTTGGGTTTCTCTGATGATGTACTAGCGATTCCAGCAGCTGCTGCTGCAGACCACTTTAGTCCACCTATAGGTTTTGAAGGGGTGGTAGCAGGCTTTAGAATTTTGATTACTGCTGGGTTAGCTAATTCAGGACTACCCGAATGTCTAGTAATAGGTGATGATTGTGTCGGCTGCTGAATATCGGCACCATTATAAGACGTCACATCGCTAGACAAGATGTCTTTGGACAATACTCCGTTTGAATGTATAACTCCATTTTGTGCTTGTGGTGTACTGTTCATAAGTTTGGACACATCCTTGACGGGTGTTGAGAAGACTTCTGAATCATTGATCTCTGAGAAGTCATCTTCGGCTGCAACCAGATTCAATATATCATCGTATAATGAAGCATCGCTGGCAACACTGGTTTCAGAGTTGGAGTTTCCATGGTTGACATAGTTGTTCAAATCATCTTTAATAATCGATATTAAATTCAAATCTGGCAATTTATTTCCCTTCAATAGTCTGATGATCTTCAATATCTTTTTGGTGTGAAATTTATTTTGTTCTATATTCGAAGTGATCTTTCCCTTTTTGCTTTCAATAACACTCAAGTTATTCTTTCGTAATTTTTTTTGGGACAACTTTTCAAATTCGTTCGACAACTTTTTGGATTGATCATTGATTTGCACAATTATGCTTTTCAAAAAAGCAACAAGTTCAACTGCTTCAGGACTCAAAGTTGAATCTTCGGGTTCTTCTTCACTTGAATCGTAATCTCCAAAACTGAAATCTTCATCGTCATCGTCATCGTCGTCGTCTCTGTCGTTGTTGTTCTCCAAAGACGCCATCATAATAGACTGGTTTGAAAAAGTCTTCAACTTGGATGTTCTTTCCACGTCTTTGTATACTTCCATCGCATCTTCGATCAATCGTTTATTATCATTCAACTTATTCGACAAAGTTGAAGACGATAACGATAGCGATTTGATCACTTCATTCAGTTGCCAAATCTTGATTTGTTCACGAAACTTTTGTAGCCTCTTGATCTCTTTTTTTAAATCATTTTCCAACTTTTCCTTCTCTCGTTGATTGTCGCTGTCGTCGTCGGTATTGATACTTTCATATCTATCATAGTGATAATTGAACTCATGTAATCCTTCTTGGATCTTTTTGAATACTATATCAATCTCTCTTGCTATGTTAGTAAATCTTCATGTAAAAATTACCAATTGGCGCTGGTTGAATTTTCAAGACAATTTAGGATGAATGAGATTCGTTTATCCAATTGAATGTTTCAGACATATTCAGCCGACTTTGATACCGATAGAACGCGTTGCTTTGCCCAGATAAGCCGTGTGAGGATAATTGTTCATTCTTGTCGGACCTAGCTCAAAATGCCGTTTAGGCAGTTTAACTTTTCGCCTGATCTTGACAGATCGAGCTTTGATTCAACGATAGCACCACCAAAAGGTCATAGAATGAGGACAAAAAACATACTTCTGTAGCTTTCTATTCGACATATTTCAAAATAGATATGCAAAACCCACTATCGCACAATTTTCCTAACCAATGTTAGTATTTCAGCGTTATATCACCATATGTATAGGTGTACTGTAGAAAAAATTTTAGGTTCCAGATGGACAAGGGCACGTGACTTCCATGATGCATTCATACAATTGCAACTGATCGAGCCTACTTCGAGACATACGTGAAGAAAGTAACAATAAATAGTTGTTTTTCTAAATATAACTAAATATATCTAATTAGCGATTATTATCAATAGCTTGGATTGATTCTAAACATTAGAAATTTTTCTGTGATGCTTACAATTCATCGTGTTCAAGATCATCGTCTGAATCATCATCACCGAACTTGGCACCACCGGCGTCTTCACCAGCAGAGCCACCGTACAACTTGGCGGTGATTGGAGAGGCAATTTCGATCAACTTAGTTTTTTGTTCATCAAATTCTTCGGAGGTTGCAGTGTCGTAGTTGTCTTCAATGAATTCCAAAGTTTCCTTGACGGCATCATCCAAAGTTTCCTTTTCATCATCATCCAATTTGGATCCTAAACCAGTTTCGGAAGAGTCAGCTAATTGACCCTTCAATAAGTGGGCGTAGTTTTCTAAGGAGTTACGAGATTCAATCTTGGCCTTTAGTTCGGCATCTTGTTCGGCGTATTTTTCGGCCTCTTCAACCATTCTGTCGATATCTTCCTTAGTTAATCTACCCTTGTCATTGGTGATAGTAATGGATTCAGTTTTACCAGTGCCTTCATCCATAGCTTCAACCTTCAAAATACCATTGGCATCTAAAGAGAAAGTAACCTTGATTTGTGGAACGCCTCTTGGGGCAGGTGGAATACCGTTCAACTCAAACTTACCCAACTTGTTGTTGTCCTTAGCCAAAGCTCTTTCACCTTCGTAAACTTGGATTAAAACAGTTGGTTGGTTGTCAGCAGCGGTAGAGAAGATTTGAGACTTCTTGGTTGGAATGGCGGTGTTTCTGTTGATTAACGTAGTCATGACACCACCGGTAGTTTCAATACCTAAGGTCAAAGGATTAACATCCAACAAGACAATGTCATCGACACCTTCTTCACCAGAAAGAACACCAGCTTGAACAGCGGCACCGTAAGCAACAGCTTCATCTGGGTTGATACCCTTAGAAGCCTTCTTACCGTCAAAGTATTTTTCCAATAATTCTTGAACCTTTGGAATTCTGGTAGAACCACCAACTAAGACAATGTCGTCAATTTGAGACTTCTTGATACCTGCATCGTTGAGAACTTGTTCAACAGGCTTCAAGGTCTTCTTAAAAGCATCGATGTTCAATTCTTCAAACTTGGCTCTGGAAAGAGTTTCGGAGAAATCAATGCCGTCAACAAAAGAGTCAATCTCAATTCTAACACTCATTTGAGAAGAAAGAGTTCTCTTGGCCTTTTCAGCTTCTCTCTTCAATTTAGAGATAGCCTTAGAGTTTGAAGAAACGTCAACACCATGCTTCTTCTTAAAGACCTTGGTCAAGTGCTTGACAATTTTAAAATCGAAATCTTCACCACCCAAGTGAGTGTCACCGGCAGTAGCTAAAACTTCGAAAACACCACCTTCGATGGTCAATAAAGAAACATCAAAGGTACCTCCACCCAAATCGTAGACAATGATCTGCTTTTCGCCGTCAGTCTTATCTAATCCGTAGGCAATGGCAGCAGCGGTTGGTTCATTGACAATTCTCAACACGTTCAAACCGGCAATAGTACCAGCGTCTTTTGTGGCTTGTCTTTGAGCATCGTTGAAGTATGCTGGGACAGTAACAACTGCATGCGTAACCTTCTTACCTAAGTAATCTTCAGCGATCGACTTCATTTTACCTAAGATCATACCGGAAATTTCTTCAGGGCTGAAAGTCTTGGCTTCACCGTTAAATTCAACCTTAACAACTGGTTTGTTGTCCTTCTTTTCGATATTGTAAGGCAAGTTCTTGAGCTCCTTTTGCACAGCCTTGTCGTTGTATTTCAAACCAATCAATCTCTTGATATCGAATACGGTGTTTTCAACATTGGATGGGGCTTGGTTCTTTGCAGCATCACCGATTAATCTTTCTTCTTCAGTAAAAGCGACGTAGGATGGGGTGATTCTACTACCTTGGTCGTTGGCCAAGATTTCGACTTTACCGTTCTTCATTACTCCGACACATGAGTAGGTGGTACCCAAATCAATTCCAATAACGGTACCATAGTTTTCAGTGGAGTTATCTTCATCAGCAGCGGCATGGGCCATAGGACTCTTGGAACAAAGGAATGGAACCAACATGGCAAGCGCCACATAGAGTAGACAACTACGTGACAACCAAGAAGAATTCAACATGATTAAAAATTCAGTCACTTATTCTTCCACAAATGTTGAGGTAAGTTATTTTATTTAAATAAATCGTTGAAAAGTTATTGACACGTAGATTAGTGCTCGGTCATCCTGCATGGACGAAGTGGCCACGAGAACATTACCAATTTGAGTTATGGAAACTTTTGGATTTTTCTACGAGTGCACGAATAATCCGGAAAGTGGTCACCAGATACCCCACTCGAATCCGATACGGTGTGCGCATCGAGGCAGTTGTGGCACACCTCGAGATGTACTAGTGTGGATAATTGAGAATTCGGAATATTCATTGGTTTCAGTCTACGTGTTCTCTCATTATTAGTTCATCTTAGGAGTACCTGAAAAATGAATATTGTAGTCTATATACGAAAAATTGAAATTACAATAGGTTATAGACAGCACACAGCGCGGACCATTGCTTATCGAGGATTATAATCGAACCATTACGAGCAATGTGCATTCAAAGTTGAGTTGCCAAATTGCTAACCGCGTTACTTCGGGCTTCCAGACATTGCGCCAAACTGCAACATCTTGCTTCAACGTGAGACACCAGAGTTCATGTTTACTACGCAGGGGTGTCGTCGAGGTCAGGTGACTGAGCCGTTGAGTCCATGGCAATTCCGCAGTGTGACTCCAACATCGTGAGCCGCCGCGCACGACTTTACCCCCTCTCTCACCCATCCCAACGAACGTAGCATTTGTCGATCAAGCAACCAACGTTTGATCATTTAAAAAAAAGGATAAGGGCACAAATCAAGTTCACTGTTGCTAGTTCTAACATATATATTAATATATTGTTTGATCTAAAATCAGATTTTATTATTTCAACCTAATTTTTCCGAGACTGCTCTTGATTAGCTTCTCAAATTTATAGACTGTACACTCGAAAATTGTATAGTCAAAACATCACAAGGTATTTGACGAGTTAATCTTTGGCTCATATAATTACTTTCCGAACTAACAACACTTCTCCGGACATTCCAATCTTCGTATCTGAAACTCAACTTAACTTTCCACGATGTCTCAAGCATCCCACCACTTCATAGCAGAGGAATTGAATCAATTACAAAGGGAGATTCTTTCAAAGAATCCTACTGATATATTACAATTCTGTGCAAACTTTTTCAACGCCAAATTGCAATTTCAAAGATCACAATTATGGTCCCAACAGCACAAAGCTAGGGCCGCAGGTATAAGTTTGTTTCCCGACGTTGATGATGTTAATGTCAATTCGTTTGCAAACAGTGTAACTCACGACAGAAATCCATCTTTCAAGTCTCCATTTGGTGACAACGATCCGCACCTGAACCACAACGACGATCCACGTGGTGGACCATCGGCTTCTTCTTCAGCAGGCCCAGAGTTTACCAACGATTCATCATTTTCTTCTTCGACTTCCAGCAAAGATGCAGGTTTGTTCAAAAACAATTTTGACGTTAAAACTCCATCGAGTTCTAAGAAAGACCAAGACCTTGATCCAAGTGAACCAACATCCTCAAATTCAACCAAAACTAGTGCTGGACATGGTGCCAAAGGTGCTACTAAAATTCCTATTGCATTCAACGCCAACAGAAGAACCTCTGTTTCTGCAGAAGCTATGAACCCCGACAAGTTCAAGTCTGACTCCTGGAAGCCACCAATCAACAACCTTACCTCTTCTCAAAGAGCTGATTTGTCAAAAACATTGGCTTCCAACTTTCTTTTCCAGCAATTAGATGGTCAATCTAAAACAACTGTCATCGAAGCATTGACTAAGAAAAATTTTGAGAAGAACACTGAAATTATTACCCAAGGTGATGTGGGTGATTATTTCTATATTATAGAATCAGGTTCAGTTGACTTTTACGTCAATGGCTCGAAAGTTAGCACAAGTAGCGAAGGATCATCATTTGGAGAGTTGGCTTTGATGTACAATTCACCAAGAGCTGCCACTGCCACTGCAGCAACTGATGTTACTTGCTGGGCGTTGGATCGCTTGACTTTTCGTCGTATCTTATTGGAAGGAACTTTCAACAGAAGGTTGATGTACGAAGACTTCTTGAAGGATGTTGAAGTATTGAAGTCGTTGTCAAATCACGAAAGATCGAAATTGGCCGATGCTTTAAGTACGGAGATGTACCACAAGGGTGACAAAATCGTCACTGAAGGTGAAAAGGGTGAGAACTTTTATTTCATTGAAAGTGGTAATTGTTTAATTCACAATAAAGAACGTGGAGAAATCAAAAGGTTAACCAAGGGAGATTACTTCGGTGAAATTGCCTTGTTGAATGATATGCCAAGACAGGCTACTGTTGAAGCTATAGATAATGTTATTGTGGCCACATTGGGTAAGTCGGGATTCCAGAGATTGTTGGGACCAGCCGTAGAAGTGTTGAAGTCCAATGACCCTACTGCTTCAAAGCGTGCCGATCCGGTCAGCCAATCAACTGCCTCATTGGCTGCTACTGAATAGCTACACCAGTATGAACCATTCAGTTCTATTTGAACGACAGATTAAGCAACCGTATAAATTAGCGTAAGTTCGATGCAGAAATATATCGTAAAAAATTTATATCAATGCTCTGACAAATGCAATATTAAATATATAATTGAATTACTACTAGCCTGCGCCGTACATTTGTGTTTGGGGTTTCGCCGTTTACTTCGTATTTCATCTCTCGGTAGTTTGTAAGTAAATTTGTAGAAGTTCTAGCTGTCGTAAGAAACAAATTTTTTTACGCTGTTCTCTCTTCGTGTGCTAAGCCATTTTTATATCGCGAGATCTGTGAAATTCGAGTGAAAATACAAAATCAAGTCTCAATTGACGTCAAGTTCACCACCATATAATCCTTGTTAATATGAGTCAAATATATGGTTATCTTCCCTATTCTCCCGGAGGTGGTAAATTGCCATACTGGTTATTGTTCATTTCCGCTGTGTCAATTTTCAATTCATTGCAGACGTACGTGTCGAGTGATTTGGGCTTGACAAGAAAAGTATATGAAGAAGAGAGCAATTCTCGCCACGCGTCACCACAGGTCACCAATTTGAGTGCTAGAACCTTTGGTACTTGGACATTCATCACGTCGATCGTCAGATTTTATGGGGCGTATCACTTGACTAACCCACAAGTCTTCCAATTGACTCAATGGACCTTCGCAGTAGCTGGCTTACACTTTATGAGTGAATGGTTAGTATTCAAAACCTGTAAATTCGGGAAAGGTATTCTCGGACCTTTGGTTGTTATGAGTGTTTCTCTGGTCTGGTTGTATTTACAAAAGGACTTCTACCTTTCGTTCGTTTAGTTACAAATAATTGACTATATATTGCATACACAAGAATATAAACCTGGGCTGATTTCATTCATGCTGGGATGAATTGGAAATGCCATGTAGAACGGTATTTCTAGACATCTGTGCTTTGGCGTGATCTAAAAGAGTTAGTTGCTCGGTAAGCAAGCTTAGATGCGATGTTTGTAGTTCAAGTTGTAGGTCTTGAGAGGTGTTGTTATCTGATACCCTCATTGTGTTCAACTTTTCCGACAAATGGACTATTAAGCTGTTAATTTCTTGTTTCACTCGTTGATCTGTCTCGACTTCCTCGCCTGAATTAGTCTTCAAGTATTGCAACACTTTGGCTAACTTCTCCTCTATAAGATTCACTGCCACGGATATATTTTCTTTATGTTGAGAAGTCGTTGTGTCATCACTAAAAGTATCATTCGATTTCCCCACTGATAAGTAATTCCGATGGTTGGATGCAGTTTTGGTGGCAAGATATTCACTTTGATTGGTCCGTATATTGGTCTTGATAGGGTCCGAGCTACCCAGAACAAAACTTTGAAGAATATTGGTACTATTGTGAGACATGACCTCATTCTCATCAAAAATTACACATATTAATGGAAATTTCGACTGGGCAAACTGCTCAACCTGCTCAAGGATTGAAACAGTGAGTGAATTAGGAAAAAATCTGTCACTTATGTGATATATACCCACAATCTCATAGCTCGGATATATAACTTCAAACTGCGAGTATCTTTTCTGTAAATATTCAATATCAACATATGACGACGAGCTTATCAATGTTTCAAACGATGTGTAGATATGTACCCTTGATTCATTGTAATTTCCCAATAGAATTCCGAATTTGCCTTCCGATCCTCGCACAATATGATCCGACACGTTGAATAGGGTAAGCGACTGAAGCTCAACCTTATCAATCTTTGGTTTAGATACGCCGGACATTCTTCACATATTCACGCTTACTTCTCCACAGTCTCCAGATAGTCTTTGATGTGTGTACTGCATATAACGCAGGGGACTGTACGAAACGTTTAGCGGAAGCTCTAAGCAAGTCGAGCGATTGCGTTAGAAAGCCTGATTTTAATACCTATACAGACGAGGTCTTATACTAAGCGGTGTTTCGGCGTTCGGCTACTGTTTTGCGGTTGCTGGTTGACCGTTCCCATCAGTTGACGGTTCCCCTGAAATTGGTAACCACAATTACGTAAGACTGCGACTTGCGACATTTTTCTTATTTTTTTTTCTAAAAGCATCTCTTCTCAAATCAATCAGGGACTATAGGAGTAGTTACAAGGCAATACTTGAAAGTTATATGAATATCATACAGTAAGGGTGAAAAACACAATGATAATGTCTATACATGATCCTATAGTGCGAAAAAGGTCACTCGGAGGACCGGGGCCGACCGAGGGAGCTGTGAATAAAAAATTCAAAAGTGAGACTAAGGAGGCACCAGAAGATGCTACTGCCGCCAACAATATCTTTTCAGAAAAGATGTATTCTGCATATGTTAAGTCTGCATTGGACTCTTTGGATAAAGTATGTATAGTCGTGTTGAGTTAGCAATCCTTTGTGTGTTCCTATTGACCTTCTTTTTATTATAGTCGTGTGCAATTAGGGGGATAGTAAAATAGGGGATGAATATTGTGGTTAAACACTTACTAACTTTTATTTTAGAATGATCCTGTGCCAACCAACTCCTTGACTTCCAAGATTAATCTACCATTAAGCCATAAAGATGCCATTTCACTAGTTCATATGAATATCATTTTGAATGGTCTTATTTCAAATATTGCCAAACTTGATAACAAATCATGCCATGGATTGATAAATTCAGTACTAGAATACAAGTGGCTTGATGTCAGTTACAAGGATACTATTGAATATAATAAGTTCACGGAACTCTACGCAAGATTTATCAGTGTACTTGTTTCGTCATTTCCAAAATACTTGCATGATGTCACAAAAAAATTGGTGGGAGAGTTTGATAGAATTGCTGATAGCCCCACCAATCAATTCCAGCATCATCAGGTTTTGTCAAAAGTCATCAAATTCATCCCTACATCTATAAACTCTTTACCACAAACCTTACAAAAACACTTTCCTCATCACATATCATCGAGCACAAACGAATTGACCAACTATGTCTCAAACTTGATTAAGATCGTGACATACTGTCCTGATTTACAGTTTAATATCTGGCAATTGATAATTGAGTGTTGCATCAAACTTGATGTTAGTTTACAGAATGAATTGGATGATTTAGATGATGATGAGATTGATGAATTGATCAATGGAAAGGAAGACGAAGACGAAGACGAGGATGAAAGCGACGAAGACAGCGATGATGACATGGAAGCCGATAAAGTAGCTTCTGATCTCAAGAGAGTTAGCGACGATACCATTGTTGGCGATGAGGACATGGACGATGACATGGACGGGGAAATGGAGTATTTGATAGATCCGATGAATTCTACTGCTAACATCAAGAAGATTCTGTCTAAATTAGATTCAATAATGAATTTACTTTTGGTAAATACGTCTAATTCTTTCACTACTGAAGAATTAAATAATGGTAATGGTGTCTCATTATTCAATACTATAACGTCGCTTTTCAGAAGTCATATATTACCTACCCACTTCACCAAGTCAATTCAATTCATACTATTTCATATCTCGCAGTATCAGTCTGAACTTGCGGATTCGTACTTGGTGTTGTTGATTGACGTTGCATTCAATGTAAATGAGATCTTAGAGAAGAGACTCAAAGCAATGCAATACTTATCGTCATACTTAGCAAGGGCCAAAAATTTATCCAGGCATCAAATTGTATTCATTGTCAGTTATTTAATTGGCTGGTTAAATAAATACATCTTGGAAAGAGAATGTGAAATCCAAGATTTCGATCATGAGTCCAATGGCAGTAAAGCCCAAAACGATAAGCAGCAAGGAGGAATGGAAAGATTCAAGTTATTTTATGCTGCTTTCCAAGCATTATTGTATATATTTTGTTTTAGACATAAGCTGTTGTACAAAAGTGCCGAAAACAATTCAAATTCTGACCAATCTGCCAGTGAATCCGAATGGGAATGTGATTTGGACAAATTCTTTCAAAGGGTGATCTTGGCAAAGTTTAACCCTTTGAAATTCTGTGACGAAACCGTTGTCTACATCTTTGCAAAAATCGCAACCAAGTTAAATGTCTGCTACTGCTATTCGATTATTGAGCATAATAAAAGAGAAAGAATGCTACAGACTAATGGAAAATCGGTGTTGCCATCAGCAGTCGGAAACTTCAAGCAAAAGCAGGAATTCTTGGATTTAGAAGGGTACTTTCCATTCGATCCGCTCGTGCTTCCAGCATGTAAGTCCATCATAAGTAAAAACTACGTGGAGTGGTCGGAAGTAAATCCTAGCAGTGAGGACCCTGAAGATGATGAGGATAGTGGTAGTCATCGTGAGGACGACGATGACGAAGACGATGTAGAAGACGCCAGCGATTCCGACGATAGTAGTGATGAAGAGGAATAAAGGGTTATCTACGCCATTAGCATATGCACTGTATGTATTTCAATGTTAACAATGCAGTACTATTTTTTCTCAAAGTGTAAGCACTGAGATGCAAGTAATCGATTGAAAATATTGCCGAACAAATAACTTGAGCCAAATATCATGTACCGATAAATAATACTCTTCAAGTCTAAGCTTCGGCTCCGACTGAAAGTGGTTATGAACGTGGCACTGAATACTTTTTTTTTCGCTAAGCACGGATGCACTGCGCCTAGCCGGATAAATAAATACGATGTCCCGCAAGAGCTAATCGAGTGCAACGGAGAAGACATAAATA
Organism: Suhomyces sp. yHMH580; assembly: GCA_030580235.1. Classification (NCBI taxonomy): domain Eukaryota; kingdom Fungi; phylum Ascomycota; class Pichiomycetes; order Serinales; family Debaryomycetaceae; genus Suhomyces; species Suhomyces sp. yHMH580. Next base: position 372,550 of record JAKTSN010000001.1, on the reverse strand, counting down.
ATATAAATTCTAAACGAATAAATCATTTGCCAGTCTTTGCCCTATTGGTGTGATAAAACGAGTTTCATCCAGGCACATTGCGATCCTTATGAATTAGGCTCGTTGCTCTTCAGTATTGAGTAGTGTTTATCTTGGAGGCTGGTTTTGATGCGTCGTCATGACTAGTTTTGAAGGAGGCTATGCAAATATAAACATTGAATGATTTTTCGCGCAGAATAGTATTAAATCTTCCCTAAAAAAATTGCAGTTCTGAATTATATAAGAAGCACTGAGAACTAAAAATAAAATAAAATACCAAGAGCCTTTTCGATTGTAAGATAAAAGCTCTTATTCAAAAATGAAGTTACAATCCTATATATTGAGTGTCTTGGCAGCTACAGGTGTCCAGTCTGCAGCAAGTCGAAATCTCAAAGCTGTGAACTACGTTAGAGCAGATGAATCACAATCAAATGTCCTTCAATTTTCCAATTTCGGATACTCCGGTAGATACCTGATGGTGTCAGAATTGAACGACCCAGAATCAGACAGTTGCTCATGTGCATTGAGTGATCAACAAGTCTCATTTAGCGGATCCAATTCACCCATCAATGAAGAAGTATCGGTCCATTTCAGGGGGCCTTTGATTTTGAATCAATTCGCGGTATACGTATCACCCGATTTTGTGCATGGTTCGAACCTGTCAGAAGATTGGTCTAGAATCTCCTACTATGATGCAAGCTCATCCACCGCTGAGAATGTAACATTCCTTACAACAGCAGGAGACGATTCCGAATGTCTTGGAAAGGCATTAACATATGCTGGTTCCAATGGCACTAGTAAAGCTAGTGAAGCAACAGTTTTAGCAAAGAATACATTGATTGGATCTAATGACGAATATTCGATTTTTTCTAACGTTACGTGTGGAAGTTCAGGATTCGATAATGACTGTGGAGTGTATAGATCGGGAATCCCAGCTTACCATGGATTTTACGGTACCATCAAAACATTCTTGTTTGAGTTCGAGATGCCAAATGAAACTACAGCAAGTACTGAAATTTCCAACTACAATATGCCTGCAATCTGGTTATTGAATGCTCATATTCCCAGAACTGCTCAATATTCTTCAAATACCAGTTGTTCATGTTGGAGATCTGGATGTGGTGAGTTCGATATCTTTGAAGTCAAAAACAATACTCAGCCTCATCAGTTGTTTACCACTATTCACGACTATCAAGGAACTAGTGATATAGAGTCTGGTATTCAAATTGATGCATTCATTCCAAGAGTTTATGGGGAGACTGTCAAGGGTGGTGTAAGTTTTGATAAAGATGGAAATGCCGTCGTATGGGTGTCCAATTCAACTACTTTTGGTAATACTATTAGTGCGTCAAATCTCAATGGATGGATTGCTGGTGCAGGTGAAGTAGTCAATGATCAGTTGGCTTCAGCCAGTTTGGCCGCAGTCAGTTCCTCGACGTCTAAATCCAAGAAAAATAATGCTGCATTCCTTGGATCTGACTCTTTTTTTAACAAGTTAACTTTGAGTTTGTTTAGTGTTTTATTTTGGATGGTATAGTTCTATAGATGTCAACGATGTTATTTATTTTTCAGGTAGGTTAAAAATCGGTACCTCGCTACCTCTGCGTAATTCATCGGGCATCAAGGCTTCGTTTTTCTTGATGATAGCATCAAGGCTTCGTAATTCTTGATAATAGAAACGGTCCTGGTGGAGATACTTATTAGTACGTGGGTGAAATAAGCGATAAGTTCTAGAGTGCGAGGGACGTTTATACTTACTCGATTACCTATTGCGATAGCTTGCTAGCCTAAAATCTTTTGAATTGAACCTTGCTTGTGCTATAAACAGTCTCTATGACGCGCGCATTGTTTTCAAATCTGGCTGAGTAATTTGCTAGTGCGCGTCACCTATTGTCTACCACATTGACATGAACCCTGACTACATTACACTCGAATAAACTCTCTATTACGGCCTCCATCCTGTCTACAAGATCTTCGAACAAAGACTATTTATTCATGATTGCTCGAGATGCCGGAATAATTGAACTTGTTATAACCTTTTTCGTATCTTCAGCTTTAGTAGCAAGAACATCCAAGTATATAAGTATACCTTGTAGTAACGATGTAATTTGAACGAAGCCGGCTTTACTACAGTGAAATGAAGATTCTGGTAGGCTTGCTTTTCGTTTCGCTTGTTTCTGCACTTCCTAGCGGAATCGTTAAACGCGATTCCAAGCTAGGCTCGTATAGTACCTCGATCGCTTCAGTGGAAACCGATTCGCCTGTTGTATCTACTTCTGATATTCTTAACGAAGCCAAGGACAACTTGTGGAATAGATTTTGGCTGAACACTTCCAACACTTGGGTGAATACTTGTGGTCAGAGCGATACTCCGGACTTATGGCCTGTGGCAGTTGCAGGCAGAGCTATAGCACTTACAAAGGATATGTCTAAGACTAAAAAGTCTATGCAAGTTTTTGCCAGTTACAAGAGTACCACTGTTCCAGGTGGTTATAGCGCTTCAACTGCAAAAGATAGTGACATATATACCGATGATGATGCCCAAGTAATCTGGGCACTCCTCGATGCATACAACTTATATGGAGATTTGGAGGATTTGAACACTGCCACCACCATACTTGAGTTTATTGAAAATCAGAAAGTAAACGACACAGGGGTTATTCTATGGGTTTATCATGGACAGTATATCGCCCTGATTTCCCTTGTCGAAGCTGCATTGGCTGCATTGAAGCTTTATGACGTCAAACCAAGTAATAATACTTTAATTGATTTTGCCAAAACGTCTCTTCAATGGACATTCGACAATTTACTTGATCCCGACGATCACTTTATCTATGATGGAGAAGGGACAGATGGGAGTCTCAATAAAGGTAAACTAACATATACCATTGGTGTGGCCATGTCTGCGTTGGTTTATTTACAGAAGCATGACAGTAGTCAAGACTGGATGTCCATGGCAGTTGAGCTCGGAGTGCGGGCCCTTGGGGCAGGTAACTTGAACTCGCAATTCTTCACCGACAAGTATATTAATGATACGCCCGATCACGCACATTTATTTTACGCTGGGCTTGCTGATGTGCTTGAAAAGACCCAACCGACAGGAGATTATCAAAAACTGGCATATGCACTTTTCAAAAACGAATTGGTCAGAGAGACTAGGCATTTGTATGATGAGTATAAGCAAGAGCTCAATCAGTGTCTGAGTAAAGATAGCCTCAATGCATTGTTGACATTTGCGTCACTTACCCAAATTTTTTATCAAGTGAGTAGAGTGGCTGATAGTATTTAGATTTCAAACCTTTTATGAGGTATAATTAATAAGATTAATAATATTTTTGTGCAACTCCTCATTGCCCAAGTAGGGAATGACTAGATCATGATCTCGAGGCATTTCCGGAAAATAGTGTGATAAGTTCACATACAGTGTATTGTCTTCAGTTGAAATAGTGGGGCCCGTTACTCGTAGATTTAAAGTATGACAATTGCTACTTTCAGATACGAGCATACTGATGCACTCTATATCCCGTCTTATATTTTCGATGTAAGTTCGTAAAATAATCTGATCTATTTCTGGAACAAATGTGGTCTCGCCTCTCATAGAGCCAGGATTCTTGTGGGAATACTTCTTGGGAAAGAATTTGATATGCTTTTTGTCAAGGTACATGGCATTGACGTACTTCTGGTTATTGATGATGTAGCTGGCGGGGTTGAGGCTCTGACTAGGTGCGATCCAATACTTGGCGCACTTGGCTCCTTTGGCTCCTTTGACTCCTTTCGCCCCTTCGAGTACTTTTTCTTGTGCTCCCGATATTTTATTATCTACCAAGGTCAGTTTCTCCATGCTCAACCTTATCATATCTCCCTTAGGGAATCTCAAGGTAGATCCATCTGCCTTTGTGTCTATCAAGGTTTGAACAAATGTACTCGAAAGATTGTAGTGCCCAAATTTATAAAGACTGGCCGAATGCACGGTTTTGATCCACGAAGCTGGGTTCAGCACCACGGGATGCCGCAAGTAGCTCATGGTTTTATGTTCGCCTCAAGTTTGAGGCTAAGATCACTGAGAAGTTTAAAACTTGCTTGCAAGTTGATTCGAGCGCCGAAAAATAAAAATTGCTGCTTGCCATAATAAAAATTACGGACTGGTATACTATGAATGGTACGCCAGACCAGGTTCAAAGTGGTTCTTGGCCTACTCAAGCGTGTTGACTTTACGTATGAAGTCGGTATGTGCTGTGTTTCTTTCGTGTTTCATTCGCCTATTGTAGTAATTGACTAAGCCTGCCCCACTTTTTTCAGATTTCTGTCATCGATTGCGGGTACAAACCCCTGCGAAATTCGCCTATTTGCCTCACCTGGTAATTTTTTGGGATTTGTGACAGGTGATGCGTAGTTACTGTTGCAGCAATTGGCCGGGGTTAAGATCGGGCATCTGTAACCAATGTCAGAAATTACCACATCAGGAAGGAAACGGTCGCTTCTTAGTTGTTCCTGGAAATGAAGTAGTATTGGCTCCCATCACAGGCAGATGAGGTGAACGAGTGACATGTTTATAAACCTCTGGGATCCCTCGTAAATCCAAACTTAGTATATTAGCTCGCTACCTCAACAAAGCGAACACATATAATGAAAATTTGGGCGCACTGCTTTTTACTATTGCATGTCAGCGCGGCCCCGGTGCGAAGAGATTTTTGGTCAGAGATATTTCCACTGACACCATCGTCCGATACAAATGGCTTGGGTACTGTGTCTGGTGGGGCTGTTGAGCCGGTCAATTCCCCACTCAGTCAAAAGAGTCCACAAGTAATTTCCACTACTGTCACTCAAGTTTCCGGAAAAGATATCTATCAGGATTTGTTCGGAGGAAATGCCAATTCTCCTGGTTCGGTCGCAACCACACAATACACAGCAAACGCTGCTCTTTCGCCAGTGCCCGCTTCAACACCAGTACCTACTGCTGCTGCTGCTACTTCTACACCAGCACCCGCTACTACTTCTACGCCAGCACTTGCTGCTACTTCTACGCCAGCGTCTGCTGCCTCAACTGGATCGTCTTGGGTGCAGGCCATGAATTCCAATTTGTTCTCCAGCTTAAACAACTTTTTCAAACTGTTCGGACTCTCTTTCAACAATTCTTGGCAGGGCTCTAGTTCTACCCCCAGCTCTACTACTTCAACAAACAATCAGGCAGGAAATTCATACTCTACCTTCGGCGTTTCTGTCTCTAGTATACCCGGCCTCAACCAGCCTCAGCCAACTACGGCTGCAAATCCTGCCACCGCGCAAACTGAACCTCTGCCTTCGACCCCGGCTGGCCCGGCCAGTACGCAAGGTGCCTCAGGAACTAGCACCGTAACTACTCTCAAAGTTGCCACTCTAGTTAATTCTCCAAACTCAGCACCCCAACCCACGACAACTAGCATACCACCATCTGCTGCTTCCCCAACTGCGCTGTCATTGGCTGCAAATGTTGCCAGCTCCTCAATACCAGTAGTATCGGACGTTCCACAAGCTGCTGCTGGACAATCTTACAGCAAGGTGTGGGAAAGATTCTGGGACCTGTCAACGTCCAAATGGAATTCCAAAGATTCAGCGTGTAATTCGGGCCAATATGTAGAGCCGGTAGTTTGGGAGCAGGCCATGATAGGTAAAGTTGTGACCAACTCTCAAAACGCACAGAATATCCAGCAGACTATTGCTAATCTTGACCAGTATCGCAACAAAGCGTTGGGGGCCTTTTCCGCTAGTACGGCTGGTGACGACGACATCTATACCGATGATAATGCTCAAGTCGCATGGGTATATTTGGACGCCTATCAGCAAACTAACAATCAGGAATATTTGCAGACTGCGGAACAAATCATAAACTTCATCACCTCGCAATGGGCTGGTGGAAACGGTGGTGTTTATTGGCAGTATCAGAAACCATACATAGCCACGATTTCTACTACAGAAGCAGCTCTTGCGGCAGTGAGACTCTACGAAATCAATCACAATGAGACCTTGCTCCAGTTTTCTCAGAATTGTATGGATTACATGTTCAAGTATATGCAAGACCCTTCCGATAAGCTCTTCTACGATGGAGTAGATCAAAACGATTACTCCAGTATTAATAAAGGAAAACTTACATATACTGTGGGAGTTGCCATGAGCGCTTTGGTCAGATTAAATAAAGCTACTGGAAACCAGTATTGGCTCAACCAGGCAGTCGACTTAGGCAATTCTGCAATGAACGAACAGGGCGCATTTTATGAGGACACAACATATTGGAACAATCCCTTGAAGTATGAAAGCTTGCTCTTCACAGGTTTTGCTGATTTGTTGACTTCAGGTGTGTCCAATCTGGCTTTTGGTGGTTTCACTCAGGAGCTCAAAAGACAAGGTGCTTACGTATACAATTTCGATCAGGATACGGCTGATGTGTCCATGTATTTTGACCTGGCATCGGACTCTTCCACTCAAACCTACAACAAGTACAAGGCGGCGTTCAGCGCACAACATGATCCTTATGAAGGAAACGGAAACACAGTTTGTTCGAATGGGATTGTTGAAAAAGTGTTGATAAACAACGCAGCCTCCATACAAATTCTACAGGCATTAAATAAAATAGGCTGATTCTCTTTTATTTATAGATACAAAAAGTTACCCGTTAAAATTGAATAATTCTGTGTTTCTTTCTAGCCTCTTCGAGCGAAAATCTCTCTTCCGCTTGATGCCATCTTTCATGTAATCTACCGTACATAAGCACCAAATTGGGCTCATCACCAGGAGAATCATTAACCTCTTTCTTACCAAATAATCTTCCCTTTTCGTTGGCCCATTTTTCAAAAGTGATTTTATCCCACTCCTCTGGTTTGTTGAAACCTAATCTTTCCAACTTGGGAGAATGTAAAGGCTCTGGATCTAGAATTGAAGGGAGTTTCGGTTCAGTGAAATAGATCATCACTAGGCGAGTGAACTCCTTTTGATCGTCGGGCGGCGAAACAACTCTATGAATTGATGATTTAAAGTACCCACCAGTGATGAATTCAAATGCATCGCCGATATTGACAATTAACCCACCCGGAGTGTGTCCAACATATTTCCAATCACCGGTGAAATAATCTCTGATCTGAAGAGAAAGAATTGGCTGCGATGTAATAAATGTGAATGCAGTACTGTCAGAGTGACCTCTTAACCAATTGTTATCAACCTTCTCTTCGTCCTCTTTTTTCATCCCACGATAAACCATAAATCTGCCGAATCCACCGCCCGAATTGTATATGTCACCATCTATCACTTTAAAATAGTTTTCCCAAAGAAACCCTTCGGGCAATTCGAGCACAATGTCACATAATATGGTCAATTTTCGAAGGACTTCATTATGCAAGTGACGGAAATAGCTTCCGACTTCTGGTAAATGGGCCCTCACAATTTCAGGATATGGCCTTTCGGGGTTGTAAAATTTCTCATTGGTCATTTCTCTAAAGTTGTAAAGCTCAATCGAATCAGTGACACCATTTTTCATCGACCAGTATCCCTTTGGCTTGAATCCGGCACCACGTTCAGCCCCCAATGAAATAGACCTGTCTTCAGCATCCGAGGTCAATGCTCCAGCTAAATGCTGACGTTTGACTTCTTCTGGTAGTTCTAAAGTCGACTGCGCAATTGACCTCAAATGATCAAATGAATCGGTTAATATACCGTGGTTAATCAATGAGAAGAATCCATATGTGGAAAGAGCCCCCTCTAATTGGTTTGCCAACTTTTTTCTGTCTTGAGCAAACTCTGCGCCCTCTTTAAAATAAGCAAGATCAATATTATTCAATTTCAACGTAGGCACAGACGACTTGCTTGGCAGTGCTTCAAAAAATGGACGGAAATTGTGTTTTTTGTCGACCTCTTCCACGTTTAAGCCTTGAAATTCTGGTGCTGGTGGGTTGCTTAAAGACATGATCAATGATTGTAATTATTCTGCACGCTCGATCCAGGCGACAGATCACACTGTATTATATGAATCATCTTCGACTCGAAAATTTACCACGAGTCGACTGATTTCAGTTACAGTGGCTAGGGGGCATGTTAGCCACAGTTGCAACATTTTTAGCAGCCACATTGGCAATACGTCCTGTGTGCAGTATTTTATTGTTCCGAAGCCGAGCGACTCATTTGGGCCACGATTTCGCATCAATAGGGTAGTGGATGACTGGTGTAGTTGCCAACAGGCTTAGTACTTAGTGCATATTACCAATTGTGGCACTTATTATTCTGTAAACACTTCATCAAGTTTTACTGCTTTTTTCTTTAAGCCAATCATGTACATTTCTCTCAGTTCGTTGCGACATGCTGCTGGTTTCATTCGGTATACTTTTTCGAACGTCCGCTGCATTTTCAGCAATAATAGCTGATCTTCTTTCCCAGTATAAAATTTCACAGCCATATTTCCTCCCTCTTTCAATAGCCCGCATGCTAGTATTATGGCTCCATCGCACAAATCCATACTAGCGAAATGATCGTTGTCCTTGATACCCGAAGTATTGACCATCATGTCACTCAAAACCAAATCAATTGGCTGTTCGGATATTCCGCAATAGAAGTCTCTAATTTGTTGATGGGTTGCTCTCGATAAAATATCTCCTTGTATAAAATGGCTTCCTTGCGGTGGACTACAATTAATGAGGTCGACACCGAGAATCTTGCTTTTGATATTGGCTTTCTTCATTTTCTCAATGGCTACCTGAGTCCAAGCACCCGGCGCAAACCCCAAATCTATGATATTTATTGATTTTTTGTTGAATAACTTAAACTTGTCATCGATTTCTATCAACTTATAAGCAGCTCGCGACCTATAGTACTCGGTTTTTGCCTTTTTGGTATGGGCATCATTTGTCTGCCTTTCGAGCCATCGGTGCGATGAGTTAGATTTTTCTCGAGCTGGTGAAACCACTCTAAAACAAGAGGCGTAGTTGCGAAAGAGTCCACTCGTTTCTATTATTTTCCTCATGTCTTGGTTGCAACCATCTCTTCACACTAGTAAATCGTTATGATATTCATTTTCATCCTGTATATAATGCGCACGATTTTTTTCAGACCATCTCTTCTCATGATAGATGAGCACAGTATAGTAACTATATCAGTAGTAGCATCAAGATGTCCGAGGATTTGTTGGAAGTTTTGAGCGACAAGCCGCAAGACATCTTCAAGTTCTTCCGGCCAGAACAAGAAGATGGTGAAGCCAAAAAGAACTACTTCAATGAGCTAGCCAAACAATTTTTGGATCCCATCACCAAAAAGTACTCAGTCTTGGATAAAATCTATGTTGAAGACTTGGATTCAACTCAAGTTTTCGGACAAGTGAAGATGGTTTTAGATGGGGTCAATGAGGAAATGTTGACCCTGCAAATACCCGAAATCAAGGAAAAGTACCAAAGATATGAGAGCGATGAGATAGAAGACGAAGTGGAAAACCAGCAAGATATGTCAAGTTCTGCTGAACAAGACAGCGACGCAGAGGAAGAACAAGAAGACGGTGCTTGCAGTGATGATGCAGAAACCTTGCACGATGATTTCGAAGCATTCGAAGACGAGGAAGCCGAAGAAACCGAAGCATCCGAAACAGAAACCCAAATACCTTCAGACGGCGAAACCGAATTAAGAGAATCTAAGAAAGATGCATTTGGATTAAACGACGGGTTTTTTGATATTGACGAGTTCAACAAACAAGTCTTGGCCTTAGAAAACGAGGACGGTGACAATGGTGATGAGGAAGAAATTGATTACTTTGGAGATTTGGGAGATGATGATGAAGATGACGATGATGAAGATATGGCATACTATGATGATTTTTACGACAAGCCTGGAATGGTCAGAAAGTTGAAAGGTTCCAAGGCTGAGGACAGCGAAGAGGAGGGAGAAGGAGACAGTGAAGAGGAGGACGGAGAAGAGCAAGAAAACTTCAACGAGAACGAGTATGACAATGCTGTGGGATCAGCAATGAATGATTTGTTCGACGAAGAAGAAAAGAAGCCAGTTTCTAAACCTGAAAAGCTTTCCTCTTATGAGAAGCAACAACAAGAAATTCAAACTGAAATAGCGAAGTTGGAAGCCGAATTAGTTGCAGACAAAAAATGGACCATGAAGGGTGAAGTCCAAGCCAAACATAGACCACAGGATTCGTTATTGGATGATCCAGAAACCGCCAATCTTGAATTCGACAGAACTTCGAAGCCTGTGCCAACAATTACAGAAGAAGTTACGGAATCAATAGAAGACTTGATTAGAAAAAGGATCAAGTCCGATGAGTTTGATGACTTGCCTAAAAGATTGATAACTGATGTTTCAAAGTTCCACAACAAAAAGAAGTTTGAATTGTCCGAACAGAAATCCAGCAAGTCTTTGGCCGATTTGTACGAAGATGACTACAATCAGGTGGACCAGGAAAAGGAAGTTGGTGAGGAAATTAAAAAACAGCATGATGAAATCAGTGAATTGTTTAGTACATTATCTCATAGATTAGACTCGTTGTGTTCGGCCCATTTCATTCCAAAACCACATCAATTCAAGAGTATTGAAATCAAAGTCAACGATAATGCTGCATCTATTAATATGGAGGATGCTCAGCCATTGCATGTTTCCAGCGAGTCGACGTTGGCGCCACAAGAAATATATAAAATCGGTGATGATAAACCGAAAGCCGATGGTGTAAATGGAAGATCTCAAGTACAATTAAAGTCAGGATTGTCGTATTCGAAAGATGAATTATCAAGAGACGACAAGCAGAGATTGAGAAGATCAAATAAGAGAAAGAAAACCAAGGATTTCAATCACAGAAAGGAACAAAACGAAGCTAGAGCCAAGCAGCAGCCCAACACAAACCCCAACAAGCGTCAAAAGTCAGGTGATGTTGTGGATACGTTGTCCAAGGCTAAGAACGTGACGATTATTGGCAAAAAGGGTGAAATGACTGATGTCAAGGGTAATGTCAAAAAGTCGCAAGGGCCTCAAACTTCTAATAACTTTAAATTGTAAAATATCGATATATCCGCAAGTCAAATAAAAGTACATCCGTAAGTCAATTAATTACCTGTAACCAATCGCCGAGCGCATAACCACACCCCTCGCGCAAAATTAAAGTTTCAATATTAACCGAAAGTATAAGCGGGTGAGGAATATGATAAAGCGTGTTATCAATGAATGGCTTACTTTTTTAGTAATACACGTAAAATTTCCACTGCCTGCTTGACTGAATCTTCGAACCTATAACTATACAAAAATTTTACAAACTACTCAATTGATCCACAAGCTTTCGGGATGTTTTCGCTTCAATTCATATTGAAGCTTGTAACTATTCCTTTCGCGATCGCAAAAACAGTTTTACAATATTACACTGTCGGCACCCCGTTTTCCAGAACCAATGTTGAGTTCAAGAACTCGTTGAGTAAAAACATTCACTTGGCATCGTTGTACCATTTATCGGGTAACCTACAGAAGCAAGATGTCCTTTTCATTCTCAACAAGCCACTCACCACCTTTTTCGAACGTTGGGCCAAGTCACCATTGACACAAGGAATGAGAAACTACGGTAAACAGAACGATGCTCACTCCTATTGGGTAGTTCAAAACCAAAGCGAATCTCCAGAAAATGATCAAGTTATTGTATACACTCATGGTGGGGGATACTTGCTCAAAGCTTTTGAATCACAATTTGTTGCCATGTTGGCATTGTACCATGCTTTGCCAGAGGATTCAAGAAAAAATACCTCTATTCTCTTTATTGATTACTCCACAACTGCAGACAATCATGTATTTCCAACTCAATTATGGGAGTGTGTTTACGTCTATGATTCTTTGGTCAAACAAGGCTATAAAAACATTCACTTACTTGGCGATTCAGCTGGTGTTCACTTGAATTGCACTCTTGCAAGATACATAGCTTATCCGGAAGAAATTAAAAAAATCGAGCCTCTTTACCCACAATTTGACTTTTCATTCCATGCTAAGTTGATTCAACCAAAGTCTTTAATTTTTTTGTCGCCATGGATGCAACCTACTACCTATCCCAACTATCCGCCAGTTCTGGGTGCTGATCCAACTGGTGATTTGGGTGCCACTGACACATCCATGGGCAATTATTATGTCGGAGATATGGATGAAAGTAAGATTAGCAATTTCATTACCTTCACCAATACCAATTATGACGACCATTGGGCTAAAGTCGAGCCTATCGCGAATGGTCTTACTACAATTATTGTTGGAGAAAGGGAAGTTTTGAGGGAAGGCGTTGAGAAATTCCATTCCATTGTTAACAAACATAACAATATTCCCCTTCATGTTGAAAAAGGTGGAGTTCACGCCGCGTTGGTCTACGTGGAAAGCTTGAACTATTACGGCAAAAATGGTGCCAAAAGAGCTTTGGAAGGAGATTTCAAAGATCGTTATGCAATCAATCAAATAGTGAACTTTTTTGAAAAAGTTATTGCGAATTGAAACGGCCGAGTCCAACCCAATTGCGTTTCCAATTTTCTCGCCAAATACTCTCGCTGGGAGACATTCGATCGATCTATAAACTTTATATGAATTCAATGTAAGTGATGCGTGATTTTAAACTCTCTTTCAAATGGCCATATTTAGGTCAACTCTAGAACAGTTCAATATGGGCTGCAAATGTCTTATATACCGGTATGCAGCACATTTCAGATCATCGTCCTCCCTTTGGAACTTTTCTTTGGTACAGCCGATAAAATAGGTACAGCCGATCAGCGGAGAGCCCAATATTTCCTAGTTTGTTCTGGGGCTCCCATAATTTCACCGCGCTTGGATTCATAAACTCTACATTCGAAGGTGGCGCAATATCCTCCTAGTAGTATGTACTGTTGCGTGCTATAATAGAAATCTTATACTGCCTTCACGAACAATCCTAATTTTACAGGTAATTCCTTTTTTTTTCGAGACGGGTGCAGGAATTTTTATTCAAAAATACACCCTTTACAGAAAAACAGTTGAAACTCCCAAGTCGTTTGAGTTTGACGTCATTTGAAAATTGAGGAGCGCGTTCATCTGTTTAATCATATGGTTCGTGAACCGTGTTACTCCCTCTTGTTCATTTCTCGTTTGAGCAGGGACTTTGATCAGTCCAATCACCGCAATTGCCATCATTTTTGACATGCGAAATATTGTGAGCACATTGTCCCATTTGTAGGGGTTTCTCTATACATTCCCCAAAGTAGCATATTAATGTAGTGCATATATGATGGCTGTGAGATTGACTAAACAAACTTTGTGTCTACGGTGTTGCATCAGTTGCTCAAGGAGTAAAAATAATCAGATACATGATCCGTCCAAGTATCACCACCAGACCGATCCCAAACTCGAGGACTTGTGCACGTATATCGATTTGTACAATTTGGGCCAATTGATGAATCCCAAAAGTCGACTTTCGATCAGGACCCTTTCCTTTTTGAAGTTTCGAGAGTTGGATCTCAATTCTCGCTCGTAGGCTAAAAATATTACACCCCTGTAAAATAAGGGAGACGAAAGTGGGCTTTGCCAAAATATGTAAGGTTGGATGATAGGAAAAGAAATAGCATGCTTAAACACTGATTCGGGTACCTTTCGGTACGACTTCCATCAACGTACTATTGCTTGTAGGCTGTGAGACCTTATGAGCCCCTGAGCATTGCTTTATACTAATTATTATAACGATCAGGACAACACTTTGGTCGCTGACCATGTTTATTTTCAAATTTCCCCCACATATACATTCCCCTCTATTAACGTGACAAACGTTCCTACTACTGTGCCCAGTTGAGTTAAATTATCGGCTGTACAAGGTACCTGTCATATCCGGAATTTTAGTGCAAACCTCACCACCATATTTCCTATACACACCATACATGAGTAATTGATTTCACTAAATTCTCAAGGGGGGTCGCCGCCACTTTGTTTATAGCGCAAGCATGGCTTGAATTTACCCGTGAATCGAGTGTGTCCATATTATAAGAACTTAATTGTTGCTTTTTTTTGTAGATATACACAAATAAATTAAAAATAAACCATAGCCTTAACTAAAGTAGTAGGGGAAGTGAGGTCATTGTTACGCACCCTTTCCTCGAGCGGTTTATAAATAACTTGATTTCTTCTCTGAAATAGCCTTCAAACGTAAAGCCATAATTTCGAATACCAATCAATAGTTAAGTATTGGAATTGACCATTCGCTAATACCCTTAAATCATGAAGCTTGCAACCTATTTATCAATCTTGGCCACTTTGTCCATCGCAAATGCCGCTTACGTGCCATCCGAGCCATATAGCACATTGACCCCAAGTCAAGCCATCCCAACTTCTGCTAGCGCATTGTCTAATTTCGACGGTTCTTTTGCCTTATCAATTAGAACTCTTGAAGGATACTCTTCCGCATCATCAACTGCTACTCCTACTTCCTCAGCCGTCTCTAAGGAAGCAAGTGAAAAGAAAGAGAAGGCTGCAAAGAACGAAGGTAAGGAAGCTGCCAACCAAATTTCGGACGGTCAAATTCAACAGCAATCTAAATCTACCGCTGCTTCTGTTGTAAACCAGATTACTGATGGTCAAGCTCAGCAGCAAACCAAAACAACCGCTGCTTCTGTAGTAAACCAGATTACCGATGGCCAAGTTCAACAACAAAGCAAGACAACCGCTGCTTCAGTCGTTAACCAAATCACCGATGGTCAAATCCAACAACAAAGCAAGACAACCGCTGCTTCAGTCGTTAACCAAATCACCGATGGTCAAATCCAACAACAAAGCAAGACAACCGCTGCTTCAGTCGTTAACCAAATCACCGATGGTCAAATCCAACAACAAAGCAAGACAACCGCTGCTTCAGTCGTTAACCAAATCACCGATGGTCAAATCCAACAACAAAGCAAGACAACCGCTGCTTCAGTCGTTAACCAAATCACCGATGGTCAAATTCAACAACAAAGCAAGACAACCGCTGCTTCAGTCGTTAACCAAATCACCGATGGTCAAATTCAACAACAATCAGCTAAATCTTCCGCTTCCGTTGTTAATCAAATTACCGATGGTCAACCTCAAGCACATACTACCAAGTCAAGTGCTGCTGTTGCAAGTCAAATCACTGATGGCCAAGTCCAAGGAACCAAAACTCAATCTGCTGCTTCCGGCGCTGTTACCCATTTGGTTAATGGCACAACTGACTCAATCGCAGAAACTTGTGTTGGAGCAGATGCTTTGACCTTAACTTTGAAGGAGGGTATCCTCCGTGATTCAAAGGGTAGGATTGGTGCAATTGTTGCAAACAGGCAATTCCAATTCGACGGTCCTCCACCACAAGCCGGCTCCATCTATGCTGCTGGTTGGTCTTTGGTTCCATCTAGTTACAAGGAGGACTCTGCCACCAAAATTGCCGGTGACAGTGGCAACAAGACCAAGAGAGCCGATGAAGGTTATAAGTTGGCTTTGGGTAAGCAAACCACCTTTTATAAATGTTTGTCCGGTGATTTTTACAATTTGTACGATGAAAGCATCGGAGGCCAATGTTCTCCAATCGAAATTGACATTTTGAAAGCCGTTCAATGTTAAACAATGAGGATTTAATTCCCATTGGCTTGTTTTTGATTCTTAAGCGTACCTTTTTGTTTTCGGTTTTTGTCATTGTGTTTTCGTTTCTGCATCTTTGTTATTCCTTTCCTTATCATACCGCATGAGGTTGGTTATCATGATCATCCTTTCTTCATTCCTTATAAAAGTTTAATATCAAATGAGATGTCTTTTCAAAGTGGTTTTCGTCCCTTCTTCGTAGAACGGTAGTTGAGTACATGCACTATTGAGTGTTGTCATAATTGATTTATAGTAAGAAATTAAAATTGTGACAATTACTCGTGTGTAGTTTTCTTTTGAGCGGCTAAATTGTAAATAAAGGTGTTTGTCGGGTGTGTCCGACTCAATTGTTTTTGCAACAATTTTGGACTTACAATTCTCTCAACGGTGATATAATTAGCAAAGCAGTAACTCAATCTTGCGAATACAGATCTTTTGGTTCCAAATTGGGATTCCAACAGCTTCTTATTGAATTTGCCGCAGTTCACAGTGATGTCTAATTTTAAACATCCTTCTCGTTTGGGATAGAGTAATGCCACTCACGGATGAGACGCGTCTGCACTGTCCATTAATGTGAAACATCTAGATTTGAGTATGATTTGCGACTGACATTGAGGTGCTTTTCAATACCCAACCAACAAACTTTCGCCGGAGCAGACTGTAGATTTCGCCGCCTTGCATCTAGGTCTACAAATTTCTAACTCGAGTATATTTTCTCTCCCAATTTTTTCATAAAAGTCCGTGATAGTTTAGTGGCTAGAATCCCCGCTTGTCGCGCGGGGGACCGGGGTTCAATTCCCCGTCGCGGAGCTTCTTTTTTATTTTTCCAATAGAGTTTGATTTGTTAAATCGTGATGTCAAAGCTCATGTACATAAACTTTGAAGCCGGTTTCGAGGCTCAAAAAGTAACATTTCCAACAGTTATTTTTAGACACATCTAGCATATACTCCGATCATACCACACTGACAATGATATCAATACTACGTCGGTATTCAACAAATGCAGGTGTGATACAGGATCAGTTCAAATCTACCATGTCTAGGATAAGTGCACAAGCAATGATCCTTACATCAGGGACAGGAGAAAAGAATATCACTGCACTTCATGGGATGACAATGTCCTCTGTGTGTTCATTGTCGGTGCATCCGAAACCATTGTTACAATTCAATCTTCATTTACCATCATATACATCGCAAGCATTGCATGATAACAAGTACCTCGCGATACATTTGCTACCACCAACGACAAATTCAGTTTCTCTCGGAAAAATATTCGCAAGCGGAGTTAAACGGAGCCAAAAATTGATGGAGAATGAAGATGGAGAATGGTTCCACGAGATGACAACTCCTTTCGCCAAATTAGTCAAAGAGAAAGATTGGACATTTCATAAAATAAAAGATCAAACTTACATACCGATTTTAAAAGATAGCGAAAGGATACTAGTATGTGAGACAGTTACTAGTTTTCTTGTGGATGATCATGAAATATGGGTGGTAAGGGTATTGGAAATAAAACCGAATGAGGAATTCACTGAAAAAAGCGGTGGATTGCTATATTTCAACAGGGCATTTCATAAAATAGGCGAAGAGCTTACGGAAACAAAATGATAGAAAAGTCTGAACTTCTAGTTTATATTCATATTGAAAAGTACTTGTATTTAAAATAGCACGGATTATAAATATGTATATACTAGTTGCACACCGTTATCAACTCCTCGTACAGTTCATTCATTTAACCAGTTACCACATTCCTCTTGCAAAATTTCAGTTTCCTGAATAAGTCGCGGAAGTATGGTTTCATACTTTTCATGTGTTTTTTTGATTCTCTTTAAAAATTTGTTCATTATTTCGATTTTCTTGATAGTTTTTAAATCCATTTTTATATTCTTGATTTCTTCACTTCTGGCAGCTTTCTTATTCAAGAGCTTTTGATGTTTTACTTCAACGGCATGTAATTCTGATTTGATAGCCTTCAATTCTGACTTTTCCACATTCATTCTTGATTCGTAATCCGCAGCCACCTTTTCTAACTCGTCTATTTCGGCTAATTTTTCAGCTTCTTTGATGTCATAGCTGTTTTTAATCTGTGATTCTTCATTAGACAATTTTTCGATAGACTCATTTAAGAGCTCGATTTCATTTTCCAGCTGCATCACTGAATGCTTGAGTCCCTTCAATTTTCCATAAGTCCTCTGATCGTTATTCAACTTACTGTTGTACTTGGAGATCTTGTTCTTCAAATTGTCGATATTATTCTTCGATTCAGTTAATTTTTTATTTTGTTCTCTCTTGAATTTTTTGAGTTTGGCCTTCAACGAGTCAAGATTTTTGATAGTTGATATCAAGGAGATTTGTAATGTTTTTAAGGAAGAAGTCTCAGCTATCGACTTATTCAACACTAGATTCTCATCGCTATTAGTAGTGTTGATAATGAAATGGTTCAAGACTTGATCTTGATAAATGACATCGATCTCGTATTGGAATAATGAAGTCAATCCATAAATTACTAATCGAGTTTCGTTCTTTTTCTCGAAATTAACAAATCTAAAATAAGACCAGTTGACGTTGTTCAATTTGATCTTGAGATTTTTTAAATTAATAGCTTTCAAGTCTCTGACATTTAAAAACTTTAAGATTACTTTTGAATCATCGATTAACATTGTAGCCATGGAAACCTGGTTGAAGTGATTATCATTAGAGCCAACAAATTGATCACTCGATTTGATAAATTTTCCTCCATTATTTTTATATTTAGTAGTTTCGCCCAAAAATGAATTGGGGTTTCTCAAAATTGCTTTAGAAGCTGCCAAAATTGACCAAAATGGCTGAATAATTATGGTGTTCTCAATGGTAGTAATATGCGGAGAGATTGTAGTTGTAGTTAATGAAGTAGATGTGGATGTAGTTGTCGAGGCTGTGGTGGTTGAAGTTGTATTGGCGTTGTTGTTTACCAAAACCTGGGAGTTGCCATCTGAAGTGCTATGTCCGGGAAACGACATCGATGCTGACGATATCGAAGATGATGTAGAAGTTGATGCCAATGACGGCCCAGATGTAATTGCTGATATGCGCGATGAGGAAGCTTCATTAGAGGAGTTGATTCTAAGTTTATTCTTAAGCATCGTTAGTCTGCTATTGAATGGAGATATGATGAAGTTTTCAAAGTTTTTGATTGCCACTGAGCTTGACAACGGAATCATGTGCTTCGAACTTTTCGATAATGGTGAACCTTTTGATATAGAGTCATTGATATTAATATCCAATAATTTGTTTTCATCACAGTTTATTGATATATCATCGAGTACATTTGATATTGAGTTATGCACGGTTTGTGGTTTCTTGAAGACTGATGAGCTTATTATATGCACGGATAGTATGAGGTAAACCTTATTTTTAAATTGGGAGAAGTTATAATTATTGATATAGCTGACGTTGCTATTGTAGCTATTGAAAAAGTCAAACGAGCCACTTAACCAGTTGATGAGGTAGTTGATGTAGTTTAAAATGAAAAAGCAAACAATTGAGGTAAGAATTCCGTTGTTGAAGTACCTTCTATGATCATCGTATTGAATTTTTGATGAGATCTTTTTATTGGATATAGAGTTGATATAGTTGATGGAACTCGAACCGATTAAATCACAAGAGATGATTGCCTTGGAGAACATAATGAGATAGTTGAAATGACTTTTTTTTTGAATTAAAATGCTCAATAGACTGAATATTGCCGAATTGATGGTAGCTATTTTGATAAGCATTAAGGTGAATTGTTTCACATTTACGATCATCAGCTCGGAGTTCTCTCCCACCAAACACTTGATGATAAACTTACCACCTGTAACGTTTGAGCCCAAGAGAATATGAGCTATCAATAAACACAATGATACACTATGAGGCAACGACACCAAAATCATGACCAATGAAACGATATCCCGGATTGAGGATGTTGGGAGTAATGAAGATGACGTGGAGAGTGGATACTGGTGATGCTGCTGGTGATGGTGGTTTTGGTGCTCCTGGAAGCTTTGCTTATCTTTCTCCTGGTTTAATTTGCCATATGTTTGCTGATGGTGGTGTTGGTGCTGTCGTTGATGATTCGGTTGATGTTGCTGCTGATGCTGGCTTGAAGTGCCGCTTAAGTATGAGATGGGATGCGAATGCAGGTGTGATTGTGGGTTTGTGGGTTGTAGCTGGGACAGCAGCTTCTCATGGCCATGGACCTTGTGTTGATGCATTTATTATGGCGTTTTGCATCTAAGTATCACAGTTTTATGGTGAAAATATGTAAAACAATAGGTCCTAAAGTGTGACTGTGATAATCCCTTTTCTATATTGTAACTTTACTTATGGAAAGGAGATTTGTGTCCTGTGCTCAGCTTTGTCGTATCGACCTACGAGTATTGAGTTGTAGATGTAAGTGTCTACACAAAAAAATAAAAATTTTCTGTTGTGTCAAACTTAGTGACTATACGTCCTAGTTGTGTTGTACACGACAGCAATGACTACCTAGACAACGATTAGGTACGAGTGTGTTCAAGCAGTATAATTTGCTAGAAGGGGTGTGCTGAGACACGCGATAGCCTACTTCAAGAATACGATTATTAGTCAATTGAGCGTACAGTCCCGCCAGTTTGCTAAGAGATTATTCTGCGCGCAATTGCGCACATCTGTGGATCAAAAACCTTACTGCGAAATATCGACTAAGCTCAAGCATGTTTTGTATTTGAGTCACGATTCTGGGCAAGGACAACTGCTTGAGCAAATCTAAATACTAGCCACACGTACGTGTAGTTCACTTCTGCTAGGCGGCACACCGACAATAGGGGGTCATATGCACGGCTCCTCTGACTACCCCCAATAGGAGTCCTCGAAAGATTTCAAAGGAGCCGTACGCGAACCGCGTCTTTAGTCGTGCGTTCTCGTCCTCAACGCCACTTTTCCTTTTTTCAAAGTCCGGGTAACCACGTGACTTTGAGAACCGACAAAACATCACCAAGCTTTCCATCGACCATGAACAAGTTTATGATACCTGCCAAAAGAAAAATAGATACACAAAATAAATGATAGCACAAAACTGATTATAAATCTATAGTAATCAGTAACTATCAAAAGATCAAGCTAACTAAGACGAGGTAAGATTAGTATTGTAAGACAGGCACATCATCATAATTTAATTGTGGTAAGTACTAAAAGACAACGAAAAAAATAGCTTGTCGACAACATCCAAAAACAACAAATACATCAAATTTCTCGGACTTTTTCTCGAAACAGCAGTAACAAACACGATCATAATCTACTGATATAGTCTGGTTACGAGTTTTTATTTAGTAACAGGAAATCCGATTAATTAGAACATCGAAACTTTAGGTCAAAGATGATGACAATTTCCAACGACGACCAGTCTCTTACTGAAGACGATGCTGCTGCTGCTGTCGCCGCCGCCAACTCTGCTGTGGCAGGAATTCCTCATTTGAAAGAGGACGAGGCTCAACAACTTCATCAACAGTACGTCCAACATCAACAGCAGTTTCACCATCCTCACCAACAACAACAGCATCATCACCTTGTTCAACCTCAATCCCAGCCGCCCCAGATACAACAACAGCAACCCGTTCAAAATCTGCAGCTCCCATTGCCGTTCCATGTCCAACAACAGCATTTGTCACAACAGCACCACCTTCACCAGCAGCATCTTCCCCAACAACAGCAACATCTTCACCAACCGTTGCACCAGCAAACTCACCATCACAATATTCCACAAGTACACCAGCACCAACACCAGCAACTTCAACAGCATCTTGCTCAGTTGGCACAGGACCATCACAACCAGCACCAACATGAACAAGATCAACTCAATGCTCAATTAAGTCAACAGCTTTCTCATCCGCATTATCAGCAACAACAGCAGCAACAACTGCAGCAACATCACCTGCAGCAGCTTCACCTGCAGCAACAGCAAATCCAACCTCAGCAACAACAGCAACAGCAACAACAGCAACAACAGCAGCAGCACCAACAACAACAGCAACAACAACAAGTGCAGCGCCATCTTCAGCACCCTTTGACTCATGGACACCATTTAGGTATGTTGGCACAACCCACCGAAGCTGAATTACTCGAAACCAACAGGAAAGTTGCTCCGAGGTCCAGCGATTTGTTCAAGGTGGGCCCTACTTTTAGTGAGACTAGACACCATCAAGATATATACTGTAAGCGGAATGATATGGACGTCAACCCAATTCTTGAAGCCAGAATTGATCGTGGGTTTGAAATAGGAGAAAACGGTACCTGGATAGGTTACAAAAGAAACTACTTCACTTTGGTCACTGCTTTCACAATCGAAAACTTTGACTTTGAACGATTCATCCAGAACAAATTTTATACGTTTGACAAGTCTTCTTCCAGAAATGGAGAACCTGTCGGAGAGAATAAGGTCGAAATCAGCTACTTTGCAATCAGATTGGTCGCTAAATGCTCGGATGATGACGTTTCCATTAGTCTTATTCAACACACTGCCAAGAGGGATAAGGGACCTCAATTCCCTCCTCCAATCTACCCTGCAGTTCCTGGTGACTTGCCTGATCATGACTTGGTCAAAGCTTCATGTAACAAACGTAATGGCAGCAAGATCGAAAACATCAACAAGGTATTTTACTTTGACAGAGCTGAGTACTATCACAATACGAATTTAGATACGTTAAAGGATGAATCAATACTCAAAAACTATCCTAGTGACTCAATTGCCAGGGTAGCAAGATTTGAAAGAATTCAATTTACGTCTTCGATTAGAATTAAATCCACTTCCGTCAACTCAAGGTATTTTACATTGCATGTTGAATTGCTCGGAATTATTGAGGACGAAGACTTGCAAATCCAGCCCATTTTATTGAGCTCGATCGAAACACCACCCTTAATCATTAGAGGTAGATCTCCTTCAAACTATCACAAGGAAAGAACTTCGGGCTATAGAAACCATCTTGGACCACAATGAATGCATTGAAGGCAACATTTTGAAAACTACAAAAAAAAAAACATGATGAAGAGCAATAACAACTAGTTTTCATTCGAGTCAACGAAAATGTACTTATAGGATGGCTTCCATAAACAAAAGGGTTACTGCTCTTTACAAACCTACTTTATAATTCTATATGTAATTTTAGCAAGACCTTGATGCTTTTCTGTAGTATCTTTACCATCCCCTAAATAATTGTGGTATTATCGAGGTTAAAATATATCTGTGTTTGATTTTACTTTTAATAAAATTTATTAATTAGATTTTTTAGCGTCGGAACAAAACCTGAAATCTCCACTCGGAGCAAGTGGGGCAGAATGTTTACTGTTCTAAAGTTTAAAAGAATTTCGTCACGCAAGCAACTCTCTCATATACGCATAGCAGTATCTGTCAGATCAGTTTAACCCTTGCCTGCCCTAATCTTCCTTAATATTTATTTCAAAATCAAGCTCTCGGCCATTTCGCTCGAGATTACCCATTTTATTTGAATCTCTTCGAACCCCATACTTCGGACAAAATCCTGGCACACTTCATTGGAAAAATAAAATTATAAGAAAGAACTAGAATACTTTTGATCGAGCTATACTAGGTTAGGTAGAACAAATATAACTATAAGCCTCGTATCTACTCATTTGCATACACCGAAGATTTGCGGTTTCAATACTACTACCAAAGTCCAATACATTTTTTTGTCTAATCACAGCGTTCGGTTTTCTAATCAAAGCGTCGCCACCTCCTAGATTCAACCAAGGTAGAAGAACTTCAGTGAAGAAATAAGAGAATCTAGCATAAAGAAGAACGACCACTACCTTGTAATCTATGACAAATAATTCAAACTTAGATGCCGAGTCAATCCAATACAAGCATGCAATGAGCACCAATAATCTCAAGATTACATCCGAAGTACCGCAGTACAATAGTAAAGGAAACAAAATAGAACCACACTCGAATTGTAATGATCAATCAACACCCATTGAACACTTAAAAATCATTGACAAACAATCGTTGGAGTATGTTGTAAGATCTGGTTTAGCAGGTGGAGTGGCAGGGTGTGCCGCTAAAACGCTTATTGCCCCATTAGATAGGATAAAAATCTTATTCCAAACTTCCAACCCCGAGTTTCTCAAGTACAGAGGAACTTTCACTGGGCTATTCAGAGCATCACAACAAATCTGGTTAAATGATGGAGTGTTTGGGTTATTCCAAGGACATTCTGTTACGTTATTGCGTGTGTTTCCTTATGCTGCGATCAAATTTGTGGCTTATGAACAGATCAGAACTATATTGATCCCAAACGATCTTCATGAGACAGCCGTTAGGCGATTTTTGTCAGGATCTTTGTCAGGGTTAGCCTCAGTGTTTTTGACTTATCCATTAGACTTGGTGAGAGTCAGAATGGCGTTTGAAACTCGACATACAAACCATGGAGAAAAGAGTTTCAACAGAAGCGGAAAATTGGTTTGGACCATCAAAAGCATTTTTGGTGAAAAACCGCCTCATAGATTGAATGATCCTGGCTGGTTAAAGTACCTGAGAGAAATATTGCCTCCATCAATTGTATCTATTTCAAACTTTTACAGAGGATTTGCTCCCACTATATTGGGAATGATTCCTTACGCTGGTGTTTCATTTTACACGCACGATCTAATCCAAGACATCTTTAGATCAAACTATATTGCAAAATATGCGGTTCAGCAAGATCCACATACTACATCTGAACAACCTACAAAAAAACTCGTCAAGTCCAAAGAACACGTCAATACCAGGGACGCCAGAAAACCGCTTAAGGCATATGCTCAGTTGATAGCGGGTGGCTTGGCCGGTATGTTTTCTCAAACCGCGGCCTATCCATTCGAAGTTATCAGAAGAAGAATGCAAGTTGGGGGAGCTGTCAACAATGGTCAATTCTTGTCTTTCAAAGCGACTGCCAAATTAATTTTCAAAGAAAGTGGAATACGGGGCTACTTTGTTGGACTTAGTATTGGCTACATGAAAGTAATTCCAATGGTAGCCTGCTCATTTTATGTTTACGAACGAGCCAAAGCTGCAGTAGGCATCTAAATTAACGAAAAAGAAAAGACTGAGAATGGTCAAAACTAAATCCAACGAAAAAACCTCATCTAGTATCGTTCCCTCTCGTCGGGATTTTGACTTACTCATACGAATATAACTTCTTTCATTTCTGTTTTCTCATACCACTACTGAATATTTTCAAATTAGATATATATATATATTCATTGATTACATACAAGAGCCATTTATTTGGCTTTTATTGGAAGTTTCACTACAAAATCACTGTCTTTAAACGTTCAGAAAAACCAACTGAACCACTTCTTTTTAGCATTTGGCTTGACTCCAAACTTGGGATTTGATGCCGTCAAGTCCTTGATGGTATCTTTGGCAATATGAGCAGTGGTTGATAATTTATCAGTGCCTATTTTGAAGCCCCATCTCCTCAAGCCCTTCACAATACTTGGGGTCATAGCTGCGCAAATTGGTAATCTGATAAATATTAATGATTTATGGATTCCGTAAGCAAGAGCAAATTCGGTCCAACTAAATTGGGAAAGTGCATTTTGAATAACTCCTTGTGGTTCCTCGTGTGGATTTTCTTCATTGGCTGCCTTGGCATTCCTGATTTCTTGCATTTTCTTCAACTCTTCCACACTTACCCCATACCCGAATTGCTGTTTGACTTGGTTTTCGTAATATTCAATATCATCCTGGCCCATTGAATGCACCATGATATAGCATAATGGTAGATCTATGGCACACAACCCCATATATACCCCAAATGCTGAGTAACCGTATTCTTTTACCAATGCTTTGAGACCTGTTGGTTTCTTTGGAGCTGGTGGTGGCGTAGACACCGATCCATTTGCTTTTATGGTTTGGAAACGTTTTGAAATTATTTCCTTGATACCTGGACTACGGCTTATCATCCTGGATGGAGTGAGAGGCCACCTAAACATGCTTTTCAATGGTCTGAGTTGATACATGATGCTTGAACCAAGTAGAGCTACGTACCATGATGTGCGTAAAATTTCATTAATTTCGATTACGTAATGCTTGTAATTGTTATTAGGCATTTCGCAGCCAATTAAATAAAGTCGACTTTAACCGTATTTACGAGTAAGTGCTATAGAAACATAGAATTTATCCATAGTATAGAGGTAGCGCAAGTAAATTGTTTATGCTATTCTAAATAATAAGCTACCGCTTAAGCTAACGAATAGGGGATGGGTGTGGTAATGGGTGTGTTCACAGTCGTGGACCAAATTCTCACTTTTTATAAGATTTTTACCTTTCTTTTAAAATTTTGTGAAATTTGTATTTTCTAAGTCTATGTTAATTAACGAAATTGTGAGTAGTATTTCTCTTGTGCAAACCTCTGGCTCACAGTCTCTAAGACCTCACCAGAGTATATTTCACTTAAGCTTGATCCACCGATCAACACCTTCTCCTCATGTAGTTTCTGCTCTTCTTTAGTTAATACTACAATATTTTGATATGAGAGTTCCTTAGTTGGGTCCCATCTGGATAATGTCAATCTGGTTGAAAAGTTTGACACTGGCGATTTTCCCCGGAACACCTCTTCCAAGATATAGCTGACATCTTTTAATGCAATTGGAACACGTTGGTCTACTTTACCGATTCTAGACTGTTGACCCGCTAAACTCTGAAGAATACTATCGTAAAATTTTATCCTGTTTTTACCTTCGACAGGCTCAATTGGATATCCAGCGATAGAGGTGAGAATATAAGTTGCTATGGTGAGACCGAACATTCCTGGCATAGTCCCTAAAACAGGTAATATTCTTACTCTGAAATTTTGTAATGCAGCAAGTTGGTCAACCAGACCTTTTTCTATTTCTTCATCAAGAAGTGGTAATAATTGTGCTTTTCTGGGATCGGGCTTTTCAGCAGAGAACACAACAGGGATGTTTCTGACAATGCCCCTCTTCTTCAATCTTATTCTCACCGATCTCGAAAGTGGATCTTCTTCAGTCTTAGATATATCACTAATATTCACTCTGGTGGGGTCGGACTTACATGCAGCTCCTCCCGATGATATGACTTGCAACCCTTTCTCATAACAAAACGACAACAAGTCGACTTTAGTATCAATGTTATCTATACAGTCAACAACATAAGTAGGCTCGAAATCGTCTCCGTATATTAAGTCTTCAGCACTATCGATGTTCCATAATTGATTTCTGGTTTGAATTTCTATCCATGGAGCTATTTCCTGCAAGTGATTCTTCAAACATTCAACTTTAGGCGTACCGACATCTTTCAAATTAGCCACCGCGTGTCTGTTGAGCGAACTCAACGAAACTTGATCAAAATCAATGATTCTTATATGTCCTACTCCTGATCTAACCAACATGGTTGTGACCCAAGAACCCACTCCTCCTGCTCCAACTATGACGATTCTCTGATTACGAACCTTTTGCATCCCTGCTTCAGATAAAAATGCATAGTTTCTTGCCAATTGTTCTTGAATCAACTCTTCTGAATGTGGGCGCTGGGCCTTTTTGGTTGAAGCTTTTGGTTGATCATTGATTTGATTCCTCTTTTTGTACCAGTGGTATCCCTCAACAAGACCAGCAGTGACGAAAGCAGTGGTTAAAACAGCTGTCCAAACCGCACGGCTGCTTTCAAGTTGCGACATTATTGAACGCTTTGCTGTTATCTCTCGTTAAACGTCAATTCATCATCGTCATCAACGGTCTGCAACAATAAAATTTTCTTTTCCTGCACACAACAACATGCATTTTGCATCCAAACGATTAGATTTGCGAAATAAACATTAAATTAAGCCATAAAATACTAAAAACTAACTAACTTTATCAAAAGATGTTAACGAGAAATGAACTTGAAAGAGCTTACAATTTTGAAGCTCCTTTTCTACCAACAGTGGAGGTAATTTGACCGTTTGGATCGGATGATGGGTAGAATAAATCCTTGTTGTCCTTGATACCCTTCCATTCTAAGTTGTATAAGATGTAGTGAATGTTTGGTAACTTGAATGAAACGGTTTTGATTTCTTTGACCTGCTCCAAAATCTTGTGAGAAGTGTTGTACATGGTACTTTGAACAGAAGGTGAGTTTTCCAATGCAAATGAATCTAAGAATGTTTGTCTGGATACGTTGTATGATTTGTCGAATAGACCAGCTTGAGCTTGTTTGATAACAGAGTCCAAATCAGCAATTTGCTTTGGGTCGAAATTCCAGGTAGCATCAACTTCGGTAGAAAGAATTCTATCTTCGGTTGGCTTTAAGGTGGTGTAGTCGCATACATTGTAGCCATAGAACATTGAGCCAGTTGACTTTAAAACTCTTAAGTCTTTGATGGAAGAGGCAAGAGTTAATTTTTTGGTAATTTTGTCGTAGGTCAATTGTGTTCTTCTTGTTTCTGGACCTTCATGTCTGAATGAGTGCAAGTGTTCCTTGCCATCAGAAAGAGCAAATTTGGACCATTTGGATTGGACGATGCTGACCTCAACTCCCTTCACCTGACTGTATTTGTTACTGAAGTGTTTGGCCAAGTGGGCGGCGAATCCTTCGATTGGCCAGACTTCGGTGTTCTTGGCTTCAACAATGATGGTGTTCTTCACAGTATCAGTTGGAACAATGCTAGAGTTGTCAGCACGAGTGTATGATTCGTCAAAGTCACCGTTCAACAACACTTGTACATTGGCTTCCAAAATTTCTTGTTCGGCAGGGTTGGCTGGGTTCTTCTTCACTTTGAGAAACTTGACGTTTCCTTTACCGTAGGCAGATGAGACTAATTCAGATTGCATTGTTGTTTTATTTGATTGAGGGATGTTGATATAATTCAAGAGGTATTGAATTGATGAGAGAATCCCCTTTTTTATATACTTCGTATCGTGGTGATGGATATTATTAACGGATCCTTGCTTATCAGTGGGCAATAATACGATATTTTCGGCGAATTCCGAAGGGTTATCTAGCTTTTCCGCACCAGATCAAACCCGTATTTTTTTTTTGGTGCGACGAAATCACCTTATTCAATAGAAGATGGGCGCGGAAATCGCCGGGGGCCGGGCAATGAAGAGACGAGAAGCTTGTATATGGAGAAGTGAAATCGTACCACCACTGGTAACCACCTTCAAAGGCTTAGTAACAAAGTATAGAAATTCGGGTTTCACCGATAGAGATGGCTAGTAACAACTACGTATCGTGCGAGTAAGTTAATAAATATTGAGCGAATGGGAGAAGGATACTATAAACACAATGCGTTATGCATTTTGTTACAGTAAGTGAGTTCAAAGTTGGTGGGATCAACATAAGGTCTCACTTAGCATTTTTCAGTAGGGTTAGCAGTGGCTGGATCAGCCGAACTCTCTTCTTGCTCAGCAAATCTTATTCCTTTTCTTTTTCTAGCTTTAGTTGTATCTTCTCTCTTGGAGGACCCAGAAGTTGCTTGTGGTTCATCGATAGCTTCTTCTTCGGCTTCGGTTTCAGTTTCATCAGTATTAAATAACAATTCTGCGGTTCTAATCCATCTTCTTCTTCTAGTGTATTTGGAGAATGAATCCTCGGTGGATGGCTTTTTCCAAGTGTTATCGTAGTAAATAAAACCTTCGTCTCCTGTTGGATTGGCAGTGGTCTTAGAACGTTTGTTGTTTGGCAATGTTATAGCCCCATCGTTGGTAACATCCAATCTCCAGGTTTTGTCAACCCATCTCCAAGAAGCACCATTACTTGCATCAAATGCGTTGTTGAGGGTGGTGTCTTCAGAAGTATTTGGTAAGCGAAATGTTTCAATGGACGAACTTTCATTTAAAAATTCATCAGTCCATGGGGTTCTTTCATATGATAACAAATTGGAGGTCCAACCAATTCCCAACCATCTTCTCTGATTTTCGTAGATAACGTAGGTAAATCTAACTGGTTTGTTTCCACTTGAGTTATTGAAACCAGCATTCTTTTGGACTTTGGCAAATGCTGCTGCAAATAACGAGTGATTCTTGGCTTGCAGGAAATCCAAACCAGTTAAGTAGAAGCATATCACTCTAGCTAATTTGATTTTCCAGACAATTCTTCTAGTTACTTGTGCATAAGTCGAGTGATAAGTCAAAACATAAATACCACTTATCAAAAGAATGATTCTAGGTTTTATGACTAAGATTGTAACTATAAGGTACAATGGAGTTAAAAATAATGTGGTGAATAGTAATCTTTTAATATCTGAAGCGGTTAGAGATAATGAGGTCACCGGATTCAAAAGCATGTCTGCCTTGACACATGTAGCAGTCAATGCTTGTACCACTTCATCCAAGGTTGGGTGTAACTTCGTTTCTTCAACAATTTTATTATTCAAAATAGCATAAAGGGTGATTATTCCCACAATGATAAGATGTCCAAACCACACCACCAAATGCTCGAAATACAATACCAATAATGAGTATGAACTGAGTATTATTATGTTAATCCAGTAATCGTCATTGGTCCAAGTGACAATCGATAAAAATTTGTTGACGATCAACAAGTAAGGATAAGCTTTGACCAATGCTTTGGCGACCGTGGGAGGGGTTGCGGACAACAACGGAGAGGTTTGTGGTTTTGGATCTGACAATGTAGCTTTGAGAACTGGGGAAGGGTCGGCAAATTTTGCCCTCACTTCCGTCTCATCATCGTCATCTTCAGCATCGACATCAATATGATCTTCCGCGACATCTTCAACTGGGTTCTTTTTGGGTTCTGCTGCGCTATAAGTACCTCCGCTACTTTGCTTGCCACTCATCTTGTTCTAAGGAGCTGTTCGAAATATAGCAAGGAATTATTTGTTTAATTATTAAAGACAGGGGCGGACCCTATGTACATGCAATATTGATAGATGCTTCAGCAATCACAAGTAGAACAGTGGTGTATTACTTGTATCTCTGACCAGAGTAGTATACTTAAGTTTCGTTCCAGACACCTTTTTTCTTCTTATGCAATCGAATCTCAGGTGGGTGCGGTACGCATGCGAAATCTACAAAAGGGATATTGTACAGCCGAAACAAGTTAGACTTCAAGTTCTTTTAACTTGACACTGAGATTCGGGCTCTCTCTGCAAAAGGTATGACGAAACCAAGATCACTAACCGCTTTTGAAAAATTACATCCAATGTATGAGCAGCAGAACTCTTACGTAGGTTTGAATGTGCGGTAGAAAATCTCCCGTCCAGCGCGGGGCTAACAATCAGGTGCAAAGGGGGGTATAGCTGTTTCATCCGAATGAATATAAACGATCAATGCTTAAATTAACAGAGCAATTGCATTGCAAATATGTTACAGCTAAGTTACAACTGGTTACTGATTGAGTAGGGCCTAATCAATGAGTACTATTCCGAAAACGTCCGACTACGGCCCAGTCTAGATTGTCTTGGTTGAGAGAGCATATGATCCGGATTACATAAGCAGCCCCAGTTGTGAATTTTGTGCCTAAAAAAGAGTAGATTGTACGATAATGCAGAGATAGCATGGATTTATCGAGTGTTCTATCTAAGGAAATTAATAAAAAAAGGAGCAATGCTGGTTCTTCAAGACTTGGAAAACGTTTGAAGACAGCAACCAAACCAGATTCCGAAAGAACCTCAACCCAGAAGACTCCGGATGAGCTGCCAGTAGTGCTGATAATTGAAACAAGTCAAGTGGAGATCCAAGATCATTCCAATTATACAACCGAGGAACTTGAATTGATAAACTCGATCACCGATGAGCAATTAAATCAAAAACTTGACGAGTTTAACGAAAACGACGAGCCGGATTCAGATAAACTCAATAAGGTCAAGAAGTTGCAAATCTTGACTCGAAACCAAAAACGAAAATCAAAGTACAAACATCAGTTGGAGTTGGAGTCAGAATTATATCAAAACGAGACCAAGAAACTCATAACGCACGAAAGCCTTCTTGATGTTGCAATATTCAAGGATCAGTTGTACCTTCAACTTCGAGTATATATCAAAGATCTTATCAAATTCTGGGAGGAAGAACTTGATCGTCAAGATAAGCAAGACAAAGCAAGCATCAAACTACTTCACGAAACAAAAACCGATTTGGTGAAGCTATTGTACAAATTACGGACGCATAGACTAACTTCGGATATGCTCACGTCATTGGCTACGATTGTTTACTACATACAGCAAAAAGATTTTCGAAATGCTAATGAAAGCTACATGAAGCTAAGCATTGGGAATGTGGCATGGCCTATAGGAGTGCGTGACGTCGGTATACACGCAAGGAGTGCTGATCTGAAAATAGCCAAGGCAAATTCGAACATTATGATTGATGACAAAACCAGAAGGTGGATCACCAGCATTAAGAGACTTATCACATTTCATGAGAAGCGACAAAATCGCACTATATAGCATATGAATAACAGATCTGGCTCGCACTTAAATATACACGTGACCAAGGGCCCAAACCCTAGACCCTCAACTTAGTCTTACGTAATGCGCGCCTTGGATTATTCTCAGCTCTACCAACAGGTGAAAAAAAATTCAAAAGCGCTATTTCGTATTACTTTTAGCTATTAACCACATATACAATTAAAGATGGCTGTATGTATAAACTACGTCCAAGATGTATAAGGAGACAGCTGAGACAGCAGAACTAGAAGAATGACTGCGTTCTTAGCAGATAATGGGATAGTTGCGGTAAACTGATGAGTTTTGAATGCTCTTCGCATAATTTGAGCAGTTGAAGATATTTCAAGGTGCAGAATTGTTTATTACCAGTACCAATTTTCAGTGTTCGGATGACCTTTAAATCTTGAGTTGTTCTATCCAATGACCATGTACTAACAAACTAGCGTGAAATCAAAGATATCAAGGAATTCGTTGAATTAGCCAGAAGAGCTGACGTCAAATCTGCCATTGTCAAGGTCAACAAGAAGGTCAACGCCAACGGTAAGAAGATCAAGCAAACCAAATTTAAGGTCAGAGGTTCCAGATACCAATACACCTTGGTTGTCAACGATGCTTCCAAGGCCAAGAAGTTGCAACAATCTTTACCACCAACCTTAGAAATCAAGAACTTGTAAATTCTGCATCCAACTGAAATTTACAGATTGTGACTTTTATGAGTTTAGTTTCTAATCTATTGTATATTTAATATATGATAAGATTTCGTTTTGGGATCTTATAAACGGTTTAATTGATAAAGAAACGTTAATAACTACTGCATGTAACTACTGTAATATTGATTTATTTGTACTAGGAACTATCTTAGACGACATCTTCCATGTCATCGTCATCATCATCGTCGTCGTCTTGTTTGTCTTCCTGTTCTTT
Organism: Suhomyces sp. yHMH580; assembly: GCA_030580235.1. Taxonomy (NCBI): domain Eukaryota; kingdom Fungi; phylum Ascomycota; class Pichiomycetes; order Serinales; family Debaryomycetaceae; genus Suhomyces; species Suhomyces sp. yHMH580. The sequence goes on along the minus strand of JAKTSN010000001.1, from coordinate 339,638 downwards.
ATCATCAAATCCTAATCTGGCAGCTCTCTCAGCATCTCTTAATCTTCTATATTCAGCCTTGAGGTTATACTTTGAAGTATATGGACCCTTCTTGATCAAGTTGGCGATCGAGTCTAACGACTCTTTCAAATAGGATTCTGGTTGTCTGGTTCTTTCTTTCAAACCCTTCATAGACCAATATTCGTATTCTTCGAATAATCTGAATAATAAATCTAACAAGTCCTTCTTTGGCATTCTGATAGCTCTACCTTCAGCATTCTTCTTACTATGACTGGATTTCAAAAATACCGATGTGTTGTTACCTTTGATGGATGGACCGGCATTTGATTGTATAACACCAGGAATTTCATTCAAAAATGTGACTTTGGGTCTAGCAGGTCCCTGAGTAATGTTTTGTCTTTTGGATAATACTTCATTATATTTAGCATCGTTCTTTGAAGGTATGATTTGACAATCATGGCAGATTTTACCTGCCAATGCAGTTTTCTTTGGGATTGTCTTGATGAATGGAATAAATTTCTTTTGATCTCCTTCCCCGTTCTTTTGAACTCTGAAAAACTTGGTTGGTTTCTGAGGTATGAACTGACTTTTCTTATTTTTCTGATCAAAAGGTTGTAATGTAGGCTGATCTGGCATTTCACCGACCTCTGTCAATTCCTGTTTGAACTTTTTCAAGTTCTCTTCACGAAATACATATGAGTTTCTGACTTGGGTATTTAACATCGATATATCATACTCTTGGGGGATATCGGTGTTCTCTTGATCCGGATTCAAGGCCAACTTCACCTGTAACTTACCTCCGCTAGTATTTTTTTTGATTTTGACGGTAGCAATTTGTTTGCCACTTAGTTCATCTGTGTTGGACCACTTCTCCGCTAAATATCTTGGTAACTTAACTAACCAAATTTTTTGACTTCCATTCTTCAAATTCATATCAAGAGACTCATTTTCTTCCAAGTACTCTTCTGGATCTGATAAGATTGCATGATCGGGACCTTCTGGGTCATTTGACTTTACGTCTGTGTCTCCTGTAATATTTATCTTTTTGTCATCCTTGCCATTAGTTGGAGGCTTGAATTTACTATCGGTTGCTTTTTTTACTGGACTTGTCTTAGAGCTTGAATTCATACTATTGCACTACCAAGTTTATGACTATGCCAAATGAGAATATGCTTGGAATAAGAATGCCCCGATGACGAATGCAACCCTGCTACAGACTATCGAAATATCATAATTTGTCGGTGATCACGTGCACAGATCAGGACTCAAATGCCACTGGGGTCGTATTCTTGGTTGCCAATCACAATGAAAAATTTAGATCAACCATTGGTGCTATCAAACATCAACTATTTCTCAGATCTGAAATGTGGATACTGTCATGGAAAGAAAGAAGATTTTTTTGCGTTGGAAAGCATGAATCATAGCCCCACACACAAAGATTCGAAACCAGAATCCATCATTATTGGTTCATCTGTGGAACAAATGAATTGTAAACAATACGATGAATTGATAAACCAAGGATTTAGAAGATCCGGGACGTTTTTGTATAAGCCGGACTTGTTGAATGGGTGCTGTCGCCCTTATACAATAAGAACCAATATGAATTATTTGGAGCTCAACAAGCCATTGAGAAAAGTCATTAATAGATTTATCAGGGGTATATCAGATGGAAGCCAAAAACCGACTCAAAAAGCCAAGCATAAAAATCAAGAAAAGTTCGATATTAATTCTTTGATCGATGCCGAAAGAAAATCCTCAAGATTTCATACTAGATTCGAAGAGTCCAAATTCACTGACGAAAAATTTCAGTTGTACAAAAAGTACCAAACCATTGTACATAATGACGAGCCATCTTCCATCTCGGTTGACTCGTTCAAGAGGTTTTTGTGTGAAAATCCGTTTTTAGAGAAAGAAGTTGAGGGAACTAAGGCTCAATGGGGACGATTAGACGGTTGGAAAGATAAGAAAGGTCAATTCACTAATGTAAATGACCAGAGAATTGGACCCTCTCATGAATGCTACTACTTGGACAATAAGCTAATTGGTATATCAATATTGGATTTTTTACCCTCCGGAATTTCATCGATCTATTTTATTTGGGATCCAGATTATGCACATTTATCCTTGGGTACTTTATCGGGAATACGAGAAATTATTATGTGTAAAGAATTGGGTTTTCAATACTACTATTTAGGATACTACATCGATGATTGCGAAAAGATGCGTTACAAACTGAGATTTGGTGGAGAGTTGCTAGACTTGGCAAATGAAGTATTTGTTCCGTTTAGCACATGTTCAAAGTACATAAAAAATGGACGTTTTTTTGTATTGGGCAACCCCGACGAATCTGATGGCGTTCCTGACTTTGAACTAGAGTTGGAAAATACTGGACATCCGGCTTCATTTTCGAATAGCCAATTTGCTGGTAAACCCATCACCAACGTTGCTAAGAACATATATGGTAACAGTAAGGTTTCCGAGATTGCTTCGAAATCGCAAAAGGTCTTGGAACAGGTATATGGCATAGAATTTCCCAAAACCCTCACGTCTATACCGTTGGTTATGCCGGGAATAATTCCATTATGGCAAATAGTTGAGTGGTTCGAAGCTGGATTATTAAGCAGCCAATTCCCAGTAAGTCTATTCAGATTATTAAGGAGTCAAATGGTTGAATGTACATTTGGTGATTTGACAAGCAAAGAAAAGCTGATTATTGTTAATTTCATTAGAGTTTTTGGAATTGAAAAGACGCAGGACTCGATTATCCTAATTTACTAAATTACAGCATCGATAGAGGAAAAAACACATATATTGATAACTAGCAGAGATTTCTTTTCTAAGAATTTGGTTTTTGGATGAGATCAAATGAAGAAAAGAAAAATCTATAAAAAGCTTACAAGAGTAATCCAAGAACACCCGCAAGTCCCGCGACAAAACCAAATGTTTTCTGTGATGAGCCATTTTCACAATCACTAGAAAATTGTTGAGGTTTGTAAATAGTTTTGTTAGTATGATTTCCTTCATGATCATCCCATGTACCATTCTGCGATGGCTTTTCATACTTGGGCTTATCCTTCTTATCTTTGTTTTTAGATTTGTGCTCGTTTTCATCTTCATCTGCCTCACCATCATCTTGGTCTTCGGTTTCAGACTCGTCATTAAACGAGTAGTCTTCTTCAACCTTGTACAGAAGAGCGTTGATTGTATCAATGTCTTCGACTTGATTATCATGAATCAAGGCATCGACCCTCTCGGGGTCAACGAGATTAATATCAGCACAAGCAAACTTAGTCATGTTTGCGTAATGGAAAACAATTGACTTTCCAACGATATAAGACTTGGATTTCTTATTCAATGACAAATATGGGTCGGTGTATTTTGTTTCGAAACAAGTGGTGTCGATCCAACCGTGCTTACCGGATAAATCCCCGACTTCACAATACCCGTCATTCTTTTGCTCATCACAATTTTCGGGAGCAGCGTAAGGGTTGAATTGATCACCTGCGAGCTCACAGTCTCCATTACCGGGAACTGTATTTTCATGGATATGATAGTGGAAGGGACCACTGTTCGGTGGTAGCCCAGTTACGTCAACATGAACATTGACTTTACCTCCATCTCTTGCACTAAACACAATGTTACCCTTGACTTCGCTATCACCACCAAAAGGAAAGTCTGCAAGTGCAACTACATTTTTGGGATTGGACTTAATCTTGTTTGCTTTACCCGCGATAACAATAGCAGGCAATGAATTAAGAAGGAAGACAACAGTGTTTAACTTCATAGTTTGAATTCAGGATGATTCCGATGTCAGTAGTTTACTCGAGTAGATGTTGTTAAAATATTAATAAAGGGAGTGTTGTATTGGAAGCTTTTATTTGTATAACTTTAGTGTTTAAATACCTACAATTGTTGCAATCACAGACATGAAAGTTGCAAAATTTTGCAGCCAGCGCGCTTCATAATCTCCGCATCGATTACGTAACTATCTGAAATATCTCGAGTTGTATGCCAAACTACGCTGAAGAGATATTGAGGATAAGAATGCGACGACAAGACTGCCGTGAAAGGCAACATCGGCCTCTCTGCTACTCAAAATGGATCTGATCAGCTTCCTGTTCAGTCTTGTAGTATACAATCCAATTATGCATCCATATAATGAGGTAACAGCAGAAAGAAATCTCGAAGCTGATTGCTTTAGGGTAATTATCCGCTCAATTGGATGTGTCAAATCTACAAAGGTTTATTTTTGAATTGTACGAATAATTTCCCCACAAAAATGTGTCATAGTAGATTCTGGTAATTTATTGCTGATTAGGTCACGCGACAAATTATGCGTGCCCCCTCCTTGACTCACCTATTGTATAACTTGACTGCAAGGTGTGTTCGAACGACACTCTATGGGTTTGTAACTTAGGTAGGATGATCATGTCAAGTCAGTAGTGCTCGGAAAGATGCAAGTTCGACCAAAAGATCCTGTTCATAGCGAGTAGAAATCTCCTACGACTATCGAATTGAAATTTCCACCCAAGGAACTGGCGAATTGCGTTTTATGGCTTGCTCGACAAAACCATTCACAGATAGCACTTGTAGCCCTAATCATTTGGCGCACGTCATATAGGTAGTTCCTAAAATTTCACAAAATTTGGGGAAGTGCAGATCTGGTATTTTCTATCTCCCCACCCCCACATCAGTTTTCGCGGGGTAAACTTGTATAAATAGAACTGCAAATATCCTCTCTGTAAGGCAATTTAATTATCAATTGACTTGAAAATTTCAATAACAACAACTTCATACAAACAAAAGCTTTAAAATGACTAGAACCAATAAATGGACTATCCACGAAAAGAAATCGCAACCAAAATGGTTCACTCGTCATGGCCCCATCAACACTGATCCAACCAAAATCAAGAAGGCAGGTGCTGGTAGTAATAATTGGGGTAGACCGGGCGACGAATTGGACACAAGTGACTTCAATTTCTTCAGATCTTCTTCAAGAAGAAACTCCAATCACAATGAGAATGAACAGAAGCTCAAAGAATTGAGCGACAAATTAGAGCACGGCTTATATAGAGATTAGAGGCTCGAACATTGGATAGGAATTCAAAAACCCCAACGATGATGACAATGATAAATGCCTTTACGAACAATAAAAACGAAAAACTAAATTATACTTATATTAATTGCGTTCTATTAGATAACTGTAGCGATGACTAGTTCTGTTTCGATACTTTTCCTTTCTCAGCCTCTCTTAACTTCAGTTCAATTTCGGACTTCCATCCCTTTTTCCGTTGACGTTCTTCATAGGCTTCCTTATTCTTTAATACTCTATCAACGATGAATTCCGTATTCATGTGTTCGAACTTGTGGGGTCCGATCTCTTGAAAAATTCCTTCCTCTTCGACTTCCTTGTATGGATCTGAATCTCCCAATGATGTGGGTCCGTGGAAAACTTTAACTACCTTGCCGGGAATCTTCTGCAAAAAGTCTTTGGTTGGTACATATGGTGCGCCCAAAATCAAACCTTGTACGAAACGACACTGCAAAACACATAAAGATCTTTCAAACAAATTCATTATAGGATAATTTAACCCTTTGTGTTTATTGACAGTGACATCATCGTGGATACCAACAATGATTCTGGCACCAACTTTGTCAGCTTCCTTTTGCACAGCTCTCAATGCTTCAATATGGCCAGGATGAAATAAGTCAAAACCGCCATCAATGTAAAAGATCTTGTTGAAATTTTCCTTTATTTGTTCGCTGGGAGATATGATTTGCTCTATTTCTGATTTGGAATCAATATGAAGATAAACACCTGAGCCAGGGTTCAAACCGGTTTGATCAGTGGCATACTTTTCGAAACTGCTAACATGATCAGGAGTCAATAAAGCATGAGACATCACGGACTTTTTAGTTACGGGCAAATAGTGATGGTTCTTGCTCATGAGTAACATTCTGCCCACCAAATCAGTTGTGGAGATATTCGGAGTTCTCTTAACCACTACAAACATCCCTAAATCTTTAACCACTTGGTAACAATCTTCGCCATTAGCATCAGTGGTGATATCGTCTCCATGAACAACATACCTACACCCATGTTGACTTATGAAATCTGGCTGGGTTACGTATGGAGCATCAGCAATTGCTTTGGTGGACCACTTGCATGCTTCAACAGCAGTCATTCTTTCGTCTAGTTTCATAACCACTGGTCCTTTGTTCTTCAAAATCTCCTCGTCAGAATGTACTCCTACGTACAATTCTTTGCCCAACTGTCTTGCCTGTAACATGGCCCCTGCGTGACCTGAGTCGTTAGTATGATTCAATGCTGTTTGGGTTCAATCCGTACATACCATGATGTGTGAAGTCAAAACATCCGTCAATCCATATTCTGCACTTTTCGATGCCTTCTGGTTTTTCATACATGTTTCTATCTATGCTACTACTGAATCTAGACAAAGCCATCAATACCTTGAGTTGTAAGTTGGCTTTCGCCGTGAACGTGCGCTTCTGATAGTGTAATCACGTGCCAAAAATACGTCATGATATTTGCAGTCATTAACCCGTATACAGAGGTGTTGCGCCTATAGCCGATTAAACAAATCCAGATTGTTGTTGTTCTGACACTTTGATTTTATCCGGGACGTTGTTCCGTTTACTCTTTTGTCTGGGGGCTTTCAGCTTTTGAACAGCAACCTGGGGTGGAGGTATTCTGTTAGGCTCATGTCTGACCGTTGTAGAGTTGATATATGTAGGTCGATTATTTTTGGCTCTTTCCTCTGCGACTAGTACTAAATATTTATAGATCATCCCAGCGCTTTTGGTGGAACATCCATTCATCCAACTGAAAAATGAGCCTATTAATGGCGGTAGTGTCAAGAGCAAGTCCAACAATATCATAGAATGTATTTTGGCTACAAATTTGTTAGGAAATACCACTTTTTCCTGAGCAATTGACAAGAGTCTGGTATGGACGGCATACATGAAAATGGGCCCCAATACAGGTATCAAAACTACAATAGGAGCTAGCCCGAGCCCACAATCAAGACCCACACCACACGAGCCCATGAAGCACTTATCGTGTTTCCAAGCTTTTTTCTGTATCCTCCTCCAAATCTTTTGTTCTTCCTTGGTGGAAATGTCAGCTGGAAGTCGAAGCCTGTTTCCATCTTTATCTTCATATGGATTTGTAGAATTGAAATGATCACCCGCATAGTCATTGAAATAGTCCATGACTACATCATAGCCAGGCACAGACTCGAGTTGTGATTGAAGATTCTCCATTTTCGGCTAATGCGGCAATGTTGCTTGGTTGGTACATTGTGAATAATCTGAATTGATGCTTACATTCGCGAAAGTTGACACAAAAATTAAATTTTTTGCAATCTACCTACTTATCTATGTACTGGTTAGTTTGGCGAGTTCAGACTTTGGAACGGGTACAATTATCCCACTTGTCTCTTTCAAACAAATTACGCAGCTCAGTTTCTTTTTTGTCTTGTATCTATTCAAAAAGCATTCTTTACAATAAATGTGACCACACGGCACTTTCACTGGTGATTTATAGTCCAGCTTACAAAGCACACATTTGAAAGGCACTAGCTCTGACTTGGAAGTCTCGGAGGTTTTATTCTTGTCTTGGTCTAGTTGCCAGTCTTTGTTTACGGTTTTGTTTTGCCTCAGTTCGTCTCTGACATGAAGAAACTTGCAAGTGTCCCCATACCCACAATACCCAGTTTGTAGAAAGTCTTTACAGACGTCAGGTTGAAAATCTGTTACTGTGAGTGTTTTGATATGAGACGGTGGTGGCTTCACACTTGATTTCGGTTTGTTTGCTTCAGACAGTATATCTGACGTGTCCTCTTTGTCCTGCAGGCCAGTACTTATATTTGTATGCTTAATGTCTTTATTGGGTACCACATTGAAGCTAGTCTTTATTCGCTTTTTGAAAATCGGCGCACTGTATTTGTTATCTATGAACTTCAGTTCTTCACCATCGGAATCCGAGAGCTCTATTCTTCGCTTGGACGATGATTTGCCATCGTTTTTGTTGACAACTCTCTTCTTAAACATCGCCTATGTCATCTTGGCCATCTACGTCATCAAATCATATGTATACCAGTAATCACGTGCCGCGCAATCACGGCAGATCCACTCCGGACCGATTCAATGAAGGTATAACGCTTAACAATTCACGTCTACAAAATTGTGGGATGATTGTAAGACCCAAGATATCACTCCTCACACGAGGACTTCTTGCGAGAAGGAGCCTTTCTACTGGTAGCGAGGAACCTATCCAGTCATTTTTCCAGCTTTTCCCCAAAAACTTCAGCCTTGGCGGGCCACCTGCGGATTCATTCGTGGTGAGTCCAAAGGCTTTGAGGCGAGAATATCGTGCTTTACAAAGTGAAAACCACCCAGATGTTTTGTTCGGGTCATCCGTTCTCAATTCTGGCAATGCGGATGCTTCATTTTCCACAATCATCAACAGAGCATACACTACATTAAGAAATCCATACTCAAGAATTGCCCATTTAATTCAACTAAATCATCCAGTGCATCTTGATATTACTCGAGATGAAGTTTCCAAGGATTTGATAGCCAAGTTCCAATCTCAATCACCCGAATCTTCTCAGGAATACAAGAATATGTTATTGATGGTGCTCGAAGCGCACGAGTCTTTGGAATTGGCAGAAAACGAAAGTGAATTGGAGGAAACATCAATTGAGAATGACGAGAGAATCAAAAATGGTGAACAGACTATTGACAAACTTCTTCAGGATCATTGGCCAATTTCAGATTGGGATGGTTTGATGATGGAGGCCATCAGACTAAAGTACTGGGTTAATATACAAAACGCAATCAAAGATTGGGAACCTGGCAAGCCCGTGCATTTGACACATTAACCATCTTACACTTTTGAAGCCATACTAGTTCAATACAAAAAATGACAAGTATTTAATGGATTACACTGGCAAATGAGAAAAGCAAAAAATAACATTAAAAGAAATGAAATGATGACTATAAAAATTATGTAGTGATTGTAAATATCAGTGAAGACAATGTAATCATCCGCGACCGTTTATTATTTGCCCCGAGTTACAAATATATATTTGTAATTAGGATTCATGCTAATATATAGGATTAGTTATCTTCACTGGCCATTGTTTTATCATCGTCATCAATTACTTCACCAGCTGCCTCATTATCCGAGGGGCTATCCATTTCGTCTGAGTCTGCGTCTTGTATTGGTACAGTGAACTCACAATTTTTGAACTCTTCTTTCTCTTCTTCAGTTTTTGGGTGCATTCTAAGCCATTTCATCCTTGGACCACTTGCACTTAGCTCGTTTATCTTGAACCCGAACAACTTCAAGCCGAAATCGTTCTGATTGAATTTATTTATTCTTATTCTGCACTGATTCTCTATTTCCGGGAACATTTTGACTAGTAACCCAGGAAATGTGGTGCCGAAAAAGGCCCCGTCGATGTTTAAATATCTCGAGCTTGAAGGTAAATAGATGTCGTTACAACAAGGACAATATAATCTGACCGTTTCCTGACCGGGAATATCTGTGCATCCCACAGGTATTAAGTGCATTCCATCACAGTAGTATCTTGGACATGAACCAAACTCATTTCTTTCGAATTTGGTTGCCATGGCTGTTAATCCAGGTTTGGAGGTGATATATCTAGCATGGATTAGCCCAAACAATAAATCAGCCGAATGTGGTAATAATGCCTTGTTGGGCAATTCGGATTTTGCTTTGCTACGTTGTGCGTTTCTACTTGCTCCATTGCTTCCCCCATTGGATATGCTTTCGTCATTATCATCTGCTGTGTCCACCTGATAATCCAATACAGTATATAGAGCTTCTCTGTAATATGGTACTTGCAGTGATAATCCAGTCAAGTTAAAGTCATCTTCAATAAACTCTTGGGCCACTGGAACAAAGTAATCATGAGCAAAGGCATCACAGAACTGTTGGATCCAGGGTATATAGTCTTCTTCTTGATCGCTCGGCATTCTCGATGAGTTTTTTCTCTTGTGGATGTTGATGACGTTTATGTATGAGGCCTAAAGCTGCTCGGATTCCGACTAAACTCAAGATTTGTACACAAGTTCGAGAATGTAATCACTGAATTGGGAAGTGTATTTGATACCTAAACTCCGAAACGTTTGATAGCTGTGTTATTATCTCCTTCTAACACCTGACTTCGCCTCCCAAAACAAAGGTGGCAGATTATGTTGTGTTGATTTGAAATCAATAAAAGTCAAACGGGCTTGTAATAAAAGATCACTCTATACGATCAATACTGACAACCTCTTGAGATATAATTGGGTTCTACTATCGGTTTCCTGCTAAGGTCGTTTTGCTTGGTCAAGAAGTTTTTTCCTCACGATATGAAAATTTGAGAACGGTGACACTTAATAAAACTAGTGCGAACAAGTATTTTATAGGTTAGTGGAGCCATCACATATCATTCACGCAAAAATGTTTGACTTTCATCCCTATACTGTCTTATTGACAATCTTTATCATTCTTATGATTAAAAACAGTGTCAGTCACGTAGGAAAACTGAAAATCCAAACTTTTGGTTGGGACTTATACCGCAGAGTGGGATCCAAATACGGACTTGAACAGTTTGTAGCATACAACAACAAGAAAAAGGAATTGAATGAACTCATCCGTGAAAAGAAGTCCATAAGTGCTCAGGATCAGTATGCTAAATGGACCAAATTGAATCGTCAGAGTGATAAATTGTCAGCTGAGATCAAAGCCTTGGAAGAGGAAATTACCAAAAGCAAATCATCCATAGATAGGTTGACTAGTATAGTGATAATGGTACTCACAACCGCTCCTATTTGGCTCTTCAGAATATTATTCAGAAAGACGGTATTATTTTATTTACCAAACAATGTGTTCCCTTCGTACGTTGAATGGGGATTAGCATTGCCATTCATTCAAGTCGGAGGAATTGGCTTGACCGTATGGATGTTTGCCAGTAACAATGTGATATCAACTATTTTGTTCTTGATTTCATTTCCTTTCGAGAGCAAACCTACTAAGCCTGTCAAACCAGTCAAAGTTGACGAAACAGAAACCTCTGAAAAGATTGCATCTACTAACTAAAATTCAACAAGCCTATAGAAACGTGTAATATTAGTTCGACATACTTTTACAATCTGCAAATTTATGTAGCTAGCTGTAAAATCTCTCCGAATCTTTCTGCCATGACATCTTTAAGTTCTTGAGATTTGGCTGTGAACGTGTAGCTGTTTATCTTCGATTTTCTGACGTCTTCCCTGTAGTCGTTATAAGTCTTGAATATCAACCTGTTCAATGTTTCACTTATATTATTGGTCTTAAAATCATCTTCGAGCGTAGTATAGTACCACGAATCAACTACCTTTATCCACGCTCCCAAATCAATTGAGTAGTTGAAGACGTCATTGCTGTTTCCCATCACCAAAAAGGGTGTTCCATCCTTGGGACTAATGTCAATAGCACTCAAATTGGGCAATATAAAGTGGGGAACTTTCTTCATATCGGAGTTAGAGGACACCAAGTCACTTGGACCTGAAACATCACTGTTGTTTAAAACGTTTGCTACCGATATTCCATCAAGAATACTTTTGATCTTAGTTTGGGAGTCACTTAGTTTCCAAGAATAAATAAGTCCTGTATTAGTCAACACCACCAAAAAGCCATTGACGTGTCTTAAGTAGACTATGTTATCTCCCATCTCAAAACTAGGACATAAAAAGGTACCAGAATCAGCGTGTATGATCTGAATTGTGCCTTTGAAAGAGACCAAAACAAAGTATTTTAGTTTCTGATCAATCACTATCGGCAATGTATGCTGAATCTTGAACGGAAAGTAAAGTAGGTACTTTCTCGCCTCACTGTCTCTATTATTGGACACAATCACTCTTGTAGGATCATTAAAATCAACACTTTCATTGTGGTTTATCTCATCCTCTCGAACAGACCAGCCCTGACCATTTCTCACTTCTATGGTAGTTATGATCTTTGTTTGGTTCTGCTGAGGCTCGAGCGGATCTGAAATCGAGTCATGCTCAATACCTTGAACGATCACTGAAAATAACAACTCCTCATCCACATCGAAAAATGTATAATTGAGAAAGTCTGACTGAAATTCCGTAGAGTTATTGGAGAGGCTGTTTATAAGTTGATTGACTTCTTGGGTCAATATAGCTTGGTTATTAAATAAAGTTTCAGGTAGATTAGATATCTTTTTGAAAGATGTTGGATATTTAACCTCCATGATTGATCTCTTCAACTTGGTGCGCTGCCGTTTCAATCCACTTTCCGAGATAGTGTTTTGATTCGCGGTATTGGCAGCCTCGTCAATTCCCATATCTTCATTGTCATTGTCTTGATCCATAATTTTAGTCTCATTGCTCGTATGGTTATCGGTGTGTTTGTGTTTGATGCCATGCACGGAAGTATTTATTCCTAACCTTGGTAGAAAGTATGATGGTTGCGATACTTTGTGACTTATTTGGTTCGATTTGATTCCAGAACCACGACTGATTTGAGTTACCGAAGAGCTCGTGTCTTTTTTAGTAGATGCCTGAACAAGTAGAGGTGCTACTCTTTTTTTACCATTTTTGGCTATGGTGACACTTTGAGTCATTTTCGTTAATTGTTTCGGCGTAAGGTTGTTGACCTTGGGCATTTCAAGGGTAGTTGGTAGGCCCATTGGCCCACTTTTTGTAGGTAAGTTGGCTGTGCTTTTTTCTGCCGCTGCAACAGGCCTGGTAGGTTTATGCCTGGGGAAGTCATTCTCTTGACTACCAGCTTTCTCTTCCAATATCAACTGCTCGATACTTTCGGGAAAAATGGCTGATTCTCTATCGGCACCATATCTGTGCAATTGAACATCAATCATATCCTCACTAACAACCTCTCCCAATTCATTAGCTTCAAATATGACACAGGTAATGGAGCCATCTAAGCAGCAAAGGTAGAGCGTTTGACCATTGGGCGACCAACACATATCTGTGATGGAGTTGTCGGTAATGTCCTCGGCCACAACCAAAGGTCTGCTATTGGCGGTGCTCCATATGGCAAGGTTTCTGTCCTGACCCGCAGTGGCTAAAACAGTGGTAAAGCCCAGATTCTTATCCTTTGATTTCTTGCCACCTTCATTGCCAATCTCAAACAATCGAGGAGAAAACGAGCACACTTCACACGGTGCTTCATGTCCAATAAGCGATACGTCCGTTCCCCAATTGGCTCTATTAATGATAACGACCGTGGAAACAGGACCGTTGGTAGCGTTGGGCACAGCAATATGCTGACCATCAGGAGACCAGCTCATTCTCCTAAAATATGACGTCAATGGTGATTTTTTGAATGGCTCCATCACTATGTGTTCCATTTGAAACTCGTAGTTGCTGTGCTCATTGAGCTTTTTGTAGTACCTGAAAATTCGAACCGTCCTATCATCAGAGGCGGTGGCGAAATACTTGTTGGCAGGGTCAAAAACTATCCCTTTGACCATCGACTGGTGTATGTCATATCTCTTTATTCTTTCAAACGTGACACCGTTCCATATGATAATCAGTCTATCCAAGCCTACAGTCACCAATAGTAGCCCATCGGGAGACCAGCAAATGTCCTGAATATCGTTATCATGAGCCACTAATCTTTTTCGTACCGTCCAGTGCTCGAGGTCAGCTTCAGCTTCTCCAAACTGCTTCTGTGCCGGTCCTTCATCCTTTTCCCATATAAGACAGATCTTGTCGTCCGAGCCCGAAGCAAGAAATCGACCATCGGGTGAAAACTTCACTGACGTGACCACTCCGTTATGCCTACTCATCGAGCATAGAGGTCTTTTTAGTGCTAGAAAAGGAAGTTCCATTTTTTCGATTGGTGGCTGTTTTTCTGCATTGTATTTCTTCTTCTTGGGACTGGTCTGTGTTTGTTCTTTGCTCAATGCCTTGAATTCGAGGATCGAATTGGTATCCCATATTTTGATGTTTCCATCTAATCCTCCAGATGCCAATCTACTGCCATCTGCATTTATGGTAACAGAGTAGCACTCCACCTGTTTGTTCTCAGCTAATTGTTAGTACTATAAACGTGTATACTAGTCGGTCCACTTACTTCTATGACCAAACCACGGTAGTTTGAGTATGTGCATTGTCCCAACAACGTCTCGGTCTCGCTTGAAACCGTGAATCTCATAGACTTATTTTATTTTGCCGCGAAACTGAAATATTTGATACGATGCTTGACAGTAACGAGCATACGAGTCATTTTTAGTACGAAATATGTATATTTTTAGTACGAGATATGTGTAAATATTTAGCAACATAGAGTTTAGTTGAGCCCAAATTCAATCTTGACGGCTTCACCAAACTTTTTAAGACCTGCACGCAATTCGTCTAATGGCACGGCAGCGTAGGTACCTCTGAAGAACACATGGGATTTGTGGGTAGGATCTTCAGGCAAAGTCTTTTGAGGTGGAACGGTTTGTCCGTTAGCCTTGAACCATGTACCTGGAATCATAAGACAGCCTTGCTTGATACCTTGTTCGTAGATCAACTCTTCAACCTTGGTGGCATCACCACCAAACTCTGCGAATTTAGGATGCTTGGATGCGTCAATACTAACCGTGAAGAACATACCGGCCACTGGAGGAACATAGGAAATAACTTCCTTGGGGAAGTATTCAGCAACTGCATCAATAGCTACGTCTCTCTTACCAGTGTACTCAGCTCTTAAACCAATCAACCAGTCCAAGTAACCGTCTTGACCCCATTTTTGGAATAAACCATTGACAAGCGATTGAGTTAATCCAGAAGGACATTGAACGGTAACTTCGTGCAATCTCACGAATCTTTCCAAAAATCTATTTTGTCCAACGATCCAACTAATTCTCAAACCTGGGGCCAAAACTTTAGAGAAGGAGTCAAGTCTGATAACTCTTCCTTCGGTATCCAAAGAAGTAAAGGAAGGTACTAATGCCTTGATAAACTCTTCGTGGTCATGAACTTCTTTACTTGCTCTCTTGGACTTGTCACCGGTGTAAGTTTCCATCTGCAAAAAGTAGTATGGCTCATCTTCCACGATAAGGATATCGTATTTCTTGGCTATTTCGTAGATCTCCTTTCTTCTTTCATAACTCAAACACGAGCCAGTAGGGTTTTGTCCGGTACAAATGGTGTACAAGAATTTCGGCTTGACACCAACCCAGTTCTTCAAAGTGTTTTCAAGAGCTGATGGCACGAGACCTTCACCATCCATGGTAATTGGAACAGTAGTTACTCCAAGGGCATGGGCCGTTTCCAAAGCGGAGGAGAAAGTATAGTCTTCAACCAAGATAGAATCGCCTCTACCAGTGAAGGTTCTTAAAGTACTATCCCAGGAGTTGGTATTACCAATAGATAAGATAAGGTCCCAATCTTCATACTGAGGCTTGTGAAATCTTTCATTGTGTTCCTTCAAAAATTGAACTAATTCTGGTTGTCCTTCTGTGTATCCGTACTGCAAAGAGCGAGATAGTTCCACGTCCTTGTTCTTGGGATCATTTTTGGTAGCATCCTTGTAAATTTCAACAACGGTCTTGTCTTCATCAGTGATCTGGGCGCCAATTCCGTTGGGGAATTTTGGGGTAGGAATATCAGCGGTGACTTTGTTGAACGGGAAGTAGTCAGACAAAGGCAAGCCTCCTCCCAAAAATGTTATATCTGGGTTTTTAAAATATTTGAAGGCAGACTTTAATGGAGATGGCTGTCTGGAAGCAGCTTCTCTAGATAAGAAGTGAGAAAGATCTTTGGCCTGAGTCATAATTACGAGTCTATGATTTAATATTGGTAGACTGAGCAGTGCACTTTTATAACGATATACAAACAATTGTGAAAAAAACTCTATAGACGTCTGTGGTGATTTGTAGCTTCTTTATATTATGCGATTTGTGTAGATTTCTGATTTGAAATCATGACTCTGATTGTGTGAAAATAGTCAAAGTTCCGGACTACGCTTCTGGCTAGCCGAATTGGGAACATAATTATTTGCCGCGCAGGCATAGATTTGGGGGACTTTGAGTAATCACTCACCATATCTAATCCGCACACACCTTCCTTTAGAGGTGTCAAATACTGCCGAAACAAATCACCAACTATCAACGTGCTATCAGGAAGATCCTGCGCACAACATGATTAAGAATCATACTATTGGAATTGACACACTCGTAAAATTTAAAGGTGAGTCAAGATTATGACTACAACAATTCCTATTATTTCAATTGATTATCTCGCGTCTAAATGTGGCGCCTCGCCGTTACATAAGCCTTATTTCTGAGCGCAAAATCGCCTAGTGCAACAATTTGTGACTAATTAAATGTTTATCTATCGGACGAAATAGAACCAAACTTTGAAAGTTTTCCGTCGCTATGGCTGCATTTGCGACCAAAGCACCGCCGAAATTATCTTAAAATAGGTCTTTAATACCCTCTAAGACTGCAATATCGTTGGCTCTATGGCTCAAGTACACCATTATCACTTTCAATATGGCTGCTTTCCCGTTTGATCACGTGAATCTCTATTCAGTACTTGCCATCGCTGCTAAATCAAGTACGCGTCCAATGTTGCCATCAAGCTGTAATTTGTTGCTTATGGGTTATGTCTGTTGAGAAAAAACGCTTCTTTGTTTCGTCGCCCGATGATCCAAAACCTTCTGGAACCGTAGTTATCTCACAGAACTCTCTATTTGTTAGTAATAGCGACGATGACGAAATCGAGGTCCTATCTGGCGATGAGCAAGAGCCTCAGAACCCTTTCATTAGCCAGGCAGTTCCTGATCCACCTCAAATAGCCGATGAGCTACCCATTAATGCTTCCGAACCACCAAAAACTGTTTCCGAGCAAACGTCTCCACCTGACCCAATAAAGCTTGAGCTATTCTCCAGTCATCTCACAAATGCCATAGGCGAAATATCACCTAGATTTCTCAGATACTTATTCAAAAAGTACTTCGGTAAGCCAGACTACATACAATTGGCAATCAACGAATACCTCGATGGTATCGATCCCCAAGATATGTCCAAGGTGCTTCAAGATAACCTACTACCAGATGTAGATAATAAAAGACCATTAGATGAAGACCCTGCCACACAGGTGGACAACTTGTATCATCGAATGTTACTTGAGTCCAGTAAGAATAGAAAAGAGATAGAAAACAAACTGTGGCGAAGGTATATCGGATCCCTTCCAGTGCAAGCTTGGGCTACTAGGCCAACAATGAAACCACTTCAGTATCTTGAAAAAATAATTTTGAAGAGATTGATCCCAAAAAACTCCACCATGAGTAATAGCTCAATTATAAGGCTATGCACGGCGCCGCAGAACAATGAAAAATTTGGCAGGGAAATGGCCCGTATTCCTGAGGATTTGACCCGTGCATTGTCTCCCCTATTCGATTTAGATATTGCCCTGTTTGAAACAACAGTTTTAGAGACGACAAAGAAACGATTGTCCACTGGGGACTCCTTTTTGATCCAAATTGATATATTCCTTAAAAATACAGCGTTTGAAATCAAGGGCCAAGAGAGTACTACACAAGACTTGAAAGCTGTCAAGAAACAAAAGCTCAACACTACCAAGATTGGGTTCAATTTCAGTTCGGAATCCGAAAATGAAGCTCAGTTGAGACTAAGGCAGTTTGCTTTGTCAAAGCTCTTCGAAACGTTGTCCATCAAACCAACGAAGTCCATTGTGGACACACAATTACTGCAAACGGCTCCTGACTTGCCTGCTATATTACCTGGTGAAGAGACTACTTTACCGCAAACTCAAGCTGAACCTATCAATCTCGACTCTGATAGCGAATTGGACGAGGATGCACCTGAGATTAAGCCTGTAGATCACGTCAATCTCGATCAGTTGAAGCAGTTTTACCAAGCTAACAACCAGTCTAGCTTACTCAACAGTCTCCCGGAGACCACCAAACCTCCATCATCCAACTTTGGCCTAGATTTAAGATCGTATCAAATGCATGGATTGTCTTGGATGCTAACTAGAGAGAAGGAAATATCTACACTCGAAATATTGGCTTCGAACGATGATGATCATGGTGCCTTGTCTACCCAGTCAAAAAAAGAAATACGAGAAAAAGAGGAAGGCATAATGAACCCTTTGTGGAGAAGATATAAATGGCCCAAAGATTCTTCGGTGAGTGGTTTAAAAAACCCCAAAACGCCATCGCAAGAAGATAAATATTTTTATGCCAATATGTATAATGGTGAGATGTCCTTGGAGAAACCATTGATAAAGAATGTGCTCAAGGGTGGTATTTTAGCCGATGAAATGGGTCTAGGAAAAACCATTTCGGCATTGGCCCTCATAAATTCTGTACCTTACGATGTATCACCAGATAGCAGGAAGTTCAAAAGACCGTATGCTTCCAAAACTACGTTGATAGTAGTGCCAATGTCTCTACTTTCACAGTGGAAGCTGGAATTTGATAGAGCCAATAACAACAAAAATCACTTTTGCTATATATATTATGGTGATTCAACTGAGAGTAATCTTACCCAATTACTTTGCAAGAACAATTCAACTAATGTACCTGTTGTGGTGTTAACAACTTATGGTACAATAGTGAACGAGTACAATAGAATAAACAAATTTAGAGGTGTGAATGGGGAGTTACCAGAAACGGGTCTCTACTCGGTAAGCTACTTTAGAATTATTCTTGACGAAGCTCACAACATTAGAAATAGAAATACAAAGAGTGCCAAGTCTATCTATGAACTATTGCTGGATAGAAAATGGGCTCTTACCGGTACACCCATAATCAATAGACTAGATGATTTGTATTCTTTGGTCAAGTTTTTAGAACTAGATCCGTGGTGCAACTTTTCTTACTGGAAAACTTTTGTTACATTGCCTTTTGAAGAAAAAAGGATATCTCAGACTTTGGACGTAATTAAATCAATCTTGGAGCCTATATTTTTGAGAAGAACAAAGAATATGAAGCAAAAGAATGGAAAACCTATGGTTGAGTTGCCGGACAAAGAAGTTGTCATAGAACAGATCAAATTCAACGAAAGAGAGTCTCAAATCTATAACTGGTTTAAAGCCAAGGCAAACAGATCATTTAAAGAAGGTATCAATTCAGGTCAGCTTTTAAGGCAGTATACTCAGATTCTCACTCATATTTTACGATTGAGACAGATATGCTGCCATACTGACCTCGTAGGAAGTTCCCACGAAATGAAGGAATTTGATGAGGATATAAATGATAGTGAACTACTCAAAGATGAGTTAAAAGCTCTCACTGACCGGAAAGGTAACTTAGGATACAAGAATGAGACTGAAATAAATCAAGCTATGTATCCCTTATACGTGAAAATAAACATGGAGGACTCAGAATGCTCAATCTGTACGCAAGCTCCTATTGCATTGGGGGAAATGGTAGTGACTCCATGTGGCCATCAGTTTTGCTTGAATTGTCTACTTGAGCATATTGAGTTTCAAGCCAATCGGGGTCAAGAATGTTTTTGTCCAAATTGCAGGGAACAAATTTCCAAATACAAGTTGTTTAAATTGAGGATGAAAGAGACTTCTAAAAGAGAAATTAGATTCCATACACGAGCTGCCATTGATGACCCAAGCGAAAAGTATAAATTTCAGCTCCATGTTTATGACCCTGATAAAACCTCATCGAAAATACAGGCATTGATAGGGCATTTGCGAACTTTGAAAGCTCAAAGCCCCGGTGAGAAAGTGATTGTGTTTTCTCAGTTCTCCTCCTACTTGGACATTATTGAAAATGAAATTAAAATTCAAGGAGGTAAAGACTTTGTCGTTTACAAATTTGATGGAAGATTACAGTTGGCAGACAGAAAAAAAGTGCTTGATAAATTCGATGATAATCAAGTTTCAGATAGGGTTACTGTCTTGTTGTTGTCCTTGAAAGCTGGTGGAGTCGGATTGAACTTGACCACAGCTTCAAAGGCATTTATGATGGACCCATGGTGGTCGCCAAGTGTAGAGGATCAAGCAATAGATAGAATTCATAGAATTGGTCAAAACGAAACCGTCAAAGTTGTTAGGTTCATCATAGAAAATAGTATTGAGATTAAAATGCTAAAGATTCAAGAAAGAAAAAAGCAAATTGGCGAAGCCGTTGGTGCTGAAGAAGAGGAGAGAAGGAAAAGAAGAATCGAGGAGATTCAAATTCTCTTTGAAGAGTAACTTAATGAAGTTATTCGCGTCAAAACACTCATCATTGTAAATAATACACAATCCAGCTATTAGTGTCTGGCAGATCCACATTAATTTTTTTAAGCAATCGATTTTTAGTATGTAAAGAGTAATGGCTCGTAGATAAATTTAGTTCAAATCCCAGTCTCAATTTCACTTCTTAACCAATGGACTTGTCTCTCTTCTCAACCATTTATAAGCATAGCTCTTCGGATCAAAAGATTCATGCAATTCATTCCAAATTATATTGTGTTGAGCATTAATCCAAGCAAGTTCTTCTTCTGATAACATGGCCACATTGATCAAACGTTTACAAAATGGTACCCTAGTCAATGTTTCAAATTCGTAGAAGTGTACTCCATTGTATACCAAGCCACTGTCCTTGATAGCCATAACATTTTCAATACGGATACCGTATTCACCTTCTTCATAGTAACCAGGTTCGTTTGATAAGATTTGTCCTGGCTTCAAAGCATTTTGGGCAGCATTTGGTCTTGGGCCTATGCCAATGGGGCCTTCGTGAACATTTAAGAAAGATCCTACTCCATGAGATGTGCCATGACCATAATCTAAACCGAATTTCCATAAATGTTGTCTTGCAATCGAATCAATTAATGAGCCAGTTGTTGACTCTGGGAATTTCAAAGTTGTCAAAGAAATAAGCCCTTTCAATACGAGGGTATAGTTTTTTGATTGAGCATATGTTGGTTTACCGAAGTGAACGGTCCTTGTAGTATCAGTGGTACCTTCCAAAAATTGAGATCCAGAGTCATTTAAATATAATTTAGAGGGGTCAATTGTCGAACAGTTACTTTTGTTCGGAGAATAGTGTATAATGGCACCGTTTGCACCAGTAGCACTAATTGTTGCAAATGACAATCCCTGAAAATTTTCCTCCAATTTTCTGAATTCGGTCAATTTAGCATCTGCGGCACATTCATCAAGTAAATCTTGCTTGACGACCAATTCTTCTTCCAACCAAGAAAAGAATTTTATAAGAGCCCTGCCATCCTTCAAATGAGCCGATTTGGCACCTGCGATTTCAGTTTCATTCTTTATGGATTTCAATTCCTCCACAGGTGATAACGCTTCAGTGAAGAAGCATTTTAAATTTCTCACTATCTCCCAGTTGGCATGAGTTGGTATCAAGAATTTCTTTGCCGAAAGATTGTACTCTTTGGACAATGCGAAAAGTGAACTGTAAAAGCTTTCGTAAGGTGCAATGGTGATTTGGTTTCGAGTCAAATGATCTGTTACTGTTTGTGACAATCTCTTCTTGTCAACATACAATGTTACTCCATCACTTTTCGTCAAGATTAAGAATGAATAGAACACTGGATTGTACTCGATGTCTTGGCCTCTCAAATTCAATAGCCACGCAATTTCATCCAAAGCGGATACCACCAAGCATTCAGTATCATCTTTAAAAGAAGCCTCTCTTACTCTCCTCAATTTGTCTGATACGCTTTCACCAGAGAATTTTTCATCCAACTTGAATATTTCACGGCCACTAATTTCAGGCAATGCTTCAAAATCTTGCCAAATCTGATCCATTAAGTTTTCAGAGACAGCCACTATTTCAACTTGAGCCTTCTTATTCTTTTGATCTTTCTTTAACGTAGAATCCAACAAAGAAGCAAACTTTTGGTAAGTAGAGTAAGAGATCAATTTGGGGTCAACACCAATATTTACAATGGAACCACTATCTAAACTCAACTGAATAGCTTGGTCGATAGTCCATTGTTGCCATGTTGGTTGGTCTTTCGAGCCCTGTTTCAAAAGAAGCCAGTTGAAATCCAATTCATCGTTAGCTTGATTGAAGTATCTACCATCCGTTGAAAGAGCAGCTGTTCCTTCAGGAACATCATTCATGCACGTTAAATCCCTGGTAACAATAGCGATTCCAGCACTTCCCAGAAATCCACTAATAAAACTTCTCTTTTGATCAATTGCGGAGACGTATTCACTCTGATGCTGGTCTTCAGAGGGTACAATATAAACTCCCAAGTTATGTTGGACCATCTTTCTTCTTAAAGCCTCTAATCTAAGAGAGGTATTGATTTCTTTGGTTTCCGGAACACACAATGTTCCGGCGTCAATGGTGAATACCGATGCTTTTCTGGAACCATTTCTTGATATAAATGCCCCACTATTGGTTCTGTTGATACTGATTCTCTGAGCAAATAAATTAGATCTCCTGTTGGAACGAGATAATAAGCCGGGAGAACAGGTACAGTTGGCACATTGCCCTCTCGAAATTCTCGTCATGAAATATGTTTATAATACGACCAGGGATAGAATAAATTAAATGCAATTTCGAAAATAAATCTATTGCCACTCTAACAGGTGCTTCTATTACTCTAATCATATGTTCTCAAGATTATGCTCATTTCTTTCTGGAGGTCACGTGTGTTGCTGGACAATTAACTCTAATGGTGTGGTTGGGATTAATACTGACTACATGGTTAGACTGCATAGCGCACACAAAGCCGCTACATCGTGACTGTCACATTATTGACAGCTACACCCAGACCCTTGACTTTCTTTTCGAGGTCACTTCGCCACTACGACAACCTAAATATTACTCGTGCTAAATATAACCTGCCTCGCGCTGAAGACGTCACGGCGTTTGACTCGCATTTTCAATAACTCTTGGAGCGGTTATGCAAGGAATCTTTGGAGCAAAATTGGTCACGTGGATAATATCACTGGGCACATAAGAAATTAGTATAGTAAGGCACATCTTCATACCGCTAAATCACTCACCCATAAACATGTCCAATGGGTGGCACATAGATCTGGTCATTTCAAGCATAGAGACATTGTATACGATTAATGACTCGAATAAGATACGAGAACTTCAGGAATATCTACAGGAAATCCAAAAATCATCCGAAGGATACAAGTTGGGGCAATTGTTACTAAATCAAAACTCGAAGACTTGCAAATATTTTGGTGCTTTGACCCTCACTGTTTTCTTAAATACTCACGTATCATATGACTCAACCCCCAGTGTTGAGTACTTGCATCAATTAGCTTCAGAAATCTTGACCCACGTCTGTAATCTTTCATTTAATGTTAACGATGAAAATGAATTCAATCAGAATTTATTTATAATCAGAAAATTATTGAGTAACTTGTCACTACTTTATATTACGCACTTCAAAACATTTCCAAAAGATCCCATAGACTTGTTGATATTCAGTTTTGGTGAAAATACTGACGTAGATTCATTAAATCAGATTCAAATACTACTCCTATTATACTTGAATTCAATTTTAGTTGAGGATGTTGGTAAAAAGAACCTGTCTTCCCAGGAGCTTCATGCCGCAGTTTTTAAAACTATACTTCCGAAACTCAAAGGCCTTCTTTCAATCACAAGCAACAGGGCCAACTCAAAACCTATCCAAATACAAGTTTTGGAATGCATCAATGCATGGTTCATTTATATATCATATGCAGAGTCAAACTCGTCTCAAAGATACACTTTCGAAGATCTTGACGAACTAGTGCAAATTCTAATTCAACATTTAAATCCTGAAACTATAACTGGATTTCGTGATGACGAAATTGACCTTGAAGTCTTAGAAAAGACCTTCTCGGTACTAACTGAAGTGATAGAAACAAATCCGAGAATTCTTTCGAAATCCAAACATACACTCACATCGATTTTGTTTGACGAGAGACAGTTTGGCTCCCAATTCATTCAAAATTATATAATGAACGACAATCTTTGCGATGAATATGGCACTGAAATTGAGGGTTTCATATCCATGACAATTGCATTCCTAAATATTGACATCATCCACATTTCAAGGAATTTATATGATCCCACCATAATTCGGATCATAGATATCGCCTTAAATTTGACGAACATTTCGGGGCGTCCGGTGATTGATGAAAAAGCTAGTGAGCTCTTTTTGTCCTTCTGGGAAGAGCTCATAAACATTTATGTGGATGACTCTGAGATTATAAAAGAATTACTCGGCCACAACTATGACGAGTTCTTAGCCAAAAGAAACGATCTTTTGACAAGAATCAGTTTCATCTACTGGAGTAAAGCTCGGTTATACGAGGGATCTTCTAGTGAATTTCTACAGTATCGGTTACAAGTCGCTGATCTATTCAACTTGTTGTATTCATTGCTCAACGATACTTTATATGCAAGCTTCTGTCAAAATATCCTGGAAAAAATCATGAACCTCGATTCTGCACATATAGCTGATTTGGAAGCTTCAATTTATTTGTTGTACAAAATCACAGACGACCTAGCATTTTATGACGATGACTCTACGAGTAACCTTATACCATATTTGAATCAAATTTTCAGCCACAACTTAATTGAAAAAGTAGGCAGTATCCCTACGGAAACGCAAACAGGAAAGCAAATTCAATTGACATTACTCAACTTCTTGTCCTCAATACCATTCTTCTACAAATCAAAAGAACAGTTCTTAACTTCGACATTCAACTTTTTATTTTCGATAATACTAAACCAAGGTAAAAATTTGAAGAATATTTCACTAATTGCATCTAAAACAGCATTGAAGATTTGTCAAAATTCGAAGTTGAGTTTGTTAGGCTTCCTTCCTGATATCGGTCTTATATTGATCGAAATGATCAAAAACCCGGAGGTCGATAATTTAATCAGAGAGAGACTAGTCAATTCTTACATTTCTATTGCAAGATCAATGAAAGACCCGTCACAGTTTGCAGAGATCGTTGCGGAGATATTGCGACAAATTCAAGAGTTGTCTTTTAACCTAATGAACAATCCGGAGCTTTTCTTGCAGCCTGAAATTTTAGAAGATTATGCCATCAGTCTTTTGTCATGTATTAATGAAATTGGAGAGTCCTGTCAGTTACCAGAAGAAGTGGAGGACTTCTTGACCCCTGAGGAAATTAGTACTACCAACTCGTATTGGCAAGAAGATCCATTGAAAATTAAGCAGCTGGTGATATCTTGTCTCAATCAATTTGCATTGTCATTTGGTCCTTTGATCAACAATACTATTGTGACCGAAAAATGTTGCAATATTCTCAAATGTGGATTGAATGAGCCTGTTGACGGACCTTTTAAATTTGATCTCAGTGTGATCGTTAGCTTCTTGACTATCAAAGTACATCATTGCAACCCCCCCTCGATATTCTACATTTATAAACTTATGGAGACCGTCATCATAACCAACAGCAAACGGATTACCTCCCAGGATATGGATAATTTGATTGAAAAGGTTTTTGTTCAAAAACTACCAAGTTTTATAGAGGATGTCGACTTGATGAAGGCAGCCATGGAATTTTTTTCCACTGTAATAGAGAGAGCACCAGGGTTGATCGTTCACCTTGACGTTTTTCAAACCAAAATATTGCAGTTTGCTTTATTGAGTTTATCCTATCAAGAGACCTTCTTGATAAAAGCTGTTGCCAAATTCTGGACAAATCTCATTAGTTTGAAACGTGGAAAACAAATTGACCATGATCGATTCAATGCATACATGAATGATTTGATTGTCGAGAACAACAAGAACTTGTGTCAGGTACTAACTGAAAAATTACTATTTTCATTTTTACATAATCCAAGATCTAATTTAGACCAATTCTATCCAATCTTCAGAAATTTAATCGGAAAGCATCCTCTCATTTTCAAAAATTCATTGAAACTTGTCATGAATGATTTAGTAAGCAATGATCTGAAGATAAGTCATGCTACCACGGAACAGTTTATAAATAAAATTATGTTGACGCGAGGCCAAAGACAAGCAAATGATGTTTTGAAAAGATTTTGGTTGGAATATAATGGGTTGGTAAATTATGGCACATAATAAATTTTGCAAATAGACTACAACATATTGAAACTACTTCATATTACTAGTATACAACAATTAATTTTCAGGATTTCAAATAATAAAAAAAAACCTCTTGATCATCAAAAATTAAACAATCTCGTTGGCACTTCAATTGAGCAAGGCATCTAATTCTTTACATAATGCCTCGGCTTCTTGATTGTAGTCAAGAAGATCAAGCCCAACTGCTTGGTACCTCACTCTGACAGTGTCATTATAATTGTCTTGTCTAGCTCTCAACCTAAAAGAATATTCTTTATAAACAATTCCTTGAACCGTGTCAGAGAATTTGATATTGGATTTATCATTTTCTTCATCTTGTTGCCACTGCTTTAACTGATTGGCATCTACACCAAACAATTTCCTAGCCTCTTGATCAAACAATGTGATCCAAATTTGACCTGTTTGATCCATCACTGAGCAATTGAAGATGTAACGGTAATTTGGGGTGTCATATGATATATCGCACTTTTCACATTTCCACTGATCACCTATTTCGATTAATTTTCTGTTACAAGTATTTGGTTGAGGGCCCTTTTGAGGTACTGATTGATTTTGAGTAGTATTGATACAGGCAGGATAACAAAATGTTTCCACTTTGGAGTGGCCAATAGTAGCTTTAAGGGAAAAGTAGTCAGGTTTTTCTGAACTACCCAAGTTTTCTTCTTCGGCTTCCCGAATCGTTTTACGAGTGGAAATACGATTCGAACCTGATTCAACTTTCAAAGTTTGGAAGTTTTCACTCACACCTTGATGATCATACCATCCCTTCAATTGATAAGACTCTGGGATTTCTGGGTTGGCAACCATGGTACCTGCTTGTGTCAAAGTCAAAGATTTACCATTGAATTCTTGAACTTTACAACCTTTGAAAGCAACAATCGAACCCTCCGCGATACTGAAGTCAATTGCAGTAGTATTCCACAAACCAACATCAATAGCAAATCCAGTGTCATCGACAACGGTAACGTTCCTTCTGTCAAAGGCTTTACCAGTCGATTTTGCGGTGATTTGAAAAGATGGATTCACGATTTTCAATGCACCAATTACATCAACAATTGCATTTGGCTCGAGATTTTGGATTTGATTCAATTTGACAAAATTGAAGTTCAACGTAGGAACATTAGCAGTATCAAAGCATTCCTCTATTTCTGTGTCCTTTTCAAAAGCCAATTCGTATGGATGAGATAATTGGTTGAAAGGTTTCTTAGAAGTTTGAATTCTGCATTTACTGACATAGTACACTTTACCTTCTTCAAGAAGTTTGTAAAGCTTTTCGGCAACATCGTTAAAAGCAGTGGCCCTGATTTCTTCGGATTCATCCAAAAAGTTCACACTGAACAACTTTCCTGATCCCTTCTGATTGGACCATGTTTTTAGGTCACCCTTGTATGAAACTCTACCTTTGATCACCCATTGATTTTGGTATGGAGATAATGAATCAATGGGAGCAACCTTGACGTTTGGTTTCGATCCAGTGCCTGGTGGATATTTCGGTTGTTGATATTGTTTTGATTCAGGAATGGCTGGTTTGGGGGTAGAGCTTCCGGATAAGCTACCATCTTGTTTTTGATTCAAAAGGTCGTCATCTTTATGTTCTGCGAAGTAGGTGTCTACATTGATAAAGTCTTTTTGATTGACTTTTTCTCCAGTGGTTGAAAGAATTTCAATATCTTTGATCAAGACCAAATGCTTTTGAGTTGAAAAAACACTGTAGTTTCTGATCTGAACAATAGAATACCTGGCCAAACTGTTACTGAGAACATATGGCATACAGTTTTCGTCGATCAATCCATGAGAAAGATAAACCCCGTCAGTCAACATGACTCTGTACTTCTTCAATTCGTTTTCTAACAAGACTGGCTTGATTGCGGTCACCTGGACGGTAAGTGGCCCGAGATTTTCATTCTGTTTGGAAATAGAAAAGACATCCTTCAAAACTCCTCTTGAAAGTTGTACCGACATCCTGATATGATTGCTTGGTTATAGAAGTATACGGCAAAGGAAAACACAGATAATTATAGAGTTTATCATTTAAAATCTTTACGCGCCACCCAAAATAACATGCGTTTCTCAAAAAAAATATTGTAGCGGCAAAAAACTCTTATTGATCTTGAGAGGCTTTTAGGAAAAGTGTGACGGGATTCGATTTATTAGGAGATCTGGCTGTAGATTACTACAAAAAAATTACGAACAGTGTTTATGTATCTAGAGGTGAGATGTGAAGTGAATATAAAAGTGTAGAAGTGATTACAAATCGAAGCGAATAAGTAGATAATTATGAAAATAGTTTATAATTTTGCTTCAATGCCAACAGCGTTGAATAATTCATCTCTCTCATTAACCTTCACTGCGCCACTTTTCAAGAGTGCCTTATGTAAATCGTCAATCAAATCATCGCAATTCTCAATACCAATGCACAATCTGATCAAATCTTCTGGAAGTGCTCTCTCTTCTCTGGTCTTGGCGTCGATGGATGCGTGAGACATTTTGCAAGGCATCGAAATAAGTGAGTTGACACACCCAAAAGATACTGCAATGCCAAAAATTTCCGTACTTTCGACAATTTTTTCTGATATTTTGACACTGCCAGTTTCGAAGCTTAAGACCCCTCCATAACCACTACACATAGAGCTATGTAATTCATGCTGAGGGTGTGATTTCAAACCAGGATATCTTACTTTGAAGCCTATGTTTTGAAGAAATTCGGCAATTTTGTGACAGTTTTGTTGCTGTCTCTCGACTCTTATAGCCAAAGTTCTCAAACCTCTGCAAAGTAACCAAGAGTCAAATGGTGATAAGCCACAGCCAGTTGAATTTATAACAAAATAAACTTGTTCGGCCAATTTTGCAGATCTGGTGGCGATCACTCCAGCCATGATATCATGGTGTCCGTTGAGATATTTGGTGGCGGACTCATATTGTATGTCAACGCCTAAATCCAAAGGAGTCATTAATACGGGCGACATCATGGTATTATCGAAAACAACCACAATGTCAGGATTCACCTCGTGGGCATAATTTGCTATAGCGCGGACGTCTACCACCTTGATGAGTGGGTTGGTTGGAGATTCCAAAAAGATCATTTTGGTGTTCTTTGTGATTTGTGATTTGATGAGTTCAGTATCGGTTGTGTCGTGATGTTTCAATATGATATCACCCTTCTTGTGTAAATAAGTTAATAATCTGTGGGTTCCTCCATACAAGTCATCTCCCGCGATAACTTCATCGCCTGGCTTCAAAAGTCTGGTGATAACATCAAGGCATCCCATACCTGAGGTCACAGCGTAGGCATGGGTAGCCTTCATGATCTTGGCAATATGGTTCTGCAAATAGGTCCTAGTTGGATTTCCTGATCTTGTGTAATCATACTCCCCCATATTCGAGAGTGAGGGTTGTTTAAATGTGGCAGACTGGTACAATGGAGGAACTGATGCATTGTATTGGTCAGTAGACTTGGAGAGTACCAATTCGGTTTCGATGCTATACGATCTCTTGGGTGCCATCTTTTATTGAATTAATGTGAACAAACCTTAACGATCGAGCTGAATTTTTCACTTTGTCAGGGAGACAGACCTCTGACTCAATCACCTCTGATGATGCAATCGGCATATTTTGTGTCAAGTGTGATATTTCACGTGACCTCGATAACGAGCTGTCAAGAGTCAACTTGTGCGAGACAGTATAAGGCTGCAAGCATACATAATATTTGCGAAACATGCTAAGTGGAGTTGTGGAGTTGTGAGGTCTTCCTTGTCCTGAGGTAGTTGGGAGCCAATTAATAATATTGTGTTCTTTCTTTCTATTGAGTTACTATGTAAATTTGTATGTATTGACGATTATAAACTCATTTTTTATTACTGTACATGTTACAAATCGGATCTGGTGAATTTTCTCAAGTCGGTTGGTTTATCACCCAACAAGGTTTTGGCACCGGAAAATGGTTCACAACTATCTCTTCCACTAACGGGTCCATAAGTCTTTAATTCTTTACCTTCTTGTAAAGTCTTTAAGATTTCGACGGTTTTTTCTGGAGTCAAGTCCTCGTAGTAGTCATCATTAAGAGCCAACATAGGACCATTGACACACGCACCCAAACATTCGACTTCTTGTAAGGTGAATAATTTGTCTTCGGTGGTTTGGCCCGGTTTGATGTTAAGGTGCTTTTGAACAGCATCCATGATGCCATCAGAGCCGCATAATTGACATGGCGTGGTGGTACACACTTGGATGTTGTACTTACCCACGGGTTTTCTGTTGTACATGGTATAGAAAGTGGCGACTTCGTAAACTCTCATTGGAGGCATGTCTAACAATTTGGCAACATAGTTCATGACTGAGATAGAAGTAAAGCCTAATTGGCGTTGACCTAAATCTAACAATGGCATACATGCTCCTTTTTTGTATTGGGGTGGGTATTTAGCTATGATGGCATCAGCTCTCTTGAGGTTTTCAGAGTTGAATTCAAAGGGCATGTTAGCGTTGTCCACTTGGGTATCTCTGTGCACAGAAATGATAGACGAGAATCTTTTGTTGATTAATGAAGTGGGTCTACCAATGGCTTTATTGAAACGAAGCATGATGTATGATTTAGATGTGGAATGCAATAATTATAGTTGATATCTACGAAAGATACAATGTGGTAAAACTAGGTGTATGGCTATTACCAGTCAGTCTCTAGAACAAGCTTACGGAACTTTTTTGAACTCTCGACAAGCTTTTGTCAATAAATGTGGTGGTGTTGAAAATTGGTTGTTTCTTCACTGGCTATAAATTTTTTCTTATACAAACTTGTTTAGAGTACATGCGAGCTAATATAGATTTGTGCGCATCTGATTGGCCAGTTCAGCTTTAGAAGTAAGCGAGCACTCAACGAGAGCGGTAGCATATCTGGGGCTTGGTCGCAGAGATAACCTCAAGTATGGGGGTGGTGCTGGGAGCAACAGAGGTCTTGGATTGACCTGTCGAAGTTCTCAGAGAGGGGGCGATACTGGCCAGGCCTATTACAGTCTCCAAACTCTCATCGTACATCTTTGTGTAACCCACATTGAAAGCCGAGCCAGTAGTGGTGGAGACAGGCAAAGTAGAGCCGGAAATAGTGTGAATTTCCTTAGAATTGGTAAATTTATCGTTTGCGTGGCTAATAGGGGCAAGATATACATTTCCGGCGTCCAAATCGTACACTGCATAATAGTATTTAAGTATGGCGTTGGGCATCGTTCCTGTATATGTGTCGATGCCCACCTGGACTTCAATGAGGTACACTGTAGCATATGTGGTACCATCAACCACTTGAAAGTCGCCGCATATATCTTTTATGGGGAACTCGACAGCGTATCCACTAAAGTCAACAGACACTAGCGCGTTGAGTCTATCCAAGGAGTAGTATGGTAAGCTGTTATCATCATAATAATCCGGTTTTCCCAAGGCTGCAAAAATGTTCGCGATGATTTGGGCACTGGTTGCAAGCACGTTGGCCCCTGAGTCTATTTCGTAAGCTAGTGTCTGGTCGGACACAACCACCCCGTCAATCTTGATACCGTGAACCGCCATAGACAATGAAGTATATGTAGCTCTTGTAGATGTGGGTCCGACATCTTTGACTATGGGAAACCGTACCAATGGTGCGGAGAATTTCGCAGCATCTACTGCACCAAATAATAGCGTGGGGAAGGCCTCTGCCCCGAAAAACTGTAAACATTACTATGTGTAAATCCTGACTCAACCAACCTGACCGGAAAATTACTGTATCGGCCGAAAGCAGTCCGAGTATTGTACCCCAAACCAAGAATTCCTTCAGCTCCACTAAGAAGAGATAGTTTCGCTAAGCCAAATGTTAGGTTCTGCAACAGTGCGGAGCCAAAACTGATTTTATCGTAAACCTTGCTCATCAAAAAGTCCTCAGTTGAACCGTACCCCATCTCATAGTGTTGATGGGAATTGACAAAGCTGAACGAATCTTGACTTTTGAAAGCTGACCCTACTACAAGGTCGGAAGAACCTGTATCTACTTGTATAGCTAGGTTTTGGCCAGGGGTACCCAAAGAAACACCCTGCATGAAGTATAAAGAATCCTTGACACTTAGCTAAATTTCCACACACCCACTTTGGTTTGAATACATAGGACCACCTTGCCTAACGATGTCAATGGAAGTATCCACGTAAATTTCATCTTGTTTTGCACCTAAATCAAACTGTAATTTTGTTTTTGCGATATTTTCCCTAAATCCATGCAAAATCGTTACCATGGTAAACTATTTATACATGTTTTAACTACATTAGCGAAGTAGATCTGCCACTGCATTACATGATTCAACTCGACGGCGTTTGACCTTGTTCCCGCTACAAGGTATGAATAATATTGCCTAAAAGAGCGGCCACAATTTACGACGCACCGCCAATCTAATTACGCATTTTGAATGTCCGAAACTGCCTATTATCCGTCCAACGACATTCACAGTGTATCAAACCACACGATTTTATGTTTGATACGCGATCAAGAGACAAACCAAGTCTCATGGCAAACCAACCCGAAACAAGTAATCAATCAGCTTTTTAGTTTTTTTTAACACATACTGTAACCCCAAACTAACCTTAATACCACCCGCAAGAGGCGGCAGTTTTAGTCCGCAAAAACCCCAAACCATCCTGCTCAAAGCACGTGACGTAACGATGAACACATTACCAGAATTTTGAAGAGCACAGGTTGACCTAGTTAACCGGACCCGCAGCGAGTACAACAATTCAACCACTTCATTGCATCGGTGCCGTAAACAGAACCAATTCTAGACCGAGCACATCCGTTGAGAACCACATTCCATCAATCTGGAATACCAAATAATCTCGACCTTGGCTATTGTGGCACCACCCCTCAAAAAGGTTACAAATATAATTTACCAATCTCGTTGAGCTTAGTAGAGATTGAATCATCTACACCGAAATCTGTTTCGTCAGTCTAGTGAAATAAGCTTTCAAAGAACATAAAATTCAATTCAATCAGCATAAAACAGCATAACTTGAAAAGAATTAAATCTCCAATATGAGTGAGAATGGCAACGATTCAAACTCGGCAAATATAGGGAGAAATAATCCTGGCAGGAATACTCGAAACATTCTCGAGACTCCTAGATCTCCATCGAGATCAACAAGACGCATTGAACCACCCAGAGTAAACGAGGCACCCTCATTACCGACATCATCTCCTCGGCGGAGAAATCAAAAGTCAATATTCAGCGATAGATACATTCCCAATAGGACTGGTATTGACCTACAGGCAGCGTTCAGTTTGTCGAATCAAGAAGTTCTACCAGATTTGAGAAGTATAAAGAATGCCGATAATGAGATTGACATTCGCAAGGAAGAGGAAGCCAACAGAACATTCTCGACCGTACTAAAGGCTGAACTTTTTGGAGATAATGTGCCAATGACAGCCACAAATCTCACTTCTTCAAACTCATCAAGCAATCGTGCTCCCATCATAAAGACTCCCGGTAGACCTAATAGTGCAGGTAACTTGATCCAACTGGGTAGATCGGCATTGCCCAATGGCACGGGCGTAGGGAACACAACCACAGTAATTGGCATCGGTAACAATTCAGGATCTCCCCCTCGATCCGCAGCCTCCGTCGGAAGTACTCCGGCTGCCACTCCTGTGCCTCCAAACTCTGATATTAACCAAATTGCATCCAGCTCTACTGCTGGGATCACCGGAATAAGCACTCATGATCCGGACGACAGCGTTTCAAGTACTCCCAGAAGAAAGACCAACCTATTCACATATCAATCGCCACAAAAATCCAGACCAATATCAAGAGATCTCCAAAATGAGTTGTACTCTTTGTCTCCTGTAAGGCAGGAGTCTCAAAAACTATTACTTTCGCCTCAGAAGAAACCAAGGAATATACTGAAAGTCCCATATCGAGTATTGGATGCCCCCGAATTGACAGACGACTTTTATCTTAATTTGGTTGATTGGGGACAACAAGACATCCTAGCTGTAGGCTTGGGTGACAGTGTCTATTTATGGGATGGTGCAACCCAGTCTGTTGATCGGCTTTGCAATCTTTCAAACAAGGATAAAGTGACCAGTCTAAATTGGATAGGTTCAGGAACACACTTGGCTATAGGAACATCCAAAGGATTGGTTGAAATATGGGATGCTACCAAGATAAAATGCGTGCGGACAATGACAGGACACAGCCTAAGAGTAAGCTCGTTGGCATGGAATGAACACATATTATCCAGTGGGTCTAGAGATCGTTCCATTTTGAATCGTGATGTAAGAATAGAAAGTCACTATGTAAATAAATTTGAATCTCATAAGCAGGAGGTTTGTGGTTTGAAGTGGAATGTCGATGAAAACAAGCTAGCTAGTGGTGGAAATGATAATAAGTTGATTATATGGGACGGCTTGAATCCAAAGCCATTATATCAATTTGACGATCATGTTGCTGCAGTCAAGGCTCTAGCATGGTCTCCTCATCAAAGAGGAGTCTTGGCTTCAGGTGGTGGTACTGCTGACAAAACAATCAAAACCTGGAATACTTTGACGGGTAGCCTCGTAAACGATGTCAATACGGGCTCACAAGTTTGTAATTTGATATGGTCCAAAAATTCAAATGAATTGGTCTCTACCCACGGATATTCCCGAAACCAAATCATTGTTTGGAAGTATCCCTCAATGCAGCAAATAGCTCAACTTACAGGCCACACATATCGTGTATTGTACTTATCGATTTCCCCGGATGGTGAAACTATAGTCACTGGAGCAGGTGACGAAACGCTTCGATTCTGGAATGTATTTGAAAAGAATAGGCACAATGAAACCCAATCATCTGTGCTACTTGACGCATTTCTGCAATTACGATAGTCTGATGACATTTAATATACCTCAATCGCCCAATCAAATACTTTTTGTCCATTGAGTGATGCGTGACATCGTAAAGTGAAGTAGACAGCTAAAACTTGTACTATAATACATAAAAAAGCACAACAATTAACTAGTAGAATCTACAAATCATACCAACAAGTAGTCAGGATTTAGCATTGATCTCAGCTGCGTAGGATCAACATTATTTGTCTTGCACCAGTAATCAAAGTTACCTAGTAGTAGACTTACCTTGCCGTTCTTTGCACGTTGGAGCAATTTCATATACTCCAACGTAAACAAGATGTCTTCCTTTCTATAACCGGTTAGATCAGACAACAGAGCTATAGTAAATGATTTTGAATCTCGAATGTTGCAATAAATCACACTGGACAAGACTTTTGACCAGAATTTTAGGTAACTCACCTTACCATATGGTGATAATGGAAATTCCGGACCACTCTTTAGTTGGCCAGGAGTTACTTTTGCTAAGGCATACAGAAACTCGATGAGTAATGACCCTAGCCGTCGCCTTTGGAATGGAGGGAATATGCAGATGCAAGCAAGATTATTATTGTTTTCATATGACAAGACCTCTTTTGAAAAAAAACCCATTGGTTTGAACAGTTTTTCAGTTTCACCATCATTGTGATCATAGCCATATACAACGTAAAAATCGAATTGATCGATGTTGTAATAAACGGACTTATCATCGAGGAATAACTTTCCAAACAAGCAGAGGTTTTGGCAGAACAAAGGATGCTTGAAACCTCGAATTTCTCGAATTACATATGGTGAGTGATCATCTCTATAAAGTAGTTTGCCGACAGTAGGGTTAGGCTTATTGTATAAACATTCCAGACGATGTTTTTGAATTTCGTTACTATCGGAAGTGTATTTGAAACAATATTCACAAACAAAGAGCTTGTCCAACCAGTAGGAGGGCTCATCATTAAGATCCTGATCTTGAATGATAACTGATTTTTTTCGAGATTTTATAGTGGGGTCAGAGGCTAACCTGTTGAAGTAATTGTACCCCAATTCGCTATGGTTATAGTCTTGCGAGCTAAAATATGCCGCATTACCATACCAGGTATCGAATTCGTATATGCCAAACTGGACTTGGTTTATGTTACGACGGTTTAGTACCCCATAATAAGCATTTTCTTCTTTGGTTTTGTTGACTTTCGATGCTTTAGAAATGCCATGAGACATACTCTCAACCAAAATTCCCACTATATATCAATTTGTCCTCGTCCTGCCGTCTTCCATCGACCACAATACGGCTACTATAGGTCAAGTGCATCCCCATCATGGGAGATTCTACCGTGCCCGAGTAGCTCACGTGATATACCATCAACGCGGTTGGTGAAGATGAAGAGGAGGTGTCTAATGATTTTAGGTAAAAAATTAAAGAATAAGTATGCCGCCAAAGGGATGGAGAAAGAATGCAGAGGGCCAATATCCACAGCCCAGTAGAGAGACTGAAATAGTTTCCATAGATGATATTTTGTTTCCGAAAAGTACGATCCAGAAGTTGGCTAAGGCGATACTAAATGATGAAGATACAATTGCAACAAATGCCAACATGAGTATTGCCAAAGATTCTTTGCTTGCCATACAAAGGTCCGCTACGGTGTTTGTATCGCACATTTTGTTTCATGCTAGACAAGCTTCCAAGGAAGCCACCAGAAAGACTATAAATACACAGGATATATTCCAAGCCTTGGAAAGCGCGGAATTTTCAGGATTCATACCCGAAGTAAGACAGAAATTGAGCACTTATGAAGCTTCTGTTAACCATAAAAAAAAACAGAAGCTTGAAAATAAACCAGTCGAGATATCTCCCGATCCAGCCACCAAAAAGTTGAAGAGTAGTGACAATACTTCAGTCCATATAGGCAATGAAAACGAATTAGATGATGAAGAAGTTGAGGAAATTGATGATGAAATCGAAGACGGGGCGGAAGATGAAGTGGCAGATAACGACGAGACTGAAGGAAAAGAAGAAACCGAGGAATTGGAAGATGTAGCGGAGGTAAATCCCATTGCTGCTTCGAGTAAAGAAGAAGCTGAAATAGAAGGAGTAGAAGAGCCACAAGAAGTCGATGCTGATGATGTAGAAAGTGGCAGTGACGAGGAATAATCCGCTAGGTGACTACTGAGATATTGCTAACTGGTATGTATATTTTGACAAAGAGCTAGTTTCCAATACAGTGATTGAAGAGGGGGAATCCACACAGTGATCCAATCAACAAGTATAATAATAGTAGTATACCAGATGCTAAGATCAAATAGAACTTGGACCTGCTAAGCCACATTTTCCTTTTTATCTGTTGGGCTCTTTTTTGAAATACCAGTGAAGAACTAGTGAGTCTATCAGTTTGATCTACCAAAGTGTTAATTTTGTCACCTCGACTTAATAGTTTATTTATGTTTTCCAACATGAGTTGTCTCACTTCATCCACTTCCTCATTAGCCAAAAGTAATTGGTTGGGATTTATACTATTCTTATTGTTGAGAAGGCCATCATTTTCGTTACTAGCCTCTTCGTCTACTCTGTCGTTGGTGGATCCATATAATCTATAGGCTGAGCGATCGGAATCGAAGTTCATTTCTTCAAATTTGATAATCTGGTTCATATATAGTTTGAATTCCCCTAAACGAGCCTTGGCTTGCTCTTGCTGCTTTGCATCATTACCACTACCCAACTCTTTCTTGAAATCAATATACTTATCTGTAATCTTTTTGAGAATAATCAAGATAAGGGTCTTTGAAACACCTGTATGTGCTATAACAACTACTGTTATCAAGTCGCTACTTCCGTCACTATTGGAGAATGCCTTTTTCATAAAGTAGAGTAGCAATTGCGAATTGGTCACTCTCGATCCAGTTGTGATTGGAATGGACCCAACAAGGGTTTTCGAAGCATTGATCAATCCTAGCTCCTGTGATATTATTTCCGAGCAATTAAGGTTATTGATTAAATGTACTAACTGATGGTTTTCATACGAGAATAATGTACTAGAATTGAGGGTAAGTGTGGTGTGTATCACTAAGGGAAAGAATAGTTAGTTTTATGCTTAACCACAATGTGAAGTCTCCAACTTACATTTTTTATAAAGATCAGACTCAGTCATTGTATCTGTCTTTTGTATAGTATAGTCAAGCTTGCGCCGTCTAAATTATCTGGATTGTGTCTCCAAAGTAGTCATTAGGAAAGCGTGAGTCGGATATGACTGTACACGTGACGTACATCTCGGGTTGATTCATGAGAGATCCGGCCATAGAACCTCAATACTTCTCAAGCTAGTCGAAACTTGTGGTAATTGAATATGCCGGTGGTCAGAACAATTTTATATAGATGGCAAGCTGCTTATAGTTGTTGAGTTTTGATTAATATGCAAATCATTATATAGAATGTATCTCATTTAGCTTCCAACGCTTATGATTATGGTACTCTGTCGACACAGTAGGGTAAAACTAACTTAGACCAAGCCGTCATTATTATTCCCTCTCGACGCATAACTAAGTATGGATAGTTCGCCGGCCTAACATATCGTATTTCCATGGCTCTCATCAAGTCTTTGTACTGCATACGCACCCCATCTCATGTTTCACTGCCCTCGGAAATCGTAGATCTCATCTCAAAAAACTAGCCTCTAAAACAGTTCAGACCGTTAAATCATCTCTGGTATTCATGGGTAAATATAGAAAGAGGTTTAATGAGAAGGCCCGTGCAGGGATGCTTGCAAAGCAGGCAACCCTCAAAAGAGCTAGAAATAAACAATTCACTCGAGACCAGCCCGGAGAGTCTGAAAATCCAGAACAAGTTGATACTGCTAAGATATTCAACGAAGAAAATACGAATTCGGAAATTTTGAAGCCTGTAACCGATGAAGAGAGACAGGAGCGGAAGCGAAAGCTTGAAGAGACATTGTATACTGCCAATTCCAAAGAAACCAAGTTGTCCAAAGCCAAAAAGAAGAGGTTGGATAAATATATCGAACATCAATTGAAGAGAGAAGAGAAGAAGGCATTGTTTGAAAAATTGGCCACAACCAAGATGGATACTTCTCACTTGACAGCTTCGAAAACCTTGGGTAAGGGTAGACAAACCCGTAGAGAAGAAATGGTCGAGGCACTCGAGCTTGAAGGTCAAGGAAGAGGTGACGAAAGAACCCGAGATTTACTATACGAAGAAAGAGAGGTGAAGGAGTGGCCCGGTGAAATGCAGAACACATTGAAATTTCCTAGTAGCGACGAGCAGAGTGACAATTCTGACGAGGAAGAGGAAGATTTTCCTGCGTCTACCGGAAGTTCTTCGTTCGTTGATAATAGACCGGCTAAGTTTGGGGGAAGTGGCATAGGTTTTGGGTTTGCCAACTTGGCCAAGATAGAAAAGTCAAAACCTCCACCAGGACAAAAGAAATATAGCTGGAGAAAAAGAGTGGAGAATGAAGAGAAAAAGAGATTAAAGATAGAAGATGAAGAAGACTTTATGTCATCGGACGAAGATGACAATGAAGAGGACGAAGTAGACGAAGAAGACGAAGAAGACGAAGAAGACGAAGAAGACGAAGAAGACGAAGAAGACGAAGACAAAGAAAAATCTGATGATAGTGAAATGGGAAGTGAAGCAGAAGCTGAAAGTAATGGTGATGTTGAGGGAGACGTACAACATACCTCAGACGGCTCGGAAAATGGTTTAGAAGATGATTCAGGTGAAGATTCTGATGAAGACTCCGAAGAGGAGTCTGATGAAGAGTCTGAAGAAGAAGACGAAGATATGCCAAGATTAATAAAAAACAAGCCAAAACATTCTAAAGTTGCTGAATCTTTCAAAGACTGGGCCGAACAGCAAGTACGTAAAATGGAAGGCCGTGAGAATAATTCGGTCATGCCGACATTGAGCGAGGAAGTCAAGAAACAATATTCTAAGCCAGCTGTGCATGAGGAGGATATTGACCATTCATCTGATGAAGAGGGTTACATACCCATAAATAAAGACTTGCAAAGGGAAGCATTCTTTGTTCATGTAGAGCGTTCTGAAGATGTTCAACAACTGAGAATTCAATTGCCAGTTTATGCCGAGGAGCATAAGATTATGGAAGCTGTCAATCATCATGATTGTCTTGTAATTTGTGGTGAAACTGGTTCTGGTAAAACTACCCAGGTGCCTCAATTTTTGTACGAAGCAGGATTCGGAAATCTTAAGCATGACACTTATCCGGGAATGATAGGTGTTACCCAACCCAGAAGAGTTGCAGCCGTATCCATGGCCGAACGTGTGGGAAATGAGTTGGGAAATCATGGCAAGAGAGTCGGCTATCAAATCAGATTTGATACCACAATCAAGAACGAGGGTCAAGAGGACGGAACAGCTTTGAAGTTTATGACAGATGGTGTCCTTTTGAGGGAGATGATGACTGACTTCTTGCTCACCAAGTACTCGGCCATCATCATTGATGAAGCGCATGAAAGAAACATCAATACCGATATACTAATTGGTATGCTTAGTAGAGTATTGAAATTGAGAAGAAAATATTACACTGAAAATCCACTCAAATATAAGCCTTTAAAGTTGATTATCATGTCCGCCACGTTGAGAGTTTCTGACTTTTCGGAGAACAAACAATTGTTTAAAGTTCCACCACCTATTATCAAGGTCGATGCGAGACAATATCCTGTCAGCACTCACTTTAGTCGAAAGACCAATTACGATTATTTGGAAGAAGCATACAAAAAGACTTGCAAAATCCACAAAAAGCTTCCCCCAGGAGGAATTTTGATATTTTTGACTGGTCAAAATGAAATCACCACAACGGTGAAAAGGCTACGTAAGCAATTCCCCTTTCCTTCAAAGAAACTGAACAAGAAGCAACTAGAGTTAATGCAAGATGATGAAGATTTGGTTGTTAGGCTCAATAAAAATGCTGATGCCGAAGCTGAGGAAATTGAATTTAGTGTCAACACTGACGAGTTGGGCGGAATAGATGATTATGAGTCTGGCTCAGACGACGATGAGGAAGAAGAAGGGTTCGAAGAGACTTTGGAACCACATCAAACAGAGAATGACCCATTGTACGTATTGCCGCTATACTCCTTGTTACCAACCAAGGAGCAGATGAAGGTGTTTGAAAACCCACCACCAGGAAGCAGATTATGTATTGTAGCAACTAATGTCGCGGAAACATCTTTAACCATTCCAGGTATAAGATACGTTGTTGATTCTGGTAGATCAAAAGAACGGAAGTACAACGAAGACACCGGAGTCCAATCTTTTGAAATCGATTGGGTCTCAAAAGCCTCAGCAGATCAAAGAGCTGGTAGAGCTGGTAGAACTGGACCCGGTCATTGTTACAGATTGTACTCTTCTGCCATTTACGAAGAGTACTTTTCCCAATTTAGTAGGCCAGAAATCTTGAGAATGCCGTTCGAGAGTATTGTTTTGTCCATGAAAAGTATGGGAATTGACCAGGTCTCGAATTTCCCCTTCCCAACTCCTCCTGACAGACTTGCCCTTGTTAGAGCTGAAAAGTTGTTGACTATTCTTGGGGCATTGGATTCAGAAAAGAAGAAAATCACCAACCTAGGAAAGACGATGTCATTGTTCCCATTGAGTCCAAGATTCGCCAAAATCTTGATCATTGGTAATCAGCATGGAAGTCTACCATATATAGTAGCTTTGGTATCTGCATTGTCTGTGGGGGATCCATTTATTGGTGAGAACGAGCTCGGTATCAACACAGTCAAAAAGCAGCAAAAGGTTGGGTCTGGGTCGGATGAAGAGCAAGAAGAACGCGAGGAGGAAGAAATGGACGTGGAAGCCAAAAGAAAGTTGAGAACTAATTTTAACCAATCTCGTGCATTATTTTCCAGATTGGACCCTTCAAGTGACGCGTTGCAATTATTATCAGCTGTTTGTGCATACGACCATGTTCCTGCCGAAAAGAAAACCTCGTTCTTAAAGGCTCAATTTCTTAGAGGTAAGATCATGGAAGAGATTACCAAGTTGAGAAAACAAGTCGATCATATTGTCAAAATCAATATTAGTTCTGATTCGATAGCATTATCTAACGGAGAATCTTTGAAATTAGGAATGCCGGACAAAAAGCAAGTTGCAGCCATCAAGCAAATGATTGCATCTGGGTTCATTGATCAAATAGCTATCCGTGGAGATTTAGTATCAAGTGACGTGACAATTCCTAACAAAACCAACATCACCAACATTCCTTATGCACCAGTTTTCCCAATTGCGGACAGCTCCCTAGATAATGATCCATTTGTTTATATTCATCCTGGTTCCATTATCAATCACTTAGGATCACTTCCAGCTTCATATTTGGTCTACCAATCCTTAAATAGAGGTGCGAAAAACACCGAGGGCAAAGAACCGAGAGTGAGGTTGAGACCTTTAGTCGATATAAAGGGTAACCAGCTTGCAAACATATCCAAAAAATCTCCATTGTTGACCTACTCCAAACCTTTGGGTCATCCATATGCCCCCAAAAACCTCACCCCGACTACAAGGGAATGTTATGTTGTTCCAAGATTTGGAGCTGCTATAGGTTCTGGTGGAGTTGGTTGGGACTTGCCAGCTTTAAAAGTTATCCAAGTAAAAAAGAATGGTGTTTGGGTTGTTGAATAGAGACCGTGTATACTAATTTTAGACAACCAATGTATATTAGCATAGAGAGTAAGTTGACTATTAGTGAAATTTTGCAGCAGCTTTTTGAATTCCGGTCGCAAGAAAAATCATGCTCGGATTTGCTCCCGAATATCGTAATGTTTTGTTTCAATAAAAACTTCTATACTGACAACCGTACACGCTTAGAGACTTCACCACATTCATTATATTGCAAACTTGATAGAAGCGAGGAAGCGAAAATGCCAATTTTGAGTGGAGAAGACAAAATCCGTCGACTGACGGATGAAGTCGTCGAAGAAAATTCCAGTCCACTCATTCCCTCTCACATCCTAGATCAGGCATCACAACGGATATTTGTTGTGTCGTTCTTCATATTAATACAAAGTTGGAAGATATACGATATAGTTCTTTTGAAGTCCGATGCTCCCATAGCAGCAGGCTCTTTCACACCATTGAATAACTTTTCATTTGTATTAAAGTACGCCTTGATCGATGGACTTTTCATATGGCTATTGCCAGTACTAAATATTGAGTTTTTGAGGTTTTCTTCAATCAAATCCTTATGTTTGACGATATTACTTAACTCCATAACGTTCTTTCTTATTAGTAGCAAAACGGTTCCATTCATTACCGGTTTCATATTGCCATTGTGGAAATCCATATCCTCGCAAAGGGAGTTGACTATTGTGGGAGACTCGATCAGTTCGAGCAAAGTTATTGACACAGAGTCCCACTTCAAGGGTAGGTTGACTATTCACTACTTGCCTGATTCATCTGCTAGATTCAATCCATTTCACTTTGACAAATTATGCTTAGAGCAGTCCGAAAATCATATATTAGATATGCCAATTGAGTTTAATACGACGACTGATCTAGGCTTTTTGCAATTGACACACGTCACCCCAGATAACACAGTCGAATACCTCAATTATTCCGGTAGTGCTTTGAAGCGGCTCATAAAGAGGGACTACTCTCATTTGAAAAGATACCGTGAATATAATTACGAAGATAACAGAATTTTCTACATCGAAGTTCCATTGAAAGAGGCAGGATTGTACAAGATCAATAAAGTAACCGATACCAAGAATATCAATATTCGTACCTACAAGTCTGAATTTATGATATCGTATTGCCCTACTTCAACATTTACTTATCCTCCCGGCTATGACGAATCTAATAACTACAAGTGTGTTGGCGGAAGTGGAGAGTTAGAAGAAGATCAATCATTAAAACTTCCATTAGTGAACGTATTTGGTGTTTCTCCTTTGACAATAAAAATCAACGTCCATTTAAATGGTCGGCTTCATACAACCATCAATACAACTATCGGTGAAAAAGTTACCTCGCCCCCACTTGATCAAACTGCCAAAGACATTTCTTGGTTGAAAGCTCTCAGTTTGACCAGAAATACGCTAGAGCAGGAATTACTTCGCTATCCGAAGATATTATCAAATGCAAAAGAAGGCAAATTGGAATTTCATCTTGTTGAGACAAAAGATTACTTAGGCAATGTGAAAAGATATAACCCCGCATCGAAGGATAAGGATGTATGGTTCGAATTTAAGTTGAGGCAAAGACCTTCTTTGGGAATAAAGGACAGCGATCCTTCGAAGGAGCTCATCATCGATGGTACCAAGAGAATCAGCTTTGTTGGTCATAAAGCTTTCAAAGCTTCTGATTTCCCAGTTACATTGGAGATGTCGTATGATAGTGAAAAAGATGAGTTACTGTCTTATAACATATCCAAACTATTCAAGAATCAGGAAGAGTTGTCTCAGGGTATAGTTATCGAAAAACCAGGTAAGTACACACTTAAACAGGTCAATAACAAATATTGCCGTTGTGAAATCGATAAGGAACTGAACAATGTTGTTATTAAACAAGCTCTTCCTCCACAAATTGACATATCTGCAGAGCCTATTGTAGACAAGTGTCTTGGTACTACGGGCTACACTTTCGATTTGAAAATGGTTGGAAAATCTCCTTTCAATATCAGGTATCATGTTTATCAAAAGCAACCTAATGGCAGTTTGAGACCAATCCACTCTGATAGAGGAGCTATAGCTAGAATTATAAACTCTCCTCTGTTCAACTATAACTTCAAGTTTTCTCCGCCAGCAGAAGGAAACTACGTTATTGTGTTCAATGAAGTCAGGGATGTCAATTATTTCGATAAGCCTGTCAAGTTAAACGAGTCCGAATTCACCTACCTGACATACT
Source organism: Suhomyces sp. yHMH580 (assembly GCA_030580235.1). Classification (NCBI taxonomy): domain Eukaryota; kingdom Fungi; phylum Ascomycota; class Pichiomycetes; order Serinales; family Debaryomycetaceae; genus Suhomyces; species Suhomyces sp. yHMH580. The sequence goes on along the minus strand of JAKTSN010000001.1, from coordinate 294,817 downwards.
TTAACCAAATTTCCAAGGTTTCATTCTTTGAAGGCGAAGGTAAGTATGTGGAAACCAAACAACTATGCTCGGGCGATGAGACTGAAATTCCAGTCTTTTTCCATGGCAATGGGCCTTACAACTTTATAGCTGATTTCATTGATCTTAAAACCGAAAAGAAACTTGCTACTCAAGAGGTGAAAGATGTATTGGAATACACTATTAAGATGCCACCCCAACTAAAAGGAAAAAGCTATAGAGTAAAAATCAGTGAAATCACAGACAAGTTTGCTTGTAACGCTGAAATTGATAGCAGGGAATCGGTTATAATAAAAAGTAGAGAAGATATTCCAGAGGCCCAGTTGAGCCAGAAAGCAGTTGATATCAGATTAGTGGAAGGCGATTTTGCTCATATTCCGATAGACATTAAGTCAACTGCTGGAAGATCTAACTCAGACAAGTACGAGTATAAAGTTACTAATCTCTATGACGATAAAATTTCAAGCTTGCGAGTTTTGAGAGGGTCTCTGACGTTGAAAGTAAAAGAAGAAGGTATTTACTCTTTGGTATCCTATACCAACAATGGATGTCCTGGTAAAGTTACTAATGTCGAGAAGACCGTGAAGGTCTCGTACTACCCCAAACCAAATCTTACTGTTACCAGTGAAAATATCATGAAACAGCACACTGATGATTCAATGATTCACTTGAATCCAGTTTGTCAAAATTGTCCTAATTCGATGAATTTAAACCTTGAAGGATCTGGCCCTTTCACTGTTGATTTTGATCTCAAATATCCAAATGGTAGATCTGAAAGCAAGTCCGTTAACATCAATAAAAATGATGTTAATGTCAAGTTACCAACATCAGAGAGTGGAAGATATCAGTGCAAGTTCGTTGGGGTCTATGATTCATTGTACACCAAGTCAAAATTGAAGAACCATCCACCTTTGCCTAGTATTCTATATGAGGCTCTAGCTTTACCAGAAGCCAAGTTTGAAATGAGTGAGCAATTTACTCAAATCTGTGAGAATAGAATCTCTCAATCGGGAGAGCCTATCGCTGCAATTCCGATCTCACTCACCGGAAAGTACCCATTCAAAATCAATGCAACTTTCACGCATGAAAACAATGGTAAAGTTGAAAACATTGTATTCGATAATATCGTGGAGCCAGAATTAAAATTATTCTCGAACGAATTTATGGGATTGGGTGAACATGTATTAGCGATAAACGAAATTAGCGACGGAAACGGATGTTCAAGAAAGGACTTTTCGACGTTGAATAATTATGTTGTCGTGGTGACCGAAGTACCAAGTATCACCAGAAGCAAAGATGAAAAGCACTTTTGTGTTGGTGATCATATTGCTTATGAACTTAGCGGAATTCCTCCGTTTAAAGTGTTTTACAACTTCAATGACAAAGCTAGAAAAGCTGAACTGACCTTCAATTTTAGAAGGTTGGCTTCCAAACCTGGAGTATTATCAATTGAGGCTATACAAGATTCGTCGGCTAGCAAATGTTTAGTCAACTACACCCAAACCCCAGAAAAATACCAGGAGTTATTTTTACATGTTCATGATCTTCCGTCGGTGGAAGTAAATAAAGGAGACTACATAATCGAAGATATCCATGAAGGTGACCAAACCGAAATCATATTCACATTCCTCGGAACACCTCCGTTCACCTTGACATATACGAGAACCGTCGATGAAGTCACCAAGAATAGAAAAAAACCAACTAACAAAATTGTTGAGACATATACAGTAACCGATATTCAGGACCATGAATATCTGGCTTTGGTTAGTTTAGAGGGTACCTACGAGGCCATTGAAGTGGCTGATGCGTACTGTAAGGCTACCAGAAACTCTTATCCCAATTAATATACTTGTAACATAGAAATACAAATATCCTTCATATATAGAAGATTTACCTAATTTTTACTTTCATTCTTATTTATAGATACCAACTCATTGATAATTTTGCTGGCCTCGGATAATGATACATCGTTCAGGTTGGTGCTTTGAGATGTCGGGACCGCAAATTCTGCTTTGTATGTTTGATTTATCAATTCTGCCAACTTCAAATCCAATGCTGTAATTTTGTTTCCCACATCATGAGTAGTCAAAATGATTTTGATTTGGTTATAAGTGGTGGTTATTGTGGGATGGTGCCTCATACTGTGAGCAGGAATGACTATCGAGTTGAGAAACTTCCATGTTTTAGCGAACGTTTTGAACTTGTAATCCGCTTGCAAACGGTACTCTTCTGGTGCACTTTGTGATTTGAGTACTGACCACCTAATTATGTTCCCAGCATTGAGGTTGAGGTTGTGCACCTGCTCTTCAAGGAGCTTTCCTGTGTATATCTGGACTGACCTAGCTGGCATGCTGGTTGTAATTACATCAGATTCAGTTCATTGCAGATAACTTGAATCCAAGTGCCCAACCTGCACATACGGTGATGCAGGAATCAATCTGGAAGTGTTTTGCATGTCGTTTCAACCATAAACTACAACACGATACTGACGTCTACAATAAAGCAATTCCAGTAGACCAGTCGGAAGCACTAGGAAACATCCCAGCACCAATTATTCTGACAAAACCTAGAGCATGGTATGTGCTTTCTATATACTATTTTGGCCAGATTCGGAGACCGAGTATCCATATAGCGAGTTACTTTTGAACAGAAGGTACAGAAATAGTCTACCGGAAGATGAGGTACTCATAAGAAACTTTGAGCTTGCATTCAAGAAGTTGAAACCAGAAGAAAAAGTTCCATTTATAGAGTCTAACGGTGTGAATTATACATTCATTCGAGGCAATTATGATATAATAATGATGGCAGTTTCGGTACGAAATATCAATGCCATGCTGACGATTGTATTTCTAAACCACTTCTATGCTATTCTATGTCACTACTTGTGCACAGAAATCAAGACAGGTGAATCCACTCACACATCTAAGGCCCAAGGCACGAAACCCCCAGCACCAAAAAGACCGCCCGTCTATCATGTATTGGATCGCGACAGAGTTATCGATAATCTTATGTTGATATTCGATTTGCTAGATGAGTGCTTGGATTTCGGAGTAGTTCAAGTTACTGATTACAACATACTCAAAGAGTACATTAAGGTGGAGGTAAACTTACCAAAGTTGAAGTATGAGACCGATAAATATGGTAGTGAGAGTGATAGCGATGAAGATTACAATGGTAAAAAGAAGAAAAAAGTTAGGGGACATGGACGAACTGCAAGTGCTGATGTCAAATCAACACATAATCATGCCAATATTCAAGACGTCATCCATAATGACCATACACTAGTCAATAGCTCCATTCTTCGGACGTATTCACTGGCTATCAACTGGCGTCCCAAAGGCATCTTCTATGCCAAAAATGAAATTTACGTTGATATAATAGAAGGCTGTGATTTTTGCTATGATCTAGATACCGAAAAAGTAAAAAAGAATGAGATTCATGGTATATGTGCCGTCAAGTGTTATTTATCTGGTATGCCCAATTGTAAGGTTGGTTTCAATGAAAAGTATATTTCCAGCATCGATAACGATGGATTCAGAGAAGAACTGGCTGAATTGGTTGAAGAAGAAACGTCTGAAGTAGCCGGCAACCAATTAATATTGGAGAAAGACGATGATGAAGATGAAAAAGAGGAGGAGTCTTTTGTCGATACGGTAAGTGCCAACTCAAAGGATGACGTAGATATTATTAGGAAAAGGAATAGAATCCCGATCAAAAATATCCAGTTTCATCAATGTGTTCAACTAGGTTCTATCTATAATGACAATTTGGTTACGTTTACCCCACCTGATGATAAATTCATATTGATGGCTTATAATGTGGAACAACACAAACAATCACGAAAATCACCTATCATAATGATAAAACCAACTTATAGAGTACTCAAGCAAAGCAGAAAGCTTCAAATTCTCTGTACTCTCACCACGAAATTCAGAAAGAGACTTCATTGCAAAAATTTAGCGATCAAAATCCCAATAGATCCCTATTTGTTCGATATTTCGCAAAATAGCGAAGAACCTCTAAAATACAAGACCGAAATGGGCGACGTCAGCTACAAAATAGACTCATCCGAACTTCTTTGGACCATTGACGACGTAACTGGCAAGAAAACTGTAAAGTTGATGGCAGAGCTTAGCTTGAGCTCTATAGACCACATCAATGCAGCGCTAATCAGGGATCTGTTGCACAATAGAGTAGACCCAAGTAGTAAAGGAGATGAATCTGATGAAGATAGTATCAAAAGGGAGCTAGATACATTTTATGGGGTTAATGGACAGTCAACGTCGCTGGCCAAAACCATTGTGAAAAACATCAAGAATCAATTATTCCATGACATTAAAATCACATTTAGCATACCCATGTTATCGCATTCAGGATTGAAGTTAACCTATTTGAGGGTAGAGGAAGAGAAAATGAAGTACACCTGTTTTCCCTGGGTAAGATATGTAACCGAATCAAAGGATGCCCAATCGCAGACAAATCAACTCAATAATGTACTCAAGTTGCAGGACAATATATACAGGTTCAGGTTAGGAATCAAAAGCTTTAGCATTATTGAATCATGATCAGACGAGACTTGTAAAGATGCGCTCACATGACGTTTTGGGTCTCAAAACTAAAGCACTCATGGCTGATTTTAATTCAATTTAAAACACACACATTATCATAAACACACTCATACACACACTACGTATATACATATAGACTCAACTATGAATTACATGTCGTCTAGAACTGCCGTCTTTCAGTCTGCGGAGCTGACATTCTGATACACGAGAGTAGCGTTATCGGGAAAAAATAACCCGATAGGGAAAGCCCGCCCGCGACGATCGTCAATATGCGGGTCAGAGAGCGGCCGTTCTTATCTTATCTATATTGAGGCAAAGAGGATTCAGACACACGAGATGTGTTTTTTAAAACTAAATATTTGCTCATAAACATCTGATTTACTAGACTGAAACTACCACCTGATTTAATGAGCGAGTCATGGCTACAAAAGTTCTCGGAAAGCAATCTGGTAAGAACAAAGAGAAAAAGGCACCAGCTGACAAGCCAAAAGCCACCAAAAGTCGATTTGGATGCTTGACGTGTAAAAAGAGAAGATTAAAATGTGATGAGACGAAGCCACTGTGTATTAACTGTTTGAAAAAAAAGGTGGAGTGTGGCGGATATGCCACAAATTTCAAATGGATGGCATTCAAAGATGACAACGAAGATACTAAGCCTAAACCCACAAACGGTCCCAAAACCTTCGAAGAGCACTTGGAGTTGGCTTCGATCTCGGTCACTGGAAAGTCTATAAAGGAAATCAAGCAGGAGAATGATTTGATATCTCAAGGTCTCAATCCTGACAGCTACAAGAAGAGAAAATCAAGTGTTGGAATTGAACTACATGGTGATGATACCCAAATAATGAAAAGGCCAAGGAGTTGCTCATATGATCCACAGGTAAATTCTCCCTCCATCGATGAGCGTATGGGAATTCTGAGATCATTGAGTGCTACCACTCCGATCCCTTCAGAGATACACGAGTTCCGTTCGGAATACTCCAAGAGCGGCCACAATCTCAATTCTTTGGCTGAGGTAGCCATAGATGAAATAAACAAATCTCCTGGTCCGCCTTCCAATATTAGCATGAAAGAACCTTCCAGTCCAGGTGGCCAAGTTCCATTTTCTCCTGGATTCTCCGATTTTATGTCGAGACTGGAAAGGGACAAACACCATGATGTCAGTCTTACGCCGTCATTGACAGCTTTAATCAATTTTGCATGTAATAACAATGATCCAAAAAGTAACTTCGATTTGGACAACTTCAAGTTCAACTCGACTGGACCAATGAGCCCGTTTAATTTAAGTAGTTTGAGTCATCTTGATGATAACCATACCCATAGTATTCTGACCAAGCCATCCACCCACTTTTCAGGTATTGGCATGTCAATCGATCCAATATCTCGTCCTTCGTCTATTTCTGCATCTTCGCCATCTTCGCAGCCAACTCATGCGAGCATTAGCGATACGCTAGCCGGAAAGATAAAACTTTTAAGTGCCACCAACTCTCCTATTGAGAGTATAAACAGCCCTCCGTCAGTGTTGTCGGACTCACCATCCCACAGATCATTGATGAAAACCTCGGATCAGGAGCAAATTCTACACCTTTACTCGCTGTATACCTGTACCATCATGTCAATCAAAAACGGGACAGATGAAAATCCGTGGAGAAATATGATATTGCCGTTGGCGTCTAAGTATTTGTGTTTGTTTAATTCTATTGCGTCAATGACATTATTTCATTTAGCTGGTAATCATGAGTTGTCCAGCACAAGTGCTGATTTGAGAGCCAAAGGTTTTGATTATATGAAGCGTTGCATTGTTGATTTAGCTACAGGACTTTCAAGATCAAGAGACTCGGAAACGAAACTGGAGCTTCCTGCAGATATTGCACTTGCAACCTGTTTGAACTTGGCGGTGGGTGAATCTTGGGATACCCAAATATCCAGTGGAATTGCACATCTCAAAGGAGCTAAGAGTATGATTCAGGAGATTTTGAATATCCTCAAAGAACAGCAAGGTCGGATTTCGAAAAAAAAATTGCAATGGAGCAATAGTCCTAGTGCCGACGACAATGATTATCAGAAGTTAATTCATTTACAAAAGTCGGAGATGCTGAACAAATTGGTTTTGCTCGACAACACGGAATGGGAGCGAATAGTCAACCAGTCAGAAGACTCTGGTGAAAATGAGAAGGCCTCAAAGACAAATGCCATTACAGTTCCCAAAAGTCTCCAATTTCTATTCAACATTTGGATTTACTTTGAGGTTTTGGCTCAGATGACAACGGATACCAACAACGACGATAAGGGTATTGACTTGGTTGCAACGATTACTACGATGTTGCAGAGTCCAAAAAACCAAAAGAATCAGGAGATCAAGTCGAAAAAGATAAGAAAGGTTGACAGTGAATGTGCCAGTTTTTCTAATCCAGCTTCTCCATCACTCAAATCTGATTCTGGAGAGCTGAACTCCAGTGGTGAATCGGGAAGTCGGAATGGATTCAATATATTCGATTCGTTCGAGTCATTTAGTCACAACTCCGAGTATGTTGATCCATTATTGGGTTGTGCTCAATCATTATTTCTGTTGATGGGACGGGTGGCCGCCTTGATTTCGAAGATCAGAAAGGCTAGAAAGATGGGCACCAGCAATAGAAACTCGTTGGGTACTATCACGGCGGCAGCTGCTTTAAAGCAAGAATTGAATGAGTGGAAACCAACAATTACACCAAACATGATACTGCAAGCCAATTCCCGAACGATGTATGATGATAGCGGGTCTGGAACCTGGGATATCTCATCATGCATTGCAACGGCTGAAGCATACAAACATGCCACTTTGATCTATTTGCACCAAGCAGTGCCTGAAATACCGTCTTTATCTTCACACCAATTGGCGGAAAAAATATTCATATTGATGGCTTCGATTCCCACCACTTCTCATTTATATGTTGTGCATATATTCCCATTACTTGTGGGGTCTTGTGAAGCAGAGCCTGGCGAGGAGCGAGAATGGTGCGAAGCAAGGTGGGAATTACTTTCGCAAAAAATGTGGATTGGTAATATAGACAAGGCGTTGGAGGTTGTGAAAGAAGTGTGGCTGCGTAAGGACGAGTACACCGCTAAGCGGCGCCGTAGTGAGACTGATAGAGACGAGCTTAAATTCAAGATCAATAGCGGAGACGACCAAGACGGACGGTTGCGAAACATTTCAAGTCAGCTCACTGGTCTTATGACAGTGGTGAACAACCTTCTGAATTCGTCTGTAGAAGATATCATTGGAGGCATCACATCTCCCTTTCACTGGAGTACGGTAATGAAGGAATGGGGCTGGGAAGTGTTGCTCGGCTAGTGTATAGACATATCAGTAGTTATCCAATCTATGTGTTACGTAAGAGACAATAGTCTGTTATCAATGTGTTACGTAAGCGGCGATAGCGGCTCCAAGATAGTATTATCACATATGTTAATTACTTCTTTACGCCATGTTCAACGTATGTCGAGCAAAATTGAGACAACGTGTTACTGGAACTAGACTGGTTTCGGTGGGACTTCGCTCCAATCCGTTCAGTGTGACACAGCTGATTCGTGACACGGCCAGCGTGTTTGATCGTCCGCACCTTCTATCATTTGATGCATTTGGCACCTTGTACACACCGAAGGCGCCTGTTTCCGAACAGTACAGAGATATAGCCAGAGAGTACGGAGTCCAGAGGGACGCCCAGGTCATTGCTGCCAGATTTCCTCAAGTACACAAGGAAATGATCAGCCAGTTCCCAAACTATGGTAAAGATTCGCCCGATATCGCAACCAGCGTCGACTGGTGGAAAGTCTTCATAGGGAAGCTACTAGATATAGATTTACATCAGAAACAGGAACTATGCGAGCGTTTGATTTTCCATTTCACCGGGCCTGATGCTTATGCAGTTTATGAAGATGTGGAGCCCACACTAAAGGAACTTCAAAATCATGGCATTAAAATGGTGGTTAGCTCCAACTCCGATCCGCGAGTGCACGAAATAGTGAGCAGCTTGGGCCTTGATAAGTATTTCAGCAACATCGTTGCTTCGTACGATATTGGTGTAGAGAAGCCCGACAAGCGGTTTTTTGATAAAGTGTTATCGTCGGTGGGTGAAGGCAAAGAGAATCTTGAGAGGATTTGGCACATTGGTGATAGCACAGACAAAGACTTTATTGGTAGTATCAGATCAGGGTGGAATGGCGTTTTGGTGGACAGAGCAAAGAGCAGTGGCTTCTTTGGTCCCAAACCCCCATTACAGGATTTTTACCCAGGATGCCTGATTGGGAAGATGCCATCTATCAACAACGGTACCCCAGACATTCTTACCATCGCGAACAACCGAGTGGCTATTTCGTCTCTTTCCAAGTTGTTGGACCTATACGATTTCCAGCGCAAGGAAAAGTACACCGGCCAACATGTGGGGATCTGATGAAGGTTATGTAAACCATATAGACTATGCTACTATATAAACATATTTATGTGTCTACCACTAATTATTGGTACAAATACCCCGGCAAAGCGATGCGCGCCTGCCGTAAATCATTCTAAACTTAGCCTGCCTCTGTACAGTACCGCTGCACACCAAGAAAACTCGATAGGAGGCACAGTCGTGTTGGAATGATGCAAACACGGTTGTTGGAATAATAAAACATCGGCACCAGCACTATCATAAGTTGATTATCAAAGTAACAAAGCATATTTGTTGAATCGCAAGATATATTGTGTCTCTTTCTTCGAATCTCAAGAAGCAACGAGAGAAAAATTTCGTGAAGGTTTTCGTTAAAACAACATAGAGCATGGTAGGATTGTACCAGCTCATCTCAGCGGCATACGTGTTTGCTGCTGCATTGGCGGTAGAGTTGGACATTGACAGCAAGGAATCGATCTGTAATGCTGCCAAAGTTATATCTCAGGGTGAATGGAACTATTACGATGGTTCTAACAAAGGTGGGGTGATCGGGATGTTTGTATCTCCCAACTATTGGTGGAATGCGGGTGAAGCCTTCGGAGGCTTGCTTGACTACTACACTTTCTGTGATTCTAATAACACCAACTTGAAGAATTTGATCTTCGACGGTATGTATGCCCAAAGAGGAGAAAACAACGATTATGTTCCTGCAAACCAATCTTTGACTGAGGGTAATGATGATCAAGGTGTGTGGGGCTTGGCAACCATGCAGGCGGTTGAAAGAAACTTCACCGATTCTCCCGACCACAGTTGGTTGGCGCTAACACAGGCTATATACAACACCATGAACAACAGATGGGATACCGCCCATTGTAACGGTGGTCTCAGATGGCAAATCTTTACCTGGAATTCGGGTTACGACTACAAAAACTCTATTTCCAATGGTTGTCTCTTCAATTTAGCCGCTCGTCTTGCCAGATATACTGGTAATGATACTTACCTGGACAGAGCCGAAGAAGTGTGGAATTGGATGATCGAATCGAAGTTGATGTTTGTGGATTCTGACGGCTTTGAAAGAATCTATGATGGTATGAAAATCGCCGACAACTGTTCTGATTTCACCACTTCCAAATGGTCCTACACTTACGGTGTCTTCATGACCGGCGCTGCCTACATGTACAATCATACAGGTGAAGATAAGTGGTTGCAAAGAACGTCGGAGCTTGTCAAGTCATCCAAGTTTTTTTTCAACAACTCCATTTTGACCGAGATGACTTGTGCTCCGGGCGACCATTGTAACAATGATCAGAGAACTTTCCGGTCGTTGTTCTCGCGTTCTTTTGGTTTAACCTCCAATTTGGCAAGTGACGCTATCTCTGATAACCTGGATATCAAAGACTGGATGGAGAAGAGTGCCGTTGCCGCTGCCCAATCATGTTCGGGAGGTCTGGATGGTGTCACCTGTGGAGAAAACTGGTCTGTTTCAGGATGGGATGGCAAATATGGTTTGGGTGAGCAAATGTGTGCCTTGGAAACCATTCAGGCTATGTTGGTCATGAACCATGATGTTCCTGCCCCATACACCAGCAGCAATGGAGGTAGTTCCAAAAGTGATGTCAATGCGGGTGTCCAGACCAAAAACCTAACCAACAAAAACGTCATCAACATCCAGGGAAAAGATAAGGCCGGAGCAGGTATCTTGACAGCAGTGGCATTGGCCATTATCTGCGCCGGCTCTGTTTGGATGATATTTTAATTACTCTACCTATAATCAATATACTGTACGACAAGTGTTGCCGATCACGTGATCGATGGGTGATGAGTTTCCACTCTTCTTCGAGTAACATGATAAGAACCAATCGGTAGTTCGATGGTTTATATATAGAAAGAGGCAATTCATGAAAGATGGTTTTGTTTGAAAGGATAAATAGACTAGCGAAGCCGAATCTAGTAGCGGGGGGCAGGAGAAGACACTTGTACATACCCCCATCAACCCAGTATCCATTGTTCAGTTATGGCGGAGGAGACGACCAACGATCGTTTCTATCCTTGATCGAAAATGGATCGGTCATTGATCACGAAGATGATATCAGCGATACGGCCAGTGTTAGTACGTCGCGCTCATTGCCATCTACATTGAACTCGGTGCAAACAAACGAGGACGCAGAGTCTTTCCACAGTTGGCTTGTAGAAGAGCATCTGAGAAGGATCAGTGAATCCAGAAATAACAGCGATGGTTCTGTCTCGTCAGGAGACTTACAATCATCTCGGCACTCGGCTGGGTCGATGTCCAGCTCGTATGATGAATCAGAAGACTTTGTCAATTTGAAGACCAATCTTGCCATGGAATCCAAAGTATTGTTAAAATATTCAATTCCGCTCATTGTGACGTTTGTATTGGAGCATTTCTTTTCCATTGTGTGCTTGATGGTAGTGGGTCATCTTGGTAAAAATGAATTGGCTGCCGTTTCCTTGGCCACCATGGTATCTACTATAACATTTGCAATCTTTGAAGGAATTGCTACTGCCTTAGATACGTTGTGCCCACAAGCATATGGTGCTGGTAATGGTGAGCTCATGAGCTTACTAGTGCAAAGATGTACAGTATTCTCTTGGATAGTCTACATTCCATGTGGTATTTTGTGGTGGTTTTCATCCATATACATGAGATTTATCGTCGATAACGATGAGGTCTTGCATTTGACCACCATATTCTTACGATTTTTGATCTTAGGTGCCCCGGGATATATCTTTTTTGAAAATGCGAAGCGGTTCCTACAAGCACAAGGGATTTTCGAGGCTGGTACTGGTGTCTTGTTGTTGAGTGCACCCATAAATGTTTTTCTTTCCTGGTTTTTGGTGTGGAACGAGACTTACGGCATAGGATATATTGGTGCACCTATAGCCACCGTCATTAACTTCTGGTTAATGGCAATCTTCCTAATATTGTACGTGAGGTATATTGATGGAGACAAGTGTTGGTTTGGTGTCAATTCGCTAACAATGTTATTTGAAGATTGGTCTGAAATATCGCTGCTCGCTGTGCCAGGAATCGTAATGTTGGAATCCGAATACTTGGCGTACGAAATTATGACTCTTTTTGCGTCATATTTTGGAACTACTGAACTCGCTGCACAAAGCACTGTCTCCTCTATCGCATCTTTGACTTACATGGTCCCGTTTGCAGTTAGTATCGCATCGTCTACAAGAATTGCTAATTTCATAGGTGCCCAAAACATCGATGCAGCCAAACACGCTACATACACCGGCCTATATGCTGGGTTGGTCGTGGCCCTATTGAATTGCCTAATATTATTTACATTCAAAAAGCAAATTGCGCATCTATTCACCTCCGACCCAGAAGTTCTGAAATTGATTGTTGAATTATTTGATCCTTTGGTTTCAATTATCCAAATTTTCGATGGAATAGCATCGGTGGCTGGTGGAATATTGAGGGCACAGGGATCACAAAAAATAGGTGGAGTCATTAACTTTGTGTCATATTATGCATTTGCATTACCACTTGCATTAGTTCTTAGTAAAGTAGGTGGATTGAAGCTTGTTGGTCTTTGGATTGGTGTTGGAAGTGGGATGATATTGATAGGGTTAAGCGAAACCTTGGTTATATTATACAGCGATTGGGACGAAATCGTGATGAAAGCGGGACTTCGTAATGAGATCTCGGATGAGGAAGTTTCAATCTGATCATGGCTAATAAATCTCAAACAAAGAAGTTTCGTTCTGATCTTGGCATTGACTTCGTATATTATGATCTCCGGCAAATTTACGAATGATAGATCGACCAAGTGAGGCGGTACCCCTCGTCTATTCCGATCATTTTACAAAATCATCAAAATTTTCACGCATAGCCTAAATAGATCTTTTTTTTAACGCAACAATCTCATGCTTGAGCGCCCGTACACTGATATGGTGAATCAATAATAAAAAAGGCCGTTATCATGTGAGTCACGTGCTTTGCTGACACAAAACCCTTATCAGGATTGTTCTTATCTTGTCGATTAATTGGTCAAGGATAGAATAACTACACTAAGGCAATGATTAAATTGAGCATTATGTCGTAACCAGACGATATAAAGTGAAGAATTTTTGTTTATTCACCATTAAGTCTAGCTTGTTTGCCAGATCCTTTATTTTGAATGTCGGTATCATCTAATGAGAAATCCAAGAATGGGCATGAAGTCCATCCAGTCCAAAGCTACTCGTATGGGGAAATTCAAGAATATATTTTGCGCGGACAAACGCAACCAGATCGTACCATCGATGGCTTGGCTTTAAAGGATGGGAAGAATGCTGAAAGGTACTTGGAAGAAGCACAAGCCAATTTGGAGTTGGCCGCAGAAACAGGTTACAAGCCTGAATTACGTCGTAACTTTAGCATCATTTCACTCTTGGGTGTTGGTTTTGGTCTTACGAACTCGTGGTTTGGAATTTCTGCTTCCCTAATTACCGGTATCAGCAGTGGTGGGCCCATGATGATAGTTTATGGTATTGTTATAGTTGCCGCAATTTCCATGTGTATAGCTATTACCTTGAGTGAGCTCGTCAGTAGTATGCCAAATGCCGGTGGTCAATATTATTGGACTATGAAGTTGGCTCCCAAAAAGTACGCTGCTTTTGCTTCTTACATGTGTGGAGCATTTGCGTGGGCCGGTTCCGTTTTTACAAGTGCTTCGGTGACGATTTCGATCGCAACTTCTGTTGTTGGGATGTACGCTTTGGCACACCCAGGGTTTGAAGTACAAAGATGGCAGGTCTTCATTGCGTTTGAACTCACCAATATTGCTTTGGTAATATTCAATATTTATGAAAAACCATTACCAATTTTGTCCAAAGGTGCGTTGTACATTTCGTTGTTGTCTTTTGTGGTAATCACAGTTGTCATTTTGGCTAAAGCAAGTGGCGAATATCAAAGTGCGCATTTCGTGTTTGTTGAATTTAGCAATGGTACGGGCTGGTCCTCGTCAGGTATTGCATTCATTGTGGGACTTATCAATCCAAACTGGTCGTTCAGCTGTTTAGATGCTGCTACTCATCTTAGTGAAGAGTTACTTGAACCAAGAAGACAAATCCCAATTGCTATTATTGGTACGGTCATTATTGGATTTGTAACTTCGCTTGTTTACTCTATTGCTATGTTCTTTAGTATCAAGAACTTGGATGAAATTTTGACCTCATCTACAGGTGTCCCAATCATGGATATTTTTTATCAAGTCTTGAAATCAAGAGCTGGTGCAATTGTTTTGGAATGCTTGATTCTCTTGACTGCAATCTTTTGTAATATTGCCTCCCATACATGGCAAGCAAGATTGTGTTGGTCATTTGCAAGGGATAATGGATTGCCTGGCTCTAGATACTGGTCTCAAGTCAATAAGAAAACTGGTCAACCTGTTAATGCTCATATAATGTCGTGCTTTTGGTGTGCGATTATTGGGTGTATTTATATGGGTTCCACAACTGCTTACAACGCTATGGTGATTGGGTGCATTATCTTTTTATTATTATCATATAGTGTCCCTACGTTGTGTTTGTTGCTCAAAGGAAGAGACAACATCAAGCATGGGCCATTTTGGATGGGGAAAATTGGCTACTTTTCTAATGTTGTTGTCCTTTTATGGACTTTGTTCACTACCGTATTCTATAGCTTTCCTCCAGTGATGCCGGTTACCGCTGGAAATATGAATTATGTCAGTGTGGTTATTGCTGTTTTCGGTGCTTACTCAGTAATTTATTGGTTTGCCAGAGGCAAAAAGAAGTTTACTTCTGTTGAAGAGAGAGAGCTGGCCATTGACGAGCTTACAGCAAACTTATCAAATCAAGTTTCCAATCTCGAAGTGATTTTGTCTCACGAGAAGAACTAAACCTCTACGCTTCCAAATGTATCTTAACAAAAATTTCAACCAGCTGGCTACCTCAGATGTACCAGCATCCTGTAGGAAAAATGAGTCAAACTCAAGTATAAAAATTTCGCTCTTCATTGCTGAATAGTTGGGATAACTTGGATTTTTGTAAAAAAAATTGATGATTTTTGCTATTTCAGAAAACGAAAACACATTACCATTATAAACATAGTATGGATGCACAGTTAACTTTTGTAGTAATGTAGTCGCAACTTCTTTCAATATCCATTGATTTCCTTTGAAAAGATACGACTTTAGCATTGAATTTTCCGAATCAGTCGCTTCAACAGATTTAATTATCGGTATCTTATTCGAAGTACTTTCAAGTGTTGGTAATGATGTGTAGTTCGAAAAACTGTTGAGTGAGTGGTAAAAAATCTTGCGTACTTCTCTTCTCAATTCGTCTTGATAATACGTCTTGATAATACGCGAGCAAATTAGCAGTGTCCTTATCTTTTTTGTGCTGACATGTTCGTAAAGCCAAACTGTGAAATGAAATTGGATAATCTTCTTATCGATTGGAAGTGTGCCAAATACCTCGAGCCCTTGATATTTATATCAAGATATAACAACTTCATGAAAATAGCTGCTAAAAGTTCCCTAACTCTGTGAGTCACGTATTATATTGATGGGTGTGGCCAGCCACCACGTCTACCATGGAGCCCCTTGAACCGTTTAATCAGATCGTGCTCATTCCTAACCGTGTATTCAAAACTCTTATTCTCTATTTGTACAAATAGTCTTATAGCAACGATGTAGGCATGCCGGTAGGACGACAATCACGTAAGTTTACAATTCTGCCACCCAGTATTCAGACTAAACTTGAATACTTGATTTGCCTACTTAATATTATACCATCGAGTTTGCGTTAGTACAGCTCTCAACATTTTAGCACTCATAACACATACCTGAAATTTATCTAGATTCATTAATCACCGCGACTTAATACTAAAGTTTGCAGCCTTTCTGTTTCAATACTCACTCTTTGAGTTTGTGTCATTTTACATCATAATCGTTTTGGTGAGAGAAAAAAACTGAAAATAACTTGAGATTATCAACAAACCCAGACCAAATTTGTGAAACTATATACTTTTGTCCAAAGGTGAGATTGAAAGATTGTTTTTTGAGTTGAGAAGAAATGACTTCCGAAAGTATGTATAATTTGTCACACAATAGCCAGGAGTCGTGGTGACTTGGTTCGCTATTGGCAATCATCCGCTTCAAGAGACTAACGATTTAGACAAATTCAAGTCCGTGCTCGCGGATATATTCGCAATATATCACCAGGCTGATTTAGAGACTGAAGTCCTCAAAGCTGAAGTGCTACCAGTCAAGTTTTTGGAGCAAGATCCTACAAAAATATTAGACTCATTCAAAAAGCACACAGATGACAACAAAACATCCATCTTAAAAAAGTACACTGATGGAAAATACTCAGAATCTGCGTACGAACTCTACCATGACTTAAAAATAGCATCATCCCATTCCATTATCAAGTATAGAATTGGTAGCAAACAGTACAAAGATATTGATTTCTTCTACAAATTTGCGACTGAAGTCCTATTGAGAGAAGTCAGTAGAATCAACTTTTCTATCTTCAATGATGAGTCAACAGACCAAACTGAGTTAGAGTTACAGCTAAAAAATGACTTTAAAAAGATATCGAGTAGTTACAGTCTTTCAAATGGAGAGGTCGTGACATATTTGTTGAAAACTCAGGAACCCGAACCAACGGCTTCTCCTTATGCGACAGTCTATAACACTCCAAGTCAAATTCAACAACCAAACCAGTCAAGTACACCATTATTTTCATCATTGATAGGAAAATCAGAAGTCGATACTAATGCAACTCTTGTTGCAGACCCCTACTCTGTAGCCAAAGCTATCCCTACTGGAATTTCTCTGACTAAGGGAACTTTGACATTAGGAGCCTTATCACCAGCCAATCCAAGGTTTTTGAGTAACCCAGAATATAACCATGAGGAAATTTTGCACGATTTTTTCCATCCTTTATGGTACACTATACCAGTACCAACGTGGCTCAACTATAGAAGTGACATGATCAAACCACCTACCACGTTACCAATTCAACCACAAGGTGCTGTTCCTGTCCCATCTTCCTCCTCATCTAAGGAAGAGGGAAACTCTCAGACCATCAAGCCAAAATTATCAATTTTACAACAACGAAACAATGGTTCAGATCCAACTTCATCAGTTGCAACATTAGTCAAAGGACCTGGTGATTCGTTTCGCTCATTTGCGCCTAATATCGATCTGAGAGATGCTATTGTTAGTGAAGAATTCAAAGGTACAGTCTGGCTCAATCAAATTGGATTCACTCAACTCGAAGAGCTCAAAAGGAATTATCAGTCGAAGATATCGCCCACTATTGTGTCCGATAAGCCACAAGAATCTGAAGATCATCATGAAGATAAGGTGCTAGAGAACTCAAAGAACACAGAAACACCGCAATCAGTTGAACTAGGTGAAACAAAAGAGTTCAGTGTGCCCAATGAGTCTAATGAAATAAACGTGCAAAACTTGATTGATTGGAATCCCGAGAATATTGAGTTGCTCAACTTTTTGAAAAATGAAAAGAAAGCTATTACTTTATCAGCAAAGAGTTTGCAAAGATTAATTTCAACGCTTTTATTAAAGTTGAACAAGTTACGTCAAGAGAGGTTTCTTCGCAGTGATGCCAAAAGTACATCTCATCCTTCGAGAGAGGAGATAAGTTTGTATGAAAAGATCTCAAAACTAGTTATTATAGCCATCAATTTGCATAAAGTATCTCCAGGTGTTTTCTCATATAAATTCAGCAAGAACTTACCGGTTTTGACAAATGATTTTAGTGGTGTTCTTCCAGGAATTGCCCAAAGCAGACATACAGCAATGCCTGTTCAGAACAACATGAACAGAAGATTGCCAAGTATTAGGGGTCCATACAAGAAGAAGAATCGGTTTTAGATTTCAGTTATTACGTCACTTTGTTCTATTATGTATTAGTAATAAAGATCTAATAAATGTTTTGTTAGATGTCTGCTCCGTTTGCAAATGCGTAAATTAAGTAAAAATTTAATGAAGTGATCAAAACCCACGTAATAATGCTGGCATTTCTGAGCCAAACTCCGTTTTCAAAACTGAACTTTCTTACAGTAACTTCCTGGTTTGAGTCATCGCTGGCCAACAAACTTGATTGTTCATTCGAGCGTTGATTGTAGTTGGTCGTGTCATAAACTGTCATGTACTCCTTTTTACTGGTAAACCATATCAATGGAGCGCTTACGATAGGAAGGATAAAACTCAACACGACCTGGGAAGAGTTCATTACTTTAGAAACCCCCTCGCGCCCCAATAATAGGATCACAACCATCACAGGAATGATGGCCAAGGTACGAGTAATGATACGACGCAACCATGGTTCAATAGACCAATTAATGAACCCTTCACTGATTATTTGACCGGCCATTGTACATACAATACCAGCACTTTGACCTGAAAATAACATTGATAATGCAAAGACCAAACCGGCAGCTGGAGAAATATATGACGATAGCATCTCATAGATGGATAACAAATCAGCATCTCCGGCATCTGGTTTTCCAAATAACGTTGAACCTGCAACAATTAAAATGGCTGAATTCACAAAGACAGCCACTATAAATAAGGATAGGATAAGCTCGATATATGAATAGTTGAGACAGTACCTGATTGCACTATATGATGGTCTATACTTATTTCTCAAGTTGGAACCGTCAGAAATACTCCTGAATTTACTTATAGTGGCAGCCAATTCGTCACTAGATTCATCGCTTTCTCTAATAAGATCTTCGTTAGAACTGCCGGTGTTTTCAATATAGCCATTTTTGTGATCATAGTCTTTAAGTCTTGGCTGGACCAAAGCAGAGCCCAAGAATAAAGAGTGTGGCATCACTGTGCTTCCAACAATTCCACATGATAAGAATAAAGCATTCTGCTCTTTGAAGATTTGCTTATTTATTGGCAAAAAGCCTTTGAAAATGGCCCCCAAAGAACCCTCTGCGAAGTCACACTTGAATAGTTCTAGCACAAAACATATACAGGTTCCAAATACCAATACTGAAACTAACACTTCGAAAATCTTGGTTTGTTTCAAATTACCATCTTTATGATAGGCTACCAATATTATCAAAACATCAAGAATGGTGATGAGAACCCCGTATATCAAAGGAATACCAAATAAAATTTCCAAAGAAATGGCAGTTCCAACCACCTCTGCGAGATCTGTTGCAATGATAGCCAACTCAGCACAGATATAGAGTGATAAGTTTAACTGGTAAGGTAAATGCAACCGGCACATTTCTGCCAAATCCAAACCAGTGATTGTGCCTAGCTTCACACATAAAGTTTGAAGTATCACCGCAAAAATGTTAGACATGAATATCAGAAACAACAACTTGTATTCGTATTGCGCTCCAGACGATACTGACGTCAGGTAATTACCTGGATCCATGTAACTGACACTTACCACAAGACCCGGGCCAATAAACCGAGCATATTTTCTCAACACTCTGCCTACCCCATGAACATAGCTATTTGATGTTATACTCAAGCCCATTTCCAATAGCACTTCAGACTTGTGGTCCACACTAAAACGTCAAATCTCTATTGAAAGATGCGGCTTTTCGTTCGAGCATAAGTTAATGACGCGGGGTCAGCCCTGCAGATAGCGCAAGGCACACCCAATCAAAAAAATTCACACCTTTGGTAAAGCAGCAGCTAGAAGACTAGCATTGACCGTAAGACACACTTGATGCACAAGTGTATAAGGTATAATTTCGAAAAGTTGCAACCGTTGTCGTGGTGGGTCTGCTCAAGACAAACCATCTCACGTGATAATTCACATTTCCTCACGTGACGTAGACTCGGGACCGATTTGGTAGCGAGTGATGGACATTTCATCGAATCAGGTTGCAAGCTGGCAATTGGAGTATACAGCCATGAAAAGAGTGACATCAAGGTTGCTTAGCCACAAATATTCCAGATCTGTGCTGGTTCAAGTAATAGTCCCAAGCCGGTACAATTCCTCCAGCCTCAAGCTAGCCAATGAGCCTCCCAAACAAACACAATCATCATTAATTCTGAGACAAGCACCCGAGACATTGATATCTTGGCTAGACAAATATGCGAGATTATTCCCAAAAGATATCAAGCTCAACTCTCAAATTGAAGTTTATAAGAGTTTGGTACGAAAAGGAGGGATTATCTCCTCCAAAGAGCCTATCAAGGTCGGCATAATTTACTCCAATGAACAAAGCAAAAAGAGTTCCAAGATAATTGAAGCTTTGTTGGCAGATCCATTGTCACAGGGAAATGAGAAATGGTACAGACCAATTGAAACTAGACCCCGGTTGGGTGAAATTGAATTCCAATACGAAAAAGAAAGCCAGAGTAATACAAATTCATCTGGATTATACACAGTGCTATCGCCAATATTGAATCCTAACTATAGAAGATCTTTCTCGGAAGCGTTCAAAACAGATGATGTAGTTTCTGATAACAGTTGCAAAATAGGCGAAATCAATGACAGCAAAGATGTGGACTTTTCCAAGTATCATTTTTTGATCAATGTGGTAAATGAAGTAGATGAAATTATTCACACCAACTATCCAAGTACCATTCAGAGCAAAATATTATTGAATATCATTGATAATATCGAATACTCGCCCGTGTCAACCGAGAGCACACCAATAACGTTTGATAGTAGTATCAAGCAGCACACAATTAAGATAAATTCCGACTTAGTTTGGGAAGGCATCGATCAATTTTTGAGATATGATACCCAGGTGGCTACCCAATACATTGATGCCATTAAAGATAGCAATATCTTGGAACTTCAAAAAGCCATAACGTGGTATCTTGGCTCAGACAAATTGTCGGGTTGGATATTACGTAACTTAAGAGACGATATTGTCAACTCCAACTTAAGTGCAAAAGAGCTAGAAGACATTAGTGAGATTATTAAAAATGAGGATGTAGCAAGTTTCAGTCAGTCTGCTCATTCCGAGTTTCAAAATGATTTGAAACCACAGTTAGAAAACTTCTTCTTCAAGAGGTTGAGTTGGTGGAGATTATATTATAAAAATGATAATGTTGAATACGATGTCAAAGATTTTTTCAACAAATCGTTCATGAATCATAGCATAGAAAGATACAGCTTTTTAAGAGGGCAGATAAGTACACGTTTGCAAAAACAAAATTTCGAAGGACCAAGTGATGTAAACAATCCATTGTTCGAATTGAAAAACAAACTTATCAACAAAAGAATATCTACAGAAATACAACCTGTAGTCTACAAGATATTGGGAACAGCATTTATTCACTATCAATTACCTATCTCGATCTTATCATTCTTATCGTACCAACATTTCGGCTTTTCTGCCAACGCGGCAGTCGCCCTAGGCTTGTTAGGTTGGGTTGTGGGGTTCAATCAAGTCTCGAAGGCCTGGACAAGCTTTATTACAAACTGGCTAAATGAAGTATTTGAGGAAATTCGTCTCTGTATCGATAAGGAATGTATCGACAATTCATTACTCAAGGAGATTAATACCAAATATGACAAGGAGCTCACGTTGTCTGCGACTAGGCAAAAAATTATACAAGCGATTGATAAAGAATTATGAGTAACGTTTGATTAATTTATAAATAATGTACAGGAATTAAATAGACAGATGCAATATTGGATAAATGGTTAAGCGGTTTAAAGCGAAGGAGGTGGTGCATCATTTTTGGCAGCTTTCCTTGCATTGATTTGCTGTTCCAATCTGTCAAACTCCTTCAAGGCAATTTCTTCCTCTGGGTCCAAAATCTGCTCTACCTCCTGTACTTCCTCGATGTAATGCTTCAACATTGATTCAATACCGTGTTTCAAGGTATCCTCACTGGACGAGCAACTCTTACATGCACCCTGTAGCTTCAAAAATACAGTTCCGGTTTCTTCGTCGAAGCCTTTGTATTCAATATCACCACCGTCATCCTGAATGGCAGGTCTTATTCTTGTTTCGATCAATTCTTTAATCATGGAAACGATTTCACTATCGGCCTCTTCGGCGATTTCGCTTTCCTTTTCCAACTTTTCGATCAACTCACGAGTAACCACCGGCTCTTTCTTGGAGGTCAAAAAGTCATCGAGCAATTGTACCACATCGGGTCTCAAGGTAGCCCAATTTATGTGGTCTAGCTTATTAACAGTCAAGAAATCTTGTCCTAACATAACAGATCTCACACCTGGCAATTTGAATAACTTCAATGCCAATGGTGAATGAATTGCTTGAAGGGTCGATGTAAATTCAAATGTCTTGTTCGCGATGGGTGAGATCTCCGCTTCTGAAGAGATGAATTTCAATGCATCTGGATTAGGTGTTGTTATAGTTTTGAACGATAAAAATCTGCGGGGCAATCTCGATAATAGTCTTGATGTCAACATTTTTGTAAAGATATGACAAGATGATCAAATACTAAAGGTTACTTGTACTATATATATCCTTTTAATTCTTTACTAATCAAATCGGACTCGGAACCGAAAATCTACTGTGATCGAAAATGCGTGGGGTCGTGCGCGCTGCTTACATTCACGGTCATGTTATTGGATTAGCGGAGAGTCGTGCAAGCTGTCACAGTCATGTGATGTACTTTTGTCTTTGATTTTGTGGGGTATATAGTAAGCTAAATGAAGAAGGTGAAGGGAATAATAAGTGTGAAAAGTGCGAGAGTGTAGTTAATAGCACCTGTTCTTGAAGCTGCGTTCTCACGCTTATGCAAAAGGAACCCGCTAGAAGCAGGTTTGGCAGTGGCGCTTAAAGCCATCGAGCCGTTGGTGAGTCCCGAATCAGTAAAGTTGACGCCAGGGAAGTATTTAGATCCAACGTCGGCAAGAGTTCCGTCCCAGCAGTATTTTTCAAAACATTTTTTACACTGGTCCGTTTGGGCAATGCCACGTCTCTCTTCTTCCCTTCTAACAACGGCACATGCGACGCAAGTTCTCCATTCGGAGTCAATGGTGCCGTTTTGTCTGTTAGTAATGTCAATACCATTTTGCACCATGTGTTTCTTATCTTTATCAGAATAGCTCATTTTGAAGGTACTTGTGTTGGAATAGAACTCGTATGGCCTATTGGCTATGTAGATCACCAAAGGGGGTATTTTGTCATCCTTGACCAAGTCAGTCAAGTTTTTGGCGTCACAGCCGAAAAATGTTGGTTTGGCAGTCAAATTGTGCGCAAGAAATGTTTGCGAATTAGGAACATACGGACATATCGTGGTCCTACCTTCGGGCATAAATTGCTTTTCGTAAGTTTTGATCAATGAGTCTCCTGTTGGCCAGCCAGTAGGGCTATCATTGGTATTGTCAAATGCAAATGCAACATCAACATTCCTTTCGGTGTTGAGAATCGAGGACAACGGAATAATTTCTCCCCCTAAGCCTCCATCTATGAGATCAAGAGTATCAGACTGGGTAAGATTATTGCTGGAACTGGCGTATTGTGATTTGTAGAATGGATTAGGCGTATACGATGCAACGTCAAGACTTTGTCTGGAAAGTTTGTTGAGTAACAGTCTTACAATTGGCTTCAAAAATCCAGGAACTCCTGTACACTCCTCGCAGACCAATGTAAGGAGAAATTGGTTGAATAAAGATGAAGATGTACCAAGAACAAAGCCTGCATTGTCGAAGCCTGCAACACAACTGCCGTTATTTGGTTTACCATTGGTTACTTTGGTACCAATGTACTTTAAGTCGGTAAAGGCATTGAATGAGGTGTCAAAAGAACCCAACTCATATGGGTTAAACTCAAAAAGGGTGGAGTTGATATTGTAGATCAAACTATTTGGTTTTCTGCCAACCGCATTCAAAATTGGAAATGGCATTGAATGGTTGGAAAATACTGGCATTTCTCTGATACCAGAGAAAGTCTTGCCTGCGCCGTAGGCCATATCCTTCGTGAACAATTGGTACGACAATCCTCTTCCCCAGTAGTCGGTAATGGTCTCTTCAAATCCAGCATCGGTTTTGGCGGCGATGTCTTTGTCAATTCCAGCTTTGACATTACCCCAATTGTTCAAGTGAGTGAATGCACCCTTTAAATTTCCCACCACCAAGTCGAAAGCTAATGAAATTGGACTTGATGTGTTCACCAACGTTCTTGTCGAGGTCAAATTCCAAAGATCATTTTTGTTTTCAAGTACCAAGTCTTGCACACTGGTGAAATTGTTTATAGCGAGCGAAGTGAGAAACCAAGCTGCCCCTGATAAACCAGATATATAGGTCGAACTTTGTAATATGCCGCTCAACGAGCTACTATTTTCCCCATAACTGGTTCTATCATCCAATCCTGCCAACATACCAGCTCCAGATAACATGGCTCTGTAGCTACCTCCAGAAAATCCTAATGCAATGGAAATATCTTGAGATGTATTCAGAAGGAATTTGGCGGCATTGAAGCCCGTTAAATTGGCACTATCCAAAAACTTTTGTAACTCTACCTTGGCGTTTGGGTGTCTTTTCTTGATCCACTCTTGTTCCTGAAGTGATGTGGTTTTACCTTCTCTCAAAAGACTGGCATTCGTACTTGGACACTGAACCACTCCTGGGGCATATCCACCGGTAGGTGAATCTGCGCATACAATTGATAAAAGGAAGTACACCAAAAGTGCGGCGTAGGTTTTGGTAGCCATGGTACTAGCAGTTTACGATATGAAAGCTTAATTTTCGAGGAATGAATACTCCATGCGGTATTTATATGATCCTCCTAGATTTTTGCTTCATGCAATCCATGTCGTTGATATAATAGACCCTACTTCTTGCGTTCCCCATTGGCGCTATGAGGTATCTCATCTCACTATAGATGCCTAAATAGTGCATCATTAGATTATTTTTTATGTGGGTCTCAATAATTTCCTATTTAAGAAAATTTTTGCGTTGCTAGTTGCTCGAAACAGAATGCTAATTGATCGAGGTTAGTACACACAGGTTGGAGTTGCCGACTCGAAATCACCTACGTCGCAGTTACAAATTAATGTTACACTGAAGTTTCCATTTACTTAGCCTAGGCTTAGTTTCTATAAATATCTAGTCTATGGTAAGTTTTTTGATTGTGTTATATCGAAAATTGCCTGGTTGGTGTCAAAAGGGTTATCAATATAAAGATTGTGACCTCCTTGTGCGATCAGATGAAACTTGACTGAGACCTTGTCAGGATTTTCGATGTTCAGTTTGATCAACTCTACTAGTTCGTGACCAGCTTCGGCGTTCATGAAGTCAAATTCCCCATAAAACAAGTCCACACTGAACTTTTGTTTTTGAGAAGTCTCGTTGTAAAAATTCTGAAACTTATCAAACAAAGGCCATTTACTAACTGTCGAAGGGGTTAATAAATTCTTGATGTAGATGTCACTTTGTGAGCCTCTGGTGATTGAATTATAAAGATATTCAATGATCAAATGACATTCTCTATTGGTTCCATAAACTTTGTCGTTTTCAGAGGTGATCACCTTATCTTTGCCCCCAATATTCTTGATAACCTTGTTGATCTTGAACAATTTCGAGTACCAAAGATTGAAGTAACTTTTGTAGCCCCAAGGACCCAAAAGTTTGAGAAATCTTGGCCAAAAAGGTAGCTCATAGTACCAAGTCCACTCTTGTTTCTTGCTCAACAACGGAATTCTGGTCAAAAACTTGTATGATAAAGGACTCAATTCGGGTTCGAAGTAAATTTGGCCTTTATTTTTTTCAACAAGATCACTTGTTACTGCATGGACGTGTCTCTCTACCCCAACCGGCGATAACAAAATCAAATGCTTTAACTTGTCAGGATGTTTCAATGAATAAGAACCTGACCAGTATCCACCGTAGGAATGGCCAATCAAGTAGTCAATCTGTTGAATTTCAGAAGCTTTCCTCCAGTTTTCTATTGCCGATACGTAGAAAGTTTCAATTTCCTTTAAAATAGGACGATAGTGCTTCTGATAATCAGAAAAGGTTTTAGGATCAATTTCAAACCCTTTGACAAGCTTGTAGTATTTGTTGTATAATTTCGACTTGTCGATGGACTTATCTGGGTCATCCAATACGAGTTTGGGACATTGATCAATAAACCACGAATAAACCTTATCTGACTTGATTTCAGGATTGGAAGATAAGCCAAATGTAATGTTGTCCAAAAAGTGTATTTCGTAGTTGTAATCCTTTGAATTCTTGAATTTGTTGATTATTTGAAAATTTCTTGCAAAACACCCGAGTGAAGCTCCATATCCATGAATAAATACAAGATGCTTAGTCTGCAACTTGGAATCGTGGACAATTTTCAAATTGAGTTCATTTATTTGATTTCCTTCTTCATCGATAACTGTCTGTTTATTTGTTCTAATGATGCCGCCATTTTCCTGAAGGTTCTTCAGAATCATTAATTCCAACAACTCGTCTTGAATCTCTTTCAATCTGTCTGTTCTTAAAGAATTTGTCCATTTCTTGAAGGTATCCTGGAGAGATACCTTGTTGCGAAAGGTATTATCATGGTGAAGTGGACGGTTTTGAAGGCGAGAGCTTGCCCGTAGGCTAGCCTCCACTATTCGCGTTCGTATTCTGCCAGTTAACATTCAACTTTTTAATTCTATGTCGGAATGCTAATTGCAAATTTATCCAACTCGACCTATGATATTTGACAGATATTTCATGTCCGATTACGTAATTGGCCAATTCTAATTATTTCAGTTATTCTCTTGGAGATTTGATTCAATTAATGATTTTTCTACAAAAATGGACTTTAAACTGAAAATATATTAATGGGAGAACTGAATATGAACTTGTATGAACAAAATCGAAACTAATTAATTTTTAAATATTAACCCTTTTTCATTGTCATCTCTATTGTAAGAGGATCCGGACACATAGGTAGCTTCAATTCCTTCGTGTACCTTGCCCAGGATCTCTTCGTCGAAATTGTCCACATCCTGCCATTCTTCTAACCAGCCCTTTTCAAATGGACCAAATTGCGCTTGTCCAGCTATTGGTAACCACCAGCACAAGGCAGCGTATACTAAAAATGCGGAGCAGAAACCCATTAAGAAATTCAACCTGTAAACTTCGGTAGCTCCAATTGGAACTTTATGGGTTTCAGTTGCGCCAACAAAACCAACAATGTTTGGTAAAATACCACAGATGTATGCAAGATAAGCCTTCCAGTTGCATCCGATTGCATTGAATCTGTAGTCTGAAGGCTCCGAAGGGTTATGGGCGTCGTTGAGCGAATATAAATGAGTAAGCTTAATGTATCCTCTCCTCACATAAAAGTAATCACAAGCAACAACACCTGCCACTGAAGAAAGGAAAACCGAATATGCCGACAAATAAGTGGTAAATTTTGATGAGGTTGAGGTAAGTTTCCAAGGACAGATACAAAGGGCTAAAGCTGCACAAATGTAACCACCTCTTCTGATGTTTAAGAATCTAGGCAAAATGGCAGAAACATCTGTACCGAAAGAAAGGGAATTTGCAGAGATATTGGTACCTAGTTGAGCCAATGCAAAAGAAGCACCAATTAAGAACACACCAGCTCTGTTACCTGCAGTATAGTTATCCAAGAATCTTCCTAAAACATCAAGAGGAGACCAGTAAGCTTCACCATAAAGTGAAATAGAGGCTGAAGACACCAAAATACCAATTAATGAAGTGATCGAAAAACATACTGGAATAGAAATTGTGTAGACCAAGTACTTCATGCCAAAAGAAGGTTTGGTTGCGAAACGCGACAAATCTGGTGAGTTAACAATTAAGGTTGCGAAATTAGCGAGCGCATTCATAGTAGATTCGATAAAAGCCCAAGCCAAAGCAGACCCATGGACTTTCGAAGAAGCATGGAGAACTGGACCAGCACCTTTAGCTTTGACCAAAGTCCAGATCAAAAATCCAAATCCTGCCACGGGTGCGACGTATGCTTTAATCGTGAAAAGGTGTCTGATGGTATGAGGTGGGAACCAAATAAATGGAAGCGAAAACAACCAAAAGAGAAAAAAACACAAAAACTTGTAAGTAGTCAAGTCTGGGTCACTGATACCGTTTGGCATGGTTTTGTCGAGATGCTGACCGAAAATTGCTCTCAACATGACTTCGAAGCACGGACCAGCAATGGAACACTGTACTGCATACCACACGCACGACATAACCACTCTGTTGAACACCGGCCACAAAGCACCGTATATACCAAACGAAGATCTTGCTGCAACAGGGAACGAGATGTGATACATGATACCGATTCTGGCTCCAATAGACACAAAGATACCGCACAATGCATAACCTAGCCATACGGATATCCAGGTCTGCCACCATGTCATACCCCCAGATTGAATACCAGTTGCAGCGATTTGCCAAGTATTGATATTGAAAGAATCAGCTATCCAAAAGAATACATAGTTGTACCACGACCATGTTCTTCTTGCTTCCTCCACGGGACGCAAATCATAGTTGTAGAGGTACCGCTGGGTTGCAGTCAAGTCATCTCTGTGCTCAACTTCTAAGAGCCGAACGATCTTTCGAAAAAACGTTTCGTTTTTCAGCTCATTCAGGGAAATGGTGCTGATATCTTCCCCTTTGACTTCGCCCACGGTCTCTTTGAACGGCAGTCCTGGCTTATATTCCGAAGCACTCATGTTGTCTCAAATGGATCTGATAATTTTCTCTAATTTTGGTTACAACTTTTTAGAGCAATTAGTGTCATTTATATTAATTATTTAATTCACTTGCAATGATATATTTGCCCAATGAATTATGGAAAATTACATTAGCTTTCCGGTACAGGTGGGGAAATGGCTACAAACCACCAAGGTGAATGATAACAGTAATTTTTAAGATAAATTGTAGATTAGAACTTAAAGTGCAAATGATTCGCGGGCATCTGCTCCTCGATGCAGGGACGATGAGAGAAAAAAGTTTTGAAAACCGAAGAAAGGTGGGACTCAAAGTGGGACTCCGCGATATGGTGCGGCGTTCGTGGGCTTCATGCTTCGGTACGAAAGCATGGTAGCAACCATTGCTAAGCAGATTTTACATCTCTGAACTTACGAACGGCTGAACATGCGATGAGCGTAGACTGTGGTTTACTTGATCTCCATTAATTGGGTCTGACTCGTTCGTGCTATCAACCTTTTGCGGCGAACGGCAGGTCCTGTCAGAGAAGGTATGATTTTCTTATCAGACAAGTAATCTATCACACACCTTTTTTATCGGGAAAATTTCATTGCGGCGCCCGATATCTGATTCGAAAATTGAAGATCGCTCGCGACGAGCCCTGGGCGAAAGATACACCAAGACCGG
This sequence comes from Suhomyces sp. yHMH580, assembly GCA_030580235.1. Taxonomy (NCBI): domain Eukaryota; kingdom Fungi; phylum Ascomycota; class Pichiomycetes; order Serinales; family Debaryomycetaceae; genus Suhomyces; species Suhomyces sp. yHMH580. Next base: position 265,554 of record JAKTSN010000001.1, on the reverse strand, counting down.
ACCAATATGAAACCATATTATTGAATCTCTGCACATGCTGTATTAAGCTTCGATTGCATCTTTCGCTTACTCGGCTTTTCTGTGGTGTATTCGGAAGAATACATTTTTTTGATAAACTTAATCGCTCAAACCTTTTACTTTTGACGTACCTGGATAGTCCTTTTAGGTATCTCCGCCGGAACAGAGGTTCAACACATGCATCATGCCTAAATACATACATGATAGGTAGTCCTGCGTACATGATTCCGTCGATTATTGCGCTTAAAGGAGCAAAAAATGCGCAAACCCGGAATCGAACCGGGGGCCCAACGATGGCAACGTTGGATTTTACCACTAAACCATTTGCGCAATTGTAAAGCTCCGAGACGGGGAATTGAACCCCGGTCCCCCGCGCGACAAGCGGGGATTCTAGCCACTAAACTATCTCGGACTTTTCTTATTAGTTTTGTCGGTTCAACTGATATGACTAGTGCAGTCAAGTTATCGATAGTAGCACCAAATTTTGTACATACGTTAGGTTGGAAGAGCTAGACCACCTTCGATAAAACTATACGAGTCCATCCACAATGTTTTATCACGCAAATAATTGTGTACACATTATGGCTAACTCACACCTTGCGAGCTGTAACAAACCTATACCACAACCAGCCAAGACAAAATACCGAGGATTCCAGCTCGTACTAAAACCGTCGCAATTTCTCTCGAAAATAAGATCCGGGCATATCGGCGCCCCTTCTATATCACTCGCTTGAGAACTGAAATGCATTTACGCAATAAGAAAAAATTAGCTTCTTAGTTTTTCACTAATACCTTGGGATCTTCACATGGTTCTGGTAACATAGATCTTTAGCTGTTTCTCCACATAGTAACGTGAGATCATCAAAATTATGAAAATTACGAGCGAGGGAAAGCCATAATTGTGATAGAGAGCTACTAGCCACTCACGGCGGAAATACGCTGCAAAGAATTAGGCTGTATTGCGTTAGAGTGGCTAGCACCGCTCGCTGGAACAAAACTCTCTCTTGCTATATGATATGCGACGTAATAATCTCATGTTAATGTGAGTTACTTGAACGATCGTCAGTAGAGTTGTCGACGAGATATACGTTTTAGTGTACCTGAATTGATTGTTCTAGTCAGCACGAATTGCGAGCTTTGCTCTTCAACACAATGTAGATCTATTATACTTGTGGTTTTGTCGCCAATGTGAGCTCCGCCATTCCCGTCCTGCATACAACATGGTACATACTTAAGAGACCGATTTGGGCTGCTTAATAACTGACATACCAAGCACAGTAACATAAGGTGGTAGAACCAAAACAATATCGCATTTTAGAGTACACAACGCTAGTAATAGCAGCTTGCTCGGGCTATCACGGTACTATCACTCAAACAAATAAGGTCGTTTGTCATACTTCCGGTTAGATTTGGAATACCGACTGGTAAGCAAGTACAGACTTGAGTATGACAACTTACGCACAGAACAACACATATGGCCCGCCTGGCCATCAGATTCTGCCTTCGAAACCTATCAATCCCCAGCAGGACGAGCACGTTTCTCTGCAAAGACGAGAAAGTGTCCGAAGTATTCCAAATTCTGATGAGTTGATTACATACGTATTTCCTGACTTCGACGCTGTGGCGTACTTTCAAAAGGATTTTATCTCATCAAATGAGTTCTTCATTATGGAGGAAACTAAAGTCTCGGGGTTTGATATCTACATCGTTGAGCAATGGGTCAATAGCAGAAAAATAGGCACCGTCGTAGCATCTTATACTGGAGATGTGACTTCTCAAATATCAGTGATGAAATTCACCATGACAAGGAAACAATCGAAACTCTATCCTTTGAGATTGCAAGAGTATTTAAATGAATTGATGGCAAGCAATGCCAAGGTAAAGAAAATGGATGAGAAGCCCGCGCTCTCCAGAGCCAACAACTCCAGCACAAATTTGACGACTTCAACTGGAGCATCCACTTCTTCAGCAGCATCTGTAACTGCGGTGCCGAATGAGGTTTGTTTTGTTACAAATCTAGCATCTTTGCCATCGAGTTTGAACCTTATACCGGTCCACAAAGGGGACGTAAGGCATATCCAAGATGACTTTATTATTAATTCGAACTTGAAAAAGTTGCAGTGTTGTGGAAGATCATTATATCTTACCACCGAAAAGATCTCCGATGCGAATGAAGATAAATTTAGGCACATGTACAAGATTGATAATGATAGTATTCCCATTAAATTCGCCATCAGAGAATTGGTAAATGTGATTCAAACATGTCTATTTTATTTTGATTTGTTGGATGCAAAGTACTGCGATGGTCTTTTATGCTTGAAAACTGAAGAGGCCATAACTAATTGGTGGAATTTCATAGGACTTCCCCATTTTAATGTTAAACCTAACCCCAAAAGTGGAATTTTACCAGCAAGAACCGTTGCGGCAATTATAAGTTTGATTCTTAGCGTAAGGCTAAGATTACAGCTAATTGGTGGATGTGATGTGCCGAAGGATCCTTTTGACTTTGAAAACTTTATGTTATCGATAGGCCAATTCCAGCGCCAATATAAACTTGAAAAAAAAAGAAAGTTGGACTTGGACACTCTCAACAAACTATTCTCCATAACCAACACAAGACTATTGCCAGAAAAATATCGAAACTCATATCCTTATTCCAATGGAACACTAGAGAATTTTGAGGATTCTATTGTTCAAGAGGTTGGGGGAATACCGACGTCAAGCCCCAACCAGTATCAGCATAAGAAAAACAAGAGTTACTACGGTCTTGAATTTAAGAAGTTGACTAATGTAGTGAAAAGTACTGTCCAGGACATTCAAGCAGCATCGAGAGACAATTCAGATATAGCCAATGGGAAATCGTCAGGTGGAAGAATTCGTAATCGAATCGCCAAATTGGCTGACAACATCACACCTTTGGATGCGGAGACTTTGGATTTGGAATTGCTTGTGAGACATTACATTACGGGCAAAATTTTAACTCGTTTATTCTATGGACTCGGTAACAATCTTGCTGGCAACCAAAAGACGATCAGTACAGAGGAAAAAGATTACAGTCATCATCAGTACAGAAATATGAGACATCAACATCATCATTCTCATCGAAATCATGGACTCGGAGAAAATTTGCCTTCACGTCTCTATAAATTTACAAGTTTGAAGGATCAAATCACTTTTAACCAAAAAGCAATGTTTAACAACGGCACATCTGACCTATCCAAGTATTCTCGTGGGATCAATAAGATGAAAATGGGACTACTGAACAGAAGAATCTTAGGAAGCAATGGAAACAGAAGGCAACCTGATCCGTTCCCCTTGCATGGAAGAGAGGCTGGATCTCCCAATAATAGAGAGCTTCTTGATTCTTCAATCGTGGACTCCTTATTACAACCTTCTAATGGGGAAATGGCTGGATCAAAGCATGACGGAGTAGAAAACTCATATGATTGTAAGAGCGAGATCACCAACGAGTGTACTAAGGGTCCAAATAATCCATTGAAACTGTTTCACTACAATTTGAATAGGAGAAATTCATATCCGAACATTCATAGCGAGAATTTAAACTCCCTCGAATTCTCAAAGAAGGATATCAAGGTCAAACGACTGAAAATTCATTTATTGTCGAGAAGTTTGAGCTGTCCTAATTTGCATTATAATGAGGTTGAAGATAATAACCGGCCATTGACAATTGAAAGGTTCTGCTCGAGTTATCTTGCGAGTATTGGTCATCTATTAAAATACGAGAATGTGGTTAATTATTTTGAATCCGAAGAATCTAGTAACGAACCACCTAGATTGCAAGAGCTCCCAGAATTTCTGAAAGATTTGCATGGCATTACACGAAATCAAAATATTAATAAAAAATACACCATACTCAATTTGGAGCTTATCAAACTAAGAAACATATACCAGCAAATCAATGCATCCAAGTCTAAGATTGTCGACCAAGATTTATTAAAAGATTTAAAATACCACATAAGTGACCTCAAAAGCACTATTGATAGGCTATATTACGAGACCAAAATTGTCGTAAAGAGAATCAACGAATTGGATGAAGATTCAAACCTTTTGGACTCAAAATTTAACAGCCAATGCCATACCAAAGTACTGGAACTTATCAATAAATTGGTAAGCCTGAAGAAATTTCATGATGTTTTCCATGACGAAAACGAACGAAAGGCCATTCTTCAAAAGCTAGTGGGTCCCGCTGAGCAAGAACAGAGCCAGAAAAGTCTGGCTGAGTCCAAAGCCCTTGGCAGTACCAACTTTATGAAAGTTATCGTGACATTTATATATGAGATGATTCTTTTCATATTCCAACTTTTCAAGTTTGATGGATCCAAAATGAATTTGGATAGAATCAGACAATCTTGGGGAAAGCTCGATCCCAACAGGAAATTCATCAATAGAGCATATTCATATGTGGGCAGGGAACCTTCAAGGTCAAGTGTTTCTACGATCGAAACGCTCAGCGAATGACGTTGACTTCTCTAGCCCCAATTCCATTCTTCAAGACACTATTAATTAGTTTAATCAATGCATTCACTTCAGTTCTATACTCGGCCGACTCAAGATTTGTATAATTTGTGTCGTTGTTGTCAGTTATTTTAGTCAAAAAGTTACTGACTTGCTGTATACTTGTTGTCATATCTTGGATGGACAAATTTAATTTTTCTTCAGTTGGATCTAAAACCTTGGATACATAGTTGCTGAAAGTCCTCGAAGCATGCTCTTCTTCTTCCTTTCTTATCGAATCTTTTGTGCCTAGATACTCCTTTACAGTCGCAACTATGTCTTCATTTTGATCGATCAAGTCGGATAACTTCTCTGTGACATAATCTTGTCTTTGTAAGTCCATCACTATATCTAACCTCTCCCGCTCGAGTTCTTCAATATACAACTCGGTCTGATCAGTCAGCTCATTGTTTTCTTGTACCTCTGGTGGGGTTTGTTGGAACTCTTCGATCTGCCCTTTGGGCACCAACCCTTTGGCTATGTTCTGTAATTTGGCTATATAATCATTTGAATCACTCAATTCTCGATTCAATGACTGCACTAATTGGTTTATTGCTTGTATTTCATCATAATTCTTGTCCATACTGCCATTGGATCTAATGAAGGTACTGGCAGCAGGATATGCCAGGGTCACGTTCCAGTGCCAGACAGCGGAACGAGTCACGTGTGAAAAATAACACGTCCAACGAAAGAACCTCAGAAATTAACGTCAAGCTTGAATACTACACCTACTTTCCCCTTCCCCCATAATAATTGATAGAGATACTCAGTATGGTTGCAATTGGTAATGCTCACGATGATCTTATCCATGATGCCGTTTTAGACTATTACGGAAAACGTTTAGCGACTTGCTCTTCGGACAAAACAATCAAAATATTTGAAATTGAAGGTACTGAGAACTATAAATTGGTAACCACATTGACAGGACACGAAGGACCTATATGGCAAGTGGCATGGGCACATCCTAAGTTTGGATCCATTTTAGCGTCATGTTCTTACGATGGTAAAGCTTTTATTTGGAAAGAACAACCAGAAACTCAACAATGGTCAATCATTGCCGAACATAGTGCACATCAAGCAAGTGTCAACTCAGTCAGTTGGGCACCACATGAATTGGGAGCTGTTTTATTATGTACTTCTTCCGATGGTAAGGTTTCGGTGGTTGATTTCAATGAAGACGGAACCACCTCTCATGTTATATTTGATGCACATGCAATTGGTATTAATTCAGCTTCATGGGCGCCATTGTCCAACACTAATTCCAAAGACTCGACGGTTTTAAAGCAACAACGTAGATTCGTTACCTGTGGTTCCGATAATTTAGCCAAGATTTGGAAATTCGATCCAGCCTCCAATAACTATATTCAAGAAGCAGTCTTAGAAGGCCACACCGATTGGGTTCGTGATGTCGCCTGGTCACCCTCGATGTTGATCCGCTCTTACATTGCCACAGCATCTCAAGATCGTACGGTTTTGATTTGGGGTCAAGACTCCAACGGAGTTTGGCAAAAACAATTATTGACCGAGGAAAAGTTCCCTGATGTGTGTTGGAGATGTTCATGGTCATTATCCGGAAACATTTTGGCAGTTTCCGGAGGCGATAACAAAGTGAGTTTATGGAAAGAGAATTTGCAAGGAAAATGGGAATCGGCAGGCGAGGTTGATCAATAGATATCAAACTTGCCATTCCCATCAATATCTTTATAGATACATATATTTATTTCTTACATTCTTATGATTAATGTCATTTAATAAAAGTTAGTTTTTCTTAGTTGCGCCATCATAAGTTAATCAAATTTAACAGTTATAAGTCGTTGACAGTAGCTTCAATAATTCTTTGGACGTCTTTGGAGGCTTCATTGGCGGCTTCCAACACTTCTTCATGACATGCCATACCTTCATCCAATGACTTTGGGTTTTCTTCAAATGCACTTGGGGGTTTAGCTCCGACACCTTCATTGGTGATCAAAGACAATGCCAATACTTTTAAGCCACAATGACGAGCAACAATTACTTCCGGAACAGTAGACATACCCACAGCGTCACCGCCCAAGGTCCTGATCATTCTTACTTCAGCTCTGGTTTCAAATGTAGGGCCAGCGACAAAGATGTAGGTACCTTCGTGGATGTTTCTGGTTATACCCAAATCGTTTCTCGCTTTAGTCAAAAAGAGCTTTCTCAAATTGAAATCGTAGGCATCAGAAAGTGGTTGGAAACGAGGTCCGAATTCCTCCAAGTTGGGGCCTCTTAATGGGTGATAACCAGCCAAGCCAGGAAAATTTATGTGGTCGTCAATCAACATTAAGTCACCAGGAACGAAACCTTCACGAGTTCCACCTGCAGCATTGGTGACCACCAAAGTTTCAACTCCAATTTTTTTGGCCATACGAATGGGAAAGGTGGTCTCCTGGAAAGTGTAGCCTTCATAGAAATGTAATCTTCCAACCATACACAAAACTGGAACCTTGTTTTGTCCAATGAGACCAAAGATCAATTTACCAGCATGGCCTGCAACCGTCGAGGTTTTAAATCCGGGGATTTCATTATACTGTACTTCAATTTTTGGCTCTGCGTGTAAGATATCGGCGATTCCTCCCAAGCCTGATCCACAGATGATCATGACTCTAGGTTTGGCTAATGCTGGCTGAGCTTGCAAAATGCTCTCGACTTTTTTGGTAGCCTCGTCCAATAAGGACGAGTACTCGGTAGGTGATAATGACATCTCTAGCCTTGATGATGAGTACCGTTTATGGTTCTGCTCAACTCTACTTATATCGTCGATTACGTAACAAACATTTATTCTCTTGGCGGAGCGGCCGCGGGGTTATAAAACCTAAAACAACGAGGTGGATAGTAAGTTGCGGCCAGCGTCTATAACTAGTCTAAGGTTCGAGTCAGGTGTCTGGCAACCACCGGTACTGCACATGTTTTCGTAGTAGACGGCATATGCGGGCATGTATTTATCCACAAACGAAATCACCTGAGTATCGGTCATACCGGTACCACTGCGTGCGATTAGGCAGTGCTCTTGTTGAAGTCGCCAGGTGTATACATTGTCAGTAGACAGCGTTTGAAAAAAGACAAACTTATCAAATAGTCTCCAGATCTTGGTGTACCTCGCTAGTAGATCATTGATCTCTTCCAATTTAGGAAGTGCGACACGCGTGAGTACAGGGTTCTCGGACCCCAAGTACTTGACTCTAAGCTGATCCGGATCCAAAGGCTGGAACCCGTTAAACCATCCTTCGAAAATCACTACATCTATAGGTTTCTCGTAAACATGCCACTTTGAGCTATCCAACCGATCTCCTTCGCCTGCAAAGAGTGATTTGTCGTAGACTGGAACATTTATGGGTGCTTTCAATTCCCCACTTGTTCTGGTTTCAATGATTTGCTGCACCAATGCGACTCCTAATTCTACATCATGCGTTCCAGGCAAGCCTCTTCCTTGAAGAAGGGGATTGTCCTCACGTTTGGCGCGCCCAGTTACTGCAATTTGCTCTGAGTGAGTCAAGTAAAGATCATCCATCAGAAACTGCACTATGGTAAGTTGGGGATATGATTCCTGAAGAGCGATCTGAGCCTTGTCGCTAACATACGACTTTCCTGAGCCTTGAGGACCACTTACTCCGAAAATGAGTGGTTTTTTATGACGTCCAAAGTCATGGCTGTCGATTGCCTTACTCAAGAACTCTACCGTAGCCAGAACTGTTGTCATGGCTGATCTTATTGTACTCGCTTTACACATAGAGACCAACTTAGCATGTGCGCCTCGCGCACGACCGGGTACCATTCCATTTGGTAGTGCGTAGAGGATTAACTACGAGTGCTACTGAGTTGTGTGTATTAGAGCTGTAATGGTCTAAAGTGCTTTTAATTCCTTCAATTTGCCGATCAAATCGTCAACAGTATCGACCTTGACACCAGCAGTTCTTGCAGGTGGTTCTTCAACCTTCAAAGTCTCTAATCTGGAAGTTATTTCGACACCCAAGTCGGAGGCCTTGAGCTTTTCCAATGGTTTTTTCTTGGCTTTCATGATATTTGGTAACGATGCATATCTTGGCTCATTGAGACGTAAATCTGTGGTGATTATGAGTGGTAATTTGGAACGTAAGGTGTCAGCACCACCATCGATTTCTCTGGTAACAGTGACACAATCACCATCAATCTCAACCTTGGATGCGTAGGTGGCTTGTGGCCAATTCAATAATCCAGCCAACATCTGTCCGGTTTGATTTGAGTCATCATCAATGGATTGTTTTCCAAGAATGACCAAGTTCGAGCCTTGTTTTTGAACGACTTCTTTTAGTAATTTGGCAACATTCAATGGCTCTACTTCTTGCTCTCCAACATCAATAAGCGTACTGCTGTCGACACCTTTGGCGAGCGCGGTTCTCAAAACGTCTTGTGCTTTGGTAGGACCTATGGAAACAGCATGAATTGTGTCTACAAGCCCCTTGTTGTTTTCTTTGATTCTGATGGATTCCTCCACTGCGATGTCACAAAACGGGTTTATACTGAACTTGACTCCCTTGGTTTCTACTCCACTCTGCGCCTTGTTGATCCTTGGACGAATAGCTGCATCTATGACTCTCTTCACTGGTACTAATATCTTCAATTTAGTTGACATCTTGCCGCCTGTTGTTCGTTTTTCATCATTATGGACTTTTCATATTCGACTCGAAAAATCCGATACCGGTCAAGTGCGGCACGTGACGCCCTTTTATTACTGGGTATACTATGTATCTAACTAAAGTTGTAGGTACTATTTCGAGATCTGGCTTTCATCTTCTCGATACGGGCTTTCAACTGCGACGTTACCTCCGCAGCACGCTTCCAGCTGTCGTCATTAGAGTCTAACTCAAATGGCTCCTTGGCCGGTGTCAACTCGGGTGATTTGTGTGGACTGGTAAAGCGATTGTAGGTATTGCTTGGTTTGGAAAGTAGGGTATGCTCTTTGAACGAATCACCGTCGATCAGAAGACGGTTCACTCTGGAGCTGAGCTCGCCCGAGGTGACTCTGGGTCTTCCTTCGGGCGATCTGAATTCGTTACCTGGGTTCGAATCAAATTTGGGTGAGTTGTGACTATTGTATAATCCGCTTTGGCTTATGGATTGTTGAACATGGTGTTGATTTTGTTGAAGCTTCATAAGCTCGATGGTTTGTTCTAAATCTCTGTTTTTCAACTTGGCACTTTCAAGATCACTATTCAATCTATGTAGCTGTGTTTCCTTTTGTTTGGCCATGAGTAACGCATTGGTCAAATCTCTTTGAATCTGTTCCACTTTTGATTTCAATTCAGAAACATCTTGAGTTAAGAAACTATTCTCTTCTCTCAATTGGTTAGATATTTGTGCTTCTTTCTGTTTCTGGTTAAGCCATTGATGTTTCTCCTGTCTTAATGCTTGGAGCTCCTCTTTTTCGGCTACTAAAATGCTTGATTCTAACTTTGGTTTCGTCGAGGTTGGTGTGGCAGCAGGAATAGATGGAGTAGCAGAAGAAGCCAACGATCTACCGGTGAGACCGCGGCCATATGAAGACACCTTGGGCGTTTCATCTATACGTTTGGCAGGTGAAGTAGCACCTCTTTTTGCGGGAATTGCAGGGGACGATGCCGAAAGCTTGGATTTTCTATTAGGAGGCACCAAACTGGATCTCTTGGAAGTTGCGCTTGATGTAGATCCACCTGTGATGGCAGATTGTGGCGATGGTTTGTTTCCAAATTTACTCTGGACCGTCACGGTTTCGAAGAAAGCCTGGACCTTTGCCTTTCTATTGTCATCAATTTTTTCGAGGAACGAAATCAATTCCCTTTCTCCAGTTATCTTCATCAAAGTACCAATCATTTCTGTCGATGCCTGTCGAATCGGCTCTTGCGAATCACTCAATAATTTGACCCCTATTTCCATAATCAGATCAATTTCTGCCCTTGTAGGAGCCGTGGTAGTAGAAGCCAAGCATCTCTGAAGGTAATTCGTGGCCGCTATTTTCACTTGAGGCGTTTTGTGCTTCATTCCACTGAGAATATCTTCGAGAACATCACTCAAAGTGGAATACTTAAAGATAGCATCTAGCGCAGTGGCCAAGGCAGTAGCCACCGATGCTTTCTTTTCCTTGGTTCTTTCAATCATCGGGGAAAGTATAATCGATTGATATTTCTGGAATGACTTGCCTATTCCTCGTACAATGAATTCTGTACAATTGGCGGCAAGCTGAACCACCTGGATATTGGCGTCTTTCATGCACTTGGCAAATATTCTTATCAATGGGGCATAATCATCATTAGCAACTAACTTTACGGTCTTCTCAAGAATAGCATATACTTCATCCAACACCTCTTTCCTATCTTTCCACTTGGTCGAGCTGATTCTGGAATTCAAATCCTGAGGTAGCTTGCTTAATACTTCTACTGGGTCAACCAAGTCGGCAGGATCAAAAAATGGGGTACTAGAAACTTCGCCAGCGGCATCGACCATATCTACATCCTCTTGGACGTCAGCCATGGCTTCTGACTCTTTGAGCTTTTCCAACTTCTGTTGTTGTGATCTTGTCAATCTCTTTTGCTCGGCTTTCTGGCCCTTCACAGCCTCAAAAGCTTTGGCCAAATCTTTCTGTTGAACCGGTTTCAAGTTTGGAAACAACACCGTTTCAAGCCCATCGCCCATCCATTTGTACAATTGAATGGTCAACTTGGTGGTCTCTGCTCTTACGTTCCTATCAGCATGTCCAAACAATTTGCCTAGACTAGGTATAATACTTTTAGGGGGAATTATAGTGCATCCAAAGTTCTCTATAATTGTAGCCAAGGCCGTGACACAACCAGCCACCAATTTCGGCAACCGATTGGATAGCAAAGGTAGAATATCTTCAATGATTGCTTCTGGTTGATTCCCAATCTCTATCTTCAAAAGTAAGATCTCAATGGCTGCTTCTTTTGTTTTGGCTCTAGAAGACGAGAGTCCTTTTTCACACACTGAGGTGATTATCCCGCCACTTTTGAGCCTAGAAACAATCGAAGAAGTTCCACCATATTTAATGTATTGAGTGACGGTAATCAAACCTGCTTCCTGGGCAACAACATTAGAATCAGTCACAATTTTCTTGATTAGCTCGGGTCTGCTATTAAACAACTGGAAACAGTTCTCGTCCTCACTGCGCGATCCTTCGAACAGCTTGGCTGCTTCTTCGTATCCTGAAAGTCTTGCTTTCCATACATTGTGCGCGATCTTTTCCTCAAGGGATAGCGAAGAGTAGTCAGTTTCGTCAGACATAATGGTGGGGTAGCAGCTGAGGCTTTATAAACAGTACACGATCTCCAGTGATGTTTTGTAAACATTATCAAAATGCTGCGCTCCTGCACACAGCACGATGCGCTTGATTTTAACAGGAACAGAATGCAGGTTGTATTATAGTATATACTTCAGTGGTCATAAGGACAGTTTGAAATAGAGTTGGATGAAAATGTATATCCGGGTGCTCCCTCGAAATGTTGTTTGGGAATTAAGAGTAAACCAGAAATATCAAAATAATCCATGCTATTTTGGTAGATTTATAGTAGTACTAGGGGTTTTTGTTTATTCAATGTGCTTGGCGAACTTTGCTTTGATTTCATCGTATGGTTTTAAAGTGAGGTTCCAGTCTTCTTCACCGGGACGGGTGGTGTAGTACTTTTGGATGTTCACACCATGGTATGGGTGGTGGGCAAGATTGAACCATGGTAATATGGCTAATGTAGTGAACGAGAATTGGGAGTTTCTATTGGCAATATCTTGTAATCTGTCGTTCAAAGCAGTTTCATTTTCGTGGTATGGCAATTTACCTTCAGATAACAACTTTTTTATTTCGTATCTGTCTTTGGCAACTTCTCTGGAATTTTCAGACCATCCCAAAAATCTCTTTGAAGATCTGACGTATGAAAGGTAGAAACCTCCAATGAATCCAAGTAAAGTGGCGGTTCTCAAAGCACCACCTGGAACCTTGGATGGCGCTTTGAAGGCACCAGCTGATGGTTCCATTCTTTCCCATGCTTGCAAAGCTAATGGAAATCCGACGGTAGATGCAGCCCATACACCATAGTCAGAGCTTCTGAAGTACCCAACCACTCTGGAGAAATGAGGGTCAACATCAATTAATTCATAGTCTGATGCCGGTGGGTCGGATCTAACTGGTTGGTTGCTGCTAGTATACGACATCTTTTGCTTTAGTGCAGTTTTATTCAACTTCTTCTTTTTTGACTGTCATTCTCAATTCTCACTCGTTGATTGGAAGTGGGTAAAGCGTGTGTCTACCGTGCACGCGGAGAGCATCACGTGTAAAGTATACCTTTAAGCTTTGATAGGTGTAGTTGCCACTATCCCTTGGCCAGGCCCTATAGCCATTCTTCTCTGATACGACCAATAAGGTCTTGACAACCAAAAAGGTCCTTGCAACCAAAATCAATACTATTCCTGAGAGAATCAAGCTTCACGTGAAATCATCACCTCACTGAGTGCCCCTTTAGACTGCAATAAGACCACACGGGGCAAGAGATAATGCCAATACGACTCGAAGATGAACGTGGATCTGATGGTTTAGGATATCAATATAGATACCTGTGGCCTTCTTCAAAGCATCACCTAGCCACCCGTGTAATCAATGCCTTGCGGATATATAACGTGCCTGCCATCAACTTCATTATCATAAGCGTATTGGGATTCTTCTTGATCAAATTGACTACTCGATATACCGGATTGTACATGAAGAGCTCCTTAATAACCATAATCGTCACCAATCTAGTATTGTATGGAATTTCAGAAACTTTGGCACAAACTTTAATGAGCTACAAACCAACGCAACCCCCGATTAGTTTCAAGCTCCATGAGGGTCCCAGACAAGGAGGACTTTCGTTTAATTCGCATGATATATTTGGATCCACTGGTCTTGGTGCATTTTCTACATATCGCGATGAAGAAGATAGACGTCAGAACACTGAAGATGTAGAAACTGACGATGATACTGCCATAGAAAGGTTCGTAGACTATATCGAGGAAGACGACCGAAATGTGTTCCGTTCCAATCAGGATGACACGCCAATTCCCCAAGCTGAACTCACATTTTTTAAATTCAATCGCCTTGCTGGGTTCATGTGCTGGGGCTTTATATTGGCCTTTGTACAATGCTGGTGGTATAAATTTCTACAAATATACTCGAAAGATCCGAAATTCATTGAAGTGTTACGCAAGGTCTTGACGGATCAATTGTGTTATTCTCCTATATCGTTGTTATTTTTCTTTACATATGGTACCATGGTCCTTGAAGCTGGAACGTGGGAGGATACCAAGGCAAAGTTGGGTAAGATATACCTCAAAACTTTGATCATCAACTACTCTGTGTGGTTTCCGGTTCAATTCTTTAATTTTTTGATAGTTCCTCGGGACTTTCAGGTTCCTTTTAGTTCTTCGGTGTCGGTGTTGTGGAATTGCTTTTTATCAATGAGAAATTCCGAAAGTTAAATATACATTCCTGAGTTGGAAAACCCATTAAACTTTCTTACTGTAGTGCTTACTTTTTTCAAATACTCTTCCTTCAAGTCAATTGGTAGCTCAAGCAATTCAGCAAGGACGTACGCTGTGTCGACAATTGCATCATTGTCTGATATTTCAAACCCTGGTTGTCCCTCAGAATTCAACACCAACGCAACAAATTTTTCATCGATTACATTCAATTTGGAAACAATGCTACCAGAAATGCCAGTAATTACATGAGGGGGTTTCAAGTTTGTAATCATTTTCAAAAGTGGCGACAGCTCAGCTTCGATGTCGTTTGAGAGCTTGTTGATGGTCTGAGTATTGTTCAAACTACATGGAGCGATCGGTATCCAAGATCTCACTGGTTGGAACGTTTTGACAATCTCTGCACTTAATATATTATAGGTGATAGTATTGGTGAAATGAGGAACAGTAAGTATTAAAAACGATTCGTATTTCATGATATCGATTTCAATATTAGAATATTTTGATTTTTCAGCCTTTTCCATCACGGCATTATACAATTGTTCATCTTCATCATACTCGTCTTCTTCAGCAACAACGTTGCTTTCCGGATACGAAACCGTTATTGTTCCAGCCTTTGAGCCTTCTGGGAGGCTAGTTTGCAAAATACTCAATGTCTTAGGCACAACTACCACAAAAGAGTATTTCCAGCTGCCATCAAATTGTATGGATATATCAGGAATAGAAGCAGGTTGGCTCTCTTCATCTTCGAATATATGACGTGGTGCACGCAAACCTATCGGTTTGATCTGCTAGTTAGTACTCTTCCCAATTGATCAAAAATGCCTCTACATACCAACATATTGCTTACTATGTAGAATTGCCACCACCACTCTCTTGATCAGAATTATTTGATCCAAATGGTGGTGCACGTGAGAAATGACTTCCTGTATATAGTGCTGCTCTCTACCGGACTTCGAACTTACTACTGAAATTGCTAAGAAATAAGACCACTTGTGAAGAGGGCCTAGCGGAAAAATGTTCAGTTCAAGACTTCCAAATGTGTTGAAAAGACCAGTGGGCCTTTTAAGTAGATTTTACCATTCAGTTGACCACCCTTCCTCCAATATTATAGTCAATTCCAAAACCATAGAGTCCAAAATTTTGACTAAAGCGTTGGACTATATACCCAAATATGGCTTCGAGGCGGTTTGTATCACCCAAGCTGTCAGAGACATGAAGTATCCTGACTCTTTAGAGTCCGCCATAACCACAAATCCTACTGGATCTGCTGAATTCCAACTTATGTTCCATTGGCTCAAGATTCAAAGACAGAAGTTGGAGGAACACGTGATGGACCCCGAGAGTGAAGTACACCAGTTGAAGGATGAATATGAGAGAGTAAGCTATCTCATCAAGAAAAGGTTGGAGTATAATGAGCCCATTATCAACCAATTGGGCCAGGGAATAGGTCTCTTGGCCCTTCCATACAAGTTGAACCTTGGAATGGAAGAGTTACATAATCTTAGTGATGATATTGCATACTATTCTGGCGACAGATCTAATGATTTTGCGTGGTATTCCAAAAGGTTAGGGTTTTCTTCCATCTACGTAAGCTCAGAGTTGTTCATGTTACAAGATACCAGTAAAGACTTCGTCAAAACCAAGGAGTTTGTCGATTCCAAGGTTGAGGGCTTGAAATCATTAGGGAATGCTTACACCAATGTTGAACAGTGGGGAATGTTCAATGCCATTGGATTGGTCAATGTGATCAAATCTCAATTGATAAGGGGTTAGTTTGTTTATAAAGTTCATTTACGAGTGTCTATATTAAATTCTATACACTTCGGTGGTATTCTTGAACTGGAGACTAAAGTACAAAGTTATGTTGAATTATGTTGGCAATACCATGCTTGGTGCTTGATGATGTAAAAATATGGAAAAGACCAAGTGGCAATTAGTTCCCTATTTTGGCTCTCACAGCTAATATATTATCTCTCGTAGATTCGATCTTCTTTTCTTCCTCGGAGATCTTGGTTTCCACTCTTTTGATTTCGTTTTCAATAAATTCAATTCTTTTGTTAACATTGAGCTTGGCTTCCGAATATTCTTGAGGCAACAATATTGGTCCTGTCAACTTGTATATTTTCGAATCATCGTTTAATTTTTCAAACTCGGTCAATACGATTTTATTTTCTTGATATTGAGTCTCGAGTTTGGATCTCGCAGCCATCAAATCATTGAGACTGGTCTGCTGAGAGCTGAACTCCATCGAGAGCTTTTCGAACTGATCCTTTAACTCTGTCATCTCGTTGTTCTTGGTACTTCTAACCATTAAAATTATTCATTTGATTTTTCTAGTCGTGAATGATACGCGCACGTCTCTTAGTATACCAGATAAGTACAAGACAAGTTTGCAGAGTACTTAGTTATAAAGGACTGGTAATCTAAGAGATACTTGAGTACTTAGCGTTGTTTGAAACTTATCATCGAGAAACAATCTACTACCAAACCTATTTAAAAGAGCAAAACGGTGCTTCAGAGCCTTATCAAAGAGACTAAAAGAAAATGACGACTATTAGTTAATAATTCTAGGTAGGAAATATGTCAAAGTCTTCTTGGTTAATGACGATTTCGGTCACATGTACCTTGTACCGTCTATTTGTAGAATCTCCACCGTACTCGTCCATTTCATCGAACTCATCATACTCTTCGTATTCGTTGACTATGGCATTATCGTCGTCGTCGTCTTCATCGTCGCCTTCCTCTAAATCCTCGCTCTCCTCAACTCCTGTCTTCCTACTCTCCCTTCGCTTTAGACCATGCTCCAAAATGCTATTTTCTCTAGGGTCAAGGGATGATTCGCCATCTTCATCGTCAACTACCGCTGATCCGAGATTAAGATGTGAAGCTAAAAAAATTGGCCTTGGAAAATGATATGAGGTTGTATGACGGCGCTGTGAAATAGGGGGAGATGTGGTGCAGCTCTTGGGAGTAACGGGGGTTTTTGATTGTGACTGTGAGTTCGAACTTGATCTGGATTTGGAGAAACTTAGGGCTCGCGTTTTTCTTTCATTGGCTATTGATCGCAGTTGCTGGTATGGTGATGCAAATAGATCCTGATTAAATATAAACCCTTGGCATTCCTTCAAAGAAATGATATTATAACTTGCACTATCAGAGAAGAAGCTAGGCGAGTCATATACTGAAAAGTTCTCGTTTTGAATCATCAGAGGCGATAAGAATGAGTTTCTTCTGAACCATGGTGACGATGTCGAGGTAAATGATGAGCTTCTTCGCTTATTGATTGCTGCTTCTGCACGGTTGTGGTCATGGCCGGTAGTGGGGCCAGAGGAAGTGGCGGGTAAATTGGGGGCTCCTTGTACCGACTTCCTTCTTAACTTCGGTCCTTGCGTATGTAGCACCATCTTAACACCTGTATTTTCTAATAAGTATCCGTCAACTAGGTAGATAAGTTGACTGACTCACAAACTACCCTTTATCGCAAGGTGGCTGTAAATAGTTACGGTCACGTGCATTTGGCCTTGGAGGTGGTGTACCTCCATGAAACGCCGATAAGGCCCAAATAGGCCTAGAGCCCAGGGCCTCCTCGGTGCGACAAATGAATTTTTAATGTGAATGCATTCAACTAAATACAAGTAATATTGGCGTAAAATCGTATATGTTTGTGTGAGAAAAGTTGTTACCGGTACTGACTTGTCTACTGTGGTTCCTTGTACCATATCCCTCCCTTTTCTTTCAATCTGTTCATGACAAACTTCAACCCTTCCCTGGTGTTGGAAACATTTGAAGAAAACCTATTTCTGCTCCACTCTTCGATCTTTTGTTTGAATCCCACAAAGTTCGATGAGAACTGAACCTTGCCCTGAACTGTGGTGCTTTTACCATCTTTGGTGGTATACTTTAAATACTCCTCCACTTTTATAAATTTGCGATGATCAACATTCGCAGTGTAGGATAAAAGAGTTTGAGTTTTCGGGTTTACTACCATCTTCTCTATTATCCATGAGTTCAAGTTACTACCCAAGAATGGTTTTATGAAATTTGGTAGCCTTCCGGTCTTGACTACTAATCTTGTGGTTCTCAAGCATCCATCCTCATCAACGGTTTGCTCCAAAGTATCACTACTTAAAACATGCTTGGCATAAGGATTGGGGTACCGATTGAAGTAAGCTAGGGATGCCGTTTCAAAATCATGGTTGTACTCATGTGTGTTTTCAACAAAAAGAACCATTGAGCCAACAGTTTTTCAAGTTTGGATAAAATGGTTGAAGTGCTTGCTCAAACAACTACCGTTACAATAGTGTCTGGTAATTGAACAAGATGGTTAGCACAGAAATTTATTTTTCGTCTCGTACTGATGTGCCACTACTTCCGAGTTCATTTGTCATGGGGTCGTGTGCCGGTAGTCGTGAATTAGTTTTTTAAAGGTGCGCACGATACTGATCAGGTGACCCAAAGCGCTACTCAAACTGCTCCGTTTGATATCAGAAGCATAAAGTTTAATAGTTGGAATACCTAATGTCGTCCGTTTCAATGGTTACCAAAAGTCTTCTTTTAATGCGGGGTCCATGTTCAAACCTTCATTATGGCCTGACTCGAACCGTACAAAAGCGGAGTAGAAGATCGCCCCCCGAGCTGTACGCGAGATTATTTTCGCACTTACCACCAAGTGACGCCTGATTATAATTCTTATGACATCAAGACAATTAGGAGTACAAACAGCTCATGTGGATGCCGTAGGACCTGCCCAAACTACCCCACATTCCGAGATTGGGGTTGCTATTACGTTTGTTTGATAAGCGTAAGCCCATACTCTCTACGCTCTTATCATTGTAAAGTTTGAACGTAGAAAATATGAGTTCTCGAGTAAATTATAGCGAGCTCCACGACGCGCGCTGCATGAGGAAGCCGTTGCCATCTGTAAGAGCACGGTTGGTCTAGTGCGAGTTCGGAGAAACACAAAAGGTGGCACAGTCGGCTTCAGGCTCTTAGTTAATGGTAAGATCGAGCAGCCAATTCCACTTTTGTTGCCTCTCAGCATGTAGCTGGAATGAGGATAGCTTTGAGATGATCGCCTTCTAATTTCGGTCTTTGGAGACATGTCAATATTTGATTATAATCTAGTACGAGCAGATTTAGTAAATGTCGTTAGAAGCCCAGAATTATTCTCGGTTGTATTTCTCTATTTCGCTCAGGTCATCCCATTTTTCACACTACGAGCTGCGGCCAGCACAAAGGCTCGCGTAGTTTTTCTACTCTGGCACGATGCTCATGCAGGTGCGTAAAAAAAGCTTATCCTACGCAACAAAAGAAACAATTTTATTCACGTCGAGCCATCGCAAAAGTGCAAACTTGAAGCGGTTTGTAGATTTTGGTAATAAATCAGAGTTTCACCTAGTCGAATGGGTTGAAATGTTTGGACGATACGGACTTTGTGGTATAGCCTCAATTGGAAACGCAGATTCTAAAGTGGGGTTAAACGATTAATTCTTTGTACATTCGTTATCAGCGATCTACGTAATTAATTCTTAACGGCAACATATATATCTGGTTTACCCGTACAGTAGATTCAACTTGCCTAAATTTCCTCATAATACATTTTTCCTAGTCAGATTTTTTTTCATACATTCATCCACATTTCCTTCTACCTTGTGAAAGATGAGTGATATACAAAAAGGTCCTTTGGCAACTGTTGAAGCGGATAGCCTGGACATCACACCATACTATGAAGAGCATACCAACGATTCAAAATGGCAACATTTCAAAGACTCTTTCAAAAGAGCCATTCCAAATGAAAAGGATGAAAGTGTGATGGACAAGTCGATTACCAAAAGACATTTAAGGTTGATGGCTTTGTCGACTGGTCTAGGCACAGGTCTTTTGGTGGCAGCTGGTTCAAAACTCCGTGCAGCAGGACCGGCGGGTGTATTAGTAGCTTATTTCATAAGTGGTTATATTATGTTGGTGCCCACCATCAACTCGGTCAGTGAATTAAGTATTGCATTTCCTTCATTGCCCGGAGGATTCCAATCATATCCTTCAAAGTTTATTGATGAAAGTTGGGGTTTTGCATTAGGATGGAACTATGCCTTCCAATGGATAACGGTCATTTGGTTAGAATTGGTGACTGCAAGTTTGACGATTAAGTTTTGGAACACATCGATCGACCCCGACGTATTTGTCACTATATTCTTGCTTGTCGTGGTGGCGATTAATCTTTGTGGTGCTCGTGGTTATGCTGAAGCTGAATTCGTCATGAATTCGTGTAAGGTACTCATGTTGAGTGGTTTCGTCATCTTTGGTTTAGTAATAGACTTGGGTGGTGGTCCAAAGGGATTCATTGGTGGAAGATACTATCACGATCCTGGTGCATTCACAGATTTCAAAGGCTTGGTATCAGTGTTCGTTACAGGAGCATTCAGTCTTGGTGGTAGTGAATTTATTTCACTCGCTGCAGCAGAAACTGGTGGTAACGTTCGTGCAGCCATCAGAAGTGCTTCAAAGCTTATTTTCTTCAGAGTCACCTTTCTTTTCTTGGGCTCGTTGATATTTGTTGGATTGTTGGTTCCTTCAAACTCGGATAGGTTGATGGGCTCTGGTGCTGATGTCACATCTGCCTCGCCTTACGTTCTTGCTGCTCAGTTACATGGTGTGAAGGTGCTTCCACATATCATCAACGCAGTGATTCTTATTTCAGTGACTTCCGTTGCCACTGCAGCCATGTACAGTAGTCCACGTCTTATCCAATCGTTGGCTCAACAGGGCTTAGCACCCAAATACTTTGACTATATCGATAGAAGTGGAAGACCCTTGAGAGCATGGTTACTCACGGTCGTTTCTTCGTTCTTTGCGTACATTGCGACTTATAAGAAAGAGGATATTGTCTTCACTTGGTTGTTGTCTATCTCCGCTCTCAGTTTTATCTTTGTTTGGATAGCCATTTGTGTTTGCCATTTAAGATTCAGAGCAGTGTTGAGGCATAGAAACATTCCATTGAGTTCCTTGGCATACACCTCGCCTACTGGAGAGATTGGATCATACGTATCGATCTTAGTCAACTCTCTTGTCTTAATTGGACAATTCTGGGTTGCATTGTGGCCAGTTGGAGGTGACGGTAAGCCAAATGCTGAGTCATTTTTTGAAAATTACTTGGGTGGCCCGATTCTTTTAGTCTGTTACGTCGGTCACAAGCTCTGGACCAAGAACTGGAAATTCTGGATCAAGCTTGAAGACATCGATATCGATACTGGGCGAGTCATTCATGATCCTGAGATTTTAGAGTTGGAAAACTTGGAAGTCAAAGAAAGATACAACAACGCCCCTCTTTGGAAGAAGATTGTCATCACTCTTTTCGATTGATGAATTTATCATTTTTCCGCCATTTATTTCTTAACGACAATATATTAAATTAGATCCAAACAATGTAGAGAGCATTTTGAATCGCTTTTAAACCATTTGCATCCAAAATATTTAGCGGTTGCGAATTGTATATAAGTGGTAGACATGGTCGGAATGAGGCTTACGTGCTATTTGGTAAAGCTATGAATAAATCGATAGCTGTTGACGCCATAAGGTTGGTATTACCGTCCAAGACCCCTACACTGAAAGATTGCTACATGGAGTTCATTACTTGGTACACTATCATCGAGTACCGGTAAACATAGATTATTCTGAAAAGTCTAACAAAGCTCTTACCAGTCTGTAAGTAGTCAGTAGTTTCAGGGGGTACGTGGAGGGATAATCATGTCAAGCCAATAGTTGTTGCTTTGCTGTTTAAATGTGCTGGATCGCATTGCCTGATCCAAGCTCAGGTATTTGCCATCTATCGCCCTCCACGCATGAGCTATATGAAAAGGTAATACACACCTGCCTCGTAGAGACTAGCGAAAACAAACTATCCCGCCCAGGGCGCTTTGTTTGCGATAGTACTGAGCTGTATTTACAGAGTAAGTATATGAGAAATGGACGCTACTTGCTCTGTCTTTGTAAACGTAGCGCTAAATTGGCAGTTGCAAAAAAAAATTGTGAAGGAAAAAATTCGTTTGGGTGCAAAATAAAGATTTTGCTCTAGTCTTTTCCCGCTGCATTAGTCTTATCATACTACTTAGCTACTCAACATGTCCGTTACTAGAGAAACAGTCGGAGAATCTTCGAACAGCAGACTGCTTGGTAAAGCTGCGGCCACTCAAAAAATTTCCAGTGGAACCCTGCTTGATGAAAATGGGAATCAAATTCAACCTGTACAAACGGAAGAACGCCGGCATTTGCTTACAGCACACTTGAGACAATATCCCATTGCCAGAAGTCTCAAGAATAGAATATCCGGCTTACCTTACGCCCATGATGTGTCAATTAAATGGTCGCCAACGGTCAAAAAAATTAGAGATACCCAGCCGTTCAAAGCGGTTGTCTTGCAAGGTAGTAAAGTTGGTGACGAAGTTTTGAGTCAGATTGATTGGTTGATGCCATCATCAAAAACTCTAGAAGCTCGAGATCTATTAACACCATTTACAGCTCTTACTATTTATGTCATGGACGCTACACAAGTAGCAGCAAAGACAACACAATTGTCAGTGAATTCCAATGTCATTACACCAACGACTAAGCTTGCCAACGATGTGAAGATTAGAACTCAGGCCATGTTAATCAACTCAGAAGGTAAGTGTTTGATCACATCTCCCGCAGATCCAATTGTCAGTCCAATTAATGATCAATTGGAAAGTTTGGTGCTTTACTATTTTCCTACTGTGGAGAAGGTTCCGAAGGAAGGCCAATCAAGTGAACTAAGCCGTACATATAAAATCGTGAAGGGTGCCATAGTCAATAATCCCAAGCCAAAAGAGCCCCAAATCGTATCGATAGCGGACAACTTACATACGCCGGGTCCTACGGCTTAATGCTTTATCGAATATATATGAAAGATATCTTGTAATTACTTGCTATCAATAAATGCTAATTTTTACCTTTTGCAAAAGTTCTGGTTTTCAGTATATATTGAAATATTTAACATGCAATAGAGTTATATTAGTTTACAATAGCTTTGACAAAATCAAAGAAGTTGTCAGAAAAGAAACAAAACGGAATAAAGTTATAGAATGAAATGAGAAGTATTTGATATCATTCCAATTTAATCCTTTGACTTCTTCTTTTTCTTCTTTGGTGCTTCATCATCTTCAGCCTTACGCTTCTTATCCTTCTTTTCTTTCTTCTCCTTCTTTTCCTTCTTTTCTTTCTTTTCCTTCTTTTCCTTCTTAGATGAAGACTTTTCTTCCTTTTCTTCCTTTTCTTCTTCTTCTTCGTCAACTTCTATTTCATCGGCAAGGTCACCCATGGCAGACAAAGCAGCCTTGATAGCATCAGAGTTCTTCATTGGAGTAGCACCGGTTTCGTAGAAGTTTAATCTTTCTTCGACCTGCTTTTTCAATATGTCACCGAATGCGGTGGTTGGCTCGTCAGAGTAGTTATCAATTCTTGAAGCGATGGAACACTTGTTGGCCAAGAATCTGGAGATTCTACCCTTGTTCTTGGCAGCAGCCTTACCAATAAATGAGGAGTGGTAAATTAAACCGTACTTTGGAGTGTTACCCTTGGTCTTTAAAGCTCTAAACAATGCTTTTTCGGCACCCAAAATTTGAACGGTTGAAGCAGCTTGCTTGGACAAGTTAGTCAAAGAACCAGCGTGAGAAATCAATCTAGCTCCGACAACTTCACCAATCAAGGTGGACAAGTTAGGAGCAACTGTGTTCATCTTTTCAGTCAAATATTGAGATAACTGAGCACGTTCAGCAGTGGTGCTGACAACAATCTCAGCAAAACTACTGACCATTTCCATGTCTTGCTCGCTGATATCTTGACCCATGGAGATCTTGGCATTGTCTATAACTCTTTGAGCAACGCCAGAGTCGTCGTTGAGTATCGCAGCAATGTCATGTAAGGAGTCATCAGTTAAAGATGCTTTGTCCTTGATGGCCAAGGTGAGCTTGGCGTAAGATTGGTTGTCTGGAACTATCTTGGCCAACTCAGGGAAATGCCATCCGTACCATTCCTTGACTCTCATAGCGTAAGTGTTGATGTCTTTGTCTAATTGATCCAATAAAGCGATAGCTTGAATAATGTGGTTATCGTTCTTTTGAACTGAGAACTTAACCTTGGCTCTGGAGAAAGCATGACCCAAACCTAACTGAGCTCTTTCAATGTCACCATCTTGCAATTCTTTGAATAATTTGGCACCATGAACTCTAATACCTCTCAAGAAATCTTGGGCAATTTCTCCAGATATACAGTCAACATATGGAAAAGACTCCTTGATTGAAGGACCCAAATTCTTGTCAGAAACACCCAAAGAGATCTTCTTCTTGGAGGATGACTTTGGCAAGTTTAATTCCAAGATAGACTTCAAGTAATCGGAGACTAAACCTTCAGAGATATCGTTGGCATTTTCCAAAGCTTGAGCAGCACCTTTGAAAGGAGCAAAGGAAACCAACTCAACCATCTTGGAGAACTTAGATAAGTCATTGGAAGCTTCTTGAACTTCCTTCATTCTTGATGCAATATCATCTTGTTGAATTAAGACCTTGAAAATTGCATATCCGGTTGCTTCTTCAAAGAGAAGATAATCCAAACCACCCATCTTATCTGTTATCTGTTAGAGAAAGACGATAATGTAATATCACTTGATGATTATTTCACAAGGAAGTTGTCAACAATATTATAAACACTGGCGATTTCTTTTTACAAGAACTTAAACTTCAATTTTGAAAATTTCTCCCTCATCTCGCTATGGGCCTCAATTTTTTTCATCGCTACTTTGTGTAAGCTCATCGGCACGTGCACGTGCACGTGCAACCATGTCTCGCACGTGATTGTGTATGCATTAATGCCTATATACCTATGCAAAGTTGATATCCCATCCAAGGTTTTCCAATATCGAATGCCAGTCCACAGCCCTGTCTCCCACTGGATTCTCTTGCCAGACTCGTACTACGAGATACTTGGCTCTTTGTATGTTCCATGAACCGTAAGTTTTCATGAGATACGACATTCGGCTCAGGATCAATTGGCGATGATGTGGTGCGACGCAATGAATACCCGATATAAACAACGGAAAGACTAGCGATGCTTGCACTGGTGTTTCAAGTAGCACGTCAATACATTTCATTAGATCCGAGTTTAAAAGTTGCATCTGTAGCATGGAAGGATTGCATTTCAAGACGGATTGTTTAAGTAATAATCTGGTGCTTAATTGAAAGGCTTCAAATAATGTGAGTTGCCATTCCAATTCTTCGCCTGTAATGTCCTGTAGGTCTTCTGGTTCAGGCTTAGCTAGCTGTATTTCCTGATCCAATACATGTGCCCTTTCTATTATCGAAGATAAGGACCTATTGATTCTTCCATGCTCACTTGTTGGAGACCCCAAATATTCTTCATCAAGTGACGGATCATCCAAAGATTGGTGTATTGGAGAATGTGATACCGGTTCCAGCGAGAACTCGACACTTCCTGTCGTATTTTCAGTATAAAACTCTTTCAATGTTTTTTTGCTGTTAAACAAAAGAACTTTGATATCACCAATCATACCGTAAAGCTTTTTGGAAACACCCAACAACGGGTTTAAATTACCTCTTGAAAACCCCGCCAGATCTTTAAATATGACTTCGTAATCTTTAGATGGAAAATAAGTACCATGTTCAGTTGAAGAACTCGACAACAAGTCATGGTACGCAAAGTTTGATATTAACCAGTGCTCCTCCTTCAGTCGGTTGAAATTCAATATACCTCCATGGGCATATAAAATTTTCCATCCCCATTTTAAAAATATCGACCAGTTTTTGACATCTCCCTTACAGATTTCTGCACCACAAAGAATCAATAGAGTGGCTAAC
The DNA here is from genome assembly GCA_030580235.1 of Suhomyces sp. yHMH580. Lineage (NCBI taxonomy): Eukaryota > Fungi > Ascomycota > Pichiomycetes > Serinales > Debaryomycetaceae > Suhomyces > Suhomyces sp. yHMH580. The sequence goes on along the minus strand of JAKTSN010000001.1, from coordinate 239,644 downwards.
TTCACAATCGTGGTTTGACGATCTTTTCCGGGGTTTGTCGTATGAAACGGATCTGAGTTGGATTTACTAGCCGTAAGTTCGGTCAAGGATTTCATCAAATGTTGTAGGGCTAAATTAACATATTTTACCCCCTCAGCTTCCCATTCATCTCCCAAATGAAATGCCGCCCATGCTATAATCCCATAGAGAACACCCTTATCTTTGTGGGCCAATGGTAGAAAGACTTTTTGAAACGAATTGGAGTCGTTCTGTGATGAAGGCGCTATTGAGATCTTCTTTGATAGTGTTTCCACGTAGTAATTGTATAGATATGCATGCTTGGCACTCGCTAATTCAGGAAGATATGAGGGGGGTGGTGGAGGTAATGGGGTGAGAATGGAATTTAAATTTGGAATTATATCGGGATGGTTCAATGGAGAATGTAATAAAAACTGATTGTTAAAGTCCGAAGGTGATCCAGTAAAAAATTGATTGAGATCAAGTAATTGTAGATTGGTAATGCTAGCAGATTTATTATTAATGTCTTCAGATCCCTTCAATTGTGTCAAAGGTGAATCATTTTGATGCTCGTTTTGAGTCAAGTCCCGTAGCATATCTAATAATGATGAGTGAGAAGTTGATGATTTGGGCTGTCCTTCATTTTCAGGGTCATGGGACGCACTTTGGGCAAGTAGGCTTGGACTTTTTTGAATCAAGTGGTCATTAAGGTAAGCGTTGTTCAAAGCTTCTTGGTTATTGTGTACTTCCGAAAGTGATATGAGTTGCGAAATGGGCGAGTCCGAGTGCTGTGTGGTTTTTATAGGTGTCGAATTCAGTGCTGTGGGATTATACCTGAATGAATTTAGTAAATCTTCTGGATCCGAAGTGACTTGTGAAAAATTATCCTTTTTCGGGCTTGACTGAATTGGTTCAGGATTCAAGGATGTATTGGATTTGAGATTTTCAGCCTCTGATGTAGCAAATTTGGATTCAGTTGCAATCCAAGCTGACGATGTGCTCGACTTCGACTTACGTTTTCGAAGCTTTTGTCGGCTCTCTTCAGCCTCCACTTTCTCTTTTAGTAGCCTGACCTCTTCGTCTGACATGCCATCGTCTATCCAAATACACTCTTTATGCAACCTCGCACAATCTGAGCACGTTGGCCTCCCCTCGTCGCATTTCTTCTTCCTACACTTGCATATCAAGCAGCCTTTCTTCGACCTATTGGCCGATTTGGAACTGAAAAAGTCCTGAGTATTGCTAATTACTTTTAGAGATGAGTTTTGAATACTTTTGGTTGACCGTAGATTGCCTTCCTCGGTGGTATCGAATGAGCCAGAACTTTTGGGGGTATTTTCCACTGGATTTGGCTTTATCTTGGCTCTTTTACGCCTATTTTCTTCATTGTTTTGATCGTCTTTGTTTCTGGTCGTTTTACTATTGAAAGTAACCAACATGTTCTGGTATCCTTGTAGGACTTGCGATGAACGAGATTGTGCAGTGATTGATTTCCAGTGTCTAGAAAGATTAGGCTCCAGTTGAAATGTTGTGATCTTCGTTGTTCGTAATTACAGGGCACCGTACCAATTATCTTGGACTATCAGGACTTGGTCTCTACCAGAAAAAGAGGGCAATACGTTCCGCACTACCGAAAGAACAGAGGTGAGCAGGTTTGTTCCCTTACAAAATAATCTGATAGCGAAATATTTTGGTAAACTTATTTCGTAGTACCGGTTCATGCCCCGCCCATTGAATCACGCTGACAGTTCGGGCCTTGCGCAGAATTGTAGAGCACTATGAGGGGTCAATACATGGCATGAATGTGGGTTTATGAAGAGATGATGATAGCGCTAGAAATGATATCGTATCATAATATAGCTGTAAACAAATGTTGCGTGCTTAACATGAGATCAAATAACTTTGCAATATTCCGGCAGAATGCACCAAACTTCGAAATGCCGTGAAAAAAAAACAGATACTTGGAAGAGCTCATGTTGCCCAATTAGCAATCTTGCATTGCCCTACTACAAAGCCTTGCTAGTAGGAGCAGAAGAGGAACTGGCTATAGAGGGTGGGATCGAGATTGGGGTCACATGATACCGGCCATCCATTGCCGAACTGAGCGGCATCATGATCTTTCGGGAATCAACTCACGTGCATGTATTGTGAGCCAGTCAGAATCTTCCATGGACTTCGATGAAAATGCAGGTTCAGTCGCAAATTGCAGTTTACGTAAGTGTAGTGTGTAAGAAGGTCCGTCTACAATCTCGGTGGTTCTTCCACACTGACTGAAGTACCAAAATTTTAAGGCCAAATTTTATTTTGATTTGTCTATTACTATTTAGTTTCATTACAACTTTAGCCAGCGCATTTATCATATCAATCGAACCAGATGTCTTTAAAACGTATTAACAAGGAGTTAACAGATTTAGGAAGGTATGTACTTGGAAGTTGCCACCAGTTTTTGAGCCTGAGCCTACCTTGAGTTTGCGCTTCTGGTGGTTAAGGACGACGTTGACTCGAAGATCGGCTTATAAATATGAACTGGGTGAGATCGAAGTTTGGTCTTCTACTGTCTTGATCAGTTATCGAATCCCTGAACAGCGTGAAATGTGATTCTCTCGATCTTTACAGCGTTTTTCTGAGGGTCAGCGAAGCAATCATATCTATATTTCATACATCACAGGTGTCTATCAAAATCTGAGTGCATTTTGCCGCAGTTGTCAATAACATAATACTAACTTTGATTTAGAGATCCACCTTCCTCATGTTCCGCTGGTCCAGTAGGTGACGATTTATATCATTGGCAGGCATCCATCATGGGTCCTCCAGATTCCCCATATGCCGGTGGTGTATTCTTCTTATCTATCCACTTCCCAACAGACTACCCATTCAAGCCACCTAAGATTGCTTTCACCACCAAGATCTACCACCCAAATATCAACGGAAACGGTAACATTTGTTTGGACATTTTGAAAGACCAATGGTCCCCAGCATTAACTATTTCAAAGGTGTTACTATCCATTTGTTCACTTTTAACTGACGCTAATCCAGATGATCCATTGGTGCCTGAAATAGCCCACATATACAAGCAAGATAGAGCAAAGTATGAAGCTACTGCCAAGGAATGGACCAAGAAGTATGCTATTTAATCTAATTAGACGACTTACTTTATATCTTGGTATATTCGACCATGAAATGAACAGAAAAGTTTCGTACTCTAAAGCGCATAAGTTATCCTTCGTCTTTTATTGAAAGTGTTTCGGTTCAGTACTAACAACTCGTTTATGTTTGAACATCAAATACGATTCCAGTCGTTTCATCTTGCAGCTAATTTCCTATCTCCAACTATTAGATATAGAGTCAGTATGTAGTTTTTATTGCTAATGTGATAACTGTCAGGTAACACCGAGCCTCGTAACAATACTCTGATCTCTTATACTTTGAAGATTACTGCGTAGAAAATACATCTATAGTCCTACAAATGTATCTCACTTGAATTCTATATCATTCTCGTGGGCGAAGTTCGAATATTACCTACATCGCTATGCACCAACCTCGCCATGTTTTATTCGTTGCATACCAAGCAAATAAAAGCTTTGACTTATTGGTCCAGAACCTTGGTCTGTAGTTCGAAATATCTCTATGAACCTTCTTCGTGCTTAGCTATTCTTATTTTCCAACCTGTATTGCTTAGTAGTTGAAGCAGAACAGAACAAAAATTTGGTACGAAAAATTAAAGGCTATAACAAAAAACCCAGTGACAGCCCCACGTTACGTCAACTCTACAATAAATCACAATATCAGTCTCATTGCTGAGGATTCAGAACCCAGTTTGACTCAGTAATATTATCTGATTCGTTACAACGGTTGAAGTTCTTGATTGAGGGTTGGACATAACACTTGAGATTGAAAATTGAAAGGAATCATCAAAACCGTGTAATCAAAGGATCAATACACCAAAACTTAGGGCCTGGTACAAATAATTAAAGACTCTATCATATAATTATTGGCTCACTTTTAAATCACGTAAATAATCCAGCTTTATTATGAACAAGCTTTCAGCATTCGAGTTCAATAACACTCAGAAGTTATTTGATTTGGCAAAGAAGTTGAACAAATCCAAGTTCTTCCAATCCTTTTTGAATGAATCGCAATACAAAATACTAAATTATCTAATCGAATTGGACAATTTCAATATATGGTACAATTTTCTTGAGGGTAACTGCAGTGTTAGGTTTTTGAATGATGTCAATGACGAGAATAAAGACACTGAAGATCCTGGAAAATTAGAAACCCATGAAATCGATGATACTAGTGAAACCAATGAGAAGACTAGAGATGTTGAAAAAGATCAAGATAACGCTGATTCAAAAGAATCTCAAGAAGATAGTTACAAACCAGAAAAGCCGGAGCCTGAAATTAACGACCTCCGTTTCGAAGAAGGACCAAAAATGATAAAATTGTTGGCATTGCATATCAGATATTTACTATGGGAAAAGGCAATTGACTTTTATTATAGTTCGAAAAGTTTAGATGATTCAACTAACAATTTTGATGAAATAAGTGATGATTTTGAACTTATAGACTCGTTAGACTTGACTAACAACGACAATGTGACTACTGGGCAAGATAAAACAGAGCCAGAAAAACCAACCACGAGGCAAGAGGAAGATGATTATGACGATGAAGACGAAGAAGACGATGAAAAAGAAGAAACTATCAAAGAAGACGTGTCAGATAAGATCGAATCGGAGTCGAAAACCGAGGTGAATGATGAGAACCAAGTAGTGTTTGAAGTGCCATTGACACTTTTAAAACAACTTGAAATCGAGCAATATACAAACACTTCAACGGCGACGCCGGCTCCTCCTGATTCGGAAAAAAATGAAACTCCAGGTCTTGCAGGAGATTCCTTCAAAGACCAAACTTCATTCCCCCCTCCAAGTTCAAGTCCATCAGTTGAAGACCAGGAAGATCTTTTAAGGGAGTTCAACAAAGTCTACCACAATTTCGAGTACGATCGTGAAACCTTAATCAAGAGAAGAAAACTTGAAAAATCGGACTTAAAACTCAAAAAAATTGATGAGTCCAAAAATCAAGAGACCTCACAAAATGGAGAGAGCGGGAATTCAAACGGTACCGATTTGAATACGTCCAGCAACATAGGTTTAAACATCGGCTCAGGTAGCACATCTTTGCAACATTTGCTAAGCACTATTCAACAAAAAAGAGACAATGTTCCATTGAATGACTTTGAATTGAGAAGCTTGTTCATGGATGTGAGAAAGAACCGTGGAAAATGGGCAAACGATGACAGAGTTGGACAAGAAGAGTTGTATGAAGCATGTGAAAAAGTTGTTTCAGAGCTCAGAGGATATACAGAACATTCCACACCTTTTTTGAACAAGGTTTCGAAAAGAGAGGCACCCAATTATGGTCTCATTATCAAGAAACCTATGGATTTAAATACGGTGATGAAAAAATTGAAGGCTTTATCGTACAATTCCAAGCAAGAATTCATTGATGACGTTAACCTTATTTGGTCTAACTGCTTAACTTATAATGCTGATCCAAAACACTTTATACGATCCCACGCATTAGCAATGCAGGAGAAAACAGCCAAGCTTGCAGCCACTATACCGAATATAACCATCAGAAATAGAGCGGATATTGAGATGGAGGAAGAAGAAACTGAACAAAGACCCGCAACACCACTGTCTGGGGGAGGTGGTAAGGGTGTGAAGAAAGGCAGAAAGAGAACCAGACAAGATCAAGTCAAGACTGAAATCGAGACAGACTCTCCTATAAGTAGAGCAGCTTCCGTACTTGCTTCGCCTGAAACGAAAAAAGTTGCGTCGGAAACCCCAGTCGTTGAAAATGGTAGTTTATCAGTAGAGGAGGAGGAAGAAGAAGAGGGGGAGGAGGAAGAAGCTGATAATGAAGAACCCAATTCCATTCTGGAAGATGAAGAAGAAGAGTTTGATCCAGAACTTCAGGCTTGGAGATCCATAACTGCCAAGTCAAGGGCTAACTACTGTGCTCAACGATCTGAGTTGTTTGATGAGAATTCACATTTAAGATTTGATGCCAATGCGATTCTCCGGCTCCCTGGTCATATGCGAAATTTCAATCAATATCTCGATAACAAGGAAGTCATCAGCAAAAATAGTAATTTATTGGAAAGTACGGAGCCATATCTCTTGGAATATGACATAGCTGGAGGAATTCCTGGATTCAAGTACATGGGTATCGACAAAGAACAAGAAGAAAAAAGGGAAGAGAAATTAGTTGATATTTATTTGCAGGAAGTGAATGGTGATGCGTCCAAAATCAAGTCAGGATTTGTTTTACCTACTACTAGTGGATTGAATAAGATATATTTTGAAAACATTGCTGAAATACAAGAAATCAAGAAGATTTGTTTCAAAATATCGTTGATACGTCAAATGCAAACTCAGCAATTTGTGCATCACACACAAATGAAACAACCAGAGATCGAGACATTAAGGGAAGTCGATGTTGATTCCACTTCCAAATTGCCAAATCATGATATTCAAGACGAGGATGTTCAATTTGCAGTATTGAGAAGAAATGTGGCCAAGATTGCCATGCAAACCGGATTTGAAACTACCCAACCTACTGCAATCAACAGTTTGGCGCAAGTTGCTGAACGATACATGGGGAACTTAGCGAAATCATTAAAGTTACACACAGAGTCAACATCAGCCAATAAATTGAGCGCCAGGGAAATTGTACTATTATCATTATTGGAAAATGGTGTTGACAAGCCTGATGATTTGTATACGTATGTTCAAGAAAAGGTCATAAAACAACAAGATAAATTAAAAGACTTGAGGTCCAAATTGGCCAACTTTTTGAAGGATTTATTAAGACCGGGGTTGGAGAATTTCAACGAACGAAGTTTCGAAGACAATAGTGAGCAATTCATGACGGGAGATTTCTCTAACGATATTGGTGACGATTTCTTTGGATTTAAGCAGTTGGGATTGGACAAAGAGTTCAAAATGTTGAGTACTTCTATTCCGATTTATTTATTACATTCTCGGCTTCACAACTCTTATAGCAACACAGGCAATTCCAGCAAGAGAGATAAGTATGAGGATTTGGATGCCTATGTTAATGTTGACCTTGTTGCCAATAAGATTGACCAGCAAATTGGGTTACTCAAACCATTTTACAATAAGTTATACGAAAAGTCCAAAGCACACTTCATCAAAATGCAAAAGAAGAAAGGTGAGTCGACCGAACTACCAGAAAATAACTCGTTGGTCTTGATTGAGGATGAAGAGTTGCCTCAGAAACAAAGAAATATTAGACCAAGATTACCACCTACAGGAAAGATATCGGGTGTTAAGAAAAGGGTTATTGCGAATGCGTTTTTTTTACCAGATGAAGTTGACGAGCAAGAAGGTGGCGACAATCTAAGCATTGGGACGTCCAATGACTTCGTAAAACGCGAAATTTCAGACAAGTCTAAGCCAGTCACCAAAAGTCCCAAAAAATCACAAGTCAAGATGGAGTCTTGAGGTTCTCGAAAACTTGTGTAACGAACCAATTAGCTAGTACCCATTAGTTTATAAGTTTTCTGTATCATATTGTACACCTATAATTTCTACCTCGCTGTCGCAGTTGCAGTTACTCTAGGATCGATCAGTGTTCGAAGCTTGCGCGACAACGTGACATATTATAAGATCTGAATAGATCAAGCATACTGTGCAAATTATACATGAACACTTTCCCAATACAATAGAACATAGTCAAAAGTAACAAGTGACAAATGTGGTAAACATTATGAATATTCACGATACGACCAAATCAGCAAGTACAGAAATTAACGCCAAACTAACCAAATTATCTAAAGATGAGATCATCAAAAGAGATTTATTTGGTAGATCGATTCTTCACTTGGTGATTTTGACCAACAAAGTCGAATTATTAAAGAGGTTATTGATGAACCACCATGTTAAGGCCATTTTAAACTATTGTGACTATGAAAATGGTTGGAACTGTATGCATTATATCATATTCTATAAGCGTGTTACATGTTACCAAATATTGCTCGAGCACTTTCGAAGCTCCAGTGCCAAACAGAATCTGATTTTATTGAATAACGCAACATTACTTGAACTTCTAAAAACAAAAGATCGTGCTGGTGTGACTCCCTTACAGCTACTTGATAATGACTTCAAAGACCTTATTTGGATTCCCGAATACATCAATGAAAAGAATGAATACCATATTTCGTATAGATTCCAGAGCAACGAAACGCCACCCAAGTCATACTCAGACTCGGAATCTAGAGAAGTGAATCGTCCGTCTATAAAATCTCCTCGAGTGCCTTGGAACTCAATACGTGGTGGAAGTGAAATTTATATGTTGGGTTATAATACTAGCAATCATTTGGGATTCGAAGATTCCAACGATAGATCGATACCGTCCAAATTGTCCCATATTCCTTTTAAGGTAACGCAGCATTCTTCCATACAAGAAAAGTTCAAAAAGCCTAGATTCAAGAAAATCTTAATATCCAAATACCACTCATTAATTTTGACTGCTGATGGCTCTATTTATTCATGTGGAAAGGGTGCAAGAGGAAGATTGGGGCATTCCAATCTTCGAGACTGTTTCAAGTTTGAAAAGATATTTTTGGAATCTTCTATAAAATTGATATCCATACATAATAACCATTCTGCTGCGGTTACATTCAATAACCAAGTCTACACTTGGGGCCTAAACAACTATGATCAGTTGGGATACGAATCTCAAAAGAGAATACCGGCAAAGGGGTTTGTGGAATTCTTCGAGCTGACTCCCACTATAATAGGAGGTGATTTGAGAAAGAGCCTGAAGAACATTATTGGAGTTGCCACTTCGAAGATTCATTCAGTTGTGTACACGGAAACTGAACTATTTTTTTGGGGTTTAAATATTGGGCAAATGGGTATTTCAAGTACATTTCAGCCGATTGAATTTAGGCTCAATGACAAAATATACAAAGGAGAGATTCAGTCCAGTCCCAAATCAGTTTCTATGAGAGACAACATCAAGCTAATTGAAACCTGTGAGCTTTGCACTTTTATTGTTACGGATAAGAATGATATTCACGCGTACCACCAATTTCATCATTACAAACTACCTAAGATTCCAGTGAAAGGATCCAGTGACAAAGATTTTGATCTTTTCAAACCTACACGATTGACCAAAGCCATTCTGATTACAAAAATTGTAGCCAAGGACCCCGAAAATTGTACAATTTTATTGGACAATGGAAATGTTATGACCTTTTCGTTCAACCCTGACTGTTATAAGTCCACAAAATACTCGTTTGTGTGGAAGGCATATGATCAAGACATGGTTGTCACCGATATAGATGCATCTTACGATGGTTCCATTATTCTAAGTACTAGAAATGGTTCAGTTTTTGTTAAATCAAGTCATTCCAATCAAAGAAAAAAATCAATGTCAGAGACATCCTTGCCTATCGCAATTACAAAGAACAAATTCAAAAAGATTGAAAACGTCAATAAAGTTGTACGTGTATCATGCGATGCCAGCTTTTCATCATTTGGGTTTATCAGGGATGATATTGATTTATTACCTTTGAAATTACAGAAAAATGATTTTATCAACGATTTATCATATTTGAGTTGTATCAATGAGACCAACTTATACAGGAAGCAGGACCAAACGTTGACGTTAGATCACAATTATAGTACCTACTTAAGCAGCTTTTTCTATCCCGATAACTATCAACTTAGATCAGAAGAAATTGCCGAAGAAGTGGCCGAAGATGAGGGTAATGAAAGTCAAGTGACTGACTTATTGTTGACAGAATACAATCACAAGTATGATCAGCACAACAGAAGACCAAAAACCACTAATACCTATGATTTACACAGCCAACAAGAATACTCATACCTAAATCGTGAAAGCTTTCAGCAAAAGTATTCCAGAAGTAATGAACAAATTGATCGAGACTTTGATTGCACAATTACTTTTAGCAGGCTCCCCGAACTAGCAATTAGAGCTCACAAGGACGTATTAATGAAGAGGTCGGCAGCCTTGAAGAGAATCTTTGACAAATCCAATTCCGACGATTTGTTTGTATCCGACAATTTTGAAGCCAAGCTCGATCCAAAAAACTTTGTTTTCGAAATTGATAGCTCCTTTCAGGTGATATCTGTCGTGATATTTGTACATTTCGTGTATTGCAGTGAAACAATGGAGCTCACTGATGACGTTTTATGTCTGTTAGACTTACCTTCGACACTTCTTCAACAAGACATGATAAAATTTAAGCGAAAAGTGACTCTCGAAGTTGATCAATTGAAGAATATGTTCAACGTATTCGATATCAAAACCAGAGCAGGTGGGCTCTCTCAGTTGACCAGTTTGTTTACTAATCTAGCAACACAACACTCCGGAGATGTGTTCGTCAAGTTGAGGGATGGGGAAATTAAATGTCACGCATTTATGTTGAAAATAAGATCTGCTTACTTTGAGACTTTACTATCCGACAGATGGGATAATGATGGTTCTGAATTTCTTGATTTCACAAATATTAGACTGTCAACATTTAAAGCGATTTTGAGGCACATATATGGTGGGTCCATCGAGCAAGTTTTGGACTTTGGCTATCTGTTCAATGATAGCGAAGAGTACATCAATGAATTGCTTGAATTGATTGAAGTCTCTGACGAATTATTACTATTCCAATTAAAAGCTTTATGTCAGGTTCCATTATGCGATATGATAAACCTCGATAATGTTCTTATTCTTTTAGCTCATGCTGATAATTTGTCAGCTCACAAGTTATTTATGAATTGTTGTTGGTACATTTATAATAATTTGGAAATATTGTTATTTGATTCCAGCTTCGCGGAGTTATCAATTGAGTTGATGAAAGTTTTGGAAGCTCAGATCGTTTATTTCCAAAATTGTAAGCTGATTGATTTCTTAGATGACTGTGGAACTCTTAATCAAAGGATGCTAAATAATTGGTTCCAGAATGATGCTGATAACTTAATTGATAAATTTTTGAACAATACTTCAGATTATAACGAAATCTTTATCAGCGATCGTAAAGGATACTTTGGATTTGACCCTTTAATCGATGCGAGATATGAACAAGTAAAGGAGGTCAAGAAAAAGAGAGATAGGAAGAGCTCAAGGAAGAGCTCCACTATCAATAACGATATTCTCGATTTCAGAAACAGCATTGTCACTCGGGAGAAAGAAAATTATGTTCACTCGCCTGTTGTGGAAGACAGATCTTTTGAAGAATTTGAAGTTGTGCAGAAAGGGGGTCGTCGCAAGTCCAAGTCGTACACTCCCTTGCCTGCTGCTTCAAGTACTAGCAGCCGTCAACTATCAGCCAGCTCCTCCACATCGTCGCTCGTTTCGTCTAATGCAACATCATCGTGGGCGAGTACCCCAGGTAGTCTCAGGGGTTCATCTCCCCCGCACGAAAATACCTCGAACACTTTACAGTTCCCTTCATTGCAGAGCGTGAGAAAACAAGAATCAGCAAGAACGTCTGCGCTAGCTTCAGATATAAGTCCACTTCTCAATTGGGCTTCGAAATCTTCGGGTACTTCAATCCTCAAAGAGACGAAGAGAATTTCACCTTCAAGAGTTGATATTGATAACTTTGAATTCGGCAAAAAGAATGGAGCGGTCAATTCGAAGGTCAAAATTGGGCCCATTGTCAAGTTGTCCCAAAAGGAGCGAAAGAAGAAGTTGGCATTAGAACAGTCGGAGGAAAACGTTGGGCCTACTGATAACGTTGCTGTTACTGTCAATCCATGGGCACCAACAACCACTACCGATTCTGTTGAAGCACAAGAAGATTTCTCAAGTTTACCAGTACTTGGAAGCAGTAGTAGGCAAAGGAAGAATTCTTCGAAGGCCAAAGTAGAAGATCCTATAACTGCAAGAAAAGTTCTGTTTAATAGCTCCTGTATCACAAGCAGCGGTCCTGAAGAGGCTGTTGGAGCCCCAGCCCCATCATTAACAGAGATCATGATCGAAGAATCTCTCAAAATCGAGAGATCTAAACTCGAAGAACAGGAGCGAAAGACTTTGGCAGAAATTCAGCAGGAGCAGGAATTTGCCAGGTGGTGGGCTGAAGAGACTGCAAGGGTGCAAAGGAGTATGGGATTACCGCAAGCACAGTCGCCAAAAACAAAACAAACCGCTTGTGATCAGAAGCCAAATTCAAACAGGAGGAAAAAGTCCAATGCGAAGGACTTTAAAAAGCCAAAGGACAATCAAGATGCTCACAATGCAAGTTCGATGCCGAGAATCAACGGTAACAACACTTCTAAATCCAAAAATGTAAAAAGAAAGCCTAAGGATAAGGAAAATTCTCAGATACCCAGCTCACTAGAAACATAATATGTACACTAATAAAATTCTCGAAATTTATACTTGTATTGAACCATTGTAATTCCTACCGGAGGATAACATTGCAAAATTAATGAACTATGAAGTTTTAATCCCTGAAAAGCCAATAATTTACTCAAAATTTGCATTTTTTTCACAAATTCATCAAATTTTCACTGTAGGTAAGGTCAAGATAATCAATCTTCAAGATTTAAAAATCTATATCTTCAGGAAACCAGCCATATTCTTCTAGTTCCACTTTATGAGCGTCCAGAACAGTAACGTTCTCAGCTTTTAATCGGGTAGCTTGCTCATACTCTGCAGTGGACTTGGCTCTTTTTGAAATCACCCCGGAACTCAGTAGAACACGCCACCAAGGAAGTGACTCTTTAGAATACAGAAGCTCACCTTCAGATTTTAAAATATCGATAATCACCGCTAGATGTTTAAGGGAGAACCCGACTTGTCTGGAGTTTTCCGGTCTCCCCAATAGATACGCGATATGGCCTGGCTCGTTAGTGGCTATAATTCATAGAGCAATAACAAAGGTAGACTTACCATAACTAGTCACTTTACCAGAAGGAATTTGGGCTACTGTCAAGTAGACTGAATGATGGAACAGTTTACTCTCATCTGTTAACCTCATTATTGTAAGAATTCAACTTGCTCAACTGACAAATTCGAAAAGGAGGCTTGGTTGTGGGTGTTGTTAACTACTTGATAACTACAGGAATTGATCTTATATATATATATATATATATCACTTTATTACTATCTAATGTACAAACGTTCTAGGGGTATACAGTATCCATCTAGGCAGATACGAGAACTAAAACAATATACTAGCTAGTTAACTTATAAAGCCAATAAAGCGGCACCAGCCAAAGCAGCAGCACCGGCACCAGCGTACTTAACGTTGGCAGCACCTTCGTAAGTAGAGATTGGGGCGGTGGAGTTAGCTGGGGCAGAGGTGGAGTGAGCTGGACATTCAGTGACGGTGGAAGCACAGTCAGTGATGGTGACCAAGGTGGATTCGGATTCAGTCTCAGTGACAGTGGCGGCAATAGCAGCGGCGGCGAAGAAGGCGATGGTAGTGAATTGCATTATAAACGAGGGACGAAGTTGGAAGATCTGTTGTTGATAAAAAAATTTGGATGACTAGAGAAAATCGGTAGATATTTATACAATTTAAGACTGATATCGTTTGCCGTTATTCCAATAGTTGCAACCAAAAATTGCACTCTCTTCGAATCTCGGGATCCAATCATAGTAAGATTCCGAAATTAATCGCGCCATTCACAAAAAGAAAACATTAAACAAGAGCGAAAATAAAATTTTAAGGCCCGCCTTCTACTAAAGAGGTGTCGCACTTACTAGATTTGGAAGGATCAAGGTTACAAACCGGCTGTTTGAGGCAGTTAGAGATACGCAACCTTTGAGTACCGCTCGAGTATTCACTTCTCCATACAAAAACATTACGTCGGGGCCTTCTCATTTAGGCAATCTCAGAAGCAAGGATTTCAATTGCCGCATATCGAAAAGATTCGATATTGATAAGGTTCACGAACTAAAAGTGTATAGTTTGCAAGCGATAAGAGAGCAATTAGGACACCATTGCGGTCTGTGTTATGATGGTTAAGTGAGAAGACACAGGAGCTACCAACGGTCCTATTTGTTGTGAGCTTTGATATGGCCCCACAATCGAGTTATAATCATTTATGTTATTTTACTGACTAATTTGCACTATTCCATACTGAGTTTCAAGAAAGTATGCTTTGACCCCCCTCTAATTTCTTCGAGAAACAAAAGGTAATAAGGATACTTATTGAATTTTAGTACATATTGCATCCCGGTCTTCCTACGTAGAGTGCTTTTTAAATTGCGAACACCGATTTCTTCTAGATTTTGTAAAAAGTAAGCAAAATAAGCTCAATTTCCGAATTTTTGTAAGTCAGTGAGAGAACAATAGAGCCAAAATGAGTAGTCAGTTAGGTCAATCTGGCTAATTGGGGAGAATATGTAGTCGACGGATATCATCCATGATGACATTACGTGTAGTCAAACGACTTATACTTAGGTGAGAGAGTTGCAACACGCTTTACATTATTGTTTTCTATATACGATTTGGTTGTAGCACGTATGACCCGGAAAGGCATTACGGTTCACCGCTGCACTCTGGTAGTATCATCCACTTCTACGGAATAACTGCAGTAGCACACGTGAACCTGCACCACTATATACAAGACTGGTCTTCAATGTAAACACATAGCGCAAATCTATGAGAAACCTCTAGTAAGCGTGGACGACCTTAGTGTCATCGTTACACTGTTGATCCTACACAGTGCATAACTTGAATACTGCCAAGCTTACATAGCTATTCAGGGTTGACTGGTGGATTACACGCAGATGTTAATGATAGCAACAAAAGATGTGTAGTTGCCCAAACCAGTCTAGCCCCACTTGATCGCCCCGGCTGCACCCGCGATAGTTGACATTGTCCCCACACCGAGCACATAACCTGCAAACACGCATTTGAGGCGTCTCTCCGAAATGTCTCTCCGAAACAGCCGTTTGAAGTCTACGACTCCCGGTGAAAAGGACACTTGCTATTATACGAAGCCTTATCAGAAAGCTTGATTTGTTGACTTGCCTCAGACGTGCGATTTACTTCAATCGAAATTTTCCATGTGTTTCAGTAAAAAATTCAAAGATAGCGATAGTCTAATTAGGACATAAGATATGAGTCCGTATTTACATTTACCTCATTGCTACTTACTTAGTTTATGGTGCAGTTGCAGTTGTGGTCGCAGTTGCACCTGCGTCTGAAGTTTCTTCTAATCTTCTTCCATTGGTCATGGGGGTCGATGTAATTATTGCTGTATTGAGTGATTCGTATACTTTTTGCAATTCGCGATGGTAATCAATCAATAGCCTGAACCGAAACTCATAAAGTTCGCTCTCGCTCTCGCGAGTATTCTCGTTATTATTATCATCTCCATTGTTGTTCTCGTCGCCTTGATTCTCATCTCTACTTTCATTATTGTATTCCCCACTATCTTCGCCTTCTTCTCTATTTTGATTTTCTTCGTGCACTTTAGATTCAAGTACGATCCGCATTCTTTCAAAATTCAAAGATTCCGGTAATGCAAAAGTAGGGGTATACTGCTCATTATACCTTTCACTTAAAGTTTGCACCAAATCGACAAAAAGGCGTATTTTCTGTTGTAATTCTTCCATTTCTGTTGATTTCCGCTTATTCAACTCTTCTTGGATTTGAGAGTCAACGCTTGGAAATATAATCAACCCACACAACAACACGTCTTTCCACGCATTGTACGCACCTTCTGAAATGTTGCTCCGCCAACGGGATGAAGTGCTAGCCCCTTGATCATCCAAAATAAGATCATAATCTCTTGTTCGACTTAAAGCTACTGTAATCAACTCATTCTTTATAGATACGACTAGGTCGGTGGTGGCACCACTAGTGAATCGGAGTACCTTGGCAAAACCCAAGGCTGCTCGTGCAATAAATGGTCTTGTCTGAGGTACATTTACGTCATTATTGTTGAACTGCTCTTCAATCCTAGCTGCAACCTCTCCTCCAGCGAAAAATAAAACGTAGACCTGTGAGATGAGTAATCCATACAATAAAACGGGTTTCCATAATTGTGTTGGAATGTGAATGCCTAATATGTTCACAATAACCAAACCTTTGAGAATGAATAAAATTGCCCGGGTTCCAATTGCTTCATGTCTGCCAAATAACTGATTTATGATTCTAAGTAAAACAGCCATTCCTCCTTCAGAAGGTCTCAAATGCGTGGTATGGTTATTTGTTGGCGAGTCAGCAGCGGCATGACCAGTGACGGGAGCAGTTGTTAGCGTAGGAGTTGGGTTTCTCTGACTGTTACTACTAGAAGCTTCGTTATACATCATTACTCGTACTTGTTGGATCAACGGATCTCCATTGGGTAGTCTGAAAATGCGGTATAGCTTGGCGGCACCTGATGGACTCAATAATAAATATGGAGAATGGTTCCCTTTATCTGCTATTATGCATTGTGAAGTATTGAGTACCACCATTTTAATGTCGTTACCGATTTTCAAGGTGAACTCGTAATCCAATGTCGAAAGATCAGATTGGTCCACCAATAATTCACGGGGAGATCCATCCACACTAGTATCTGAGTTTGGGCGTATTCTTTCGTATGATTCACCTGTCAAGTTCCACTCTAAACCATCTTCTATCACGATTCTTGTGGGCTCTATTGGCAATATATCTTGAGATTCATGTGGCATGTTTTGTGATCCAGTGGCTCTAGGAGGCGCTGAAGAGGGAGAGAACTCAAGTCTGTCAGAAGCGGCCAAATCATTGAGAAAGTCTCTACTCAAGATTCCATTATTGCCACTTAAGCTTTCACTGATTTCCAATTTGATTCGTACAGGTTGACTGAGCATCTCGTAATCTAAGCCCAGAGCATGCAAAATAGTTGTATCATCTTGAAGAATTGGAGTTCCTTGATAGCTGAGCTTTATTTGTTCTTCAAACGTCCTAGTAACCGATAAGAAGTCAACCTTTTCTTGGATCTGGGTCTTTAGTTCACGAACAGTAGTGAATTTATTCACTTCAAACATGCTGTTTTCTTCTTGTAATCTTGGAACGTTCGATTCTATTAAGATATGGAATCTTTTGATAGTCTGTGGTGGTGAGGAGGTTGAGGTTTGAATTGTATCTGGAAGTATTGAAGCCTTTATGGTCACGGGTATCTTGGGTGGAACGTCCAAGCTGAGTATTTGAGATAAATTAACATCATTATTTTCATACAATTCGTCCCCGGAGTTTATTTGTAGTCTTATAAAATCTTTAGTAGCATTGTTATAGTTTTCCAACACATAATCTTTGATCGTTCCAACGGTGCACTCTAACGACTCCCTCCTTCTTATAGTTCGTTCCATATTCTTGTCGTCCTTCCATAGAATAATTGTATCAAACAACTCAACAACTGGATCTCTTTGAGGGATTACTGGACTATTGAACAATGTGTAATCTATTAGAAGCTCGAACTTGTCAGTCACAGGATACTGGGGCACTTCTGGAGTTTGCAATAAGTCATACAAAGTTTGACTTTGAGTAACGGCAGCACCTTCGTATATTATTTTTGTGAAAATGGGTTTGAGGGCAAAATTAGGGGAGTTTACCCAAATCAGATGTTTGATATCGTTGATATTATGCTCAAGTGTCACATTGATCGGGTAGGTCTCCTTAGGAAGTATACCAGTTGTATTCTCGTGGTGATTGATCTGCCTAACAGACAACACTATTTTGAACGAAGTATTCATCACTGAGACAATTCAGGTCCTCAAACTGTTCAGATCTTAGAATTATACCCGATTCTGCGTTGAATTCCTCTGGCTGGGCTCTCCTCAGATTGATTACGTTGCCTCAATTAACCGGATCATTTGCCAAAGTTTCACGTGACACGCTAGTTATGTGTATTTACAAGTTTTTCTACTTTATGTACAGAGTAGAGTAGCACCCTTGGTTATCGAACACATGAAGATTATTTTCTGATGGCATGGTATCTCTTACCTCTAAAGGCATAAATTTTGCTGTTACTGTTGAAAGTTTCAGTAGGGTTGATATCCACCAAATCAAGTTTGGTGCATGCGAATAAATTCTCTGATTGATTCATCAATACATCCATCTCGTCGTATAATTCATGGTTTTCTAACCAGTCGATCTCTCTTTTGATGTCTTTGTCGTGGTAGCCGGTAAGGTAAGTTGCACACTTGGATTCTAATAAACCTTTTAATGCTTTGTTCCAATGGATGGAATCTGCGGTGGTGAAACCTGGATGGAACAAGTAGAACACGTCCAAGTATGGGTCAAATGGGAAAAGATCACCCATTTCATAGAGCTCGTGGAAGTATTTGGTGTGGTAGTGAAGGGTGATTTGTTCATCAAACCTCTTCACTAATGCACGTCCATGAGGTTCATCAGTTGGACCAAAAGATCTTGTTTCTCTGTCGAAATAAGCCTCCGGACCAATCAAGTGAATCTCGAATTTTGTGTTGGGGAACAAGTATCCGAACTGCTTCCAGACATATCCTGGTAACATTGATTCCATTTTTGCACCAACAATGAATATTCTCATTGGTCTTTCTTTGAATGTTACAGCCGAATCGGATTTTGTATAGGGAGGATACAATGTGTATCTTAATGCTGCTAAGGATCTCAAACCTTCGATAGTTATGGGCCCCTTGGGAGCAACTCCGTACGGTGAAAGTTTGTGCAAAGTGGCAGCAATGGTGATTGGATAAGTCAAGACTTTAGTAGCAGCAGCCAAGTTGAACTCGGTGTTCATTGGACTGAAATCTCTGGTGTAGAAGAAAGTGTCCCAGCTTGTTAAATTGGTGGTATAGTCTTTTGGCTGTTCACCGGGAAAAAGAAACTCATCGAACTTACGGCCCGATCTGATGTCATGTTCGTAAAGATTAACCTTCTTCAAATTTATGTATTTCTTGTTAGCATGATAATCTTCGTCGTTTTTCCACGCTTCTTCGTTGTGATGTGTAGGGATTCCTGAATGAGGGCAGACAAAATCAACTGGCTTTTTGGTGACTGGGCAAAGTGCTTTGGTTCTAATGAATGCTGCACGGGTACGTATATCTTCATAAGGCGATTCGTCCCACTTATATAAAGGTCTCTCGACTTTCTTGGCATCGGGATTATCCAAGGCCAACAACTTCCAAAGAAAGGAGAACTGCCTAGTTTGAATCGACGAAGGTAAGGTCAAAGCATTTTTGGAGATATGAGGCACTAACATTGTGATGATGTCTCAATATTTCGCTGTGAATTACCAAACAATCTAGCCACTAATAAGTTCTATTTTTCGGATTTTTTTTGTGTCTATATTCAATCGAGTATGTTCGGTACTGAAACGATCACTCTCAACAATATCAATATGTTTCAAACGTCTTATTTATCACTAATACAGGCCTGGTGTGATAACACTATCAAATCGAAACTACTTTTTTTTCGTGGTGCTATACTCAAAATTACACGTGCCCAAGTAGTAGCGCGTAATTACTAAGTTCATTAAAGTATGTACTATAACTCATCATGAATTATATCTATCGGATCTTCCTCGATTTCTGCATCAGGGGCATTTAAAAACTCTAGAAACATGTTCAAGTTTTCTTCATCATGTAGTCGTAACTCGGCTGTGATTTTATCAATAATTTCGTTTCTGGCCTGATCACCGTCTGATGTAGCACTGGGCCATGAGCCACCTTCTGTTCTGGTCTCGAAAACTGTGACGGTATCAGCTGCACCGTCAGTATCACTTTCTGGTGAAGGGCGGAAAAATAGCTCAAAATTGTATTGGTAGTTTGGAGCTTCAAACTTTGGCATTTCGACCAAGTCCCCATCTTGATCTACCATGGTTTCAACATCAATTATTTGAAAATCCAACCTTTTTGAGTTATCTTTTCCATCTCTAAACATCCTCACATAGTAAATAAGATTCCCATAAAAGTCAAAGAGCTCGTACCACACAATAAACGAGTCTGTCCAGCTCAATGGTGTAACAATTGTATCCGATATAAATACTGGCGACGGTATTTTCCTTTCGAGAACGGTATTGAACGTATGTCCCACCTTCTCTAGCATGTCAGAAGGTGTGTCAAGCTCCCCACTATATACTAACAAATTTTTGTCAGTCCATGTTGGTCCAATAATCTCTATGTCAGTTACAAGTTTAGGCTGAGCCAAATAGAATCCTGATCCAAGTGGTCCTAGATGATAATCTGCGAGGTTTATTTTGAAGTCTTTCGAGGCCAAGAATAAATTTCTTTGCACAAATTTCTCATGATAGTGGTAAAAATCCTCCAATTGAAGTTCTTTTTCGCGAGATTCGGTACTCTTGATGTCAACGGCTTTACAAATGATATCAACCACATGCTCTTCCACATCTTTGGGCTTGAAATCTTCAATTTGGCATAATTTCGGAACATGAATAATCACTTGGTATGTGCAAGTTTTAGGCTCCTGAACATCCAAGATTTCAGGAACTGACATTCTGTTTGGATCACATTTATACAACACATCAATAGATCTAGGCTCCTGGGTCAAGTCGCATATTCCTCCATCGCTTATTGTATGCTGAATGTACTGCTTGCTCGAATACTGTATGGCGGAACCAGTATCGGAAAGTTGATCAACAACATCTTCATCAAGCAGAAAATCCGATTCATTCAACAGGGTATCAAGACCCTCGGCTTGATTTTTTATCTTAACTTCCTTCTTTGGTGCACCTTTAAATCGTCCCAATACGAAAATGAAGTCGGGGTTTTCGGGTTTATGCTCTTGTGTTTCGAGAAAGAGCTTTTTGTTCTCATGGAATTGTATAACCTTATCCATGAAACAATATGCAAACGTCCAGTATCCTCCGTTCAATCCAATTGCATATAAGCAATGGCTTTTGGAAAACGATTCATTTATCAACCCAACCGCTTTATGAATGATTTCTTCTTGGGTGGCATTTTTGGCACCACTGGGTATGGATTCGTCGCGATGTTGATCCAGTAATGCTGAAAAATTTGATGGTGGTAAATGACACAAGTACTTTTTTCGGTCATGGCCTCTATCTATATTAACTACTTCAAATGATCCATCAGCAGTTTGTAGTTGAACAAAATCTTCGGCTACGCTCAATGGTATATCCGAGTTTTCGTATTTAACTCTGTACTTGGGTAGCGCATCCTCTTCACAATTAGCTAAGCCTAGAAATGCCCAGACCAAGATCAATGGTATACATTTCATCTCTGTTTCCCAGGTAGTACGTGGAGTGATGCTGTGAAAGTGCCAGATATCAGTATATAAGGTGGTTTGCGCACGACCCAATATCGCGGTAGCTCCAAACTTGGAACACGCCAATAGCCAAAATAACTACACTAGATCAACTACACACGTGGGAAACACTTGCTAAAAGAAGCAATAGGTCTACAAATCTATTAATCAGACCTTTCACCTCTATAGACACCATACGCCGGAGTCTTCTCAGAGCTTTCATGTCGGAAATATCAGCAGTGCCTGGTCTTACTACTCCTCAACTAAATGGGGGTGAAGTCGCTCATGACTCGAAATTAAACAATAACAATGATTCTAAGTCCGAGACAGAACAACTCAAACCTTCAGTGTTCGATATTGCAGCTGATTTGGAGAAGAAACTACAAAACGTCATAGGCATGATAGACGAGCATGACAAAGATGTCAACAATAGAATAGAAAAGCTCGTAAGTCGAGTGACAAAACTAGAGAACAGTCTAAAGGAATCGTGATTTACAAGCTTACCCCGAACATCAATCCCCAAACTTGACCTTGAACTCTGCTTTCCCAGCATTTATCTTAGCTTGGACCTTCAAATCACGTGACCACTACCGATTTAGTCTCATCTTCAATGTACAACACCAAGAATACGTAGTAAAGTGTAGTGGAATGGCGAAAGAGAAGAGAACAAAGAACCAGATACGGCGAGAGAAAGCCAAGCTCCGCAAGTTGAATGACGACCAAACTGATTACACAATAAAAGGTTCCACAGAAGTTGAGAGCACACCAGTTACCAATGATATCAGAGAAGACCCTAAACCAACCGATACAGTGGTAGAGGATATTGAGATTTCGGAGGATCCACAACTTCTTGAGCAATTTTCGTATGTGTTTGAACGATTCCAAAAAAAGGAAGCCGAAAATGAAAACGAAAATGGTGGTAACGAAGAAGATACCAAGCGAGATGAAACAGTCATAAGCGGCTCAGAATACGAAAGCGACAGTGACGATGAGGGTGACAATTCCGATGGAAACTCCAAAATATTGTCCAAGAGACAAAACAGGATACAAAACAAGATACCGTTGGCTCTTTTGAAGGCGTCCACCACTAAGCCTCAGCTTGTTGAATGGTTCGATGCTGATGCCAAAGATCCGTACATGTTAGTGGCCATGAAATCACAGCTCAACACCATTCAGGTACCAGAACACTGGAGTGCCAAACGAGATTACTTGGCCAATAGAAAAGGGATCGAGCGTATCCCATTCCAATTACCCAAATATATTCGAGACACTGGTATTCAAGATATGAGACAACCTGAAGAATTGAATTTGAGACAAGAGCTGAGAAATAAAGTGCAACCAAAAATGGGAAGATTAGATATCGATTATAAGAAACTACACAATGCATTTTTCAAGTTCCAAGAAAAGCCCCGAATATTTGGGTTTGGTCAAGTTTATTTCGAAGGAAAGGAAGCCAATGATGAGTACGCTGAAGATATAACAAAAATAAAGCCAGGTATTGTATCTATGAGTCTTCGAAAAGCTTTAGAAATGCCTGAAAACGCAAACGTCGCCCCTCCCTGGATTTCAATCATGGCAGAAATCGGCAAGCCTCCTTCTTATAAGAATTTGGTCATCCCTGGTTTAGATATAGAGTATTCGAACACCGGTTACAAAGAAAAGAACTACAAACAGAATCCTGGGGCATTTGAATACTGGGGCGAGCTTCAAGACTTTGAGGAAGAAGAAGACGAAAGCTTGGACGAAGATGAAGAAGATGACGAAGATGATGAAGAAGAGAATAGCGAAGTCCGGGAAGATCGCAATACAGCTGATAAAGATCAGCCTGTCAAGGTACCGATATCTGAAATAGGAGGGCATTCTTCAACATCTTCTTTGGCTCCTTCCAATACTGATATAACTTCTGCGCCAAAACCATTATTCACGGTATTAAATGAGTTAAAAGTTGACTCGAATGGTGACGGGGTCATACTTAATGATCACGAATACAATTTGAAAAAGCAAAAAGACAAAGATGGTCCTACTACTACTACTACCTCTGCGGAGCCTGAGCCCAAAAAGAAGTTCAAATTCTAGGATTTTATAGATTATAGTTTATTATATGTATTAATAATCAATGAAGATACATGAAATAAGTAGAAGAAAATGCCTGTGAAAACAAACTTTGAATAGAACAGTTATATATGGGATAATAATGAGGTAGGTAAGTAGATCACTAGCCTTCTTCAAATTTTGGGTTACTTGAATAATTCTCGTTTGAGGTATGATCGAGTTCTATTTTTGATTTGTTTTGGAAAGGTTATAAGTTAAATAACGATTTATGCAATTTGGGAAAAGTCTTGAGATCCTTCAAAAGTCGACAGTTGGCTTGGTGTCGGAAATTTTATCAATTTTGGCACCAAATGAAGAGATACATTTAGCCATAGTTGGAGAAGATCTAGAGATAACATCAGTAAAGTAAAAGTTATCAATTGGGTTCTTTAATGCAGCACCAGCAATAGTACTAAATTTGTTCTTGTTGACCAAATCAAGGAAACCAATGTGAGCAATATCCTTTGAAACTGATTCAATGACATCGTGTCTGACAAAGTGTGGAGCGACTTCACCCAATCTAGTTCTAACGGCAACAATATCGTCGTAAGGCAATTTAGCACCTAAGTATTCAGACAAGGCTCTGATGATCTTCCAGTCCTCACGGGCAGCTTGTGGAGCATTGGTGGCAGCACGGGTGATTTGAGCTCTACCTTCGGTGTTAACGTAAGTACCGGACTTTTCGGTGTAAGCGGAACCTGGTAATACAACATCAGCAAAAGAGGCACCAATATCACCATGGTGTCCTTGGTAAACAACAAAGGCATCCTTTGGAATGTCCTTGTTGGCTACTTCGTCAGCACCTAACAAGTAGACGAACTTGGCCTTGGTAGCAGCAGCTTCTGGATCCAAGGTAGCGAATCCAAGATCCAAGGCTGCAACACGAGAGGCGTCACGATGTAACAAGTTGAGACCGTTCCACTCACCTGTGTTGAAGTTAGAGGTTTTAGAGGAGAATTCACCGACCAACTTGTAGATAGCTTGAGAATCAGCAGAGTCAGCGACACCAGAACCAACAATGATCAATGGATTCTTTGCACCAGCTAACTTCTTGCCGACTTCACCAGCCAAAGCCTTTTCCAAAGCCTTAGCATCAGTACCCAAGTGTTCGAGGTCGAAAGTAGATTCGAATTCTTGGCCAACAGAGTAGACCTCCAAGTTTTGTCTCAACCAAGCCTTTCTGATTCTAGAGTTCAAAACGGCAGCTTCATGTCTTGGATTGGTGCCAACCAATAAGATTTGGTCAGCAGCTTCAATACCTTCTATCGAGGAGTTAAAGATGTAGTTGGATCTTACGTCAACACCGTGAGAATCCACAGCAACCTTCACATCAGTGGTCAAGTTTTCGGAACCTAATTTGTTAAGCATGTCCTTCAAGGTGACCAAGGATTCAGCATCAGTCAAAGCACCGGCAATGGCTTTAATTTCGTTATCCTTTGGACCAATCTTAGCGTAAGCTGCGGCAATGGTGGAAAGAGCTTCATCCCAAGTAGAAGTTTCGAATTTGTCACCGTTTCTAATCAACGGAGTAGTCAAACGTTGAGTCTTCAAACCGTCACAAGCGAATCTAGACTTGTCAGATATCCATTCTTCATTGACTTCGTCGTTCAATCTTGGTAACACTCTCATTACTTCAATACCTCTGGCATCGACTCTGATGCTAGAGCCCACGGCATCCATAACATCAATAGTTTCGGTTCTCTTCAATTCCCAAGGTCTGGCTCTGAAAGCATAAGGCTTGGAAGTCAAGGCACCAACAGGACATAAATCAATAATGTTACCTGACATCTCTGAGTTGATGTTTCTTTCTATGTAGGTACCAATTTGCATATCATTACCACGACCAGAAGTACCCAATTCTGGAGCACCAGCAACGTCATTCATGAATCTGACACATCTGGTACAATGAATACATCTGTTCATGGAGGTTTTGACCAAAGGACCAATTGCTTTGTTTTCGACTGCTCTTTTACCCATCAATTCAGTGAATCTGCCACGGTCAGATCCGAATCTTTGGGATTGTTCTTGCAAGTCACATTCACCACCTTGATCACAAATTGGACAATCCAAAGGATGGTTTTCTAACAACATTTCAGTGACACCTTCTCTGGCCTTTTTGATTCTCTCGGAATCGGTGTGTACAACCATACCACTTTGAACAGGCATAGCACAGGATGCAATTAATTTAGGCATTCTTTCAACATCAACCAAACACATACGACAGTTACCGGCAATGGCCAATTTATCATGGTAACAGTAACGAGGAATGGTCACACCGGCCAATTCCGCAGCTTGAATAATTGAAGAGCCAGCTTCGATTGACACTTTACGTCCATCGACTGTTACTTCAACTTCGGCCAATCTCTTGGAACTAGAGGATATGAAGCGTTTGCTTCCTTTTAAAAGTTGGTGTCTCAACAACATGTCTTGTATAATTCTTTAACCTTTAGCCTTGACAATTTCTACAGATTAGATCTTTTCAAGAATATATGTAATATGACTGAAATTTTGGGAATAAATTCAATCTGGTTATGGACCAACGTGTAAAGATTGTGGTAGGGATTTCTCTAATTATGAAGATCTGCTCGAATTTTCAATCAACGAGTTCTTGTAAGTTCCAAGGTCTTGCAACAAAGGTTACCGTTATATCAAGTACTCTGTGTATGGCCAGAAATTTTTCTGTGCTTAGTTCAGTTGTGCAGGCACCGAATTTGTAATAGTGGAATATTTGGATGCTGATTCGCTGGACTGAGGGGTGACCCGGACAACCTCGCGCGACATTTGATTCACTTCAAGGAAGCACAAATGTCTAGGAGCCCAAAGGAAGCCTATCTATGACGACATATAGTGTCTCAGAACAGTTGAATCCTACTATTATGATATGACAGCTGCCCAAAATTGAAATGCTACTCTTGATATCCAGTAGACTGGTAATTCTTTGTCCACCTGCTGTGAAAATTGTGTTATTTAAAACTTACTACGATACAATTGTTTTACAGCCTATATCCATTGGTTTGTTTAATCACTGGTTATTTATTTCTTCTCTTCGCCTAATAACAAGAAAAATCCTAGAGGAAGAACTAAGTAAAGCCAATTCTTTTGAATCCAGGTTCTTTCATCGACCTCTACCTCTACCTCCTCTTCAACTACGGATTCCACTTCATTGCCTTCTTCATCAATTTCCTTGACAATCTTCTTTTTGACCACCTTTTCCGTGGCTGGCTTGTTGGATTTTTTGGCGTTTTGTGGGCTCACCGCCGGGGAATAGTTTGGTGTAGGCGCTATATCAATGCGCTTGATTTGAACCTGAGGAACTGATTTGGAAGTACCGGTAATCCCCAATCCAGTGATTTCTCCAAGTGAATCAACATATAATAAAATGTCTTTGACCCCAGATTCTACATAGGCGAAACAGTCATGGTTGGGTAAGTCTTTGGTTCCAAGACAATGCTGGCCCTCCAACTTACCTTTGTTCTCCTTAAAGACCGCGTTTTGTATTTGCTGTTCATACTCTATAGTACCCCATTGATGAGAATCCTTGGTCGATATATCCTGATAGTATAATTTTATGCTTTGGGTGTTACCCAAGCAATACTGGAGGTAGGAGACGAAGTATAAGCTCCATATGATTCGATTAAGCATGTCGGAACTAAGAAATCACAGTGTGCCGCGGATACTTGAATGACAGAATGTTCTTGATAACACTCGTGAGAAAATCGACGAACAAAAAATGTGGGTCTGCAAAAACATTATCAACATATGTTCAAGAAATGGGCCAAAATCACGGTGAATTTTCAGCGAACTCAGAAGCGAGGACTCGGATCTATTCAAGATTGCCAATCGTATTTGGATTTATGTAAGCAGAACCAAACAAACCTAAACTCTACTGTGTTCAATGGAACATTTTACGAATTGTATTGCAAAATAATACTCGAGTCTAGTTTATATTGTAAAAAGATGACGAGAGTAGGTGGGTCATATGATAATGGAATCGATTTGTTGGGAAAATGGGACCTAGGCCGATTTTATCATTACTCAATCAAGAATTTTCCAGTCAGAGATACGCCTCGAATTCCAGCCAAGGCGTTGATTAGGCAATCCAAAGAATATTCCAAGGACCTTGAAGGACTCTACTCACTCGAAAATGATATATCCATTCTTGCGCAGTGTAAGAATGTGACTAGAAACATCAATGCCCAGCTAATCCGGGAAATGGCAGGTATATATAGCTATCATGTAAAGCACAAGACGGGGGCCAGTTCCATGAGGAACAACATCATGTTTTTAATGACATCGACAGGACTCACCAAACAAGCTCTAGCACAACTCGATTTGACACAGATTCCCATAATACATTTCAAGATACCCCCATTGCGTTATAAAATGCTCACGGTTGATGAAAAAGACAGGAGTCCTGATTCCGTCTACCAAATCGTCAACTGGGAAAGCGAAGGTCTACAGCTGATATATATGAATTCAACCACGCAAACATTGCTCAGCGGTTTGAACATGGGACCGCAACTACAATTGGTAATTAAACAGAAGCATATAGATTTGTCTTGACATCAGGAAGATACAAAAATAGAAATAACATACTTTTGAAAAAGATTCGTGAGAGATATTTGAAGTTTCGTAAGAGATAAAAAAAAGAGCGTGGGTATCAGGTAATTACACTTGAGTGGTAATTGTAGTCACTTTTCTTTGAGTAGCGACAGTTTTGTACAAAGTTTGATAAGTTGTTATCACACCAGTACCTTTTTGATACGTAGTGGCAACTTTGACTGCTTCAACTGGTTGGGATGGGGTGGGAACAATAGTAGGAAATGTACTGGAAGATGTTTCAGCAGACTTGGTTGAAGTGACCAATGTAGTAGGATTGGTTGAGGTTCCCGGAGCTGGTGCAGGGGCCTGGAATGAGGATTGGGCTGAAGTGGTTTCAGCAGAAGTACTTTGAGCTGAGGAAGTTTGAGCTAAAGTGTTCTCAGCAGAAGTGGTGTCAGAAGTGGTTTCAGAAGTGGTTTCTGAAGTGGTTTCCGCGGAACTTGTGGCTTCTACCTCTGGACTAGTCGACGAGACAGCTGTGAGCGTAGTAGGTAATTTGGCATCGTTGTTGGCAGAAATTGAAGTAGAAGAAGTGGTTTCAATAGGAGATGATGTAGGAGTTGTGACCGCGGAAGCCGATGGAAGGTAGCTCGATGCTGAAGGAATTACAACACTTGAAGATGCTTGAACAGAACCAGAGGTTTCCAAGAGAGCTTTCATTTGTTGAGCGAAATTCTTGCCGCTTGAGTCAGTATTGCTCCAAGCAGAAGAAGCATCCCAAAGAGAAATACCACCGAAATGAGTTGAGTCTTCAATTTCGGCCAAATATTGTGCAACCGTGGCAGAGTCAGCGTATCCACTACCGGCAGCACTCGAGCTACTTGGTAAACCAAGGAATAACTTGATGTCTTTGTTTGGGGAGATTTCCTCGGCGTATTTTTCCCAGGTGTTCCAATTAAACAGAGAACCCAATGAACAGTAGTTGTTGTAGAACTGAATAAAAGCGAAATCAATATCGGCGTTTTCTAAAACATCACCTACCGACGCGTCAGGGTAGGGACATTGAGGAGCAGCGGAAATATAGTAAGTTTTAGAAGAGTCGGTGGAGAACTTGGATCTGAGTTCAGTAACCAAGGCAGTGTAACCGACTTGGTTGTTGTTTTCGATATCCAAGTCGAATCCATCGATAACTGCATCGTCAAAAGGTCTGTTTTCGGAGTCTTCAGAACTCTTACCGAATTTGGTCCACAAAACATCAGCAAAATCTTTAGCTTGAGAATCACTAGTAAATCCGTAGGCACCCGAGGCACCACCAAGGGACAATAAAACCTTCTTGCCATTTTCTTGACAAGTCTTGATACCTTGGGCGATTTGTGAACAGTGTAAGGTTCCATCAGGAGTGTAAGTTCCTTCACAGGCGTTGGCAAAATTCAATTGAAATGGACTTGGGAATTCGTAAGCGAATGAAAGGACGACGATGTCAACGGCATCCGATTGACAATAGCTGGTCAACGGTTTTTGGGCACCGTTCGAGTTTTGGCCCCAGTACACCACCACATCACCGGAAGCTGAAACCAATAAAAGGGTATTCAAAAGTAAAGTAAGTAAGAAAAGCATGGATCAATTGATATAAAGGAGTGACTATTGATGGCTCAAAGGTATGACAAGGGTGAAAAGAGAAGTTGGTTGGAGCTCCAGGTGTGTTAGGGCTGGTCGCTGATGTAGTTGGTTCTGTTGGTTTAAATTATGTTTCAAAAATGTGTTACCCCGGGGAATATCCGCCGTCTTATATGCTGCAAATTCATGGTTGTAAATTATGACTGGGGTCCCACGAGTAAAATCCTTTCAGTAATAGCTTTATCCCTTTGGGAAAATATGAATCTGAAAACGATGTGGGTATAGAAAATAATAATAATACCAAAAAAATAGTGTTCGATCAACTAACACGTCACGCAGTAACGTCAAGGTTATGGTGCCATTCTTGAAAAAATACTCGTAGGCTTAACAATACAACTGCAACACCCAAGCAAATTCATGCCACATGGCTCAACAATTACGCTGAGCTGTTGAACCCATCTTGTTTGTAATTCAAGTTAATTTAATTTTGGCTGGCACTTTAGGTGCAAAAAAAAACGATTTTTGTGAGGCTTCTGCGACGCGCAGGAATAATTTATTTTGGCAGGGCGGAAATCTACGTTGTGGGGACGATACGCGTAAAGGGTATGAATGTTTGAAACGTACGAAGTATTTCTTCCCCCTTACTAGAGTGTAAGGCAACGTAATAGAATCTTTCGACTCATTTACATATACTGATGCTTTCTTCAATTGCCATCTGTTGTTAGAGCTATTCTTTCCGAAGTAAATCTCACGTCGAAGATGCACTTTGGATGCTGGTTCAATTTTACCAAACAGTCCAAACATACCAGTTTGAGAAATTGGTGCTGGAAAATAAACTACGTGATATATTTTTTCACTAAGCGCGATTGTTTATTTGCAGGTAAACAACAGGTTGCATTAAGCCTACAAGGTTGACGCGCTTCACCCTTATGTGCCAACGGGGAACTCTGCAAAGGGACTACTCATTTAGTCTCTCTTAGCATAGAGTCCTTACAGAACATAGGACATTCTACAATGGAAAAAAACCTTGTACCTGACATGATAAAATCGCTACAGCAATGGCTAAGGAGGAGTAAGTGATGTCAAAATAACAGGTTGGTGCCGTGTAAACAGTTGGGGTATATAGCATGGCTCAAAAACATCCACAACCAAATAGTTTGGAAATTGTTCACGGCTCCCGTTGCGACGCTTTTTTTTGTGAAAGGCTGCTGCTTTTATTTTTCAGGTGCTGTAAATCCAAGACAAGTCACGTGAAGTCCCATTTAGGAAATCGGTTGCATTTTTTTGGAGCTCCAACCAGCACCATAAATGCAGCTACAGCTTATATTGACATATACATCAATCAAAAGCACTATTAAGATCTCGCATAGATTGCTTTACTGCAGCTCAATGCGATGAAATAAAACTGTCTTTAAGCATAAAACAATGCCTTATTTTGATGGCCATCGAAGAAACATGAATTGCTTCGACAAACAATAAAGGTCATTTCAAATGGTCAATAACAGTTTTCAGTCTCTTGCTCGCTACTGTATTGCTGAACCCCGCTTCCATTCTATAGCTGTTAGCGTGATGTGCTTTCATCCGACTGTCTTGACGTTTTTAATTGCTCTCCACCCCAAAGTGTCTTCCGAGATAGGTATTCATGTTTCCAGTTTTGGCTAACCAGCAGCTTTTTAACACCCGACTTTGATCAGAACTCTTACCCAAAGTACTAAAGATGGAGTACGGAATGCAAAAAATATGCGGAATTTGAAAAATTTGAACATAAAGTATAAGCGAATTACATGAACTATCAGGCGAATGGATTGAATAAGAATGAATTCAATACACGTAAATCACTAGCGTGCCTCTTTAGGTACCGGATGCAACAAAGTTATGGCCCATATGGTCAGTGGTTGCCTGATAGAATTCATCGCTAAATGAAAAGTTTGTTGACTATCTGTCTCTGAACGCAAAAAGGCAGTAAAACGACAAAGGGCAAATAAAGGAAATCTGTTGAACTTATCAACTACACTCCAATTGATCAACCCTCGAACATATACTATTAATGGGTAATGAATTCGTTGTCTTATCTCAAAATACTAGAAAGCCACATAACACCAACATCACGTGACATAACTAAGGATAGTTAGCAACTTCGTTTACCGCTAACTCCGGGCTGATTGCCAATCCAGTGCTAAAGTGTGTATGGATATTCTTTTATGCTGGTGGTCAGACGACATTTGGCATGGTTTCTGTGACAGACGACTATGTCAGACAACAGTTCTACTCCTTTTGTTGTCAAGGCCCCAACACTAGGGGTTGTGCAAAGTAAAGGGGCCGCCGATACTTTCTGGAACGAAAAAGAATAAACTGGTCGTCAACCCACTCTTACAAAAGTGCCCGAAATCATGATTCAACCAATAGAACTCGATAATCATATCTCGTAACCATCGGCACATTACGATATATTTCGGCGAAAAATATTACACAAAACAATTATAGTGCAGAATCGGCGAAATCACAACTGTCCTGTGATTTTGATTTACGTGTATTTTGAGGACTCTTGTGTTTGAAAAAATATTTCAGAAGAGTCGTCGAGAAATATTGGCTACGATCATTGATTTGAGCAGGGGTGTGAGCTTAATTTGAGTTCCATTTCGTACAAGAAAGGACCAAAATTTGCCAAACCATACTGCAATTCACGCTCATTTGCAATCTCAAACTCCCCTAAGAGGGGTCGAATTTCAAAAAATGCATTGTTTTGGATTGAGTATGTATTTGCTTTGTGTCCCGTTGGGGCCGCCCACTGAATTACTTTCGGCGAGAATTCGCCGGGACAAACAGCCATACCCTCAGATGCGGCCAAAAAGGGTAAATATCCTTCCAAGTCGTAGGACACATGGGGGGCGAAGCAATTGTAAGGAATTTAGCCAAAGTCAAATCCTCAACTATAAATAGAGCCATATTTCTCGCTCTGTTTGTTCATTTCATTATTCTCATTACATATACTTCAATAATCAATCATGTCGATTCAATTCAACTCTAAAAAAGCCGTGAGAACTGACGATACTTTAATCACCAAGTTCACTTACGAAAACTCTCTTGTTGAAAAGGATGCTTCCGGAAAGATTTCTGTTACCCCTACTGCCGTTGACTACGATTTCAAGCTCGACTTGAAGACCCCAAAGACTGGTTTATTGTTAGTTGGATTAGGCGGTAACAATGGTACGACTTTAGTTGGTTCTATCTTGGCCAACAAGAACAACATTTCTTTCGAAAACAAGGAAGGTGTTGTCAAGCCAAACTATTACGGTTCTGTAACCCAATCTTCAACTATTAGAATAGGTGTCGACGCTTCTGGTAACGATGTTTACGCCCCATTCAACTCTATTGTTCCATTTGTGAATCCAAATGACTTGGTTGTTGGGGGTTGGGACATCAATAACGCTACTTTGGATGTGGCCATGAAGAGAGCCAAGGTTTTGGATGTTTCTTTGCAAGAGAAATTAGGCCCATACTTGAAAGAGTACGAACCATTGCCATCTATTTACTACCCAGACTTTATTGCTTTAAATCAAAAGGAACGTGCCAACAACGTTTACAACTCCGGTAAAGGCGGTGAAGTAAACACCAAGAACAAGTGGGCTGATGTTGAAAAGATCCGTACTGATATCCGTGATTTCAAGGCCCAAAACAACTTGGACAAGGTTATTATTTTATGGACCGCCAACACTGAAAGATACGCCGACTTACTCGAAAACGTCAACGATACTTCTGATAACTTATTGGAAGCCATCAAGAACAACCACGAAGAAATTGCCCCATCAACTATTTTTGCCGTTGCTTCTATTTTGGAAAACGTTCCATACATCAACGGTTCCCCACAAAATACTTTTGTTCCAGGGGTCATCGAATTGGCTGAAAAATACAATACCTTTATCGGAGGCGATGACTTCAAGAGTGGTCAAACTAAGATCAAGTCTGTTTTGGCCCAATACTTGGTTGATGCCGGTATCCGTCCAGTCTCTATTGCCTCATACAACCACTTGGGTAACAACGATGGTTACAACTTGAGCGCACCAAAGCAATTCCGTTCGAAGGAAATCTCCAAACAATCGGTTGTCGACGATATCATTGAGTCCAATGAAATCTTGTACAACGAAGAGAACGGTAAGAAGATCGACCACTGTATTGTCATTAAATACTTACCAGCCGTGGGTGATTCCAAAGTTGCCATGGATGAGTACTACTCAGAGTTGATGTTGGGTGGTCACAACAAAATCAGTATTCACAATGTTTGTGAAGATTCTTTGTTGGCAACCCCATTGATCCTTGATTTGGTAATCGTCACCGAACTTTTACAAAGAGTCCAGTACAAGCGCAGCGACGAAGCAGATGACAAATACCACGACTTCTACGCCGTCTTGACTTTATTAAGTTACTGGTTGAAAGCCCCATTAAGTAAGCCGGGGTTCAAGCCGATCAATGGTTTGAACAAACAAAGACAAGCATTGGAGAACTTGTTGAGATTATTGGTCGGTTTACCTATCAATAACGAATTAAGATTCGAAGAAAGATTACTGGTCTAATCGAAACCTTGCAAATATCTAATAATTTTCTAATAAATAAGTTGATTCGAACAATAGAGTAAACGTGAATCAAAGGATATGTAATCCAAGGGCTGTTTATATTAAAGTTATCTCCAAAATGACAGGGTTGTACGTTGAGCGATGAACCTAGTATATCATCAATGTAGTAATTTTTAAATTTTTTTACGAAAAGTGACATGAAAACATTAGCGGGTTGAGTCTTAATATTTTGACACTAAGCGTTTAAAAATAAATGAAGTAGAAATCATGTTAGTTTCTCAGAGTGGGATTGATTTTTCTACGAGATGATCTACAATGTGTAGGGCTAACCGAACCACCCGCCATTCCAATAAATATCTAGTTGCAAATACTCGCTTTCCTGCACAATTGATAGCTTTCGCAGCGTTTCGCTGGATTACTTTAAAATCGCGCCTGCATAAAAACGGAAAAAATGTGGTTCCGTCCTACCCGTTATGAGCTTTGTTATGCGTATAGACGTAGTTCTCAGGGACGTATATCAATCATTCTGAATAAGTTAAGGAGAAAGTGACTTGTGAATCCCTGTTATGAGAACACTCCATTAACAAACCGTTAAGCGAATACGTCGCCGTTGAACGAATCCGTCTTTGTCAGTATGTGTTTTGCCTTTGATTGGAATCCAACTTACGTCATAAGATATCGTCCTTTTACATGATAGCGTGTTTGACTTTTGTACCTTGACATAATGTTTTGAAGGCCCAAGATTTTATTGCCAACATTAACAGTTTTTGCCACCTTGGTGTTTACTTATCCCTTGAACATCACCTACCCTTGTTCTCTTTAGCACATCCCGAAGTCCGAAATAGGATTGTGGGTGCAAGATCTGCGACGTAATCGGTGGGGTATACCTGCAGTATTAGCCGTACTACCTAAATCACCGGAACGCAGACGACCCAACAGAATTGTATACAGGAGCAGATTCACACAACATTTTTTGGGTAAGCTGCTGCAAGGAGTTTGCTCGGGCATGTCATAACTGTCTAAACATATATACAGAGGCACATGCAACCTGCCAGATTCATTCGCGCGGGACAATTCATGGTATTTTTTTGATCTTGTTGGACTTTGAGAGTTTTGATGGGATGTGATATTACACTTCCTAGTAGATCATTGTTCCAGAGGGGTGAATACGGCAACTTAATGTGATTCAAGGAACAACTCGAGAAACAACCGAAGAAACAAGAAAGTTTAGAGTTTGGGATGTTGTTGGGTCACAAGAAGTGCGTATTTGTATCGTCGTAAGCATGAAACGAGTAAATCCTTAAGCCCCAACAGTACTTTTCTCTTTTGGGCTATAGAGTAGAGGACTTAAGAAGAGGGGGAAATTCAGGAACATTTGTAAAGGGTTAGTAGAGAAAACTGAAGTGGCTGAGAGCGTAAAGAAAATTGGTTGGACAACTAAAAAAATTGAGGAGAAGTGACGCAGAATAATGTATCGCCTCACCACAATCGTCAATTGTATCTTGGTCACCATAGCGAAACGTCTTAATCGATATCCTCGAGAACTCCCCGCCTCCTGAGTAGTTAC
Source organism: Suhomyces sp. yHMH580 (assembly GCA_030580235.1). Lineage (NCBI taxonomy): Eukaryota > Fungi > Ascomycota > Pichiomycetes > Serinales > Debaryomycetaceae > Suhomyces > Suhomyces sp. yHMH580. Next base: position 204,018 of record JAKTSN010000001.1, on the reverse strand, counting down.
TGTAAGCGGTTAAAGGCACTCACCCCTTCTGCAAAGTCATGGCTGTGAGACGTTTCACTTGCCACCCCTCCTCTCTTGCTTTGATCCGTGGTCAGTCGCACTCAACTAAAATATGTGTCAGTATTTAAAGTGATGAGTTCGCTCTTTTCGGTTGTCAACCAGCAAGGACTGAGCATCGGTATAACTAATTTATTAATTGCTAAAGAAATAATTTGTTATCTCTGCTTTTTCTATATTCTTGATTGAAATCCCAAGTTTACCTTAATCATAAGATAGCCTGAAATTGCCCCTTTACTACTCCGAAACACTCGCCTTTTCGATTACAACAGAACTAAATAAAACAAAAATGGCTCCCCTCACTGTCGCCGTCGGCGAAGCAAAATCTGGTGAAACTGCGCCAAGAAGAAAGACCTCTCAAAAGGCCGAGAGTCTTGTTAGACCTCTTGATAGTAAGGCTACGAACTTGGTGGAATTCCTCGAAGAATCCGTTGGCCGCAACCCTAAGCGTAATGCTATGGGATCCAGAAAATTGTTGGAAATTCACGTTGATACCAAAAAAGTGACGAAATTCATCGATGGTAAGGAAACCAAGGTTGACAAAGACTGGACTTACTACGAATACTCCAAATATAATTTCATCACTTACACTGAACTTTTGACTCTCGTCAAAAATTACAGTGCAGGTTTACTTGAAATCGGACTTCAACCAGGTCAAAAAGATAAGCTTCATCTTTTTGCTGGAACCTCTCCTCGCTGGCTCCAGACCTTCTTTGCTGCATCATATCAATCAATTCCTGTTGTTACCGCCTACGATACTTTGGGCGAAGCAGGCTTGACGCATTCTCTTGTTCAAACCGAATCAAATGGTATTTTCACTGATATCGCTCTTTTAGGAAACTTGGTGAAGCCATTGCAGAAAGCTACAAGTGTCAAATACATCATTTATTCTGAACCCCTTAATCCAGATGACAAACGTTTGGGTGGTAAGATTTACAAAGATGCTGCCACAGCCAAAGAAAAGCTTTTGGAAGTAAGACCAGACCTTAAGTTCTACTCCTCAGATGAAGTCATTGCTCTCGGTGAGAAGGCTGGATTCAAGAGCCAAGCTAACCCAACAGCAGAAGACACTGCTTGTATTATGTACACTTCTGGCTCTACCGGAGATCCAAAAGGTGTTGTTATTACCCATGCTAACATTATCGCTTCAGTTGCTGGTGTTTCTACTAATGCCGGAAGAAATGCTGTTCAAAATACCGATCGTGTTATTGCATTCTTACCATTAGCACATATTTTCGAATTGGCCTTCGAAATCACTTCGCTTTGGTGGGGTAGTTGCTTGGGATATGCTAATGTGAAGACTTTGACAGAAGCTTCCTGTAAGAACTGTCAGGCCGATTTGGTGGAATTCAAACCCACTATCATGGTGGGTGTGGCTGCTGTTTGGGAATCGGTCAGAAAAGGTGTTTTGAGCAAAATCAAAGCCTTACCTCCTTTGACTCAAAAGTTGTTTTGGTTGGCATTCAAGGCTAAATCAACTTTGGTGAACTATCATATTCCAGGTGGATGGGCCTTTGATATAGTTTTCAAGAAAGTAAGATCAGCTACCGGTGGTGAATTGAAATTGATCATGAACGGAGGATCTCCTATTTCCAGAGAAACCCAAGTCTTCATCTCGACCTTAATTTGTCCTATGTTGCTTGGTTATGGATTGACTGAGACATGCGCTCAAGCCACAATTTGCGAAAAGGACCGTTTTGAATTCGATGTTGCTGGTACTTTGACGGGTGCGGTTACATGTAAATTGGTTGATGTTGCAGATGCTGGATATTTTGCTAAGAACAATCAAGGTGAAGTCTTACTCAAGGGTAAGAGTATCGTCAAGGAATACTACAAAAATGAAAAGGAAACTGCAACTTCATTCACCGAAGACGGCTGGTTCAAAACTGGTGATATTGGTGAATGGACTCAATCGGGTGCTTTAAGAATTATTGACAGAAAAAAGAACTTAGTCAAGACTTTGAATGGTGAATATATTGCTTTAGAAAAAATAGAATCTGTTTACAGATCAAATTCTGTTGTCCAAAACTTGTGTGCATATGCTGATCAAAGTCAAGTTAAGCCAATTGCTATTGTCATACCAAATGAAGCTGCTTTGAAATCATTGTTGGTCGAAGAAGGAATATATTCCAAGAAGGATGCTGGGTCGAAAGAATTATCCCATCTTGTTGAGGATCCAAAAGTTATTAAAGCAGTCCACAAAACTCTCGCTTCTACAGGTAAGGCTCAAGGCTTGAAGGGAATCGAAATTCTCCAGAACGTGGTTGTGTTAGATGACGAATGGACTCCACAAAACGGATTTGTCACTTCGGCTCAAAAATTACAAAGAAAGAAGATTTTGGAGTCTTGCAAAGACAAAGTCAAGAAAGCTTACGAAAACTAGTTAATGCTTATGAATCTTTGATACTGTCATAACTTTTATCTTGTATGATCGCTTATATTTAATTTTGTTTTAATCAGTATGTGTGGTACTATTCACAACGCTGCTAACTACCGTTCTGAGTGTTCAGCCATAACGTTCAACTCGCCATTCTCTTAATCATTGTTTTAATCATCTTCATACTAATACTTCATGAACTTTAGCAATTAGTGTTAGTTGCATCTTATACACAAATATACAAACATAACATGATCTCAAATGCACTCTATCCTGACTTATCTGATTAACCACCATATACCCCCTCAAATATCTTCTTAATCTGGGTAATATTCAAACCATCATTTAAGCACAATTGTAACAATATTCTACACTTTTGAGGGTTTAAATATCCCAGAGCGATTGCACAATCAAATGGCAATTTTTCAGTACCTACTGTTTTTGGTAATGATCCTTTAGGGACCATTCCATCCATTGCCCTTTTCGAATAGATAATAGGGAAATTATTGTCAAATTTGGAACAGATTTCCGCAACGACCTTATTTGAATCCACATGCATAGATCCAGCACCCATGGTAGCTAGAACCAAACCTTTTGCACCCAACTCAGAGATTGCAAGCTCGATAAGTTTGTTGTTCAAACCTTGATGAGCGAAAATAATTGGGACTTCTGGTAAGTCATTTTTGAGTGGAAGTTTTAAGTCAAAGTGGTGAACTCCCAAAGGCTTAGCAGCTGGGTAATAGAAGTGTATTTCACCACTCACAAAATTACCCAAGTATCCTTGACCAACCGATTTGAAAGTGTCTAAAGAGTTGGCGTTGGATTTCGTGATATAAAATCCAGAACCTATTCTATCGTTCAATGCAACCAATACACCTCTACCACGAGATTCCTTGCTTGCGGCAATAACAATTGCCTGATATAAGTTCATTGGGCCATCAGAGGAAATGGAACTCGAGGGTCTCATTGAGCCACACATAACAATAGGTTTATTGGTGTCAATAGTCAGTTCCAAGAAGAACGCTGTTTCTTCCATAGTATCAGTTCCATGAGTAATGACAATACCGTCGTACTTCTTCAAATCTTCTTTGACTTTTTCATGCAAGGTGAGTAAATGCGAGGTGCCAAAATCTTTTGAATCTTGATTGAACAATTGTTCATATTCCAAACTACAAGTACTACTCAAGTCAGGAATTGACATGCATAACTCTTCTGCAGTAAGATCCACTTCATATCCTACAGTTTGAAGCGAGCTCGAACTTTTTGAGGCAATAGTTCCTCCAGTACCTATGACTTTGATGGTTGGAGGGGTGCCGGCATCAGAAATTGCACTGGTTGAAATAATCGAGTTGGAACGATACTTGACTTTGAAACTAGGATGTTCTATATCAGGAGATGCTTCCTCAATCTCGTAGTTAACTTCTTCTGGTACTTTGTTCATTGGTGGTGGTACTAAAGATGAGTTTGATATTGACATCTTACTACGCTTATAAATATTTTAAAAGAATTCCGGTTATTTTGGCTCGTCCACTGCTTTGGGGTAGGTTATGCAAATTTGTGTCTTAATTGCCAGACTTGATACCGAACCGTATGGCGTTTTGTCAAAAGCTCCGGGAATCGAGAAACTTTTTAGGAAGCTATTACGTAAAGGTTATGGTGACAGGTTAAATCAGGCTGCAGAGATGAGATCATGTGACACACTATAATTCGCTTATTGTGTGTTTTATGGAGTAGGTATTTTCACGTGCCAGACTAGATGCTCTGCACATGACCGCGTACGCACATACATTCGCTGCTTCCAACCGATACTTCGTTGGAATTGTCGGGGCCATACCATCGCAGGTCAGCTGAGACCAACCGTACACGTGACCAAAATCAAAGCATCAAATATTCAAGGTATATTGACCACCACAGGCTTTCTGCAACAAGATGGGTATTTTCGGAAAGAGTGAAGAAGTTCCTAAGCTTGCACCAAACAAATCCAAGCGTAAGGAATGCTGGGAATCGCGTGACTTATTTTTCGACTGCTTAACAAAGAATAATATCGATAACTCATTAGATCCTAAAGAACTTCAAAACGTGAATGATAAGTGTGGAAGTTTTAAAAAGGATTTCGAAGGTAAATGTGTTGCAAGTTGGGTGAAACATTTCCAAGATAAGAGGTTCAACGATTTGACCAGAGAGAGGTATATTGCGAAATTGCAATCTGAAGGAGCCCAAGAATTACCATTCAAGTTGGATAATAGAAAATGAGATAAATGAAGAATAATCTGTATTAAGTTAGTTACCATGTACATAAATAAATGAGATAAATACGACACTGCAATAGCTGCAAACTACTCGGCATTGATGTAAATAGGCTCTCTTTCGACGACTTGAACATTATCCTTATTCAAGACATCTAAGATACAGCCCCACTCATATTCACCCTTTTCAAGTATGACCAAACTTAAATCGATAGAGACTTCTCCACCGGGCTCCACGCCCTCTTCGTTCAAATGGTTTTGCAAGACTCCATTGATCAAAATTCTTTTATCAATGGACATCTGGGCGTAGTTTGGATTAGTGGTACTCAAGGACGATAACCCAGACATGGGGAACGGCAAATGTCTTAAAATTCCGTTGATGGTGGAGTTGGAATGATTGGTGATCGTAGTTCTGAGAATATAAAACTCCTCGGTTTTCAACTTATATTGGGTACCAACTTTTTTGATTGGATGATCAGGTTCAGAATCAATACATATCGAGCTGGATATCCTTATTGGATTATAAATCAAAATGCTGGCCATTTTATTTGTCAAGCGAATGTTTCTCAACTCAATATCTCCTGACCTTACATTACTACCTCCAATTGTATTCCATGCACCTTTTAGGTTGTCTAATAGAACACTTCTCAACCAGAACAATTCTCTCATTTTCATTTCTTCGTTTTCGGTAATTGAATAGTTTTTGATAAATTGCTTGTTGCGCAACGACGGAATAGGCTTCGTTACATCAACATCCTTGCGAGATATTCTCCTTAGTGGTAACAAAAATCTATAAGTTTTACTTGGCTCGATGAAATCTTCGACTTTGAATGAGTCGTCTTCGTTTTCATCTATGACGTATTCCAATGTACTCAATAACTTTTCATTCCACGAATTTCTCAAGTCAAGTATTAACAAACAGTAGTCCGCAATATCCTTGTCAGGAGAATCTATAATCGTGGTTATAAACTTCAAAACCTTTTCAAGATTACCATGGCCATGATTTCCTCCGTTGGAGATCCCACTATCCTCGAATCCTTGCAAGGAAGAGGAGAATAATGGTAAAATATCACATCCAACTATTTCCAATGAGGACATGACTGAAAAATTAAGGGGCACCTGAACATACTTGATGAAGCTCTTAGATAAGTCTGCTTGCTTGTGGGCATATTCCAAAATTATTTTCAGCTCTTTGATTCCTCTTTTTGCTGTAATTTCATAGTCTATAGTGATATCACTTTTAGGGAGGATTTTTTCGTATTTTTTGGCAATGAGGTTTTTGTTTAAGATTTTAAACGGTTTGAATCTCAACAAATACCATTCAATTTCATAGATTTCGGACGCTGGCAATACTTGGCCACCTGTAGTTGATGCACCGACCAATTTCTTGTTTAATACATCTATAGTAGAGTCCCAAAACGAAAACGACAAGTAGTTTATCAATTCATCGGAATGATTGGTTAGTGAGATGGAGAAAGGTATCTTTTCACCCTCTAATAACATAACCCATCCATTGGTAACCAGGATGTTTGTTAATGAAAGACTTGGCTGAGGTGGTATTACCATCAAGGAAAGTTTTTTGGTCAGAACTCGCGCTGAGATATTGCTACTGCTCAAGTTTTTAGTCACTTTATCAATATCTGAATTGCCAGTGAAGTTCTCCTTTTTGGATTCAATTTTGAGTTTTTGCTCAAACAATTCCTGGTCCACTATTTGAAAGTACTGCTCCTCGCAGTTGGATAAGCTTACTGTAAATCCAACAATATGAAGCTCACCATCGTTGAGTGGTTTGAATGCAACCAGAAACTGTTCAGATGAGTTTGGAGGAATCACCAAAGGATGTGACATATGTAATGCACCATTTGAGGGGGATGCAGCATGTAATGAATATGTAGACGGAGAAGCTTTTCTTAGTGCAGTGTTTGAACCGGGTCTACTTCTATTATTCAAGGGCGGAACTCTTGCGCTAGAGTTATAGCTAATAACTTGTCCCAAAGCCTTGATATTATTTTTGAGAGTTTGAACTTGAACTTCGCCCTCTGTGACGATGGTGAGATAGTTGATTTCTACCTCGAATGCAAATGGATTTTGTAGTTGAACCTTTATTTGGTAAGTGTCATCTTTAATCAATAGTTTGTCGCGATTGAGGGTAGTATTTTTGAGCTTATTATAAGGATTGAAGATTATTGGATCAGAATTAGCTGCTATACCCGATCCACTATGGTCCCTCGATTTAGAGATGTTGTGACTTTGCTCGTATTCCGTGAATGATACTAATTCATCCTTATGCCTGTGATTGATGAACTTCACTCTTCGAACGAAAAACGGGTCCCAATAAGGCGTCGAGAGATTGAGATTGTTTCTGTCTGATAGATAAATGTGACTATCAATCTTATCCTTCAACTTGATCTGGTCATCTGGAGATAAACAGTGAGTGAATCTTGTCAACAAAATACCACACAATTTCAATAGAAAAGTCCAATCTTTCATTGATTCACATATTTTCATACCCAACTTAATCACCAGCATTTGAACTACTGTCCAGTCACCTTGGCCATGATTATATGCTTGTTGTGCGTCGCTCTCGTATTCGGAATTTATTTGATATATCGAAAGTAGATATTCAAATATTTCTCTGAAACTATTGGAACGATCACCAGATCCCGTCAATGAACTGATTGAGTGAGATATATCTGCCTCATCAGATTTATGGATGGAAGAGTTGACATCTAACCTGGGCAAAACTTGGGTCATTAATGTTTTCAAGATAAAAGCCCTTTTTCTGTAGAGCTTCAAGTCGGTATACATGGATGCCAAACAACAGTAAACTCGGCACTGTTCGGTGATACTCATATCCACTAGCTGGAGTGAAAATATCTTTTCGATTTCGGTCAATATATCTGCTTTCAGAAAATGGCCCATGCTGTTTTCGACCTCACCAGCACCGGAAACTTTGGCAGATTTTACAATGCTTTCGAGTAAATCTGACTCCGAATCTTCACCACCCAAAAAAATACCAATCATGTACTTTATTGTACGTAAAATCGATTCGACATAAACAACATCGGGAACCATGTTCTCATAATCATTTGTGCTCAAATTGTAGTAATGAAGAACTTTTGAGGAGGCAAATTTGATGAAAACAGGCAACGGCACGTTTGGATCCGGCGAAGAAGTAAAACTGAAACTTACGTTACTGCTTGTTGAGTTTCTTGGAGAGTGATGCGAGTTTTGCCCTGCACTGGTAGTGTTTGGCAGCGGTCTTGCTAATTGTCCATTACTAGTGACCGTACTTGAAGGGGTAGAGCTTAATTGCTCTACCGACGTTTTGGGAGTGTTACTACTTGACTGTGAAAGATTGGAAGACGTCAATGAATGCAACTTGCTCTTTGAAATTTGGAGGACTCCGCAGACTGCCTGTGTAGATAATTGATGCTGACCAACATATTGAAGAAGCAAGATACTTACGCTTATTCCCTCCAAGACACTTGCTAGCCAAAGATAATCCTCGGCTTTTCTTAAGTTAGCCATTGCGTCTGTGAAGCACTGAAGTGCCGAATTATATTTTCCAGCCAAGAGATAAAAATTTCCCATTAGCTTGGATTGACGCCCAACATGACGCTGTTGCGATTTAGATTTTGTATCTGATGCAGTAGGTGAATTGGCGGATGAATTTGCGAACGAAGCCTTGAAAGAAGTGGAGCCCGAACTCAATCTTTTTTGTGCTTGGGAGATGGTCTTTGTCAAAGTGTGACTATCCGTTATGGAGACCGGAGATCTTAAAGTGATGTTCGAAAACGATGAAGCATAACTATCTAATGCAATTAAAAAATTGGCACTCACATCACACATGATAGATTTTATAGAGGAGTTGCCTGCGGTGCCATGATAGAATACCTCATTTGACGAATCTTTTGCAGGAATTTCATCTGGTGAGTCGAACAATATAATGTTATGCACAATGGAACTGGGATAAAGTTTCCTCAAAGATTGAAGAGCTGATTTCACGTCTATGCCAGCTTCATACTTTCCAATACCAATTATAACGAAAGTTTTTCTGAAGGGTTCGAAATCATGAAGAAATATCGATTCGCTATCTGGGGAAGTAGCGGAAAAGTCATAAATGATGCGACCGTTTGGAAAGGTTTGAGGATTGAAATAATGAAGTGATGTATTTGGAGAAATATCCAGAAGCCGTATTTCATTGACACTTGATTGTATAGAGTCCAAGGACTTGATGAAGTTCCCTTGAGTGCAGTCATTTACAGGAACTAATAGACACTTCACTTTAGAAGGTGCTATGAAACTATATCTGTCGTTCATGAGGACTAAAGGTTGAGACAATGGTGGCTTGAGTTTAGTAGAAGAATGCTTCAATCAGGACCAAATATAGTGACAGGCCAATAGTCAATCAATTGTAGAACCCTCCTGCACGAATTGATGTCAATACAACTCTGGACGTGCACTCTTCAGCCCAGATCAAAGCTGCACGAGTTCGGTAAATAGAGCGAGGTCGTGTGCAAGTAAACAAAAACTCGGAGGCAAAGCGATACTGAGCTTGAGGCGAGAACAGAATAAGAAGTGGAGAAGACATAGGCTGTTGGGTAGATCAACAATATATAAGATATCGAACTGACTGAACTGTTTGCCACATAATAATAATAATTTAATAAAATGGGAGGATTGAGCTTTGACAACTACCAAAGAAATCACTTTTTGACCACTAAGGGCTTTGGTGCACCAACCGCCACATCTACCGGTACCACGATTGTGGGATGCCAATTCAAAGGAGGAGTGGTGATTGCTGCAGATACAAGAGCTACCGCAGGAAACATTGTTGCCGACAAAAACTGTGAAAAGTTGCATCGTTTGGCCCCCAAGATCTGGTGTGCCGGTGCTGGTACCGCAGCAGACACTGAAATGGTAACACAATTGATAGCATCCAACTTGGAGTTGCATCTGTTGTCACAAAATCGTGACCCAAGAGTCATCACAGCAATGAGTATGTTGAAACAACACTTATTCAAATACCAAGGCCACTTGGGTGCATACCTTATTGTTGCCGGTGTGGATCCAACAGGAGCTCATTTAATGTCTGTTCAAGCGCACGGATCCACCGATGTCGGTAAGTACCAATCATTGGGATCAGGTTCGTTGGCTGCTATGGCTGTCTTGGAAACACATTTCAAAGAAGACATGACCAGGGAAGAAGCCATGAAACTATGCGCCGATGCGATTGAGCTGGGTATCTGGAATGATTTGGGATCGGGTTCCAACGTAGACTTGTGTGTTATGGAAATTGGCAAGGACGCCGAACTCTACAGAAACTACCTTACACCTAATGTTAGATCCCAAAAGGCCAGATCGTACAAATTTGCCAGAGGAACTACCGCTGTGTTGAGAGAAAAGGTTCGGAATCTTGTGCATATAGAAGAGTCCGTGGTCACCTTCAATGGACCAGATGCCATGGAAGTAGATGCTTAAAGTCCTCAAAATACAAGAGATTATGTTAGTTAGTTGTAGATGTAAATGTTGCGACAATTGTGACACAAAAATCACGTTTCTAGACAATTCTATAGAAGTTGACTATATAGAGAGAAACAACCCATATTTTTCATCAGCAAAATGGTTGTCAACAATCCTAATAATTGGCACTGGGTCGACAAGAACTGCATGTCATGGGCCAAAGAGTACTTCAACCAAAATTTGGTAGGTTTAAAGATTGAAAACGGGAAATCTCAGGTTGGAATCAAAGACATTTCTTCAGTTGAAGGTGATGTGGAAGTCTGCCAACGTAAGGGAAAGGTGATTTCGTTGTTCGACTTAAAGTTGGTGATCAACATTGCATGCACCGAAGAAAACGAAGAAAAGTTTACTGGTTCCATCACTGTTCCAGAGTTGGCTTACGACTCCACTGCTGATGATTTGCAGTTTGATCTCAGTATTTACAACGAAACCAAGGAAGCGGAGAAATTCCGGGGTTTGCTCAAGTCTGACTTGATCCCTCAGGTTAGAAACATCTTGGCCAAGTTTGGGTCCGACTTGATTATCACCCACAGCGGTGACATCCAGCTTTCGGAAGATCAAGTCAAGTCTAGTTTCACCAAGGCTAATCAGCAAAGTGGCAAATCCGCCACTGGCACGACTGGTACCGCTGGATCCACCGTCATCAAGGAAACACCCAAGAAAGCAGCAGTTTCCGAAACTGCACCAGAACCTAAAACTACATCTAGCTCCACTGTGCCAAAGTACAATACTGCAACCATTCACCTCGAACCTACCTTCAACACTACGGCGGAGCAACTTTACATTACTCTCTTGGAAGATGCGCGTATAAGCGCGTGGTCAAGATCTCATCCAGAGATTGCAAAGTTTCCACCATCAGAGGGATCGAACTTCAAGATTTTTGGAGGTTCGGTTTCAGGAAAGATCTTGAAGTTGATCCCCAACGAACGTATCGTACAACACTGGAGATTAGAGAACTGGAAAGATGGTCACTATGCAGAATTGGATATCCAGTTGGTGCAAGGAGGAGGTGAAACGAAGATGGTGGTTAAGTTCTCTGGCATTCCCGTTGGCGAGGAAGATAGAGTCAGAGGTAACTTTGAAGACTATTACGTAAGATCTATCAAGATCACTTTTGGTTTTGGCGCCGTATTATAGACAATTCCTCTTCGGAATTTAGATATATGTATACTTGTACTACGTAACTGTTCAATGTTTCTTCATAGTCTAGATATATAAAGTTGTGCCAAGCGATGGTCCAGTAGTCTTCTAATAGCTCTATAGAGAATGCTCACTAATATTTGAGCACTATTTTCGAATTATTGTTTTAATCGCGCGGTTTAACTTACCCGATTTGCGAGCGCGCCCAGGAAATGGTTACCCAACTGAGTGCTGACTTCCTGAAGCAAACTTATATAAAGTGATTATTTCACCGACGACTTGCGAACACTAGATTATTATCATCAAATGTCCGAATCAACTGTTGGAAAGGTATGTACTCGGTTACAAAAGTCATCATAATCCACATTCATCGCTGTGCTGACTAGTTTGGTGTCCCCCGTAAGCGCACCATTAGCCGGATGTCAGCAAGTTCAGTATGGAAATGTCACGAATATGGCAATTGCTAGCTGAAAAACAAAAAAAGATGGCTTTTTTGTTGGATTAGGTTGTATTTATATTACTTCACAAAATGATACCCTGGCAGTTACTAACGTTCTAGACTATCCATTGTAAGGCAGCTGTTGCTTGGGAAGCAGGCAAGCCATTGAGCATTGAAGACATTGAAGTTTTGCCTCCTAGAGCTCACGAAGTCCGTATCAAGATTCTTCACACCGGTGTTTGTCACACCGATGCGTACACCTTGAGTGGTGCCGACCCAGAAGGTGCTTTTCCTGTTGTGTTAGGTCACGAAGGTGCCGGTATCGTTGAATCTGTCGGTGAGGGTGTCACCAGTGTCAAGGTCGGCGACTCAGTTGTCGCATTGTATACTCCAGAATGTCGTGAATGTAAATTCTGCAAGTCTGGTAAGACCAACTTGTGTGGTAAGATTAGAGCCACCCAAGGTAAAGGTCAAATGCCAGATGGCACTTCCAGATTGAAGTGCAAGGGCAAGGACTTGCTCCACTTCATGGGTTGTTCCACCTTTTCTGAGTACACTGTTGTTGCTGACATTTCAGTGGTTGCCGTCAACCCAGAAGCCCCATCAGACAGAACCTGTTTGTTGGGTTGTGGTATCACCACCGGTTACGGCGCCGCCACCATCACTGCCAATGTTCAAGAAGGCGACACTGTTGCCGTTTTCGGTGCCGGATGTGTTGGTTTGTCTGTGGTTCAAGGTGCCGTTGAAAGAAAAGCTTCCAAGATCATCGTGGTGGATATAAACGATAAGAAGTCCGAATGGGCCACCAAGTTTGGAGCAACTGATTTCATCAACTCCGCCAACTTACCTGAAGGTACCACCATTGTCGATAAACTTGTGGAAATGACCGATGGTGGTTTGGATTTCACCTTTGACTGTACTGGTAATGTGGGAGTCATGAGAAGTGCTTTGGAAGCTTGTCACAAGGGTTGGGGTCAATCGATTGTTATCGGTGTCGCTGCTGCCGGTAAAGAAATCTCCACCAGACCATTCCAGTTGGTCACCGGTAGAGTATGGAGGGGTGCTGCTTTCGGAGGTGTCAAGGGTAGAACTCAATTGCCGGGCATAGTCGATGACTACATGAACGGTAAATTGAAGGTTGACGATTTCATCACTCACAGACACCAATTGTCCAACATCAACCAAGCCTTTGATGACATGCATGCCGGTGACTGTATCAGAGCGGTGATTAACCTTTAGCAACTAGCGTCTAAACTATAAATAAAAAAATGAAAGCTCAGTTTTAACTTTTGGTCTAATGTTTATATATATTAGCCTCTAAACTATGTTTAAATATGTTGCTACTGTTCGATTTAGATGTTTATCTATTAAAATAATATACAGAGAATATTTCCCATCTATTTTACCATTCTTTTTATTCTTCATCACTCTCATCTTCTGGCCCATTCATGTTGATGGCAGCCTGAAGGTCTTCATCACCGTCTTCTTCTTCGTCGTCGTCTTCCGCATCGAAATCATCTTCGAAATCGTCCTCTCCATTCATACTGATATCGTCGTCATCGTCACTATCGATGAGACCGTTGGCCTTTCCATCGTCAATTTCTTCGACATATTCGACGTCACTATCAATGTCATCTTGGTCTTGTTCATACTCTTGGATCATAATTTCCTTTTTCAATTCTTGCTGCTGATATAACATGTTTAGTCTTCCTTGTAATTCCAATAACCTGGGTAAGGTGTTTGCTTTTTTAGTTAAAGCGGAATGTAAGTTAGAAAGCTTGATACTCAAGTTTGGTATTGATGCAAGTACAGTTCCATGAATTATAACGATCCATTTCAACCAAAAGTTGAGTTGGTCGAATTTGTTCCCTTGACGTTGGATCTTTTCTGATATTTTATCCAAAAGCACCACTGCCAACGAAGAGTCGAGTTTTTTGATGGTGTTTTGAATAATTTGAGGATCGCGATTGCCCAAAACTGTATCCAACAATTGGTTATCGTTATTCTTCAACGACTGCGACAACACTATAGTCAAGGTCCCGGATTTGGCACCCAAGTTTTTCTTTTTGGTATTACGGGTTTTCTTAGTCTGTTGATCGGTGGTTAGTTTTTCCAACTTGTCGGCCAACGACTCGCTAACCTCGTCGGTTCTATCATCATCTTCATCATTCAAATCTTTAAGGTTGGTGCCTTCACTAACAATAGTATGGTTTTCAGAATATGACTTTGGTGCTGCTACATCATGACCAAAAGAGGTATGCGTTGTTGGCTTGAGGTTGGGTTTTGACTTTTCAATAACTTTGTCATTGATTAGCAATGATGCACCAGATTCGTCCACCCATTTGATGGTATCGAAGTGGGGAACATTGCCACTTTCCAACCATGAGATTAAAATGGAGTCATGAAATATACTGATGGTATTGATGGCGATAGATGCATCGGCCGTGCTTTTGATTTCGGCTTCAGGGCGGGCTAATTTGATGGTACCATTTGATGGTCTCGATTGAATCAAAGCTTGTGCTTGCTTTCTTCTCTTTTTGGAGTTTGCTGGGGCGGATGGCACATTCACGTTGAAATTTAATGGGTTGTTGAAGATTTCAATATGTCCATTTTCATCAATTACAGACAAAGTCGACTTATCGTCTTTAATACCAAGTTCCATATCTAAAATGTTGGACTGGGAAACAAATACTGCTTTTGTAGAGTTTTTGCTTATAGAGTATAAATTAATAAATCTGTCACCTCTGGCACTGGTCAAGAATAAATCACCGTCTGTTGAAACCGGTAAGATCGAGTTAATGGGTTGGATGTGACCTGGAAAGGTCTTGAGAATCAGTTGGCTTGCGATATCAACCAAATAAATCGAATGGGATGCAATTAAAAGACATGGCTTCTCATTATATAAAACACTCGAAACTCTTTGGACGGTTTCAGCATTCTCCAAAAGTTCGTTGATATTGAAACTTTGCAATAACTTGTAGCTTGTGGTGTCCCACTCATTGATGTTACCACTTACATCACAAGACCACGCTGACTGTGTGAATGGCGAGAAGTGAAAGTCCAAGATCGCGGCATGGCTGGGTGTGGATAATTCGGTTATGATTTCATTGCTGAGTGGAGAAAAAACTAAAATAGAGCCTTTGGTCATACTTAATGCTAAGATATATTGTTCATCATTGCTCTGAGTGGTAGATGAGGGGATCCATGTGATTTGACTGAGCTTACATGACTTATCCAAGTTGAAAGATGTGTTAAGTGAGGTCTGCAAGTTATTTATGGACTGCACTTTGATCTGGTGCGTATCCAAAGCGACATGACATGAAGCTAGGTACGACTTGCTAGGATCGAATTTGGCATTAAGAAACGGTCCGGACATGTTCTCTATACTACCTCTACTATCTCTTGTCTCACTGAGATGAGCTTCTTATACAAATTTTTTTACTGGGCCGTGTGCAGGACAGACAATCGTTTCTGACGTGGTAGCGCGCACGGCTGCAAATATATTGACTATAGGACTATTTCTTCCGCCGCTTAATATCTTCCTTTGGATCCTTCGAATCGTCATTCGGGACGGAAGAGTTATCTGAAGCAGAGCTGATGTTGATGCCAGCGCGCGACACTCTTCGTTTGAGCTTGTTTCTTTGATCTGACTGTTCTTTATGAGAGGGTAGCGAAGGCGGTGGGCTATCTGTATTGGAGTCATCCTCATCAACTTCGTTTTCAAAAAGATGTGAGTTGGTGATCGGTTTCTTGGTGTCCTTAAGCAATTGCTCATACTCATCCTTTTTCATTTTACCTTCTTTCACCAACTTTTTGAGTAGTTCACTTTCTTTGGGTGGTAAGTTCGTTTTGGGTTCTGACAAAAATAGAGAATCCGTGCTAGAACGTGGATTGGTTACATCCGAGCTGTACGATAATCTACCCCTGGAATTGGTCACACTATTGTGGACGGTGTTTAACGTGTTGCTTAGCCCATTGAAGTAGATTTCATTGACATTAAGGTTTTTGTTGGGATCCAAGCCTTTATTCCTGAGTCTCTGTATAGAGGCAGCGCCTTCTGTATCTTGTTTGATTCCAGGCAAGATTTCGCCACACTTGAGTGCTGCGGCGTCTTGTGAAGTATACTCTTTAGAATGGGCTATTCTACTATGGTTGAGAAACCCTTGTGCCGATGAAAAGTTGCTTCGTTGACAATCTGGACAGGTCAACCTTACCACGATTCCATCGGTTCTTCTGTATAAACACCCCCAGTTCTGGTTCACCTTCAACGAGTTGACTCCCGAGCCTTCTGATACCGACGAATGTGAATAAGAGGGCCTCAATGACGACGTGGTGGATCTAGTACGGTACGTATGGCCCCCCGCTCCAGGTGCAATGGGAATATCATTGGGAAGACCAGAGCTTTCGGCAAATACCGATTCTTTTTTGTCGTCCAAGTAGTCTGGTTTGAAAAGATGATTGTTGCCATAGCTATCATTGCCAAACGCTTGCATCAGTCTATTCATGTCATTATAGCTTACAGTCAAAGATTTGTTCAAGACTTCAAAATACTTAAGAGTAAAGTCGTTGGGTTCACTGGATATCTTGAGGTCGTTGGGTATGTCGAAGAACTTTCTTAGCACAAGCATTTGAGACTCTATTTTGCTTATTTCGGCCTCGGTGAGTTTCAACTCCTGATGCTTCAATCTGATCTCCAAGTCTATTTGGTTAGTTATAATTTCTTTGAGTTGCTCAAGAGGAATTTGTTCGAGTTTCTTGATTATAACCTGTTTCTGTTTGTCACTGACTTCATCTTGTGTGTCTTCTTGGTTCGACACTGGCGGTGAGTTTTCGACTTCGGCCGGATAATGCTTTTCTTTTTCTGAATTGCTCATTCACAGTAGATTTCACAGCTCACTTAGAGTCCTTTGTCATATGTTCTACCGATTCAGTCCTGCTGAAAGAGTCTGAGTTGCAAGCACTGTGCTGTTCAACACCGTTACGTATACTTGTGGCGATCGTATCACGTGGATGGGAAGTGCACTACCGCTAAATGGCTGCCAAGTCTACAAGGACCCATTCGGCTTGCAGGATGAAAGAAGGTTGAATGGCTAGATAGATATTGATGCGATATATCGATCCCTAACCACTTATCCAAAACTTCCACGGGTGAACCTCACCATCGAAGTAATTACTATTGTGTGCGTTGCTGAAAAATAACTCGGGCCGGCAAAGCAGCAAGTAATCAGTTACAAATGTTGCCACTTTTCTAAAAGTTTGCAATTTTACAATGTTTCGCCAAAAAACGATGCAAGCGGCCAGATGTCAATTGGCACGCAGAATTGGAAGCAGAATTGCAACCAGAGCTTACTCGACTCAGCCCAAGGTATCCAGGACTACAAGTACTTGGCTCTTAGGCGGGTTTGTATGTGGAATAAGCGGCTTTTTCGGAGCAGCTGCGTATGAAGCATATAAACCATATAAACCAGATGAGAACAAAAATTCGACATTGCCTTTGGAACAATTGGAATCTCCTCAATACGCAAGTAGTGCAGAGATTGAAAAGGCTATTGGTGAGATCAAACAAGTGTTATCAAGAACCCCAACCGATTTGGGCATTGATACATTGATCAACAACTCGCAAGAACAGCTTGATGAGCAGTCAGACTCGTACTTCAATTCGCATCACGCCACCGCAGATCAAAGACCAAAGTACGTGGTGTACCCAAGACTGACAGAAGAAGTTTCGGAGATCCTCAAGATATGTCACAAATACAGAGTTCCCGTTGTTCCCACTAGTGGCAAATCTTCGTTAGAGGGCCATTTCATCCCAACAAGAGGCGGAATTACCATTGATGTCACCTCGATGAACAAAATTTTTCAACTTGACAAAGTCGATTTAGACGTACTGGTACAAGCAGGAGTGGGCTGGGAAGAGCTAGGTGATTATTTGAGCGAGCACAATTTATTATTTTCGAGCGATCCCGGTCCGGGTGCTACAATCTCCGGTATCTGTGCCAATAATGCTTCAGGAACTAACGCAAGCAGGTACGGCGAAACTTACAAAAACGTCTTGAATCTTACTGTGGTTTTGGCAGATGGCACCATCATTAAAACGAAACAGAGACCACGCAAGTCTAGTGCCGGCTACAATCTCAATTCTTTGTTTGTGGGTAGCGAAGGTACGCTTGGGATTATAACAGAAGCTACCCTCAAATTGTACGTCAAGCCACAATTCTTAAATGTGATTGTTGTTCCTTTCAAAACCATTAAGGGTGCAGCCGATGCCGTCAACTCGATTATCTATAAAGGTGCTCAGCTTGATGCGATTGAACTTCTTGACGATAAGATGATGAAGGTTATCAACGAGTCGGGCGAAACATCAAGGAAATGGGACGAAAACCCCACCTTGTTTCTCAAAATCGGTGGTGCCAACAAGATCCATGTCAAGGGAATTGCTGACGAGATTGAGCTAATGGTAAAACAGTATGGGTCTTTGGGATTCCAGTACGCTGAAGACGAAGATGAAAAGGAGGAACTTTGGTCTGCCAGAAAAGTAGCGCTTTGGTCCACTATCAATCAGGGCAAATTGGAAGACGAACATATGCAATTGTGGACTACTGATGCAGCCGTGCCAATTTCCAAATTGCCCCAATTTCTAACCGAAACCCAAGACGATATTGCGAGGAACGGATTGCAAAGTACTTTGGTTGCTCATATAGGCGATGGCAATGCTCACAGCTTTATTCTTTACAAGCCCGAGCAAAGAGAAAACGCCGAAGCACTTGTGGAGAGAATGGTGCAACGGGCCATCAAATATGAAGGTACATGCACAGGCGAACACGGAGTCGGGTATGGGAAAAGAGACTACTTGCTAGAAGAGGTAGGCGTAGATACTGTAGACGTTATGAGGAAAATCAAGTTGGCTTTGGACCCGTTGCGTATCTTGAATCCTGATAAGATCTTCAGAATAGATCCCTCGGATAATGCACATTAAAAAATACACGTGATCGTATCGTTACTTTTCACATTAGAACCCTACACGAGGTAAATAATTGAAGAGCAGCATGTCTAACACCTCAGGCAGTTCTGAGATTTCCATCGATACCATTGCACGGATATTTGAAGAGATCTCTTTCAAAGATTCCAGAACCAAAATAACGCGTCCTACGCTCGAAATGGTCTCGCAGTACATCAAATTGTTCGTGAACGAGGCCATCTTGAGATCAAACGAAGAAAGAATTCTAGAGGGTGATTCTTTGACTAAAGTCGATGGAATAGATAATATACAAAATACTTCTTCCCAGGTGGAGGAAAATTCCGTACCGCAGCAGGAAGAAAAAGAAGACGAAGAGCTCGACATAGAAGACTTGGATCCAGACTTGATAGAGCCTACGACCCAGGAACAATTGGGCGCAAATGTCGAGGCATCGAGCGACACCATCGAATCAAGACACCTATTCAAAGTAGCGGGAATACTTGTGTTGGATTTCTAGAAGAATGCTGATCTATATACTGAATTTATAATTGCTTAGGTCTATAATATTCCAGTATCCGTAGGACAATTCTTTCTTTGTCAAATTAAGACTTTTGATGGAGTCCGGCAAATCTGCCCGGACTGTTATGTAAAGCGGAATTTTGATGCTGTAGTACTCTTCAGTATTTAACGAACTTGTCTCTTTCTCACTCAATTCCAACAGCAAATTTATTGGTAATTGACTCCAGCCTTGACCCTGTATAGCCAAGCTTTCTAGGCTGGCAGAGGGTTCGAGGCTCGCACTGTCTGAACTTTGGAATAGCGAGTTACCCATACGTAGAATGAGCTCCGATCGAGATATGGTGGATTTGGTCGTAAGACATGCTGTGGGGATGGTTTTTATCAAGTTTTTGGTACCTTTTGACGATGTAATGGCGATATCGGCAACAGGTAAAGTCAATTGTATTCTGTAATTGCTAGATTTGCCGGTATTGGAAGCCGGGGTTACCATGTTGGGAGGAATAAACGGAACAGTTGCAATGTGAACACTCATCTCGCTGGGTAATGGGTTGAGAAAGTTCATCAAGAAGGTCTTGCTCTCGCTCACCTTTAGTATCCTTTCATCAACAGGTGCATCGGGTTGTAGTATTTTATTTGATACCATATTAGTAAATTTTAGCGATGGCATGTACTCGACGGCGTTAAATTTGACCCGGAATTTATTAACAGTGGGTAGCTGACCGGGTTCAGTGTGAGGAAGTAACAAGAACGAATTGCATTTCAAGCATTTGTACGACTTTTTAGTAGATAATTTCTGAGCCAATGGAAATCGCATTTGTGAGGAGTTTTCCGTTAGCAACAGTTCTGATATGTCATGCGTTTTGGTCTCAGTCTTTGGTTTGAGATCTGATAAGGCCAAGTTCTTTAATCTCATTTCGCTGGAGTCTTCCGTCGTCTGATCTGTAATAAGTTTGTCATGATACTCCTGAAATAAATTGGAAGATGCTGCCTTTTTTTCGGAGCTGATAATGCTGTGAAGTGATTTGGGGCTGGTAATGACTTTGCTTTTATAATTATAATCACAAGAAACACATTGGAATTTAAATGATTTGCCTGTCTTGCCATTCACATCATGGTCTGAAATTGAAATAGTTAGCGGGGACGTACAGTCCGGACACACGAAGCAGTTCTTGGAGCAGTGTCGTATATCATTAGGCGAGTTTGAATAGTCAGTTATACAATTGGAACAGAATTTGCATTCAATGTTATAGTAGCAGTCGTACTTCGACTTATGATACTGACACGAAGGACAGAACAACAATTGTGACAAATGCGTGATTGAATTCAAGGAAAATCCATCTAACGAATTGTGATCATCCGATTTGGGACAGAAAATACCGGACTCATTATAGATTTTGGACATACAGTTAGATTGTGTTTGATGCTGCAATGATTTGCATTTAATGAACTATATCGCGCCTGGAGCACGTGACCCATATGTTACCACTCGGCCCGCTGTTGCGGAGTGAAGTTGTTAGTGTGATACATGTAATAATGCCGCACCATGTGCATCACCGGCTGGTCAGAATAGCATTTAAACGTTTTCACTAGAGTTATTGCGAGGTAATCTTTTCGATTAATTAAAAATCTTTGAAACGACGGTAAGTGTCACGGCTTACTTGAAATCCTCAAGTTTAAAAGCCCTGGACTTCCTCCAACGTGCAAATTAAGCCACGCTATTGAATTTCATGGCTGCCAAATCATCATGACAACGGCGTGCCGCTTGACGTAGGGCCATACTCTTAGATACGGCTGCTTGTCAAAATACTAGCTCTGACACGACTTCGAATTTATTCGGAAAAAATACCTCGCAAATTCTCGGGATTTTGACACTATATGAATTGGGTGCGAAGAACCCTCTTTTGGATGTTTAATTACATGCATGCACCTGGGTGTGCCTGACAGCAATGCATGTCACAGAGCAGAGTATATTAACCAATGAATGTTATCGAGGTGCAACGTGCTAACCATTGGTTGCAGTTGATGAAAGACTTCGAATTGCAAACAACTCAACAAGCCACACTCTGTGTACATCCAAGGGATTACTTCGTTTCGATTGGTTAGGAACTCACACGTGTAGTCTGCCTCATGCCCAGTCCACCAAGGTACAGCGGTATTTGTTTATCTATAAATATGTAGAGGAAATTCTACCAAAAGTAGGATTGAAAGAAAAAACGAGCCATGATGATAAGCCCAGTCTACTTTTTGACTATAGCAAGTGCCATTGCCGCTACAATCAAGTCTGGTGGAAATGTGGATGCATTCAAACCCACCCATGGATTGGCTCGTAGAGACAATACATATACCAGTAAAGCAAAGTATCTGGTTCTTACTCAGTACTTCGAGCAAGATGACTCTAATACCGACGACTCCAATTTCGATATATCTCAAAATTTGGGACTAGAGTCTAGTACTAGTTGGAGCCAATTAATTTCTGATCTCCAGGATTACAATAATCAATCGCCTTCCCACAAATACAAGTTGATTTTTTTGCAGAGACATGGTGAAGGATGGCACAATGTTGCTCCAGACTTTTACGGATCTGCCGAATGGGGATGCTACTGGCAAACTTTGAATGGTAACGGAACAGTGGAATGGTACGATGCCGAATTGACACCCAATGGTGAAAGTGAGATCCAAAAAATAAAAAGTATTTTTTCCAAGGTGATTAGTCAAAATGGAGCTCCAGTTCCACAGTCTTACTATGTGTCGCCGTTGAGAAGAACGTTGGAGACTTGGAACATTCTTTGGACTAATCTCGCCAGTGGAAATCCAACGATCAAAGAGTTGGCTAGAGAAACTTACGGAATTGGCACCGACAGTAAGCGTCACAACAAAGAATATATTAGTAGGAATTATCCATTTGCCCAGTTTAAAGCCAATTTTAGTGAGTTTGACGTACTTTGGGATCAGACGCAATCAGAGTCTTCCGATCATCGTAAATATAGAGCCAACGCGCTTTTGGATGATATCTTCACAACCGATAACAACAATGTTGTATCGTTGGTTGCACATGGAGGATTCATCAAGTCCGTACTCAAGGTGATTGGCCATAGAAAGTGGAGCCTCGGCACAGGGGAGATGGTCCCAGTGGTCATCAAGGCTGAATTCGATAAACAAGGTGACACTTACGATACTTCCGATGAGTTTGATTCACAGTACGTACCATGCTCAACATAGATCAACAAGTAGGGAGTCCCATTCCGTAGATCGAATACCATGCTCAACATAGATCAACAAGTAGGGAGTCCCATTCCGTAGATCGAAGTAAAGTTGTCAGTAGAGCGCCCATCTACTCGCGATCCTCAATAACTACAATAAAAAGTGGTTGAATTTTCAAGTATCTAGTAGCAACAACTTGGCATCGTACCAGCGTTTGCTATATTTCGGACTTGTACTTCCGTCGCATTACTTTTGCTCTTCTATTTTTAAAACTGTTGACATGACACACCTCAGTTTATGATAATTGTTGTGCGTGTAAGTACAAAGATAAATAAATTTAGCGGTGTTAGTGTAAATAGGTTACTGTCTCGGATAGGTTGAAGGTCGCAACGAGAACACAAACGAGCCTAGACTCGAATTATTTTTAGTATCGTACAATCAGCTGGAGGAGCAACATAATTGGAAACGGTTTTTTGAAAATCCCACACGAATTACGTCATCGAAGATCTGACAGATCTAAACTACGGAGGTACGGCGAATATTATGCCGAGAGTCCCCTAAGGGCCTAGAAAATGCAATGACCAACGCGCAAATACATATGCCATCAGCTAACTTTTGTTTCATCAAGCACCATCAGGCAATCTAGCTCTAACACTCTATCGCATGATATCAATGTTTATTTTCAAGTTCGTAAATACTTGCTTTCTAGCTTATATTTACTCTACCACGCACTCAATGTTTTTATTGTTAGGGGATGGCAAAATCCCATAATTCTGGTCTAGACCGCGAATTTTAGATTTTGCGGCTCCCAAACGAGAATACGATCACAAACGTGTTGTCACTACTTAGGTCCTGGCTTATTTAACTAAGATTATTGCGTCAACCTGTCTCGCTATACATGTGCCGTGGCATATGCGCCCGAGCAACATTTAGGGTTTATCCCTTCTTCGACTTGGTTGGTATACTCAGCACTTTATTGCTTCACCTCTGGCGACATCACTGTGCCTCATTTGGTTGGACCGCAGCCGAACATACCCGCAAGAGAGGATTTACCTCCATGTAGTGACTTGATTCTAAACGCTTTTCGCCCCCGCGACGAAAAAGAAATAATTTCTCTGCATCACTCTACGCTGTACAGCCATCACCTAGGGTAGATATATCATGGTAATAATTACCACAATTCGGTGTCTCGTAAGATTTTAAGTATAGACTTTTTTTGAGCCAAAGCATTTTGAATATTATATAGTTCGCTTATCATATTTCATATAACACACCATTGAGGCTGGCCTTCTACAGTTTTGGCAAATTCCTGTGAGACAATCTACTTGAATCTAATAAGCGTGACATTATCAAAGCGTCAAATTGAATAGCGTTTACTGAAATTTTGCCTCTTTTGAAGTCGAAAGACCAGTATTACCGCCATCACAAAATACACCTTTTTTATCAGTGGTACTCAAACCTGATACTACTGTTAGTAATTACAAGTATAATCTATTTGAAATTTCCCAATTGCCCAGCCACTGAGAAATATTAAGGGAACTAGAGAAAATCCAAGAAAAAAAAAAGATCAGCAAGAAATAAGATACATCATCGAGCCTAAAACATATTTCAGACTCATAAAAGGCAACAATAGTCATATTTATCGATATATCATCTGCGAGAGTCAAATAAGTCTTCGTTACGAGCAGTCGAAGTATCGCGTTGTTGCTTAGGCTGACTGATTATAGGACACTATTTTAAAATCTTTATTGTCTAGATCTATTGTTGTCGCGGGCCCCCAGCTGACCTAGTACCCGCATATATCTAGAAGCTTTCCTGTCCCGTAAGAACATTGAAGAAATCTTTACAAACAATTTAAAGGATCTATCCAAACCATCATCCCAAATATACACAATTATGAGTTCATCTCCATCAATTTGTGCCTCACCAAATTTTACATTCCCATCCACGAATAGTCCTCGAGATACACCAGGAGACTATTTCACGATGAAGACAGTGACCAAACCTCCGCTGTTGTCCCATTATAATCAAAGTTCCCCACAGTCAACTACTCGTAGTAGAAGTATACTGGGCCAACAACATCCTAAACTCTATTCATTTCATTACCAAGATAACAAAAGCAAACCATTGTCAAACCACATAGCACTTAATGACTCCATAAGCTCTATCACATCCAATACTTCGGACTTGACCATATACGAAACTAGTCCCAACAAGAGTTTAAGGACTGATTCGATTGTATCAAATGACACTTTGGTAGATGAAGATCGCAAATGCGAAGATGAGCAGAATGTGGAAAAGGCACAACATAGAAACGAAAAGCCCACAAATCATAGTCTCAAGTTGAACTCGGCTAGACGCGCTAACAAATCCTTACCGATGACGTTATCTAATGATCTACTTACATGTATTGAAGCAGGGGAATCAGAGGAAGCAGAGAGCGTCAAGGCAGTTTCTGCGTCCGAAGCATCATTCCCATTCTCAGATTCAAACAAATCAAGCATCGCAACCAACACCACTAATGAACCCATCCAAACATCCATCCCAACACGCTCGTCCTTACATCTACCATTTCTACAAACTATCAAGAAGCAGACCACTCTACCATCTATACCATTACAGAATGAATTGTCATTTGACTCCATAAAACACGAACAACTCAGACGATTACATTCGTTGCCTACTGTAAACTATAGACTGCAAATCGAGAACCTTTCGCAAACCACCATCAAATATCTTGGCATCAATGATACCCGCGAGCTTTTGAATAATGATACTGCTGACAAATTATTGATCTTGGATATACGGCCATTTGCTGATTATGTCAAGTCGCACGTCAAGGATGCAATCAACGTTTGCCTACCATCAACATTACTAAAGCGTCCAAACTTTACCTTACACCGCTGTATCAATTCCCTACCCGATTATGAGAAGCATCAGTTTGAAGATTTATTTACCTCAAAGAATGGTAAAGTATTCATTTATGATCATTACGAAAATTCCGCCAACTTGTATCATATTTGCAACAAGATTGTGAATAGTCCATTGTACAGCGATGCTCATCACTCCATTTACTTGGTTGATGCATCTTTGAGCCATTTCAACGGAAAGTGTCCTGAGTTGTTAGTGCAAGGAACCAACCCATCCGCAAATACCCCTGCTACCACTCAAGAATCAAGCGATATTTTCAAAAATACATCTATGCATTCAACTCTTAGACCAGCCCCAACTACATTACAGAACCCATCCTCAACCAATAATATTAACTTCAGGGATTCTGGCTCCGTGAACAATTTGTTGTCCCCTTTAAACGTTGACCCCAAAGGAAGAGCCCACTCAGTTGCAGATTTGAGTAACTTGCAAAAATCTGGCAATGACTTGAAGCGTAATGCAACTAGTATTGACATGGATAATCTTCATAGCTCAACTCCAATATTATCAAAGTTTTCTTTGCCCAAAATTTCCGGAGGAAACATCTTCAAAATCAGGCATAATGAAGAACTCAACAACTTAAACTCTGGTCCTTTTGATTTCACTCAAAGTGCACCACCAACAGACTATCCATCCAAGACTGCGGTACCAGCAAGTTTTAGTCAAAACACATCGAACTTGTTCAGATTGAACAACTTACCAAAGGAAAAAGGCTTCTTACCAGATTGGTTGCGATCTACCATCTATACTGGGGATCATCAATCCAACAGAATTACTGATGATTTCTATACGCTAGAAAAATACGAACAGAAACGTTTGATCACCGCATTATCGTTCCAAAACCCAGCTTCTGGCAATGGGGTACTTTCGCCTATGCATGAAGGTGAAGTAGCACCCACTATCAGTTGTGGTATTGAATATGGACATAAAAACAGATACAAGGACATTTTCTTGTTTGAGCACTCAAGAGTGAAGCTCGTTGATCAAGCTAAAAAGTTAGACGTACCCACTGACGAAGATTATATCAATGCTTCATACTTGGATCCAATCGAGGACTTGGATCAATTTACTACCGCATCACTTCAAATACAAAAACACTTAAAATTCATCGCTACCCAAGGACCCTTGGAACAAACTATGGGTGATTTCTGGAAATGTATTGTCAAGACTAGAAGTCCCATTGTTTTGTCGTTGACAGATGAAATCGAAAATGGAGTGATGAAATGTTCACCATTCTGGAAATCAGGAATCTATCGCTCTAATCAAGAGGTGATAAACTTAAAACTTACAGGTCAAGTGCAAGTCAATCCCTATTTGATTCTAAGAACTTTTTCGATGTCTATGAGCAATCAACAAGTTGGTGAAACTGTTAGCCACGACGTTTTTCAAATTCATCTCTTGTCTTGGCCCGATATGGGAACTATTTCCTCGCCTTTGGACATCATACAAATCATCCAATTAAAGCACTACATGTTAGAAAAAATGAAAATGGATGACTGTGCTTATCCAACTGTTATCCACTGCTCTGCTGGTTGCGGAAGAACAGGAACATTGGGTGCGATCGATACCGTAATCAACATCTTGAAGAATAATAAAAGTCAAGATTTGAAATCAGATCCAATTCAAAAAATTGTCAATAATTTTAGGAAACAAAGAATCTCCATGGTTCAAAACTTGAGGCAGTACTACTTGATTTATGAGATAGTGTTGAATTACTTGAACCTGACAAATTCCAATTCTGGCCAACCAGACGAGAGCCCTCAATGGGATGATTTAACCAAATTAGATCTCGTCAATGATTTTATTGCCAATAGTGCTAGAACTAAATAGACAAGTTAAAAGAACTTTTTTTACTTCTATACAACGGAATATATAACGACTCAATGTTATATTTAGAGAGCACGCCCGAATGTGTATAGGCTAATGCAGCACAATGGTGGTGGGTGCGAGTGAGCTCGTCGCTGTAATGAATTTCGCAAAACTCAGCAAAAATAATTGACAGCGAGTAGGTACAATTATGCGCTCAAAAAAATATGAGTTATATCATGCGACTAGCGGTACAGCTGAGGTCTCATACGTTACGGCTATGTCTTCTCTACTAGGTCAGAGGATTACATGTAGTCTACGAGGATCCCAATTAGATACTGGCCCCTTCAATTGATTGGACAATGATTCTTAAAGTGTAATATTAACAATTACCAATCACCTATATAACTATTAACTTAGATGTTAGCAGTAATAGCTTGCTTGATAGCAGCTGGGTTGGCACCAATAACCTTTTGGACAACCTTACCATCCTTCAAGTAAAGGATGGTTGGCATTGAACTGATTTCGTATTCTTGAGCAACTTCTTGAACTTCATCAACGTCCACCTTGATGAACTTAGCAGTGGTGTATTCAGCAGAAAATTTGTCCAAAAGAGGAGCAATCATCTTACATGGACCACACCAGGTGGCGAAGAAGTCGACAACGACTAATCCAGAGTGCTTTAAAGCTTCGTCAAATTCTTGCTTGTTGTTAACAACGGTAACCATTTTATTTAATTTATTTAATTGACGTAATTTAATAAACGGAGAATTGTGCTCGCTACTTATACTTGCCGTGCATTTGTCATACGTCCATGGGACGCGATCACGTGCTACACACTTAACAGTGGCGATGGGATAGTTCCGACAGTACAACGTGATCATTATCACGGGCTTGACATAGATTACTATACTCTTCATTCTAGATCTGCTCGTTATTTGTAATAGCACGACATAGTGACCCACATTTGACGCAAAGTGTCGCATTCGAATAGTTTTGAGACCGCGTGACGATGACAATTAAACCGGTCTTATCAGATTCTGGTGGCTTCTAGAAAATCACCCTAGCATGATTTGTCTTGCAGGTGACAAATACTCTAGCCATTCTTCTTTTGCATGACCCGGCTGCAACACCACCGTTTTACTTTTGTCATGCTCACTTATTAATTGTTGTAGTATTTTGATTTGTAATTTGATATACTCATCAAGAACTGGAACTTTTTGCGACTGCAGTTGTAAGTCATCGACACATTGTCTGCAGTAGTTGATTATTTCAGATGTTGCACGGCTTATGCAATCGGGTGTCACTTTTAACTCTTCCTTAATCGGTTGGTTATGATATAGCAAGCCAATAGGTGGAACACCATTGATGACTTCAAAGTGTGACTCTTGATGTTGTAAAAGCTCAATAATCTCGGAGTCCTGTGTAGTATCAGGAATGCTGTTGGTGTTTCTGAAAGCCTCAGGTGCCACATCGGGCCATTCAGCGTTGTATTCGAGGCCCGGTAAATATATAAGTGGAAGTGCATTACCCTCAAGGTTGATAGCGAATGTTTCAGGGCTGATTACGAGTTGAACTTGAGGAGCAGCGCCAAGCCACTTAGCCTTGAGGACCAAGTCATCGCCTGGAAGATCCAATTTTAGCTCAAGCAATTGTTGGTTATTTGGTGACATGCCTGGGATGAATCCATAAGTGCTTATGAAGTTTTGAATACTCTCAATTGGTGAATAGTTTATAGTGATTTCATAATCCTCAGTCTTGATGTACTCATTTTTGAGTTTTAATACGATGGAATTGTCAGATCTGTCAACATCAAAGTACGAGTTGTTGTAGTGATGATGGTTGGCAAAATCAAGTATAGGCACGAGAGTGACATTTGTGACAAAGTCATCTGATGAATCCTCCTGGTGTGGAATTTCAAGTGTTCTTGACCTCACTGCTCTGAGCAATTGAAAATAGGTTGCAAAGGTCATCATCAGGCTGAAATGAAACTCTTGATCTTTGTATTTGTTATCTATGCTTTCGACCATGTTATCGTAGTCTGTCCTGTGCTGCTTTGAGTCGGCCGCAAGACGACTAATGAATGGTTCGCTGGCGTCATTTTCAACGTACTCCAATACAGAAGTATTGAGTAAAATTTCCAAGTATGGATCAAGTATAGCTAGAGGCGAGTCTCTGTAGTATTCCGATTGACTCTTCATATTTCTGAGAGCTTTAATTCCAACCAAGTAAGCTAGTATTATTTGGGTTTCTGTAGAAGGTTCCATGACTGTTAACATACTAACCAAAAACTCTGACTCTTTCAATGTTAGCTTAGAAAATTCCGGCCGTTGATCTCTCTGTTTAAGCAGCTGTAATAGTTCCAATAAAGTCATATAGTCGATAGTGACATCTTGAGGAACTCTTAGTATTTGCAAGTCCTCCTCGGAAGTTATTGGACTTTTTCGGTTATTAAATTGCAATCCTATTCCTCCAAGCTTACTGGGAGTAATGGATAAGTTGGGATGCAATTGAATGTTTCTGCCTAAAATCCACTTGACAAATTCCAGATTCTGTGAGACCCCGGGTATAACTTCGTCCGTAATCATCGCTAATACTAGTTGGTTACCCTACTGACATTATGACAGTACTTGAAGATCTATCGATAATTTGCTGGTGACACAAAAATCAGCAATACCGAGAAAGGGGATAAAAGTTTTTTTCTTGATAGTCGGTTGCAGAGAACCAACCACCATTAGAATAGTGAAATAGAATTGATATGTCTTGGGACGACGAAGATTTTGATACCCCTAGCTCCAAACCAGCCGCCGTTCCAGCCGCTGCTGCAAGTTGGGAAGAAGAAGACAATGACGACGATGTTTTGGAGTCATGGGAAATCGACGAAGAAGAAGTGGCCAGAAAGAAAAAAGAAGCCGAAGCTCAAAAGCAGAAGGAAAAAGCCGAGTTGAAGAAAAAGCAAGAAGAGGCTAAGGCCAAGAAACTTGGAATCAAGAAGCCCCTGGAATTCGATGATATTGATGAAGAAACCAGAAAGGAATTGTTAAGACAAGCTGAGTTGAAGGCTGATTTAAATAATGCTGCTGACTTATTCGGTGGATTAGGTGTTGCTGGAGATGACGATTTCGACATTAATGCTCATCCTAGAGAAAGAGTCGCCAAAGCTCAGGCCGCTGTAGCCGCAAGAAAGCCAGCTTTGACCAAAGACACTCCAATCGATTCACATCCATTGTTCCAGCCAACCAACAAACAAGAGTTTGAAAAGTTGAGAAAAGCTGTATCCCCTGCATTAACCAATTTGGCCGAAGACTCCTCATTGAACTACTCGTCGTTTTTGGCTATTGATTTGATCAGAGATTTGACCCAACCATTATCAGTTGATAGTCTCAAAAAGGTGATATCCACATTAAATGTTGTTCTTAAGGATAAGGAAAGACAAGCCAGACAAGCCAGATTGACCAAAGCAGGTGGTACTTCAACAGGTGGTGCTGGTAAGAAAAAGGCCAAGCCTGCTGCTAGACCTAATGTTGGCGGAGGTTTCATGAAGGATGGACTTGAGGATATGGATAACTTCGACGACTTCGGAGATGACGACTTTATGTAATTCTTCGAATGATTATGATGTTAGAGATAGAACTTTTTTTTGGTCCTCAAAACTTACCTGCCATTTTCCTTACTTGGTGAATTTCCTTTGTTTAATCTTCTTGAATCGCTCAACAACTTGTATAGTATGTAAGGAAAGCACTAATGAAAATCCTGGTAAATACTATGTCTATAAGCTTGTAAGAATTTTGCGTGCAACAATGTAGTATTTTGGTTGGCCAAGAAGATTTATAGGATCCAAATCGGGTACAGATATTGAATTAGGATTGAATTTCAGTTTAGCGATCTCGAAAACTTTTGATCGTTTTGGTGTCTTCATAGGTCGATTAAAGCGAGGTTTTGGCTTTTTCGGTTCTGCTTGGTCAGCATCCACCAAAACCAGATAAGGAGGTTCACAACTATTTTTTTTTTTAACTTCATCTTGCGCAGCAATGGGCCCTCTCTTTTTGAGTGTCTTGCTTATTACTGGCTTTTTTTCAATAATTAGTCGCTGAACCTGATCAACTCTGAGCGCCTCAAGTGATTCGAGTATGACAGAATTGCAAGGGGTAGAGGTTGCCTGAAACAGCAAATTGCTGGGTAAATTGGGGTTTTTCTTTGCTTTTATACGATCTGATGGTTGCAACTTTGGCTTCCGAAATATCTGCTCTAGTTTCTTAGCTGGATCAGTCGTAGCTGACTTTTTGCAGCCCTGGCGCTTAGTAGGCGCTTTAAGGGCCTTTCTAACCTTTACTTTTTTCACTGAAATATTAATGTTAGAGCTCACCACTTCAACTATAATTTTCACGTACAATTCGTTTGTGCAGTTGTATTCCTGACCATGGCAGCCAATCTATAATTACCAGTATTTTTTTGCATTCATTAATATAGATCGCACTGGGCTCACAACGGCCAACATGCTGGCGCACGACTTAGTTGGATCTCAAATAAAACTCACGCTTAACTGTAAGCAGTTTAATGGTAGCGTAGTGAGGGATCTATGTCTAACGATAATATTATATTGCCATCGGTGGCATCATTATCAACACTAACGATATCGGACACATCTAAATCCGGATTTGGATATAATCCTTCTGTTGGGCCACTTTCCAACTCTATAACTCAAGAGAGTTCAAATATATTATTGAGTAAAAAAACTATCTCACTTACCCCCACATCCAACAATTCAATATATGATAAGAATATAAGCAATAAGAAGCCAAACGAGGTGAACCTCTCTTCGTTGTCGTTTTTGTTTTGCGAAATGGTCAACTGGTCGCATAAAAATTCAAAAGGAATCCAAGATTTGGAGACAAGACTAAATGGTTTAGGATACCAAATAGGCCAGAGATTTTTAGAAGTGATAAAGCTTCGAGAGGGGTTCAAAGTAAGCAAAAGAGAAATCAAGGTGATTGACATATTGAGATTCATCCATGGAACGTTTTGGAAATCCGTTTTTGGCAAAACTGCCAACGAGTTGGAGAAATCCCAAGACGCTTCAAATGAATTCATGATTATTGATAATGTCCCACTTGTATCCAAATTTATAAGCATACCTAAAGATTACGGCAATTTAAACTGCTCAGCATTCATGGCAGGAATCATAGAAGGGTCTCTTGATTCTTCAGGCTTTCATGCCAGCGTAACAGCACATTCAGCTCCAATTGAGGGAATTCCATTGCGCACAGTATTTTTAATAAAGTTTGACGATCTGTTGGCGCTTAGAGAGAGCCTACGCTTTACATAGTCTAATACACGGTGTCCTAGCACTCATATAGATCAATAAGCCTTAGCTGTACCCCAGATCTTAGTGGTGCGCGCACTACCAGCTTATTAAATCTCGAAGAAAGTCGAAAAAAAAAGGCCGATCAGTTCATTTAGAGTAGTGGATTAAGAGGGCTCAGGTTGAAGAGTCAAGTCATTTTCTTGTAAATATCATACGTGTTTCAAACTGCATAATAGACAATCTATAAAAACAATTTGCAATGGGTATAACAATCAGACAAGCAACCATCAATGATATACAGGCTATGCAAAATGCCAACTTACATAACCTTCCAGAGAACTACCAATTAAAATACTATATGTATCATATTTTGTCATGGCCACAAGCAAGTTTTGTCGCAACCACATATGATGACGTATTGTACGAAACCGAAGAAGCAGAGAAGGACGACTTGAAACAACCCATAACAGTGGATCCAATAGGTGATTCGGCATACGTAGGTAGAGGAGAAAAGATTGTGGGATATGTATTGGGAAAGATGGAGGATGATCCCGAAGCCGAAGACAAAACTGCTCACGGTCACATCACTTCATTGTCAGTGATGAGAACCTACAGAAGAATGGGATTGGCCGAGAAGTTGATGCGTCAATCTTTATACGCCATGTGCGAATCATTCGGTGCCAAGTACGTTTCATTGCATGTTAGAAAGTCTAACAGAGCAGCTTTACACTTATATAGAGATTCCTTGGCATTTGAAGTCACTTCGATTGAAAAGTCGTACTATCAGGATGGTGAGGATGCATACGCCATGAGATTGGATTTGAATATCGATGCTTTATTGCCTTCCAAAGCAAAACAAGGCGGTGTTGAGGATGATTTATTAAAAGATTTATTAGAGGATTTGTAGAATAGAAATATAATAATATACAAATTTTTAGTTAGAAACTAGGATGCAATTGTTAGTGCCTTTTAACGAGCTCATCAAAACGGGGCTTAATAACGTTCCTTCATTCTTGATGCAACAGTACGCAAGTTACCATAAACTTTTCCTGGTGGAGAACCCAAAATTAATGAGACAACTGATTCTCTGGCCATTCTAATATGGGTGAACCCTCCCAAAATATGAATCTTGGAGTCGGCCAATACTATTCTGGTTCTGGTGGCATTTTCGATTGCAAACTTGGTCTTACCATCTTTACCAGCAATTCTACCAATTGCTCTCGATAAATGGTCTCCTTGCAAAGTTTTCACATCCTTGACCTCGAATGTCTCGATATACAAGTCATCCAATCTTAAAAGGGCAATGGCATCATCGATATCGAATCCTAATGTAAATGCTTTAAGGAAATCGGCTCCCTTTTGTAAGGCACCAACATCGGTGGTTTCTTTGTTGGTTCTTAATTCTACAGTTTTGGTTTTCAAGTTCATTCTGACTTGCAACTTCAAGTGCTCAACCAATGGTGGGTATATTTTGGGCCATGTATTCTTTAATGGGGCCATTCTGTGAGGAGGAACCGGTACTTTTCTACCTTCCAACTTCACTTTCATTCCCGTTTTGGAAGCAGCTGCAAACTTGGGTTTTCCTGATTCGTCCAAGACAACTCCTTGTACTTCAGGTGCATTACTGGTCGTTTCTGCTGCTATAGGTTCTGCATCTTCTCCAGATGGTACAGTAGTTGTGTCAATGAACATTTCCTCTTCGTCTCCCGTAGGTTCAGTTGCCGTGATTGGCACGAGATCTTTCTTTGCTGTTGGTGCTGCCATATTGTGATGTTCTGACTATATTCCTACTTCGTACTTGACTCAACCTCTTCACTAGATCATTATCGATAATCATAAAAAATTAATGAAAACCGATGAGCTTCGTATCACGTGCAACGCGCTGTCACGCGAAGGTTTTTTTTTTAGATCCCTCATGTTTTTGCGGAAGCTGGGGTTGGCTCAAAAGATCGAATTGCTTAGCCGAGCCACTAAAAGAAGGTCGTTCTAGTAGTCCTCGAAAGTCCAACGATTTATTTGATTATCTTTATAAGAATACACAAAGGCTCGAGTTAAAGAAAACAAGTCATTGATAAAAGTTATTGTTAGCCTAAAAGAAAATCCGTCTATTGGTCAAATTTTGCCATTGCAGAAATTCATGAAACTTTAAATAATCAGCGCAATTTCAATTTTTTTATTAAGGGGCCTCAACATTGCAAGGTAAAGCCAAAATTAGTTACTTCAACATAGTTCAACACTTTGGAGTACCACTTTGCATTTTAAACCTAAAACTCATCCATAAAAATGATGAAGGTAGCCCCATTAGCTCACAGCCTTGCTAGAGGTATCATACGAGATAAGTATTTTTATGGGACATCTATAATACTCCGTAAAATGCCCTTGCATCGACAAACTTCATTACATTACAATTCCCCACTGTATCAACTTCGGACAAGAAATTTCAGTACTTTTACACCGAGGTACAATAAGTTTAGAAATGACGTATCCGGCAAGCAGAATGGTCCAGCAGCCACCAAAGCCAGTCTTCTTGCACAAGCCAATAACGCATTTTCCCGCGCTATGGTCCACATAAGGTGGCCACTATTGAGAGGTAGCCGAAATGCCTCCAAATCGGACGTGATATCAGCATTTATTTCATCTGTGGTCATGGGTAATATATTATGGATAATATTGGGAACTACTACTTTTGGCCTAGTCACAATGTACTCATTACATTACTTTGATCACCTTTGGTTCAAGTTATTCCCAGATAATGGAGACCACCAAGACGAAAACTCACATTGGGACGACAGCATTTTGGGACATTTTACGAGATCCGTTCTAGCACAAGGATTGGGAGTCAAAATTGACTTTCAAAAGGGACATGTGTTACCAGAATTGAAAGACGGTAAACTTCGTTTCAAAAATTTCAAGTTACATTCATCTTCCGCAAGGCAAGGTAGTCAGGCTTTTAAAGCCAACGTCGAAGCAATGGATATCACACTATCATTTAAGAAGTGGTATGAAGGCTCTGGAATCATCAATGACGTTGAAATATTTGGCTTGAATGGTCAAATCATAAAAACAAGTAGTATTGTACAGGAGCCAATCAACGGCACACCGGCACCAACACCTGATGGTATTCACTATCAATATGATATCAATGATTATAATCTCGAACAACTGTCCAGTCCGGTTTATGTACCACCACCAAAATCATTCCTTGACTCAAACTATCAGCTAGAGCATGTCAAAATTAGAGATTCGTATTTCGAAGTTTTCAACGACTCCACCAAATCAAACCCATTAAAAGTAACCATTTTTAGTTGTGATTTGCCAAAATTGAGAGGTGACAGAGTATTAATCGACTTCTTCAATGCGAATAATGTAAGTGGTGCTTTGAATGATTCAATGTTTACGATTCATAAACGTCAGAATATCTACAAAGAAGCAGCTGATGGAGAAGAAACCAACAAAATAGTGAGGTTCAAACTAAACGGAATCAATTTGGGGGCAATCACCAAATCAAGACCTTACCTGAAATTTAACTGGTTGGTAAATGGAAAGGCAGAAATTACAGCTGATATTACTATTCCAAGCTTGAATGAGGAGGAATTTCAAATCATGGACGAGTACAAAAGAGTCGGCAATGCCATCAATGATATGATAACTGATTTCGTGAGTGTTACCAACCCACAAAACGATTCGAAGACAGATGAGGAAAGTTCTCAAAACACTTTGTTAAAAGGTGCTTTGACAGCTATATACCAAACTTTTTCCAAGGAGTCAACTGAACCGGTAAGCTCCAAATCTGATTATGTGTTGGTCAGTGTCAAAGTAAAGTTCACTGATTTAGCTGCAAGTTTGCCTCAACATTTACCATTGTCCTCCACGGGAGTTCCTTTCGTCTCATTGCAAAATCTCAGATCATTGATTGCCTGCGTCAATACACTTTTCACTGGCTCTCCAACAGTGGACCCCTCACAAACAAATACAACTGCATCACACTCTAGTGCTGGAACCTTATTCAGCCAACATAACCCGTTGGTCATTAAGACTACTGTCATCGAAAAATTAACTGATCTATACAATATTGAAAATTTGGGCCAAACCAAAATCGTTGATTCGATTGTAAGTGATGTATATGAAGACTTACTCAAATTGGTAAAGGCTAATGAAAGAAAGATCATTAGCGAAAAATCTAACATGTGGTCACATTCGATAGCAAGTCAATTGCTATTATTGGGATTAGGTGTTATAGTGTAACGAAACTCACGAGAATCCAACAGATCAATTAGCATATATACTTCATTTCAATTGTCATTTATTTATTATTCATTATAACGTAGCTCTATTTTCTTTCCCTTTTTATCAACGGCGCTTGTAGCACTGTACCTTTTTTGCCATGAATATCTTCAATTAAATCACCTTCCACCGCTTTGGCTCCTATTCCCAAAAGTATCCCCTTTTGACGGTTATCTATGCGACTTTCCACCTGCTTATTGCTATTTACTTCTTTGGCCGGCGGTTTCCATCCCATACCTCTCAATAACGCAGCTCCAAATTGCTCCACTGGAACCTTTTCAAAATCTGCGAATTCCTCTTCATCTTCTTCAACTGGTCGTTTGGATCTGGAGCTCCGGTCATTTTTGAGAGGAATTGTGATGCCATGAGAACGATTGATATCCTCACCGTTTAGAAGTGAAGATCGTATTTGTTCTTCTTTTGTCTGTTGTGGTGAGGATTCAGTCAGGGGTTTATCGGGTATATGTCTTGTTGTAGGTGCCTTTTCAAACTTGGTTATTCCATACTTTAGAACAGAAATCTTTTCTTGTTCTTCCATAGCATCGGCTTGCGCTTCGTCTTGTTCCATATTTGGTGCATACATTGTCTTTGTGTTTGCAATCTTCTCACTGAGATTTGCTGGAACTATAACAAGAGGTTCACTCTTTGTAGATGTTATGGCCTTCTTTCCAAAAATGGCCCCTCCCCTTCCCTTATCAAACGAATCAATGATGACCTTTGTGTCCTCATCAGAGCCATCATCAAAGCTAAGAGCACTGGATTCGGACACAGTTGATGTATTTGTTTTTGGCTTCTTTTTGATAAGTCCAGGCTTCAGTCCGCCAGATCGCTTTTTCAAATTGAGCTGAAACCCAACCATTATAATAACATTATATTATAAGTCAAGATTATAGCTTGTTTAAGTCGTTGCACGATATCATCATATGCAGGAAAACACGGCGATTCAATTTAAACTGTACACATTGGTACGAGGAGTGGTGTTATAAAGAGTCGCGCGAAGATGTAGTGGCATGAAGGTGTACAAAAGGGTATGGTTCAGCTTATGACCAGAAAGTGATGTTACTAGAAAACAGTATCTCGATAATTTTTGCGAAATGCAAAAACTCTGAAAAAGTACTTGTATAATTAACAAATAGTTGAAGTATAATATTGAGTTAAAAAATGAATCATTGATAGTGAATAAGTAGAAATGATAAGGTAAATACTACCTTCGTAAAACGTAGAAGCCGCAATATCTCTTAGCACCACTTGTGCTGTATCTATTGCATTTAAGCTCTCAGTGCCATTTCGTACGCAGCAATTGTAGAAATGAATCTTTATAGCCGATCCATATGCACTAGTCAATTACTCACAAGGACCAATAAGAATCAAAGAGCTATCTGCT
The DNA here is from genome assembly GCA_030580235.1 of Suhomyces sp. yHMH580. Lineage (NCBI taxonomy): Eukaryota > Fungi > Ascomycota > Pichiomycetes > Serinales > Debaryomycetaceae > Suhomyces > Suhomyces sp. yHMH580. The sequence continues at coordinate 165,845 of JAKTSN010000001.1, read as the reverse complement.
TGACAATTATAATACACCAAATTTTAACTATTCTTGCTACATCTCACATTTGGGTGCAAATTCGACACGGTCGTGGTGATTCTACAAAATTCACGCACGCTCTGAGACGCGACTTTAGACTTCATGAAGATAGCACACACGTTAGTCAGGTAAGTGGTTGGGATGGTGCAGATATGAACCGTAAAGCACAGCCAGAACCACCGGAACACTTAGAGAATACAGAAAGATTAATACCCAACAGCTTTACCACATCACAGAGTACGACTCCGCCTTTTTCAATGTCCCTCACTTACAATGATAGTGCCATGACGGACATAGATATAGATCCGTTTCTCGAGTCTGTATCTTACGCTAGCACAGAGTCTTTTGAAGTAGACCAGAATCGAAAGTTGGAGCAACCAGCCTTTCAAGAAGAAAATAAACATGACATACCAACCATTGATATCAAGAGTGACAAGGCACCGAAGCAGCAGAACGGCTTAATGTCATTGCTTTCAGGCAAACAGGGTCCCAAAAAGAAAGCACGGGTTCCAGCGGCAGTTTCCGAAGAGCAGTTGTCCTTTGATACCGACACAGACTGTGATGCCTCTGGTATTATCGATAGCTCCTTCACCGAATCCAAAAGCAAGCAGATTATGAGAGATTTTGATGTTTTGGAACTCGAAAAGAAAATTTACAAGGATGAAATAGAGTCCGTCTCTGCGAAAGACTTCTTTAGCCGATTGAAGAATCTGTCAAACCCACCGAAGCCACTACCGGGAATTGAAATAGTCGAAAACGACCAAGACGTACTCATAATAGATGACGATAACAGCAACGAAACTTCAAATTTAGAGTCAAAAATTTATGGAGAGAAGGCTAAACGGACTTCAGCAAAAGAATTTTTGTCCTCTTTACAACCTTCTGTCAATAGCAAAAAGACCAAGACACCAAAGCCTTCAATGATGATCACTTTGAAGGTCCGTTCAGAGGTGTTACAAAATATCAAAGACTATGAGAATCCGTTAAAAACTAAAGGCAACTTTTCATTCAACGGAAACACACAAAACACGACCTATGACTTTTTTAACAGACCCAAGACTGTCAAGAGATCTGATTCCAATAAATCTTTCTTTGATTCTATGATGAGCGCTTCCAAGAATAGTGCTAAATTAACTCCACTTCAAAAATTGAAGGAATTAGAGCCGCCGGCTATTTCAAAATCTGAACTTCATGTACGATCCCTTGATGGGTTGCTGCATAGTAATCTATTCCTCCACACCTTGCCTAAAAAGTCAAAGACACAAATTCATAGTCCGTTTGAAAATGTGCTGCTTAAGGATTTGTGCTACAGCCGAGTAAACCCACCCCGCCATAAATGCAGTATCAAATCAAAAACAATCCCCAAAATCAACTTGATACAGAAAAAAATTCCCGATTATCACAGATACCCACAATTGGTCTCGATAGTAGAGAGGTTTATTGATAATGATACAGCGTTTTATCAAGGACAGTTGTGGACAGATCTTTTTGAGCCTGAATGTTCAGACGAATTGATTATAAATAACGAAGTCAAAAATAAACTAAGAAACTGGATTCGTAATTCATTTAGTCGTTTGAAATTTCAATCCCTAAAAACTCCCAGGAACGTCAAGTTAAAACAAAAGAAGCAAAAACTTCAAAAATCATTTGACAATTTTATTGTCAATGACTTTGAAGAAAGCGAAGGCGAAGAAACAGACGAAGAGATTTTTATGCCTCTCTTTATTTTGCAGGGATCAGTAGGATCATGCAAGTCTGCATCTATCTACACCATAATGAAGGAAATGGGAGGATATGTTCACGAGATAAATTCAGGGCTGAATAGAGGTAGAAAAGATATATTCAACAGCTTGAAAGAGTTCTGTACCACACAGTTGGTTCACAAGCAGAGTGAATCCAAGAAATTCCAGCAGGGTATTGTCTTGCTAGAGGATGTCAATATCTTGTTCGAACAGGACAAAAGTTTCTGGTCTGTAGTTCAAGATATTCTCAACATCTCAAGACGTCCTATAATTATGACATGCGAAAATTTACTCAATATACCAAAGAACATACTAGAAATAACAGAAGAGGAAGATTCAATTGTATTTATGGATAACTACGAAGTGCCCCAACAATTGGTAAAAAGCTATCTCTGGATATGTGGGGTGAGTCAGGGATTTAATATCAAGAGCAGGCTACTCAGTAAAATTATGAACGAAAACTATACTGGCTCGAACCATGATTTAAGAAAATGCTTGACAGAGTGTCAAATGATATGTCAAAACAGCCTTACAACTCATGATGATATTGTCGTGGATATTGATGAGGAGTTGACCGCTTCAAGAGATCGTCCTATCATCGAAATTACATCGATTGAAGCTAGTAATAAAGATGCATTGGTTGATCTTGAGTCATATTCTGGTGCCATTGAATTGCTATCGGAATCAGACATACTTGAGTCTAGCTATAAATCTGCAATCAATCATGATATTCAGGAAAATGAATTTAGTGACATCTACCTAATAGATGACACAACAAGGCTAATACAACCTACCTTGCCTTACGAACTCAACATTGGTGACCAGTTAAGTACTATAATCACAGATAAGTATCAGGTTGATCTCAGATCGCCACAAACCATACATTCTAACAACTATCTCAAGCATTTGATCTGTTCACTAGTCGGATCGAGATCTAAAAAGAAACCGAAATTCATTCAAGATTTGGTAGCTGTTTCAAGAACTACCAGATATCAGAATAGTTCTGGTTACAACAGCGGAACTGAAAGTCCTAGTCCTGAAACGACTGGTATACCAGACACTTCTTTCATTAACTACATTACCCCACAATCACTCGTATTGGAGCTATTACCTATATGTAGATCATGGGTAAGCTTTCAAATAGCGCTAGATAACTACGAGATTCAGCAAAAATCTACGGGAAATTCAAGCCTCAAAGAATTTCTCAACTATCGCGACTTTCAACATATTCCCAAGAATATATTGAGTACAATCAACCAAAAGAATATATTGCATGGGTAGGTAAACTACCCCAACCTTCAAATTACAGTAGTAAATACATGTAGCCACTTGAGCGAAACTTCAATCAAATCAACCTAGTTCTAGTCTTGACTTTTCCTCCTCCAAATGATCTGGCTGCTTTGTGTTTGAAGTCAACGGATTGTAGTCTTCTCCATGCTTCTTCTATATGGTGAGGCAGGATAGGGTTTGCTAATTCGTCGGGCCTGTCAAACAAATTTTTTCTCTTCTTTTGCTGTTGTTGGCCAGGGTTTTGACTCTTTTCAATTTCCGATTTGATCTGGAGTAGTCTTTCCTCCGAATTCTTGATAAGCATCGCTTCTTCGGTCAACGAACACACGATTTCAAAAGTCAAGAATCCTAGAATGTCAATGACATCGTCGTTAGGTCTGGAATCACAAAGCTGGGTGATTTGGGCCCACTCTCTAAATCTTTTGGCTTTTCTAAAAGTAAATGAGGCTTGTCTACATTCTGACCAATGTACGTATTCTTCCCTGGTCATGTTCTTGGTCCTATCATCAGCCATTTTTAACCTCTTCAATGATGCGATGGTGGCGGCCTTTTCTTCATCGTCAACTTGTTCACTCTCTTCTGCAGTTTCTAAATGCTGTTCACTGAACATAAACTGAAGTTCCCATGGAAGTCTGATTTTGGACTTTTTATACCGCGAGAGCATTTTGGAAGAGTCGTTGGCTGGACCGGACGCAGCGGCCCCTCCAGCACCACCTGCAGCATCTCCTTCTATCAATGATTCAGTACCACCACTCTCCTGGTCTTTGGCGTTTTTACGGACATCCTTCCATGACAAATAGGTACGGAGTCGATTGACTTTGGCCTTATCATGTCGTATGAGAAAAATCACGTCTTCCGGCGCTATGGATTTGGTACCTCTCATACCTGCGGTCTTGGTAGATTGTATGAGAATCTCGATCACTTGTCCTCGAACGATATCTTCTATGATTGAGGTGGTTTCTATGGGAGGGTCATTTGACTCTCCCAGTACAAACATCATCTGTTGGATCTCAACACGATACTTGTATTTATCATTTACACTCATATTGAGGTCCAATTGCTGTCCAGCTCTGTCTTGTTGGCGTAGCCCTAGATCTACCCTATTCTGATTACAGTTGATGTTCGCGTCCGGGTAACATTTTTCAAAACAATATAAATTGAGGAAAATTTTCCCACATTACATTTATTCATCACTCTTATTAAACAAGGTTGTGACAAACTGGTGGCTGTAACTGGCAATACTAGCTGGTTACTGTTAGCAGTTTGTTGCACAACGTTGAATGATGTGATACTAAGTATCCCAAAGGTTTTTAAATGATGACAAGAGTGCATTTGGCTCGAGACTTTTTGTCGGTGTGGAAAAACCCAAGCTACCTTATTTTTATTGTCTGATAAAACCAAAACCTGATGGATATGAAGTAACATCATTTGTGTAGCGTAACAAAGAAAGAATGGAGCTAGCTTAATGGCATAAATGTTTGGTTCGTCAGTGGACACTAACTACCATGTACATGTCGTTGAGGTAATGGAATACAACCTTTATTAACAAGCGTGCATGGCCAAGAACAGTACTTTTATTAATATTTACTCTATTCATTATCCGAACAACTTGATAGTGTCCTCTCCAACGTGTATTTCCTCTTCGTCCTCATCGGCTTCATCGTCAGATTCATTCATATTCACCTTTTGGCCAAGCAACGAAGCAAAGAACTCATCGATCTGAGCATCATCCCAATTCAAAGAACCTCTTGATGTTTCGAAGTTCGCAATTGGTTCTTGAATATGATATCTCAACTTACGACCCTTCGATGCTTTGGTGTCTATATTCTTTTTGAACTTTTGTGCTTGCTGGGCACTTCTCAAACTGACTGTCAATCCTGAGGTTGGATTCGAAGACTGGATTTTTTTATCCACCAAATCATTAAGTAACACACGATAGAAATCTTCATCATCAAAGATTTCATTGATTTCAGCTATGCTATTTCCAGAATTCTTCTCTTCCTTTGGAATATCTGGGTTTATATTTTCTTCTTCCTCTTGGGATTCTTCAGATTCTTCCTTCGACTGCGATATGTATAAATCGTAACCAAGAGGTTTGATTTGACGTCTATTAAGCTTTGTTCTTTTGACAAGTCTATTCATGTCAGACAAGTTATTGATTACCTGCTGCTCGAACGACTGGTTGATGGCTTTGAACTTACCAGCATTGATGGCACTAGCTCCAGATGAATTGAGGACCCTGGTCGACCATTTGGTCAAAACGTTGGATCTATACTTGTTTAAATGCTGATCAAACTTGCTAGTTATCGAAAAATAATCTTCAAATGATCTCTTTTTAGGATTCAATTTGATTGGCTCTGAAATTTGATCGGTCTCTAAAAGCTTGTTTCTTAATGCAAATAATTGATCCAATAATCCATAGCACTCTTCTTTGGCTTTGGACAAATGCTTGCTGGTATTTTTGGTTGAAAACTTTTCCAAGTCCATAATGTGTTTATTTGGGGGTAAAAGGTTGGAATTGGTTAATGACTTTTGCACTTTCAAACGACTATCTATAACTTTGTCGAAAAACTTGTGCTGTTTCGAAATACCAAAGCCTTTCAATGCATCGTTTGTAGCAGACAGCGAGAGCCTATTCACAATGTGAGTTCTTTCCTTGGACATGAGTTCCTTGACTCTCTGTCTTTTGTGTTCCAACTCCGCGTTTCTATGAGAATCGTCGACTGGAGCAGAGTCATCATCGGACGAATCGGCTGTGTCAGATTCGTCGGAGGAGTTGGCCCGTAATGAGGCTCCTGAATCGCAATCGGCGTCGTCCTCTTGTTCTACCTCTTCTTCTTCGTCCTCTTCTTCACCAGACTCGTTGTTTGAGTCCGAGGCATACAAGTCACTTCTGCTGGTCGATTTTCCGGTATACTTGCTGCCTACTTGTATGGTATCAGTCTTACTTCTCAACTTGGATTTGGGCAATTCAACATAATGCTGACTCTTGAGAGCTTCGTCGTCAGACTCTTCAGCATCATCATCTTCATCCTGAAAGACATTCTCCTTTATTTCGCTGTCTTCAATATCGAAGTCATTCTGCGGAGTTGTCAATTGCGCTAATTGTTCAGATAACGTTTTCTTGGCCATGAGATCTGCTCGACGGATTAAGTATGCTATACCCTGAACCCATCTCATCGAGGGAATTTTTCAAGATGGCATCTCGAGTCACGTGCGCGTTAACGTGATAATTGTGAGATCGCTAGCTGTCTCACATAGGGGCTGTGGGCAATCGGTTTAGGTGGCAGTGCGGCTCAGAGTCCCCAACGGTATAAGGGTAACGAGATCTCACTAGTGAAATGGAGAGAAGCTTTGGATGCATACAGGAGAGTGACAGTGTTGGCATCAAATTAAAGTCCATAATTTGCAAGCGAGGCTTGAATGCGCTCACACCGAAATGCTTATTATAGAAGGCTCTGGCCAAAGACTTAAAGAAGCCACCCGATTTGCTTTGAGAAGGCTGTTGATAACAATACGGTTTGCGCCACCGGTGGAAAAACTTACCTCAATCGTCCCTGGAATTTATGTGTAGCGCGACTAGAAGGATATTTGAGTGGGGACAACGTTTACACTCAGCTAACTATGCACTGTCAGCGGTGTGCTCATTAGATTGGGCACTGCGCGCGGAAATATCCACTCACTTGGACCTGTCACGGTATACAGAATTAAATGAGAACATAAGACCTCTTTGTCCCTCGATTTCGTCTCTTCTTTCTTTTTTTGAAGTTTTCGCTAGGCACACTCGTCACGGGACTTCGGAAAACAAATAACAGATTTTCCCCAGGCTACATATAAACAGTGGAAATCGCCGGCAAGATCTAATCGTTACGATTAACTAAGATATCTATATTATATAAAGTCCGACTTTCGTTTGATTCATCGCTATCTATTCCTAACATGAAATATCAGTTTATCATAACGCTTTTGACGTTTATAACTTTGGGCTTGGCTTTGGAGAAAAAGCGTGCTGACCAAGATACCACAACAACTGGAGCAACTACCACCAGTATATATGTGACGATCACCACAGATGGCAAAACCACCGTTGTACAAACGCCCTACCTGCAAAGCTTCATGTCCACATATACTAGTGCCACTGGGGCTGCTAAGTCAGGCGGAATTGGAATGGGGTCACTAAGTGGCTCACTCGGTCAAGTCAGATCTTACAAACAAACCACGGTCCATAATTCTGCAGTCGCCTTGTTCACACCAGAGAACACTTATGCTGGAATATTTGGATTGTTTGTCTTGGTAGTTGGAGGTTTACTTTGATCCATCACGGCAAACCTCCAAGTTAAGTTGAATTTTCGAATGTATAAAACACCTTTTCTTGCGAGTCAAGAACAATAAATAACTCACATCTTTTCGAGCGTCTTCCCAACGGATTATCCAAACTTGGTTATGTCAGTAGTATTATAATCAGTACTATAGGTCTAGTTCTGGTTTTTACGCGCGGTGTGATAGTAGGTGTACTCAAGATTACGCGTGCAAATTTTTTTCTTGCCAGTCGCTGGACCATCGTCAAGTTTGAGAAAACTGCAAGCGTTTAGTGAACTATTGTTTAGCGATATAATTTTAAGGTAAGTCTAATTTCTAAATAGACTTGGGGTGTGACCTCTCAGGAATGAAGTTGTGATTCAAATGCAGAAATAGATCACAAACGTCCTAGCACTCATATGGAATGAGTGAAGGCCGCTCGGTGATGAGTTGCAAGAAATGGAGGAGCGAGGTCAATTACACCCTGATGTCCCAATTAGTTTGTTCGTTGTGGCTATAACAGTACTAACTTTTAGATGTCTGAAGAATTAACCAAACAAACCGAAGAGTTAAACTTAGAATCCAAAACTGTTTTTGACAACAAGGAAGAATTCAACGCCAAACATCCTTTGAATAGCAGATGGACATTATGGTACACAAAGCCACAAACCAATAAGAGTGAGAACTGGCATGATTTATTGAAACCGGTCATCACATTCTCCTCAGTGGAAGAATTCTGGGGTATCTACAACTCAATTCCAGTTGCCAACCAATTGCCATTAAAATCCGATTATCATTTATTCAAAGAAGGAATTAGACCAGAATGGGAAGATGAACAAAACTCCAAGGGTGGTAAGTGGCAATACTCATTCGCCAACAAGCGTGAAGCTAGTGGTGTCATCAACGATCTCTGGTTACGTGGATTATTAGCCGTGATTGGTGAGACTATCGAAGACGAAGAAAACGAAGTTAACGGTATTGTTTTGAATATCAGAAAGCAAGCTTATAGAGTTGGAATTTGGACCAAAGATTGCGAAGATGCCAAATTAAGAACAGTGGGTGAAAGATTGAAGAAGGTTTTACAATTAGGTGAAGAACACAAGGTTGAGTTTATGTCTCATGATGCTTCCAACAAGAAGGGTTCCGAACCTCAAATCATCTTGTAAATGTGAAGCACCACGAATTTTTCTTTTATTAGTTACAGTGTATAAATAAATAAAAGGTATGGTGAATGTCGTCTAGAAACAAAGAGAACGTACTCTTACACTCCAGTAATCCCCGTTTGAGATCCTTTATTCGAATTGTATTCCCAAATCCAAGTCACAATGTTGATAATAATAACCTACTAGTAGCCAACGGGATTGACTTTGTCTTGGATAAATGTCAGAATATGGTTCCAGTAATCTGGTTGTACTACTGTGTCGTTGTGCAACGAATCTTCAAACTTCAACATAAGCTTATCTTGACTTTTTGATAATTCGTAGATCGTATCCATATGACTTGGTGGAACAATTTCATCTTTTCTAGCACTAAGTAATAACAAGGGTATGTTGGATGGTATCGAAGGTACCAAACTTTCCAGATCCCATTTCTGATGCACAAACAGAGTTACGTACTTTAAAATTGGAAAAATGTGAGGAACAGTTTTGCGAATAGATAAGAATGTATTTTCCAAGATAATTGCGTGGATCAGCGAAGACATGGTGGCTGCAATGAAAATAGCTACAGCCCCACCAAGTGATCTTCCATACAAAATGATCGAGGATTGAGAAAACTGCTCGTCCTCGGTAGTCAAAAACTTCATCACTCTCTGGGCATCTATTTTCAAACCAATCTCAGAAGCTGTACCAGTGGATCTACCATAACCCCTGTATGAATAAATAAACACATTGTAGCCAAAATTCTTGTAGAAAATCGAGACTATCGGCAAGGCATGGCCAATGTTACCGGCATTAGGTGATAGTATCAATATGGTTTTGTTTGCATAGTCTGGCAGGTTCTTTGGGTGTTTTAACAGATAACACTGAAGGGTTTCTCCATCTTCAGTTTTCAAATGAACTAGTTCATAGGGCATGTCGTGCTCGCCTGGAGTGGCGCAATGTCCATGGCCGTCATTGAGAGACGCTGGGTAGATTAAGCTCGACTGGTATGAGTACAAGCCCACGAGTGCCAACACCCCCAACGATATTCCAATTTGAGCCATTCTTTGGGCTACTTTGAATAGTTTGACAATGATAACGGGCAGCGTCCAGAGCATCGGTACTCCCTGCTAGTGCTGTAGTATCTCGGCGATTCAAGTACCAGCAATACAATATGCAAGATAATCCCTATGTATCGTCAAGATAAATATTGTTACGTAAGCATTTAGTCAGCGGCATATCTACTAGTGATAAGTCTGCTACAGAGGGTAGGTGAAGGTCTGGTATCCGAACGATGTCGTCGAACTCGGGGAACCTGTTGGCGAAGTTTGCGTTCAACATATACGGCGCACTCAATCAGGCGTCTTCGACCGATACCGTGACTTCACCCAGCTCGTCGGTGGGCAGTGGTCGCTGGAGAGCAGTTGAAGGCTACAAGAATAACCGCTTGATCTACTCGTTTGACAAAGAAGTGACTACATTATCACAGCTCTTCCCGCTCCAGAACCTCAATTCTTTCGATAGTGAAATTTCCAACCATGTAGTGGTGGGCGGAAGGAACTGTTTGAGGGTACTTGTTCTCAATGAAGACCAATCGCGAGTTTTGCAAGACATCAACCTACTTGAGCCTAAAAACAACCTTTTTTCCAATTCGAGAGTTCCTTCCACCAGCAAGCTCAACAACTTCAATACCATCAAATCCTGTGGCGATACCATAGCGTGTGGACTATCCAATGGGCTCGTATCTATTTATAAGGTGGGCTCCAATGGTAAATCCAAACTCATGTATAAGCTTTCCGATCACAAACGGTGCATAAATTCGCTCGACTTCTTGGACAATGGAAGTTATGGAAACCCACATCAACTTATATCAGGGTCTCAAGACGGGTCCATCAAGTTGTGGGACCTACGCTCTGCATCTCCTCGGCCTATGTTAACCATTCTGTCCAACTCACACTCTGACCCTATCAGATCATGTCAGTATTCTCCACACTCACAGGTCCGTAACAAGGTGACCATATTGTCGGTACATGATTCGGGAGCCCTTTGTAAGTTTGACTTGAGATCAAACGGTGGTAGTCAAGGTGGTTTTGCCGGTCAGCCCAACGTATTTGCACCTGATCGCAAGTGGAACCTACACACCGGCCCAGCATTGTCGTTACATATTCACCCTGAAAAGGAGATCGTATTGACAGGAGGAAGAGATCAGAAAATGTGTGTCTGGAACTATCGCGAACAGTCTTTGAACACTAGTAGATCAACGGTGCCGGAGCATACGGTCAACACATATGGTCCAGTCAAAAAAGTAAGGTGGAACGCATACAATGAAACTGCCAACCTGCTTGTCGATGACCTTAGCGAGTATAAGTACGAGGACAAGATGTCTTATGACGATCGTGAGTCCTTCTTTACCAACCCATCCCAATCTTCAAATCCGCTTTACAAGTATGACTTCGCATGTCTGTACTTGAATGACGACTCAACTATCACCGTATACAATTTGAATCGAAAATATATTCCTAAGGAAATCATCAAGTCGCCAGGAAACAAACCATTCCAAAACTTTATATGGGCCAAGAGCCTGATTAGCAATAGAAGAATATGGGCCATCACCAAGTCCAATATATTTAGCTCTTTTGACTTAGATGGTCTGCCTGAACTGCCTTCCCACGATATCTCCAGACCTCTAGATGATTTGAGCTCGGTTGCAATGGCGTGGGATAATGATTTTGGTAGCATGAGCTTTATCAATCAAGAGAAGCTGGAGTTCGAAATTGTAGACCACGAATCCATAGCCAGTGAAAACGAAAGTATCGAAGTCGAGGTGGATATTGCTGGGAACGAGGTCAACAGCTTCAATCATGGTGAAGAGGAGTACCGTAGTCTGGACCACATATCAAGAGATTTCGATGTTTTTGGTGGATCTACCACCAAAAAGCCGATTACAGCTGTTCCTGTGGCTTCCAATTTGGGCATGTCTTCCTCTCAAACGTCCTCATCTATAGCCACCTCGCCTATCGAAAAACCCACCATGCTTCGTGCTCACACCTATAATCCCTTGCATGCTGGCAAATCACCATCGCCCATTCCACGATCAAGCTCGCTATTGAATGAATCACCACAGATCAACAGTTTTCTTCGTCCCAAAATGTTTCGGTCTCACTCTCAAACCACCCAAGACTCAAATTTCTCTGTTCAATCACCTATCCACAGCACCCAACAGCAGTATAGTCGCAAGTTGCTATTGATAAACCATGCATCTCCCTACATTGTGCCCTTGTCTCTTCCGGTACCTGCGAACGACAATGAGGCTTTTGAAGCATTATCAACTAATTATCTCGTTGCAATTCCCGATGGGTTCAGCCTTATTGATGTCTGCCTACTAAATGCCAGTGCTGCAGCAAGTGTTCACCAATTCAGGGAGTGTCAGATATGGAGGGTTTTGGCAGCTAGCCTTGAAGAACATACTGATGAAAACCGATATGATGATCGAAGCGAAACTGAAGAAAATTTCTACGAAAAGACCGACAAAGAAGAGTCGAAATCCATTTTGTCTGATATAGGCAACTTTGTTGGTTCCTACAACTCGAATTCCACTCTGACGACTAATTATGGAGGAGGAGTGGGCGGAATCACTGGCGGAAAGGATAGTCTGGAACTGAATGCATCGCCTCCAAAAGAAATAAAACTAGCTGAAAACAAAAATGGGTCCAATACCAATCTCTTGGACTCCATAAGCCAGAACCGGGGCCAAAGTAATGGTTCGTGGCCAGTAATATCTCGTACCAGCAGCGTATTGATGAAGAACCATCAGTATAGAATTGATATCGACCATCCAAATGACAACGACAATGAAAATGCCATTTCAGACGATGAGAGTAAGGATAAGACAAACACACCCATAGGGTCGCCTGACGACAAGAGTGTCAAAAAGAAGAATTCTGACTCCTACGGAAACTCTCCTGTGCAAATGACGTCTCCTATAGCAACAGCCTATGGAGATGATAATGTGGACCTGTTGGAGAGCTCCCCAAAAAACTCGGTTGTGGAAAGTATCGGGGCAAAAAACTCGTTGTCGTCTCAACAAAAGAAGTACAAACTGACGGGTCCAGAAGATCCTGACAATGAAATCTTAAATATTTTGCATAATGCTGCTGCTGGCTCCTATTACGGTGCAAAGTCTATACCGGTTGGAAACTCAAGCCCAAACTACTTTAATCAGAGCCACAATACCGTCCATAGTAGTGTCACACTGGGCTCATTTGCTTCTCGAAGAAACTCTTCTGTTCATGGATTCCAGCCCCCATACAGAAACAAAGTCTCGCCGGCTCAAATTGGTCAGCCAGTAAAGTTGAATGAAGAAGCCAGTAAATCCGAACTAAAAATTGTTCCCGAAACGCCAGAAATACGAGACACCCCGAAATCGGAATTGACCAGGGGATTAATCAATAGAGATACTACCGACGTAGAAGATCCTAATTCCGTGAAGGCTTGGACAACGCCGAGTCTTCTCAAGAAAACATTGGAGTATGCGTCCAATCAAGGCAACATTGTCTTGTGTGCTACGTTAACAATATTATTCTATGATGTATATTCGAAGGAAATATCCAAAGAGTCAGCTTTGGACTGGCTAGCATTATACGTCGACATTCTTCATCGAAAGCAATTGTTTGTTACTGCGTCCAACGTAATCAACAGTGCACCCAAAGAGTTATTGCTCCAGTTGAAAGACTTGGTCACCAAGGAAGTAGATCTTCGCTTTTATTGCAGCTACTGTGAGAAACTTCTAGTCAATGAAAAATCCAAACAGAATCCCAAGGATAATTTCGGGTACTGGTACTGTGATGAGTGCTCAAAAAAGCAATCGAACTGTATCTATTGTCATGAATCATGCAAGGGGTTGGTTGTGACGGTTAGTTTGAAGTGTGGGCATCGCGGCCATTATGGATGTCTCAAGGAATGGTTCATCACCGAAGAGAACTCCGAATGTCCTGGAGGATGTGACTTTTCCGTTATCTAGTTAGCATTATATCAACAGCACGTCTCCGATACTCAAGTATTTACTTATCAAACTGTATTTGACCACATAGATCCCGTCCTTGATCAAATCTAACTCGTCCCCGTCACCCAAGTTAATAGTAATGGGCTTTTTCACGTTGGACTTGATGAATACTGGCTGATCCAAGTCCGGTTCCGAGATCATCGACTGCCCTCCACTGGTGTCATCTAGCAAGGTGAGGGAGTGAGGTAACTTTTTCAAAAAACAGTTGTTGTAAAGCTGAGTCAAGATCTTGAAGTGTTGATGCATATACTTTTGTTCTTCGGGTGATAAAAGGGGGGTTTTGGTGTCTGAGTCTTCAGATGCAGTTTCGTTGATGTAATAAATAGTAAACTTGTCTATCTTACTCAATCTGGTCCTTAGGTACAATCGTACTAGATAATTCATTCTTTCGATGTCTGTCTCTATAATCATAAGCTGCAACTTGAAATCGCCCGTGACCACCCCCGATTCGGCATTCATATCTCCATACTCGTGTGAGTCGAGCAAGAACTGTTGCTGGTTCGAAAGTTGTACGAGAACTTTGCCTAGAAGCTCGTGTTGAAACGGTAACAATTCGGGTGCCATGCGTTCGTTGATCATGGAACTCACCAACTCATCGTATAGAGTCGGGGGTTTCGTCTGCTCATACTGCTCCTTGGACGAGTCGTCAAATTCCTGCAAGATATCATCAATGTCCATCCCACTCATACTGCTTGCCCTCAGATAGTCACCAAACTCATTCCATTAGAGTTGTGGATCGGCGCACGTGACGCGTCCATCGTCGTACTCCAAACCCTGTTTGTTGATAGTCTGATGCTTTAGGAGTAGGAAGATGGACAGGCAGAGTTTGCTTGAAAAAAAGCGACAGAGGCTTCAGGAGTTGAAGCAAAGGCGGCTTGGACCCAGCGCCGAAGATGTGAAATTAGACCAGCTCCTTGAAACCCTAGCCAGTCCCACCAAGGCCTCTTCCAGTGTTGGAGTGCAGGTGGAATGGAAGAATGGTGCCATTACCGAGTCCAAACTCGGTATATCTACACCCAGCACCATTTTAAATGAAGAGAAAGAGTGTGTTACGTACGACAAAGCAATCCAAGCAGTGCCGCAAGACTTTTCTGCCGAGAAATCTGACGTTGAAGAAGATCCGCAGGTAGACAAAGAGCCAGAACCGGCCGGAATTCTAGTGGTGGGTTCAATTGACGAAGAAGAGCTTAATACAGTGCTCAAGGAGTCCATCAAACAAGTACATAAAGTGCAATTGCGAGAATTGAATACCGATAAGACGGACTACACTCAGAAAATCAATTATTCTTCACTGTCAGGCAAAAGCGTATCTTTCGATATAGGACCGCAGGCCACTATCAGCCACATACCACAGGTACAAGGACGTGCTGCAGCATTCATTGATTACTCTCCGCACTTTCCCGAGTTGTTTGTCGTGGCATATGCTTCCAACAACACCACTAGGGAGTGTCCCGGTTTGGCAGTCATCTATAGTAATAAGGATTCACGCGTATTTCCCGAGTTTTTCTTGAACTGTACCTCATCTATAACCACCATACAGTTTGATCAGTTCACCTCCAACAATATTATAGGTGGCTTATCCGACGGTAAAATAGTGATCTGGAATCTTCAAGAAACCAAATCTAATGAGGTAGCCATCTTGCCACTGTTGGCTACGCCATTGTTTTCCAACATGACACCCTCAAACATCAAGTCCTCCTCAGGCGTTGACTTCCATCATCATACTCTCGCCATAACATCCATACTACAGTTGGTAATTGACGGTAACGATTCTCTAGTGTCGTTTTCGCTCGACGGGACAATAAATACGTGGTCTACCAACTTATTGGCATTACCAAGTCTGGACTCAGTGATACTAAGTCATTCAAAACTGTCCAATGATTTCACTAATTTCAAAGACTTGTTAAGAGTGAGAAAGGCCGTTCTCATAAATGAAATTGAGACTCACAGTACCATAAACCTGAAGGTAAGCCAACACCAGAATTTCAGCAACGTTCTCGTAGCTTCTGACAATGGCTTAGTTATGCAACTATCAGGTGACAAAAAGCAAGAATACCTTGAGTTTGTTCACTCCGAAGAAAAGGACGACGGCGACTCCTTCAATTTTCCCGCAATCATTAATGATCTACGAATTTTACCCAATGTCAATAAGGAGAGCTACTTCATTACAGCCAATATGGACTGGACGTTGAAAATATGGGCCACCGCCTCAAAATCTCCCAAAATTCTCATTCCTACAAACACTATAATTATGAGAATCTCACCTAGACCAGGCAAAGATTTCCAGTTCATTTCTCTTGGATTAATGAAAACCGCCGGGGGCCAAAAGTCTGTCATTGAGCTTTGGGATTTGAAATTCAGACTCTTCAAACCAGTTTTGGAAATCCCCATTGACAAGGAAAAGCTCGCTACTAGTATACAATTTAGTCTAGATGGTTCCAAACTAACAGCTGGCTTTTTGGACGGGTCTATAACTACATGGCCCATAGAGGACGAGTCGTTGCATAAATTCATAGAAACTCAAACAAAAGACGGTATCGATGAAGGAATACTCAATTATTTATAAATAATTAATACTAATTAATAAAAGTCTAATGTACAATATATTCTACAGTCAGTTATAGGAAACTAGTAAATAGTCTGTCTCTAGATGAGATGGAAATATCTCCACCGATTTTAGTCTCTTGGGTTTCTTGCTTAACTGCAATGCAATCGTTGGTGGCTAACACCAACAACTCAAAGAAGCACTTGGTGGCTTCTTTACGTTGATTTACTTTCGTGGTATCTCCCTTACTAACAGTACCTAGTGGAGTATTGCTGTCGATAATCTTGAGATCTTTCTCTATCAAATCGGACAAGTCTATATTTTGATTTTCGGTGAACAACTCACGAAGATGGCTCGATACTTGAGTGGTAGATCTAGCAGCATTCTCGATGGAAAGATCTTCGTCTTCATGTTCATGGTCGTCTTCGATTTGGTCAGAATTAGGTCCAGGACTATTTGGCTGATCATCAAAGTCAGGTAATGATAAATCGAAATCCAAGTTTTCGAGATCATTGAAGTCTTGTTCAAATTGTAAGTTGTGCTGTTCTTCGAGTTCAGATTCCTTTCTAGACAACTCAAGACACTTTTCCTGAAGCTGGGTATCGATATTCCACAATTTTCTTCTTTTATTGGAAACGTTTGGGCCTGATAATTCGTAGATCAATTGTAACTTTTCTGTTTCTGTCAAATTGAATGTCAACTCTTCTCCAACCCCATGAAGAATTGCTTGCTGGCTCTCTTTGAGAGATTGTATAGAAAGCCCTTCGAGATCTTGTAAAGAGTCAATCTTTAACTTTCTGTTGGTGGTGATAATATCACCGTCTTCCGTTATACGGTTTCTTTTGGTTCTGGGACGTGGAGGATGAGATGGGGGAGTCGAGGGTTCATTTTCTTGATCGGAGGCATTGTTGGACGGCGAGTTGTCTGCTTCCAAGCCGGGATGATCGTCTATGGTCTCTATAGGATCACCAAGATCAAAGTCTCTATCTTTGTTGAGATCTATTAGGGAAATTTCAGGATTGTTTTGGGGTAGTTGCGAAGTGTCTCTACCAATCTCTATAGATTGGTCAGACTCATTGTTGTTATCGTCATCGAGGTCGAAGTCCAACTCTAATCCATAGTCATTTCCTGGGGTGGTTGGGTCTTGAGGTTCGTCATATCTTCCATATTCGATAGATTGGTCGAATGTGAATGAATCTTCTGTGGGTTCGTCATTGATGTTTGTTTGGCTGAAAAGACCACGACCTTGACTGGCCGTTATGTCATCATCCAAATTCAAATCATCTTGGTACAACAAGTCGAATCTGGTAACTTGATCCTGCAAGGTAATACTTTTGACGTTTGAAATGACGGTATCTTGAGGCTTCAAGTTGATTTTTGACGAATTCATATCGGAGCCCAACTTGATACCTCCACTTGCATACTTGAAAGATGTTTTCAATTTCAACAAAATATCATTGACATCATCTAACAAGTACTTGGTCTTTCTGGAGTATATTCGTACAATACCAAGAAGCAATTGGCCCGACAATCGTAAAGTGATTGAGTTTGTAGGTTCAGTGCCTGACTGTGACTGAGAAACTGAGTAGCTTATAGGATGGTTGGATATAAAGTCAGAAGACTTGGTGATACTGGTGCTGAGTAGCTGTTGTTTGGTCAACTTCTTATCATAGTTGGCAGCTAGCCATACGTGACCCAATGGTCCTTGCTTGGATACAAGTTTTTCGGTAAACATAGTCTCGAGATAAGAACTATTGGTAAGAAAAGAAGAACAGATCCCTAGCAAAAGTACTTCCAAACTCTACAGGTTTAATCAACATCTCACGCGTACGTAACGATGGACTTTCTCGAGACCGCGTTTTGTGGCACCCAGGCATTTAATTAGTCTAATGTGAGTCACGTGGTCTTCGAAGTGCGCCATACATTTTCACGATAGCTGCTAGGTTATAGACTGTAGTTGGGGACGTAAGTCAGAGAGCAAGCAGTAAGCAGAAACAGAATCGAAAACAGAGATCAACCGGAGGTAACTGTTCAACCACCCGTAATAGATTTTCATTTCTGAAAAGAACATTTGATGAATTTGCGGTCAAAACTTGAAAGATCACTAAGTGATGTTCTCAAGACGTCAGGATACATATTTGAGATCATCAACAATAATAAGAAACAAAGCAATCTTATTACTGGTACCAATAACCAATTCATCACGCAGAGTATAACCGCAGAGCTTACAGGGCATATAACCAAGTTCGATGATATACTTGACGAAACCATAGCCAAATTTAACGATGCCAGGTGGTGTCTTGAGCAAATACTCGAAAACAACCATCGACAAGAAGAATTGAAGTTGAAAGAGGAACTAGAAAGACAAAAGAAATTGAAAGAAGAAGAAAGGCGCAAGTTGGAGGAAGAAGAAGCCAGAAAGCGCAAAGAAGAAGAGGACGCTGCGGCTGCCAAAGCCAAGGCAGAAGCTGAAAGAGAAGCGGCCGAACAGGCCAAGGCTGCAGAGGAGTCACGGCTCAAGCAGGAGCGCGAAGCAGAACAACATAGACTCAAGGATGAAGAGCTCAAGCGCAAGCAAGAAGAAGATAAGCAACGAGAAGAGCTACAGAGACAACAACCCAACAACGATTTTAACGACTTCATACTGCCTGGATTTGACTTCAACATGGGTGACATTGTGGATACAGGGGAAAAGAATTCGGGTGACACTCCAAATCCTGCCGATATACTCTCGTCAATCAACTACACTGACGACGCTCTTATGGGAGGGCTCGAAGGAAAAGATAGCGAGAATAACCAAAATCCAACCAAAGACAACGCTAATGACAACGCCAACAACAATAACACTAATACCAACAATAAGGAAGGGGAGCTGGCAGGCGACGTGGACTTGGATATGAACAACTTGCTAGGCAACGACGAGCTGATCTTAGATGGCCTCAACATGAGCTTTCTCGACCAGCGGTTCGATACCGGAAACACCAGTCAGGTGCCTGGTGATGACGAGTTTGACGTAGATAACTTTTTGAATCAGTTTGGTGGTATATAGAGAGGGTTCGCACCGCCAAAGTACACGCACACATTGCCAAAAAGGGCAGTCTAGGTCTCCACCAATGAACGCCGATAATTTTTCCCAGGCACGAGCGCACCGCTGCGGGACTCGGAAAGTGAAAAAAAGTGAACATACAAATTGGTTAGATTCTACTGTAACTACTAGTACTAAGAGGCAATGTTTAGACAAGCAATTCGTCAAGTTGCAAAGCAAAGCAGCGGAGCTGTTAGAAGAAACTATGCTACTGAAGCCACTTCAGAAGCTTTAAAGTTGTCATTAGCTTTACCACATCAAACCTTGTACTCCGAGTCTGAAGTCCAACAAGTCAACTTGCCATCAATCAACGGAGACTTAGGTATCTTAGCCAACCACATTCCAATCGTAGAACAATTAAGACCAGGTTTATTGGAAGTTATCACCAAGGGTGGTGAAACCGAAAAGTACTTTGTCAGTGGAGGTATTGCCACTGTTCAACCAGGCAACAAGTTGACCATCAGTGCCATTGAAGCTTTCAAGCCAGAACAATTCGACGCCCAAGCTGTCAAGTCATTGATTGCCGATGCACAAAAGAGAGCTGCATCTGGTGACGAGGTTGCTGCTGCTGAAGCTAACATTGAATTGGAAGTTTTAGAAGCTTTACAGGGTGTTGCCAATTAGGGTATATCATAGGTAGTAATACAAGTTAGAAGATTCTATGAGCGTAGATTATGAATTCAATTGATCAAATCAGTTGATGAAAAAATATTCTAGGTCATCTACAACCAATTACTTGCGGCTAGCACTCTTACATTCATAGCGGGTATTAAGTATATACTAGGGTGTTTTTTTAGACAATCGCTATATGGCCTATGTCAGAACGGCAGCAAAAATAAATCTAAACTAGTCGCACCGTCTAGTCCCAGCTCTAGCACCGTTGTCAGTAAACAAAAACAGTGCGCCGATTGCAAATAATAAGGTCGAATGGAAATTGTTATAACCGAAAAGAGACCCGGGCTTAGTTGGAGATACTACAGAGAATACAACTTGCATTTGAAGTTTTGCTTAAGAATGAAAGAGACTCGGTAGCTATGGCAATACACCAGAGAACCTCGAAAGTACCGGGTTCAATAGGTCTGATGTTATGTAATTCTGAGATCAGTATGCAAACTCGTGGTACTATTTTTGGGGTGGCGCGATCGCACTACCTTTGCTGGGAAGACCTGCCTTAGGATGGTCCGATCTTTACCCCACGCAGTTTGTCCGCCACTCGGAAGAATAATCGGGAGAATGCGCAAAGATGGGGTAGCAGAATACGAGCCTGAGTACTTATATGTGCAAATAACTACTTTTTTCTGGCAACTATAACTAAAAATGACTCCAAATCCATCCTTAGTGTTGAACAAAATCGACGACATTTCGTTCGAAACCTTTGACGCACCTACCATTGAGAATCCCACTGATGTAATCGTAGAGGTGAAAAAGACCGGTATCTGCGGTTCTGATATCCACTACTATGCCCATGGAAAGATTGGGAACTTTGTCCTTACCAAACCAATGGTCTTGGGACATGAATCGGCTGGCGTGGTCTCAAAAGTTGGCTCGGGGGTCACTTCAGTTAAGGTAGGCGATAAGGTTGCCATTGAACCGGGTGTGCCTTCTCGTCTCAGTGATGCCTACAAAAGCGGTCACTACAATTTATGTCCTCACATGGTCTTCGCGGCCACTCCAAACTCAAAAGAAGGTGAGCCTAATCCCCCAGGAACATTGTGCCGCTACTTCAAAAGTCCTGAGGACTTCTTGGTCAAGCTCCCCGACCATGTTTCATTGGAATTGGGTGCTATGGTTGAACCTATGAGTGTGGGTGTCCATGCTGCCAAACTTGCTTCGGTCGGTTTCGGTGACCATGTAGCCATTTTTGGTGCGGGCCCTGTAGGATTGTTGGCTGCAAGTGTGGCCCGGACGTTTGGAGCAACTGGCGTATTGGTGGTTGATATTTTCGACAACAAGTTGGAAATGGCCAAATCCATGGGCGCAGCCACCCACACCCACAATTCTCGTACTAGTTCCACGCCCGAGAGCTTGATAGAGTCATTTGGGGGCCACGCGCCTACCGTCATTATAGAATGTTCGGGTGCGGAAGTGTGTATTGATTTGGGAGTGCAAATTGCCGCTCCAGGCGCACGCTTTGTTCAGGTAGGTAACGCGGCTGGTAAGGTCAAGTTCCCCATCACGGAATTTGCTACCAAAGAAGTGACTTTGTTTGGATCGTTCCGCTATGGGTTCGATGATTACAAAACTGCAGTCAGCATCTTGGACGTAAACTACAAAAGCGAGTCGCCACGGATCGATTTCGAACAGCTCATTTCTCACCGTTTCAAATTCGAGGATGCCATCAAGGCTTACGATCTAGTTAGAGCTGGCTCTGGTGCTGTCAAGTGTATCATTGACGGTCCTGAATAAGAAATAGCAGTAAATATATACGCACCCATTTTCCCTGTATGCAGTCCGCGAAAGCCCAACCTCTCGAAATTTTTCACCACGATTGACCAGAGGAGGTGAAGTGACAACGGCAGTCGAACGCACATATACTTGGTCAAGATGTCATTAAGTGCGAAAGAAGCATTCAGCAAGCTCCCTCAGAAGTTACACAACTTTTTCATCAAATATCCACCCAGGCCATTTGCAAAATACTCCTTAAAACCATCCACCATCAATGATCCCGAAGTAAATCCATTTTTGCCTAATAAGAACCCAGAGACAGGTAGATGGCACGGAGCCAAATACTCGCTCAGGAGGTCTGCTGACTTGTACAAAATGGCCAAGAAATTCGGAATCCAGGATTTGTTACCACCATCGCCTAAGAAGTTCCACGAAGAAAAGTATAACGATAAGAACTGGATGAGAGGTGTGTTGACGCAAAAGAAGAAGAGATGGGAAAGAGAATTGCCTGACAAGCTCAAGCAAAGAGAAGAGGCTCTTGCCAAGATGGACGAAACCATCTTGGCTGCTAGACCAGGCTACAAGAAACAAATCGAAAAGAGAGAGGCTCGTAATAAGACATGGTACTGATATTATTAGCTTTACCTACCTGTACATATAATTATTATACACAATATACATTTTAGTCTACACCGCTTAATCTAAAACCCACCCCGGGGTCTTCCTCTATTGCTCTGAGCAGCTTTAAAAGGTCTTCCGCCAACTTTCTTGTTGGCAGGCTCTTTGGCTCCCGGACCAGCACCTTGACCCTTTATTTTAGTGACACTCTTGATCAATATACTTTCGATGTCAATATCATCGGGCAACAAGATCTGTCTGATTTGATTACCTCGAATGTTAATGAACTGCAAGAGCTGGGGATCCTGATGAGGTTGTACCAACTTGATATTCTTCAATGAAAGGTTCATCAGCGGAGTGCAAGATAATATTTGGCCATTAACAGTTATACCATTCTTGAGTTCCACTGTAACAGGCTGGTTGGTTGCGCCTGGCAAGCTCATCAAAAACCGAACAAGCTTCATGTGGAGATATATGTAACAGTTGAAGAGATGGCCGATGTTTACTGTACTTTATCGCACATTGGAAATTTTAGCGAGATTTATCGCAGCGACAGTTCGCACTAGTCTCAGTGACTTGGCGCGACAGTTCTAGCGAGAATATTCTACCACGAAAGTGTTAGAGGAAGAAGTTGCTTGCCGTATCGCATATAGAAAGGTTTCCGAGCTTGCTATCAACTACCTGGCGGGACTGTGTAGCCCGTAGATCCTGCGTTCAGTGTGTGCGAGTGTAGGTTCTAGGAGTCACTGGATCCCTTGTAGTACTTCTCCCTAATCTTCCCGCAAAACTCACACGACAGCCTTTTTTCGCCACGTTCGATTTCGCTGGAATCTTCTCTCCTTTAAGCTACTGGTAATCAGTGTATAGCAGCATAGATCTCGAACCAAATGTCACATCCTGAAGGTATACTAGAGAGCATTCGGAACATTCCTCCAGTGACCCGGTTCTTCACAGTCACCACAGTTTTGGTATGCTTTGCCATCAGAATGCAAATAACCAGTGTGGGCACCTTGATGTGTAGTCTACCTCGGGTAGCAGAGACGTTGTCGTACGAAATCGGCATCATGAAGCAAACCAACGTGTTTGGGAAACTCGCGAGTGTGGTTCGGTTGGTGTTGCAATGCTACCAGTTCTTCACAACCTTCTTGGTGCCGGCAGGCATGATCTCCAAAAACCCCATGGCAGCTATTATTGATATCTATTTCTTTTATACGTTTGCCAATCACCTTGAAAGCTATCAGGGCAAGTTCAGGAGAAACTTTCCTGATTGTTTGTGGTTTACGTTACTCACCGGTACTATCATTGTGTTGTTGTCTTTAACTTATTGTACGGTTATCGATGGCGATCACTTTGCCATCCACCATGAAATGATGTTGTCGTGTGTTACGTACCTCTGGTCGCGTTCCCTGAAGAACCTTACGATCAATTTCATGGGGTTGTTCCCCATCAAGGCATACTACTTGCCACTTTTCAATCTTTTTACTAAGGTCTTATTAGAAGGTTATAGAGGATTCTTGGATTCAATTATTGGAATTTTGGGTGGATACCTTTATCAGTGTATACAGTCAGACACATTGCCCATCTACAACTTGTTTCCGGGGTCATATTCCAGCTACTTGACGTCCAATGCCACCAATCCGGGCAGAAGAGTAGGCACCAGCAACGGCATACATACGATCCAAAATGATGCACCAGACGAGTATTTCTACGACTCTATCTTCGACAAAGGATACTTGAAAGCCCCATTGACTCTCTATAAGCTTCTCGCCTATCGTACCGACAACTCTACCAGAACAACCGCATTTACATCTAGCGCGTCGACCCCACTTAGGGGCAGCACCGGTAGTGGGTTTGCTGGCGCCACTGGTGCCGGTGCGAAAGCCGCAGGAGCAGCTGCAGCAGAAAAGCAAGAAGAAGACGAGGCTACCAGTTCGGGATACTCGTGGTTCAGTATGGACAGCGGCAGCAAGTTCCATGGCAAGGGCCGTAGGCTAGGAGACGTATCGTAGTCACCCACCAAATTACCTCTACAAGTAGCATCCACCAATACTCGTCTCTTATCCGACCGTATTCACCGTATTCGCAGCCTCGTGCTCAGAATTTTTGCGCGCTCTCTGTCTGGCGAGGGGAATTAATCTCTACGTAGGCAAACAAATATTAAACCATAAACCCAAAGCCTTGACCGATTCTAGTGTATAGAGCTTCGACAGGATAATGTCTAGCAACACCAATCGAGAACAGGAACCTACTAAGCACCTGGATCTGGATCCGGGTGAAGGTTCAAACCATGGTTCAATCCAGGGTTCTGCCATTGGCTCCGGGCCGGCCGCTTCCCAGAACACGGTTCCGGGCCATTCACCACGAACAAAGCCATTGCTAGATAACGACCTGGCATCTAAAAACTCCAGTACCGTGAGCGTATTACTATCGCCTAGTTTAAAGAACAAGCTGTCAGTTAAGTTGAAAAAGCTAAAATCTAGACCTCACCTTAAGCGATTAGTCACGGCCAATGGCCATCTGAAATTGGTCTTTTCGGTGGATGACGACATCGACGATGCCATTGACGACGAAACTGAGTCGGAAACCCCTGAGACGGCTCAGCCCAAAAGCAAAAGCGACCGGAATTATTTGGAAGGCTACACCGATGCTCTCAAGGCATTACAGCAAAAGAAGAAAAACAGTTCCAACCAGGGCTATTTCCCCGAATTCAACAAGTCTCAAGAGCATGTAGACTTGGCAGACACTACTAAGAAATCCAAGCATTCCGACCACATTTCGGATGAGCCAGACTCCAAGATATCGGAGCCCATTCCAGAAGTAGCCGAATCCTTGGCTGAATCAGAAACAGGCGAAGATATTGACCCTGAAAACAAAGACCCCGAAAATGAAGACGATGAAATCGATGCAGACTCAATTGAGTCCTCTTCCTCGTCGCAAACCCTAGAGTCTTTGAACTTGAGGGAAAGACAGGATGCCATCAACTCCACTCATCCGTTTGGTATCAAGATCTGGAAGCCCTCATTGTACAAAAAGACCCGTTCGGTTGCGGCGCGTGCTGACGACGATATCCATGCGTTTGACCCTCGAAAACCCAACGCCAAAATCACCTGGGCCGTCACTCTTACCAATCTTGTGTGGACGTTGACATTTGGGGTCCTTATCTACGTAGTGTGCTTAGTCGGTGCTGCGTTTGTATTTATATTCTCTGGTTTTGCAATAAACCGTCAACTGAGACTGTATGTCAAGCTCTTGCTCAAGGTTGGAAGGTATGGCTTCTATCCGTTTGCCAAGTTTGTTCTTTTAAATAGAGACGAGAACTACTTGGACGAGGATGAACTAGACGGTAGATCCATTTCGGAGTTCCACAGGTGGAGAACTCAAGAGGAAGGTAGATTGTTTTTTGCTCCGCCCAGAAGATACACAGCAAGTGCCGAAACCAGACCTCTCATAAAAGACCACAAGGGAAAACCCCTTCGAGATGCATACTCGTCGTTGGATGACACAGCTCTTAATGCTAATAATAACAACCAGATTAATAATGATGCAATAGATGGAGATGACGAAGGGTTTAATGAATCTAACGATATCAAGGTCCGTTTCTTCGGTAGAGGTAGCTGGTCTTCGGGTAGATTGATTTTTTATATCTACTTCTATTCCATCTTACAAACGATTTTGTTTGTTATTGGGTGCTTCTGTTGGTTGTTCGTGTTCACAATACCCATGGCCAACATCACTAGCGTTATCTGTGACCACTTGAGACGTCATCCATTGGCATTGGACTTTGAACTAGAGAGCAAATACTACAAGCGTGACAAGTCAAAGAGAAAGCACCAGCTGATTATTCTTTGCACCTACAGAAGTTGCGGCTTCCACTACTATAAATACACCATCGACGGTACAAATATATTCTTCATCAACTTGTTGGCGGCAGTGGCATTTGTCATTTTGGATTATTACTTACTCAAAGAAAAACTCGGCTGGGAAACTCGGCTTACCAGCTCGTCGTTCATATTCTGTGCATGTTTATTTTCCATTATCCCATTAGCATACTTTATTGGTCAAGCCGTTGCTTCGATCTCGGCCCAATCCTCAATGGGAGTCGGTGCGGTGATCAATGCATTCTTCTCAACTATTGTGGAAATTTTTTTATACTGTGTTGCGTTAAGCCAATCCAAGGGTAAATTGGTCGAAGGATCCATGATTGGATCCATTCTAGGTGGTGTGTTGTTATTGCCAGGGTTATCAATGTGTGGAGGTGCTTTAAAGAGGAAGACCCAAAGATACAATCCAAGGTCTGCAGGTGTTTCATCTACAATGTTGTTGTATGCCTTGGTCACGATGTTTGCGCCTTCTTTATTCTATCAGATCTATGGATCTTACGAAATTCAGTGTAAAAAGTGTACAGGTAATTTTGATAACGATAGAGATTGCGTCAAATGTCGGTTCGCGCAACCTGCATTATCATTAGACTCTTTGTATTACAAGATTCTTCAACCGTTTTCGTTGATCGTTGCCCTTGCTTTGTTTGCCGCTTATGTCTGTGGATTATACTTTACTTTGAGAACGCATGCATCTTTGATTTGGGCCACCAATTCTCACGAGGTTGCGGCACCGAAAAAGGAAGAGAACAACTACTTGAGGTCTCCCAGTGTTGTCAGCTTGGATGCATCCAAGGGAAATACTGAATCCAATACTCCATCTAGGTATAACCTACCACCTTCTGCAAATGAATTGAGAAATAGACACAGCTCTAACAACGTTAAAACGCCTTCTTTGGAGGTTGGCAAAAGTAGACAACTATCCGGACAGTTGAAATCGCCAGTGAACCATGAGCGAACTAGACCAACCGCTTCACGCAAGGCCAGTATTCTAGCAGATCCAGATTATGAAGGCGAAGAAGAAGGTGGAGGACACGATGCCCCAAATTGGTCTCGTAATAAATCTGCAGTAATTTTGCTTGGAGCCACTCTAGTCTATGCAATAATTGCCGAGATTTTAGTCGATAATGTAGACGATGTTTTAAAGGATTACCCAATTGATCCCAAGTTCTTGGGACTTACTGTGTTTGCTTTAGTTCCGAATACCACTGAATTTTTGAATGCTATTTCATTTGCTGTTGGAGGTAACGTCGCATTGTCTATGGAGATTGGTAGTGCTTATGCTTTGCAGGTGGTATTGATTCAGATTCCAAGTTTGGTCATTTTTTCAATTTACCAATCGGCAGGACTGCCTGATCAAATGTTCCCGTTAATTTTTCCAAGGTGGGACATCATTGCCACATTTATTTCGATCTATTTGTTCACATATGTATATGCTGAAGGAAAGTCGAATTATTTCAAGGGAGTGATTTTGATTCTCATTTATGCTGTTGTATTAATCGGATTTTGGTTTAATGACAAGATAGAACACATCAATGGTGAATTCGCTGGAACTTTACAACTAATTGGATTATAGTTTATGTAATAGTTATCCACTCAATAGTACAATTAATTATGCTAATATATACCATAAAAAATATCACCTCTAGCATTTACTGGAGATAAGTTTCAAATTCTTATCGGGCTCGCTGATTGAGATCAAAGTTTGACGTGATGTTTGGGCTCTATCAGCTTGATACGAAGGACTTTAGAGTAATCAGAGCCTTGGACCTGTACTGGGGTCACACTACGCCAATTATTCGCAACCATCCGCGACAATATTCTCAGCAATGACGTAACTAGTTGTTTCGCACTCATCAGTTGAAAAATGCATCAACATCTTTTATTGATTCAACAAATTGCCAATAATTGTCAAAAAGATGAATTATAACAAGTTCATTTTGTTTGGAGATTCACTCACTCAATTCTCTACTATATTGGATGACGGCTATGCTTTGCAACCAAAATTGCAATACGATTACACCAGAAAGTTAGACGTGATAAATAGAGGATACTCGGGGTACAACTCGGACCATGGCGTTTTGATCCTTCCCCGGTTATTGGAGCAGGAATTGAATGCGCAGAAAGACAACATCAAGTTGATGACCATCTTTTTAGGTACCAACGATACTTTCTTGACTGAAGATAAGCTTAATGAGATCCAGGCGGTTCCGCTTGAAAGATACGAGAAAAACATCACCAAGCTTGTTGAGTTGGCAATTGAAAACAATATCAAGCCCATTGTGATCAGTCCTACGTTACATGGAGCCAAAGAAGCTCTTGAAAGATTGAAATGTGCAGGCCGCCCCTCCAACAAGTACTGTACCACCAATAGAAGAAATAAGGAGTACGCTGATACTGCTATCAAGGTTGCGAAGAAGTTCGATGTGGCCTACATTGACTTGTGGAATGCTTTCAGAAACAGTGGTGGATGGTCTGAAGAAGAATTGTTCACTGACAATGTTGACTTGAGCGGATTCTTATGCGATGGAATTCACTTTACCAGAACTGGCTACGAAGTCCTTTACGAGCAAATCACTCAGGCCATTAAATCCAACTATCCGGAACTCGCTGCAAAATCCTTGCCAACAAAGCTCAGTCTCTGGAACAACATCAATCCAAAGGATCAGGCTGGCTCCATCTTTCAGGATAAAATTAACATTTGATTGATATACTAGACTAAAGAAATAAACATACTATGTGGATTCTGAATCCGGCTTTTGTAAAGAGAGTTCTTGGTCCGCCTGTTTTTGCTTCTTTTCGTCTCTCTTTGTAAAGAAGTTTGCAAGAACTGTCATTATTAAGCCAAACGATGCTAAACAAGCAGTGTAAGTAAAACCAATATGGTAAACAGGCCTATCCTTTGTATTCCAAGTCAAGATTGGCACCCATGCACCGGTCACATATGCCAAGGTATTGGTAACAACAACCACAAAGTTTCTCTTCATATCGTTGCCAAATAGTAATCTGTTCACCCAAGAATATATAAAAGGCTGGCCCCAAACGGTTGGCATACCTATTAGAAAGTAGCAGAACCAATGTAAACCGACAGGAATATCCCAGTGAGACAATAGCGAGCAACCAATGATCATACAGATGAAGAATAGTGATACAAAGAAAAAGTTCTTCTTACCTCCCAAGTAATCATTGACATATGCAAAAATTAGAGTGATAACAATACCACAAGCAGCCAAAATAGAGGTGTAGTTATTGTAGATCGAGGATGGTTTTTTGAGAGTAATTTTCATCCAAGTTTGGAATGTTGGTTGGGAGTTGGCGGTACATGAATTGTTATAAGCCAAGAACAACAACGGGAAAACGTAAATGTGCCAGGTATTGAAGAACGTCTTAATTTTTTTCCAGGTGTAAGGAGTTCTTGTGTTAAGCTCAGCCCCGATTCTTCTTCTTCTTTCCAACCCAACCAATTTGTCTTGTTCAGTAAAGTACCACGCATCAGTAGTGGAAGGAGTGTTTGGATCTACAAACATGGTGTAGAAGGCAATAGGGAAACTAATAATTGCATCGAAAACGAACATCCACTTGAAAGGAGGCATACTTGAGTGGCCGAAATGTTTGATAATAGCCTGTTGCAAAGGACCCGAAACAATTCCACTGATGTTGGCGGAAGCAGCAAAATAAGCACTACGTTTGGATAATTCAGCACCACTGTAGTTTGAGCCGAGGAGCCATTCCAAACCAGGGAAATAACCCGACTCAAGTAAACCGAGAAAGAAACGAAGGGCATAAACACCTTTGATATTGTCTTTTCCACACGTAATCATCAAAAGAGTGAATACGGCCCAGATAAGCTGGAGCCCACCCAAGTAGAACCGGGCAGAGATACGGTGCAAGATAAGATTGGAAGGAATCTGACCTATAATATACCCAACCGTAAAAAGAGTAGTCATGTAGTTGTACTGGTTACTGCTCATGTCGTAGTATTCATCCATACCATTAACATACGCGGTAGTAATATTTGTCTGATTGAGGTTCTTGATGAAGTAACCAAGACATGAAGACGTCAACAAGAAAAAGTCCAATTTTCTTAAGTACCGTTGTTCCAACGGATGTTTATCGGCACCGTCCCACAAAAATCTCTTGACTCTAAACCATTTGGAAGTTTCCCTATAGTGGATTTCTTCAGGGCTCAATTTCAATTCCAAGTCGATGTAAGACGTATTGGAGGTTTGAATCGAGATGGGTTCTTCGACCACCGTTATATCGTTCTGTTTCTTGAGGGTACTTGTATTCAGGCTAGTATCCCCAAGTTGGCTCACTTCAGGTTGAGTGCCTTCCTTGGCAGGAATATCACCCGACCCCAAAAGACCTTTCTTCAACGAGCTTAAGAATCCCATGCTTGGCTTGAAAAGTAGTCAAGCTGAGAGAACCGGTACCCTTTTATATGTGTATCATTATTCGTCTTATCGTGATCTAATCATAAGATCAAAAATTGTGATCCATCCCTTTTAGTTAGAGACCGATGCATAAGTGTGGCTAACAAATAGTGGCATTGATTGCGAAAACCCAATCAAAATAGCTGCGAATTTATGAATGTAAAGAGTAAAAGACGGATCTTTGCGGGGCCGGATTGGGAGGTTGGGTGTTAATTAAGGTTCTTGTTCGTGGTACAATAGTTTGCAACTGCATCGAGGCTTAAACTTCAGTATATGGATAAAACATAGTTTGAGAAAGAGACCCAACACAACCTTATTGGGCATCATTATAAATGTGGCAGTGTTTGGTGTGCGAGCACTAGCGGTGATGCAATGTATAATTAGCGGGAACACGATAAGCAAGGGAAACTCTCGAGGGGCCAAAATGCACCGTGGCGCACAGGATTGTCCAAGACCGCATTTATTAGCACCATTGTATCCACAGTTGCCGTGGTGAAAAATCAGTATAGTCGCTATCGAACAAGGTAGTGTATTCCGTGCCCGAATCCAGGCCAGGCTGTCGTCATCTTATCCTGCCACACTGACTCGCATGATAGCTATAGATTTACGAAGTCAGCATCGATCTGTAGAGAAATTTTCTGTCGCAACTCTTCGTAGTATTACAAATCAAACCTATTAGACACACTTAATTAGTTCCCACTTACATGAGCTCCCATCAATGTCTAGCCGTTTTACCTGATAGAGCCACAGATCATATGAGTCACGTTCGCTCTATGCTTACTCTACTATGGTTCCTTTTAGATGAGCTCGCATGCTCAATGATCACAGTGTTATCCTACGCAGACTCATAGGCATGAATCTGCTATACCCTGTGTGCGCTCTAATTCACTCTCGCTAAAAGTTGATAACCAGTCAATACTCTCACTAGTTTATATTCGCACTCGCTCGAAAAGGATGAAATAAATTTGCATCTATGACTAACACCCCACACAACATGAAGGCATACACCATCGTCATCAAATTGGGCACGTCGTCCCTCGTGGACGAAGTCACCAGGGAGCCCAGAATAGCCAACATGTCGTTGATCGTGGAAACCATAGTAAACCTTAGGCGCCAAGGCCATCGTATAGTGGTGGTATCGTCTGGGGCTATTGCCTTCGGAATGAAGAGAATGGGACTACAAAAAAAACCCAGCAAGTTGGCTGCAGTACAAGCATTGGCGTCTATAGGCCAGGGAAGACTCGTGGGATTATTTGATGACTTGTTTCGTCAGCTTAATGTCCAGACATCTCAGATCTTAATTACCCGTAATGATATCATGGATTTCACCCAGTACAAAAATGCTACAAATACCTTGAACGAGTTGTTGGAAATGGGCGTTATTCCTATTGTCAACGAAAACGATACGTTGTCAGTTGCAGAAATCAAGTTTGGTGACAACGATACGTTGTCTGCCATCACCGCTGGCATGGTCCACGCCAACTACTTGTTCTTGATGACCGACGTCGAGTGCTTGTACACAGACAACCCAAGAACATGCAAAACAGCCACTCCAATCTTGATAGTGGACAAAATCGATGAGCTCAACGTCAAAACAGATACCGAATCGGGCGGGGCCGGCTCGCAAGTCGGGACAGGTGGAATGACTACAAAGCTTATCGCTGCGGAGTTGGCTACCAACGTAGGCACCACCACCATCATCACACTTTCATCCAAGCCGCAATCTATTCTTAATATCGTGGCCAACATCCAGGCATCCGAAAGCTCCAACTTGTCCGTGGATCAGCAACGAGAACTTCTCAAGCAACAAATTGCAGCCAACGAGATCCCGTTACATACCCGATTCATGGCACTTCCATTTCAAACGCAAATCAAATCGGACCGTCGTTTCTGGCTTTTGCATGGCCTTAAAACCAAAGGCTCGCTTATCATAGACCAAGGATGTTTTAGGGCCCTTACCAGGAAGGACAGAGCGGGATTGTTGCCTGCAGGAGTGATAGAAGTAGAAGGCACCTTCCATGAAAGTGAATGTGTGTCTGTTAAAGTGGTTCCTGCCAAAGACTCGGCCATATCAGAGGCAATAGAGGTGGGCCACTGTCGAGTCAACTACAGCTCTTCGGAAATTAGACTCATAAGAGGTGCCAAAAGCCGTGATATTGAAAGTATCTTAGGCTTTGCCGATAGTGAGTATGTGGCACACCGTGATAACCTCGCATTTCCTCCCACGCTTCTGGCTTCCTCCGAAAACTTGGCGGCCTTGGCTATATAGATACTTCATAGACATATACGATCGCGTCACGTGTGCAGACCCTAAAACGCTCTGGTTGATCTGAGCCTAAGATAGCGTAGACTTGAAAAGCGATATGGAGGCTACTGCGGTGGTACTAGATGAAAACACCGAGGTGCGGGTTCGAGAGCTTGTGCCGAATGTCGCAGACTCGTTTGAACTGCCGGACGAAGCCATTGCGTGCATTGAAGCCTACGGCGCCAACTTGTATGTCTGCACAACCAAAGGCAGAATCCTCCACTACCACCACTTTGACGATGCGCCTGGCTATATTTTGATTTCACAGCTTCAAGTGTCTTCGGGACCGATAGAAAAATTCCTTATATTACCACAAACAGAATCTGCGTTGATACTATCCCAATCCATAGCATTGTTCTATACCTTGCCGGAACTATCTACATTCAAAATTGGAAAACTCAAGCACACCAATGATATTCTGATAGTATCAAGCTCTTCCAGCTCATCTAGTGCTCAACAAAAAGCTAAAAATGATATGATAATTGCATTCACACCCACAAAAATCCGGATACTTCAAGTCTCCGCCGACCAGATCAAACTTCTCAAGGACGTCAACTACTCCAATGCCATCAAGGGAATATCCACTGCATCCAAAATGTCCGCCAACTACAGTAATTTGGTATTGGTCGCCAATGATAAGAACTACGATATCATCGACCTAAAGCATACCCGTAAGATTCCACTCTTTGAGTACAATTCAGTTCCCAGCGACAGACACATCGAGCCGTATATTGTTCCATTCAATGCCAAAGACAAAAATGAGGAAGAGTATCTTTTGGTAATAAACTCGGACGAAACCACTTCGATGTCGATGTTTATAGACTCGTTGGGCGACGTCACTCGAGGCACCATAACGTGGATAGGACCTGGCTTTCCATCTGGTGGTGTGGTTGTAGAGTGGCCCTACATTGTAGGGGTATTTTCAAATGGAACAAAAGACAGTTTGGTATACAGCTCACTAGAGACTTTTGAGATTGTGTCTACAATAGAGTTGAAAGATAATAAAATTCAGCAAGATCACCCGAATAGTAAAGAAAATGAGCAGGAAGAAAAGAAAGATAATACACGAGAAAATCAATCAAAAATTGGTCCAGAATACAAGCAAAATGACAATCAAGAAGTTAAAGAAGGAGACAAACAAGACATGCTGGATGATAAGGGAGTGCCCAAAAATGAGATTTCGGAAGGCACTAAAGACGTTGAGTCCAAAGAGGCTACCGATTTACCCAATGAGGTCAATGATGACAAAAATAATAGAACCGTTGTCATCAATGGCACTTTACGTGTTAGCAAGGTATCTGAGGTCAGTCTCGCTAATAGCATTCTCAACCAAAAGCTATCCCGAACGACTGTTTTATCTCGAGTCGAGCAACCCTGTTTCTCCGAAAATGACCATGGCACCATTTTGTTGTACGATCGTACCAGAGTGTGGCTAAACCACCAAATAAGTCCATTTCTCGGCTTACTTGAAAAAATAGGCAGGCTCGAAAACGATTTCCCAGCATGTATACAATTATTGGAGCCTTCAATTGAAACGTTTAGTGGAATTGAACATGAATACTTGGTCAATATTATTGTTATATTCTGTTTAGTCGAGAACCACGACTTGGCTTTAAAGTACCTAATGAGAATAAAGAACGGCCAGCTTTTGATCAACCCTCTTCTAGTGATTCATATTCTTTCACAAGACGAAACAAAGTACGATTTTCCAATATTCAGTGGCATTGAAGAGTTTCTTACAGCAGTGAATGTTCCAGCACTGGACTTGTCCAAGCAATTCCTCCAGACTTACTTGGACAACATCTTTCCAGATCTCATCAAACCCGATGAAGTCACACTCCAAGCCGTTAGAAAGGTTTTCTACCAGCAATATTCCACCGATCAGCAGCTTATTCAGTTCTTTAATCAGAAAGATAGCGAAAATTGGGAATCTTTGCTGGATGCCAATAGAGAGATTGTCAGCATCATTGAGTTGAAAGAGAGCCAAATGGTGCTTCTATTGATATATCAAAAGCATCTGGATCGAGAAACTGACCTTCCCATTTTGAAAAAGTATTGTGCGCTTGTGTTAACGGTATTGAAGAGTGAGAAGTTGATTGACTTGGGATTCACTTCCGAGCTGCTTCTAAACGATGTCTTGGACAGATTACAACGTACAGAAGACGAAAATTTGTATTCCAAGTTTCTCTTGGAGGTCTTAAAAATAGACAAGGATCAGGCATTCAGGTACCTCCAGCGAAACAGGGCAAGCAAAAAATTTCCAAACACCCACAAGCGAATAATGGACGAAATGTCCAAGTCCCATTCTCATGAACTTGGGTTTTCTCTCCTCAGGATAGAGTATTTGGAATCCAGCTGGCTCGAAGATCCCTCCAATCCCAAATTGATTGAGGAATTACTATATGACCTCATCAGCCTTTTGCTTTCTTCAAATATACTAAGTGAAGAAAACACCATAAACTTCGAAATTCTAGTAAATACTTACCAGATCGAAAATGATTTAGACGATTTGAAATGGCCAAAGATTGGCTGGATCGACTACCTCCATCTCAACATCAACCGCAGTGAAGCCAAGCAGCTTGTGGACTTGTATGTGAAGGTGTTTGAGCTTCTCCAACTTGAAGCTATACGGGGAATAAACATTGATGGTTATCTCGAGCAACTATTAAAAATGGAACTTTTTGCATACTTTAGATTTCATATTCACAACGACCAGAACATCCATAGTTTACTTGATTTCCATGATTATTCCAGTGCCGAGTTCTATGCAATACATGGCACAGTACCATTTCCCGAACACTCAGCATACTTGAATAAGACTTCTCGCCATGAACTCTTAAAATCGTCGCCGGCAGACGAAAGTATTCAGACATCAATGAAATCTAACTTGGAGCTGGTATTGTCTTACTACATTGAGCAATCACAATACAGTGGTGCCGGAGCAATCCAGCACTTTGCTATGAGCTACGGATTCTCTGTATTCAGTGCTCCTGAGATCCTTACGATGTTGCCCAGCTCAATTCCTCTTGTGGACATTGTACAATATTTACAGACAGTAATGATTGACATTAGATTGAATAATAGAGGTACGACTCTAAAAAAAGCTCTT
Source organism: Suhomyces sp. yHMH580 (assembly GCA_030580235.1). NCBI lineage: Eukaryota > Fungi > Ascomycota > Pichiomycetes > Serinales > Debaryomycetaceae > Suhomyces > Suhomyces sp. yHMH580. The sequence goes on along the minus strand of JAKTSN010000001.1, from coordinate 129,934 downwards.
AGCAAATCGGATTCGGTGTTTACCAACAAGGTATATAAGAACATTACCAATGGATTATAAAAAGCCGGATATCTTCAAGACATAGTCAATGACCATTCCAAACCAAAATATAAATCCGTTTCTAATGTTTCCGGTAAAGAATTTCCAGCAATCTTTGGGATCGTCCAAGTTGACTTTGTTGATTTGGTTAGCGAGTCTCCATAATGCCCAAGCTCCCATAACATAAAACCCTGGACCCATGGAGTTCATCACACCTGCCACGGCATAGGTGGCTGCTTGGCCAATCAAAAGCTTGTTTAAGATTGGCTTGGAGTTGTCACCCCAAGCTAAAGCCGAAGATTTAATTCCAGCATGAATATCGAATTCTTTGTCTTGATGGGCATAGATTGTATCATAAATAATGCCCCAAAACCAGTTAGATAAAGCCAATGGCACGGCCACCATCAAGTCCAATGGTGCGCCAACTGCAGGGTACCCCAAAAGACAAGCCCAACTAAAACAGAGCGAGAACCAAAGTTGGGGGTAGTAAGTAAATCGCTTGAATAATGGATAACTAAATATCAATGGTAAAGACATTGCCCCTAAATAGAAACAGTCGAAAGGCAACGAAAGTAGAACGGCCAAACCAGCAAAGCATTGCACTCCCAAGAACGTAACTGCCTTAGGTACACTAACTCTTCCACTAGCAATAGGTCTTTCCATAGTCCTAGCCACTTTATTGTCTAGATTTCTATCCAAAATATCGTTAATAGTACAGCCTGCACCTCTCATAATAAGCGCACCTACTGAGAAAAGTGCCACTGCCGACAAAACAGTGGTCACAGGAGCAGCTATGGAATATGCTGCCATGGTTATACCCCAGAGTGAAGGAATCAACAAGAGTAACGTGCCGGCCGGTTTTTCTATTCTGATGAGTTCGGCATAAGGGATCCATTTCTCTGGTAAGTTGGACAACCAACCGAGACCTGCAAGTCTAGCTAGTCTTGCTGCTTCGATTTCCTCGAGAGAAATTGACTGATTCCGAACCAGTTCGGGTGTAGGTGTGATTATGGGTGTGCGCTCGGATGGTGTTTGCTCGCCCACGCGACGGCCGGTGGAAAATGAGCTTGACAATTTGGCGAGTTTGCCACTTTGAATCATCAAAGCCAGTATGCCGACACGCGGTGTGGCTAATCTAGACCGAAACGCTCCCACTGTAATTGGTGACCTGGCCAAGCTAAGCATCGTGGTATGATTACAGATTTTTAGTTTTTTCGCACTGGTGAATTTATCTGAGCACAAGACGACTGGTGTTGATTGGGGTAATGCTCATTGGTTGCAATTTATTGTAGTTGTAGTAGGCTATGATAGTTGATTGTAGGATTTTTTTTGGGTTATTATGCCAGTGATCGTTCTAGTTATTCCTCGGTTTGCTCAAAAGCTTCAAAGTCTTCGCTGCCTTGCTGAGAGCGTTCTCGCATCATGCGATGGCTTTCGATCAACTTCTGGAGAGTGGCTTCTTCGGCATCAAACGAACCTTCTTTGAATACAAAGATCTGTCTGCACATTGGACAGAGGCCCTTAGAAGTGTCTTGCTCTAGCCATTTTATGATGCAGTGTAGGTGGAAGTTGTGAGTGCACCCATTTCCTATCACTATAGGACACCCGTCGCCGGGATACTTGCAATTGGGACAAGTTCCGTCGAAAGAAACACGGCAAATCCCGCAAAGCTCGTCGTCATAGCCCGTACCAGGTATATCCCAGTGCCACGTCGAAAACCCGTGCCACTCCACGATCTCTACCTTCATTGACGTGGTACTACTCGAGCCAACTGGCGATAAGTTTAGACGTGTTGATTTGAGTTCCGACCGCGCGCGAGCTGGCGCGAGCAGATCGAAACAGAAAATACTTGATTCACTATATACAATATCAGTTTATTTACGGTACACTAAGCCCTTGAAGATATCAAATGAATTGCCGTCGGGTTGCAATTGGAGCACCTCCAGCGAAGAAGTATCGTGCGCAATCAATAACCCGTAGTCTTCAGTGATACCCTTAATGCGGCAGGTGCGGATTCTGCCTTTACCCTCGTCGACTCTCACCAACTGATCTGAATGTAACCATCTTTTGTAGTACAAGGGCAAGAAAGGAGTCAATCCTGACTTGAGGAAAACATCATAGAACGAGTTCATGGTGTGCATGAGCTTGGCAAGCAAGATCTCCGGCTGGTAGTCGGGTAATGGCGAGAGATTATGCTGCGCGCGTATAGCATTTAGTTTTCGCAACACGATATTAAGCGAGGTAGTGGGAGCGTCGTTGGACACATTGACACCTCCGCCCCAAACCAAGTGGAATTGGCCGTTTATGAACTGGGAGTTAATGATCGCGCCCGACACTTTGGCCCACATCTCGTCATCTCCATCTACAGTGGCTGCTGTGTGAGAATCTTTATCGGAAACCCTGTTTAAGTATTCGGGTTTCAAGATATATATATCATTGGGCCACTTGAGTTTAACCGGTAAATCTTCGTAGCCTACACCCATACCAGGCTTGGTGCTGGAGTAACCCAAAATACTTTCAATAAGTGCGAGTCCGCACAAATATTGTAGTGTCACCACCTGGGACGTGCTCTGCGCTGGGAGTCGGAAGAGCACCGACAGCGCCATGACACCCTTGGGATTGATCCATACATTTCCACCACGACCTCTTCCTGCGACCTGGGCCGTTGCTGTCAACACCGTGCCTGTAGGAAGCTGGGCAAGAAGGTTGGGGTTCAGGTCCATCAACGTGTTGGTGGAGCTGACCACCTCGCCGTAGCCGGTGAGGCACCCAAAGCGGCCGATATTGTCGCCGTAAAGTTCGCTAAGATGCGAATAGTACGAGCCTAAGTTGAAGTACGGGGTAATTTTGTAATCGGGCAAGTTGCCCCCGGTAAAAACTTTGACGTGCTTGGTGACCTCGTTCGGGTCTTGCGTACCTTCTTCATCAAGAAAGTAGGTGTGGTCATCGTCGACTTCATCGGTGTGGAACACAAATGTGTCGTTGTCATCCTCGAGGGTGTTGCCATTAGCAAAATCAAGTTTTTCGTGGAGATCGCGCATCAAAGTGATTGTATTTGTAGGTTGCAACTTGGAAGTAAGGAAGAGCGGAGTGATCCTGGGAATAGTGGTGTTGACGTCAGGGTTGACACGAAGGCCGAGTTTACTCAAGCATGCCATAATAAACTTCTTTCGGCCTTGGTTGTCGTTTGCCAATTCTTGTACCATTTGTTCCAGACTCTCGTCTTCGGCCGCGACTTTAATCAATCCAGGCGTAAACTCAGGATGGGTCCCGGTCAACACCACGTCACCCTTGCCCACCTTACAGTACACAGCAGCGGCTTTCTCTTGATCGTCGACATCAATATCCTCAGCATACCTAGCTAGCACCTCGACGTTGCGCTGACGACTTGCATCTATAAATACCCCTCCTCCATTGTAATAGTTGCGTACCTGAGAAGGCAGACCCGGCAACAAATCAGTGTTGACATCTAAGCGAGCAGCACAAGAACCTTTATGAGATTCGTAAACAAACCCTTTGAACGCGCATCCACGCACAGTTCCCGGGAAAAAGCCCAATTCTCGAGACCCCGAAACCTCAAGATTCGGGTCGCCAACCTCAAACTCACAACGCGACCCGGCGTAGTAAGCACCGGCACATATACCCAAAAAGCGGCCACCGTTTCGGACATATTGACGGATTTTTCGATTGCCCTCGCCATCAAGTGAGTTGCAGTAGGGCAAATCGGATCCTCCTGGCATCACTAGCAACGCAGTCTTGTGCATCCATGGGTCCTTCAACATGGATGCTTCCGTGAGCGACACCACGGCATAATAGGGCGAAAGATGAAGACGCAACGATTCGATGCAGTGCTTGACACTTTCAGTAGTGGCGCCTGGACCAGAGTACACCAATACGTTCATAATAGACCTGAGATTCGGAATAATGATGACAAGAATGAAGCTGTGTGGAAAGTTTGAAAATTAAACCCCGAAGTCAATTCTCACAAAAAAAATAAAATCATACAAAATACAAAATTTAAGTTTGAAAGCTCAACATTTGCAAATTTCGTAACTAATGGCATTAGTAGAAGTAGGTGACTCCGTATTGTTGGACCCCAAGCCAGGGTTCGTGGTTAAGACACGAGTGCTTGAGTCTAGAACAGGTTCAGGATCTAAAGTATTCATCAACATTTGCCACGATGACCAGGTTCCACCGCCCGAAATCGACTTCGAACCGAACGTGGTATTCCCTCTTATCATCGATAACCAGTGGGAAATTCCTATCATCGTGTCGCGCGAGAAAGAGACGGTAGATAAGAAAGGGATAGTGTCCAAGCTATATGATTGTTGTATCAACAGCAAGTGTTTCCAGTGGTGTCAGCTCAATGCGGACTTGCGAACAATAATGATCGAATGGAGCATCGAGGCAGTGGAATTGCTCTACGAACTTACATTGGAGCGCGAATACTCAATCCCGAAAATGCTCTGTAAGGGAGAATTATCTCGAACCGAAATTCGCAAACAAGATCTTGATGGAAGTATGAAGAAAAGGCTTGAGGAAATTGGGGGCAACGAGACTTTGGGACTTTTGGAGGAACTAGACCAAGATCCGAGTGACTCTGAGTCTCAGCTTCCTAGCTTGATGAATTTGTCAGGTGACGAACACCCGCGCCCTCTTATCGAAGAGCTTAATGATATGCGGATTGCCGAGTCTCCCACCGCGACTCCCAAGTCAACACCCAAGTCAGGTGATGACTCAAGGAAGCGAGCCACTAGTAGTAACCACACTGAACCGTTCCCGTACGAGTTCAACTTTGTCAAAAGCGACCAGTACCCGCTAGCGACAAAGTTTGTTCTGGCATTGAAAGTGGCGGTATCGTATGATCTGAACGAGCACTCGCTTGTGTTCAGCCACAACTACTCTACCTACCACTTCAGCGAGAAAAGCCCGCGCCAGCTTGTGGTGCCGCTACCGATATCTATACTGGTGGAATCGCGCAATATTTCCGCATTTCATGTTTCCAAAGAAAAGACCCTCTACATATTTTGTCGCTAATCGGAGAGCGAGACGCAAAAAACATCCCGATTGGGACGTTCCGCCATCTAGCTCGTGCCCGCTACAACCAAATTCCGCTCATTGGAATCCATTCAAATAACTACAAAATTCCTAATCTAGCATTCAACTATTTCATCGGCATATATACCCACGATGAACGCAGAAGAACCCTTGTTGCAGGGGGTTGTCGATTATGAAAACTACGACGCACTTTCGCAAGACTCTCCTAATGGCTTAGAATCCAAATATAGTCCCGATTTTCGCGCAGAAATAAAGTATATCACAACATCGTCTTTACCGCTCGTTGCAACCTTCTTCTTACAATACTTATTATCAGTCACTTCCATATATGCCACAGGCAGATTGGGCCCCAAGGAATTGGCTGCTGCATCTCTTGCCATATGTACCTTCAACATCACCGGACTAGCCATCTACCAGGGAATGGCCACCAGTTTGGACTCGTTGTGCTCACAGGCGTACGGTTCCGGTAACATACACAACGTGGGACTCTACTTCCAAAGATGCTCCTTGATGGGATTGGCCATCACGGTCCCTCTCACTATTTTCTGGTGCATCTCAGGCTCCTTCCTCTCGTTAATGATCAAGGATCAAGAGTTGGTCTCGATGACCCAAACTTTCTTACGGATCACATCGTTTGGTGCACCTGGTCTCTTGTTGTTTGAAACCGGCAAAAGGTTTTTGCAAGCTCAACATATTTTCAACGCGGGAACTTACGTGCTCATGATTGTCGCGCCCCTCAATTTAGTGATCAATTGGTGGTTGGTGTGGCATCCGGTACATGGACTAGGCTATATCGGTGCGCCCATTGCCATGTCTGTTGTGTACTGGCTCATGTCAATCTTGATGTTGTGCTATGTGTTGTTTATTGATGGCAAAAAGTGTTGGGGTGGGCTTGAGCTCACTAAGGCAATGACTAACTGGTCACCCATGTTGAAGCTTGCCATACCAGGTGTGATAATGGTGGAGTCGGAGTACTTGGCATTTGAAGTCTTGACCATTCTTGCCGCTTCTTTTGGTACCGATGCTTTGGCTGCGCAGTCCATTGCTTCCAATGTCGGCTCGTTGTCTTTCCAGTTGCCTTTTGCAATCGCCGTATCTGTCAGTACCAGAATCGGCCACCTTGTGGGTAAAAGAGATATCGCAACTGCTCAGTTGGTCACAAAACTCTCGGTTGTTTTCGGTACATTTGCATCCATCACGAACTTTTCGTTTGTGTTTTTTGGAAGACACATTCTTGCCCGACTCTTTACTACTTCTGAGCTGGTGCTTGAAACATCCAACTACATACTTATCATGGTGGCTATAAATCAAATCTCCGATGCTTATAACGTATTGGGAGCAGGGGTTCTCAGGGGCCAAGGAAGACAACGAATCGGGTCCATTCTCAACATGATTTCGTACTACATAGTTGCATTGCCTATGGGCTACACCTTGGCGTTCGCTTGCGGATACCAATTGCATGGGTTGTGGTACGGATTGATAGCAGGAGTGTTCTTTTTGGCGGTGGGCGAACTAGTAGCTATATACCATAGCAACTGGCACCAAATCGTGATCGAATCCCGTAAAAGTCACGATCATTAGCAATATGCATACATAGGTTAATAGATAAAGTACTTCACTTTCATCGTCAGTTCCGTAAAGTTGCAAATTAGCTTTGATGTTCCTGCATATACCGCGGTTGCAACATGGCAATTTTTTTCAGATGCCTGAGATGATCAAGATCACTAGATAAGAGTAGAGCCAGTATGGGTCGGAAATTCAATAAGAAAAACGCTCAAACGTTCAGTGTGGTGCACAGAGCACACGACGATGCATTGTACTTTGACAACGATGCATCTGAACATGTGCTTGTGCCAGTCAAGGGCCAGAAAGGAGAAGCCAAAACGCAAGCTCCAGAAAAGAAAATATACACCAGTGAAGAATTGGCTAGCAAGCTCAGTCCTGATGAAATCAAGGCCATAAGAGCCAACGAAGGGTTGGCTGCGCAATTTGGAATTTTTTTTGACGATTCCAAGTATGATTACATGCAGCATTTGAAGCCTATCGGAGCCAGCACCGATGGTGTATTCATAGAGGCCAAGACTACCAAAGAGAGTGCCAAAAAGGGTAATATCGAAGACCTTTTTAAAGACCAGCTTCCTTCAAAAGAGAAGCGAAATATTACTCATGATGATCTCGCCAATATACCGGCCAAGCTCCAAGGATTTCAACCCGATATGGATCCTAGGTTAAGAGAGGTAATGGAAGCATTAGAAGACGAAGCATATATTGAAGAAGGTGAAGAAGAAGACGATTTGTTTGCTAATTTGTTAGAATCAGGTCAGATTGACGAAGAAGATGACGAGTACTACGGGTCAGAATACGATGACTATGATGAATGGGATCTTGACAACTACGACGAGAACCATGGCGTCAATTACGACTCTGAAAATTACGAAGAGGCAGAATTGCCATACAATGAAGGTGAAGCGCCTGAAGAATTACACACCCAAGAGGCCAAGTTCATAAATACCAATTGGGAAAATGACTTCAACAAGTTCAAAAAGGTAACTAAAAATAAGGCTAACGACTGGGATTCTGACGACGAGTATGATGAAGAGATACAGCCAGAAACAGACGAAGAGAACGATACGCTTCCTGATTTACCATCGTTCAATCTGGGTGCAAAATCGAGTAAAAAATCCAATTCCAAAATCAGAAAAAAGAAAGGTGCCATGACCGACACCTCGTCTTTCTCTATGTCTTCATCAGCCAACTTCAGAACTGAGGGATTGACTCTCTTGGATGATAGATACGAACAGTTGGCCAAAAACTTCGAACAAGACGACGAGACCGAACAAGAGTATACTCCTTTTCAAATGGAGAATGAGCGGACGGATCTTGAGTCGATGCTTGACGATTTTCTTGACAATTACGAGCTCGAAAGCGGAGGAAGAAAGTTGGCCAAGAAGAACGACGACAGAAAGAAAATCCAGGAAGCTGCTGACGCCGCCTCGAACAGTAAGGTGTCTGCTCGCCGTAAAAAGGAGAAAGATTTGGAAAACAAACTCAACAGCCTATCCCTCTCCTAGACCAGATCCTAGCACTAGTATCTTATCACCTTGGTTGTCTTGCCCTAAGTAGAATCTAATGTATTATCACGTGATATGTGTGCGTAGGGAGAAAATTTTTCGTACGATTACCATCTACAAGCGGTATACGAAGCTACGAAGGGTCTGTGTTAGTCGTAATCAAGATTTGAAAACACCGTATCAGTGGCGTAATCGTTAATATTAACTCAGATACACCATAGAAAGAAAAAAAAGTTTTGTTTGCTGGAAACGCCCAAGTCAACCACCTAAAGCATAGTCACGCCACCTATACAGAGAAAATTCAGTTCATAAAGAGACTTGTATTGGTCGTTTTTTTCTTTACCCTAAGCATCTTTACTATCCTGCACTACAGCGGCCAGACATCTCGCAAAATGTCCAACCACCATCATTCCATAACATCGGTGTCTCGAGTATATGCCGAAGTGTTATCTACCAAACCCCAATCTTACTGGGACTATGATGACATGAACATAAAATGGAATTCCCAAGACAACTATGAAATTATCAAGAAACTCGGCAGAGGCAAATACTCAGAAGTGTTTTTGGGTATTGATTTGGTCAAAAAAGAAAAGGTCGTTATCAAAGTATTAAAACCCGTAAAGAGGAAGAAGATCAAGAGAGAAATCTCCATTTTAAAGAATTTGGTGGGGGGACCCAATGTTATTGAATTGCTTGAGATTGTTCGCGAACCACAATCCAAGACTCCTGGCTTGATATTCGAACACATCGACAATATAGACTTCAGAACCTTATACCCTACGTTCACTGACTACGATATAAGGTTTTATATGTACGAATTATTGAAGGCATTGGACTACTGCCATTCGATGGGTATCATGCATAGGGATGTGAAGCCCCACAACGTGATGATCGACCACGAAAAGAAGTCCTTGAGATTAATAGACTGGGGTTTGGCAGAATACTACCACCCTGGTACCGAATATAACGTCAGGGTTGCATCAAGATATTTCAAGGGTCCTGAATTGTTGGTTGATTTCAGATTGTACGACTATTCGTTGGACTTGTGGTCGTATGGATGTATGCTCGCCTCGATGGTGTTCATGAAAGAGCCATTTTTCCACGGAAAATCCAATACAGATCAATTAGTTCAAATCGTTAGAGTATTGGGATCCTCAAGCTTGAACGAATACCTCGAGAAGTATGACTTGAAGTTGAGCGAAGAATACGAAGATTTGGGTTACTACAATAGAAGACCATGGGAGAGATTCATCAATGATAATAACAAACATCTTGTCTCGAAAGAGTTTCTTAGTTTTATTGATCAGTTATTGAGATATGATCACCAGGAGAGGTTAACAGCTAAGGAAGCTATGAATCATAGCTATTTTGATATTCTCAAAAAATAATTGGCGTTATATACTCGAGAGTTAATTGGTGGGCCAGGGCGCAGCCTCTATGTATTTTTAGTTTTATATTTAATATGATTTTTGTCGTACAAGCGTATCAAGTAACTCAGAAGATTCCAATATTCATCTAGGACAGCTATAGTGCCTTGAGTTGATCACGTGAGAATATCGAATTATATGTGCCTGATCACAGATACCGGCAGGAAGTAATGCCTTAAATGAAGAGTCCTAGGCATGATTTTGTTATTGGCGTATTGCACTTGCAATGAGTATGCATTCAGTTAAATTAATAAAGGTTTGATTTCAGTGGGAATAAAAAGTTGATTAAATCCAAACAGATTATTGACAGTTGCAACATTTCAACAATTTTTGGTCAAATTGTTAATTCATAAATAATTAAATAGGTCAAATTAAATCTATTTTATTCTACGATTTGGAATCTCATACTCGATAAGACGTCCATTTGCCATCTTAATGTCTTTCTCCAAGATTATTCTATCTGGTTAGATCTTGATTATGACCACCCACTATATGCAGTACGGTTCCATTTGGTTCTTCAATTTCCATCAGTATAAATCGGTGAAAATCTCCACATCTCAACTTACAAGAATTAAAACGCCCATTAAAAAAGATGAGTGGAAATAGCAAAGTTTTTTTCGACATTACCGCCAACGGAGTCTCGAAAGGAAGAGTTGTATTTGAACTTTTTGATGATGTTGTACCAAAAACCGCTGAGAACTTCAGAGCTCTATGTACCGGAGAGAAAGGTACCAGTCCAAAGTCTGGTAAACCACTCCACTACAAAGGATCTAAGTTTCACCGTGTGATCAAAGACTTCATGTGTCAAGGTGGTGACTTCACTCATGGTTCTGGTATTGGCGGAGAGTCTATTTACGGAGAAAAGTTTGAAGATGAAAACTTCAAATTACTTCATGACAAACCATTCTTATTGTCGATGGCCAATGCCGGCCCCAATACCAACGGATCACAATTCTTTATCACTACCGTTCCAACACCTCACCTCAACTCAAAGCACGTCGTTTTTGGTCAGGTCATACAAGGAAAAGGCATTGTAAGAAAATTAGAAAGATGTGAAAAAGGTGCCAATGATTGTCCTGTGGAAGACTATTCCATTGAAGATTGCGGTCAGTTACCTAATGACTATGTTCCAGAAGCACCTGGTGCCACAGATGATGGAACTGGAGACATTTACGAAGATGTGCTTGGAGACAACGAAAACATAGACGTGACCAAGTCCGAGTCTGTGTTCCATGCTGTGACTACATTGAAGGATATCGGTACCAAACTTTTGAAGCAAGGTGATCTCGAGAAGTCACTTCAGAAATACCAGAAGGCCTCGGGCTTTTTAGAAGAGTACTTCCCTGATGATTTAGCCAAGGAAGAGTTGACCCAATTGCACCTGATCAAGCTTGCATGTTACTTGAACGCTGCGTTGGTAGCATTGAAGTTGAAAAACGGCTTGGTTGCCATCAGGGCCGCATCAAATGCTTTGGAAGTCGAAGAAGTGGACGAAAAGTCTCGTGCGAAAGCCCTCTACAGAAAGGGTATGGGCCATTTGTTGGTGAAAGACGAAGAATCAGCACAAAAAGCATTGGAGGAAGCCCTTAAAATCCAACCGGCAGACGCTGCTGTACTTCAAGGCTTGAAGGACGTCAAGACTACCATCAAGGTGCGCCGTGAAAAGCAAAAGAAAGCCATGTCTAAGTTCTTTAGTTAATTAGTTAGTGATTAAAAAAATTAATTACTCCACATTATTATGTAAGCAGACACACTTTTACGCGGAACTCTACTGAGTGTTGCTGGCGCAGGCGCGGTTTGCGCGCGTACATGTCAGACCGGTGATTTTTTCCTGGTTTTTTTCATGTCGCCACTTGGAGAAAGTCAGGAGCTCCTTAATCAAAACATTGATTATCGGTCCGTAATACCTTGCACCGATTACAACCAGTCTTTGAACAATCCTACCCCAATAGTGGAATCTAAGTAGCGTTCTAGTCAACACTTGTTTTAGCAAAGGATACGTTTAAAGTCAGCCCCCCAACAACCAAATCCAACTTTTCATACTTGCTCGTAAGTTTGAAAAATCATCGTGAAATTGACTTCAATTTCCTTAGTCACAACCATCAACCCCTTGTTTTGGTATCAAAAGATTGTCAGCACTCATTTACTTGATTGTTATTACTCAAATCTGTCAATAAAAAACCCCACTTGTATATTACCTTGTTTCATTTCAACACCTTAAAATATTGTATCAAAAGAAAAAAAAATCATAAGAAGGAAACTGTATCAACATGAGTCGTCAATTTCCGTATTCCAGTGCTCCCCTCCGTGGAGTTAAAGAAGTAAGTATTAATTCATTTAGTTTATTTTTGTTCACGTTATTAACTGTTTTTTAGGTTCAATTTGGTTTATTGTCCCCAGAAGAAGTTCGTGCTATATCAGTGGCGAAGATCGAATATCCTGAAACCATGGACCAAGCAACTAAGAAACCCAGAGAAGCCGGGTTGAATGATCCCAGATTAGGATCTATTGATCGTAATTTTAAATGTCAAACCTGTGGTGAAGATATGGCTGAATGTCCTGGACATTTTGGTCACATCGAATTGGCCAAACCTGTTTTCCACATTGGTTTCATTGCAAAAATCAAGAAAGTCTGCGAATGTGTTTGTATGCATTGCGGTAAGTTATTACTCAATGAATCCAATGTAGCAATGGCCCAAGCTATCAAGATCAGAGACCCAAAGAAGAGATTCAATGCCGTTTGGACTACTTGTAAGACTAAAATGATCTGTGAAACTGATAGCACCGAAGACGAAGCCCAAAACCCAGAAACTGCAAAGAGGGGTGGTTGTGGTCACACGCAACCGACTGTTCGTAGAGATGGATTAAAATTATGGGGTACATGGAAGCACAACAAAAGTTTTGATGAAAATGAACAACCTGAACGTCGTTTATTGACTCCTTCGGAAATATTAAATGTCTTTAAACACATAAGTGCTGAAGACTGTTTCAGATTGGGATTCAACGAAGATTACGCTAGACCGGAGTGGATGTTGATCACTGTCTTACCTGTGCCACCACCACCAGTCAGACCATCTATTGCTTTCAATGATACCGCCAGAGGTGAGGACGATTTGACATTTAAGTTGGCTGACGTTCTTAAAGCAAATATAAATGTTCAAAAGTTGGAAATTGATGGGTCTCCTCAGCACGTTATAAGTGAATTCGAAGCTTTGCTTCAATTTCACGTTGCAACCTATATGGACAATGATATTGCTGGGCAACCGCAAGCACTTCAAAAAACCGGTCGTCCTATCAAGTCTATCAGAGCCAGATTAAAGGGTAAAGAAGGTAGATTGAGAGGTAACTTGATGGGTAAGAGAGTGGATTTTTCTGCTCGTACTGTCATTTCTGGTGATCCAAATCTTGACTTGGATCAAGTTGGTGTGCCAATTTCCATCGCAAGAACCTTGTCGTACCCAGAAGTTGTCACTCCATATAATATTCATCGTTTGACCGAATACGTTCGTAATGGTCCAAATGAACATCCTGGTGCAAAATATGTTATAAGAGATACTGGTGATCGTATAGATTTAAGATATAACAAAAGAGCCGGTGATATTGCATTACAATTCGGGTGGAAAGTGGAACGTCATTTGATGGATGATGATCCTGTGTTATTCAATCGTCAACCCTCGTTGCATAAAATGTCTATGATGGCTCACAGAGTCAAAGTTATGCCATATTCGACCTTCAGATTGAATTTGTCAGTCACTTCTCCATATAACGCCGATTTCGATGGTGATGAAATGAATTTGCATGTTCCACAATCACCGGAAACGCGAGCCGAGTTGTCTCAAATCTGTGCTGTTCCATTACAAATTGTTTCGCCTCAATCGAATAAACCAGTTATGGGTATTGTTCAAGACACTTTATGTGGTGTTCGTAAAATGACCTTACGTGATATATTCATTGAATACGACCAAGTTATGAATATCTGTTACTGGATTCCAAATTGGGATGGTGTGATTCCTCCACCTGCAATTGTCAAGCCCAAGCCGTTATGGAGCGGTAAACAGTTATTGTCTATGGCAATTCCTAAAGGTATCCACTTACAGAGATTTGACGGTGGCAGTGATTTATTAAGTCCAACAGATAGTGGTATGCTTATTGTAGATGGTGAGATCATTTTTGGTGTCGTCGACAAGAAGACCGTTGGTGCAACCGGTGGTGGGTTAATTCACACAGTCATGAGAGAAAAAGGGCCGCAAGTCTGTGCTAAGTTGTTCAGTGCTATACAGAAAGTGGTCAACTACTGGCTTTTACACAATGGTTTCTCCATCGGTATTGGTGACACCATTGCTGATTCAAGTACCATGAGAGATGTGACGACCACTATTCAAGAAGCTAAAGACAAGGTTCAAGAAATCATCTTGGCTGCACAGCTGAATACTTTGGAACCAGAACCTGGTATGACATTAAGAGAATCTTTTGAACACAATGTTTCTCGTGTTTTGAATCAAGCTCGTGATACTGCTGGTCGTTCCGCAGAAATGAATTTGAAAGACTTGAATAATGTGAAACAGATGGTGGTTTCAGGTTCGAAAGGTTCCTTCATCAATATTTCTCAAATGTCTGCTTGTGTTGGTCAACAAATTGTGGAAGGTAAAAGAATTCCTTTCGGTTTCGCCGATCGTACTTTGCCTCATTTTACCAAGGACGATTATTCGCCAGAATCGAAAGGTTTTGTTGAAAACTCTTATTTGAGAGGTTTGACTCCACAAGAATTCTTTTTCCACGCTATGGCTGGTAGAGAAGGTCTTATCGATACTGCGGTCAAAACCGCTGAAACTGGTTACATTCAACGTCGTTTGGTTAAGGCATTGGAAGATATCATGGTTCATTATGATGGTACCACTAGAAACTCTTTGGGTGATATTATTCAATTCGTTTACGGTGAGGATGGTATCGATGGTACTCAAGTTGAAAAACAAACTGTCGATACTATTCCAGACTCAGATGCTAAGTTTGAGCGTCGTTACCGTATTGATGTTTTGGATCCATCGAGATCAATCCCAGAATCTTTGATCGAATCCGGTAAAGAGATTAAAGGTGATGTCAAATTACAAAAGGTATTGGACGAAGAGTACAATAAGCTCGTAGAGGACCGTCGCTACTTGAGAGACGTTTGCTTTCCAAATGGTGATTTCAGTTGGCCATTACCTGTTAATTTGCGTCGTATCATCCAGAATTCTCAACAGATTTTCCATAGTGGTCGTCACAAGGCTTCAGATTTACGATTGGATGAAATCATTCGCAGCGTCCAGGAACTTTGCAAGAAGTTGTGGGTTGTTCGTGGTGATACTTCATTAGCAAAAGAAGCACAAGCCAATGCAACATTGTTATTCCAGTGTTTGTTACGTTCTCGATTGGCAGCCCGTCGTGTTATCGAAGAATTCAAGTTGAGCCGTACCTCGTTCGAATGGGTTATTGGTGAGATTGAAGCACAATTTCAAAAGTCCATCGTTCATCCCGGTGAGATGGTTGGTGTCATTGCTGCCCAATCCATTGGTGAACCTGCAACACAGATGACGTTGAATACTTTCCATTATGCGGGTGTTTCCTCCAAGAACGTCACATTGGGTGTTCCTCGTCTTAAGGAAATTCTTAATGTTGCCAAGAACATCAAAACCCCTGCTCTTACAGTGTATTTGGATACACCTATTGCTGCCGATATTGAAAGAGCCAAGGTTGTTCAATCAGCCATTGAACATACTACTTTAAGAAATGTTACCTCCAATACGGAAATCTTTTACGATCCTGATCCAAGAACTACTGTTATTGAAGAAGATTACGATACCGTTGAAGCATACTTTGCTATTCCTGATGAAAAAGTAGAAGAATCGATAGACAAACAATCTCCTTGGTTACTTCGTTTGGAATTAGATCGTGCCAAGATGTTGGACAAGCAATTATCGATGGCTCAAGTTGCCGAGAAGATTTCTCAAAACTTTGGTGAAGATTTGTTTGTGATTTGGTCAGATGATACTGCCGATAAGTTGATTATCCGTTGTCGTGTCGTTCGTGATCCAAAGTCATTGGATGAAGAAGCAGATGCCGAAGAAGACCAAATTTTGAAACGTATTGAGGCTCACATGCTTGAATCTATCTCATTGCGTGGTATTCCAGGTATTACCAGAGTGTTCATGATGCAACATAAGGTTAGTGCTCCTAATGAAGCAGGTGAATACGCTCAAGGTAAAGAATGGGTATTGGAAACTGATGGAGTCAATTTGGCTGATGTCATGGCAGTTCCCGGTGTGGATTCAAGTCGTACCTACTCCAATAACTTTATTGAAATTCTTTCAGTATTGGGTATCGAAGCTACTCGTTTCGCCTTGTACAAGGAAATTCTTAACGTTATTGCTTTCGATGGTTCGTATGTTAACTACCGTCATATGGCATTGTTGGTTGACGTCATGACATCCCGTGGTCACTTGATGGCTATTACTCGTCATGGTATCAATAGATCCGATACCGGTGCATTGATGCGTTGTTCTTTCGAAGAAACCGTTGAAATTTTGCTTGAAGCTGGTTCTGCCGCTGAGTTGGATGACTGTCGTGGTATATCTGAGAATGTTATGTTGGGACAAATGGCTCCATTAGGAACTGGTGCGTTTGATGTTATGGTCGACGACAAGATGTTGCAAA
Source organism: Suhomyces sp. yHMH580 (assembly GCA_030580235.1). Lineage (NCBI taxonomy): Eukaryota > Fungi > Ascomycota > Pichiomycetes > Serinales > Debaryomycetaceae > Suhomyces > Suhomyces sp. yHMH580. Next base: position 113,649 of record JAKTSN010000001.1, on the reverse strand, counting down.
ACGCACCTTCCAATGTTGCTATTACCAATGGTGAAGACCTTGCCGAAGACGGTGGAGCTACTCCTTACAGAGATTATGATATGGAAGATGACAAGATTCAATTTGAGGAAGGCGCCGGATTCTCACCAATCCACACTGCCCCAGTTTCTGAAGGTGCTGGTGGTCTTACCTCTTATGGTGGCCAACCTACATCTCCTTCGGCAACCTCGCCATTCAATTATGGTGCCACTTCCCCAACTTTTGGAGGTGCTACTTCTCCAGGTTACGGGGGAACTTCGCCAAGTTATTCTCCAACATCTCCATCCTACTCGCCAACATCCCCAAGTTACTCACCAACATCTCCATCTTATTCACCAACTTCACCAAGTTATTCACCAACTTCACCATCATATTCTCCTACATCGCCAAGTTATTCACCAACATCCCCTTCATACTCACCAACTTCGCCATCTTATTCACCTACTTCGCCATCTTATTCACCAACTTCTCCAAGTTATTCCCCAACTTCGCCAAGTTACTCGCCTACATCGCCAAGTTATTCACCAACTTCGCCTTCGTACTCGCCAACTTCGCCATCTTACTCTCCAACCTCGCCAAGTTATTCACCAACTTCACCATCTTATTCTCCGACTTCACCATCTTATTCTCCTACATCCCCATCTTACTCACCAACATCTCCATCTTACTCACCAACATCACCTTCATACTCACCAACATCACCTTCATACTCCCCAACTTCCCCATCGTACTCTCCTACATCACCATCATACTCCCCAACTTCACCTCAATACTCTCCTGGTTCTCCAAAGTATTCCCCTTCATCTCCTAAGAAGGACAAGGAAGAAAAGTGATGATGTAGAATATCAAGTAACCTTTTTGTACTTTACTTACCTAAAACTAGAACTAATAAATACGATACAGAAATAACGCAGCATCGACTGCAACCTGTAATGTAGGTATATTCGTATCCAAGACTCACTCATTACACTTTTTTGCAATCAAATTGTGGTAGCGCCGCGATGCGCAAAAATCAGCTGGATCCGATGAGTAGAGAAGATAATTATGTCAGGCAGTAAGAGGGACGGCAAAGGGGATCTGGCAAAAGAAAGTAAGAAGATAACTCCAGGGACCTCTTTGAAAGAAACAGAAAAAAAAAGGAGGCAAGTTTTCAAGCCAGTGCTCGACAATCCTTACACCCAATCCACAGTATGGCCATTCGTGGAGCCAGAGATTGGTACTAATCTGGTTGATTTACTATGTATGTTGATAAGCGCCATAGGAAACTACAATAGGGTACCACCAAATACCAGGAAAGAGACCGGAATGACAGTTCCAAAGATAAAAAGTCATATAACTGTGGGGTTTAATTCGACAGTCGAAGCTTTGGAGAACCAGGCTTCAATACATAGACAAAGACTTATGCACAAGAAAAGAAAGACGTCATCCAATAAGGCTGCGGAGGGGCGGTACATCAAGTATGTGTTTGTGGCCAAAAACGATATCAGCCCCAGTATATTGACGAATCACTTCCCCGTGCTCAGTTTCACGGCGTCCCATAGTAAGGAAAACCGGGTGAAGCTTGTGCAATTACCGCGAGGAAGCATGGCCAGGTTCTCAGAGGCACTTCACAGCGAGAACACCGGTATAATAGGGTTAGAGGAAGGCGTAGAGCAAGCACAAGCAATTTGTGCCATGGTAGAAAAGAATGTCAAGGACGTGGAAGTTCCATGGTTGGACGGGCTCTTTGAAAGTGATGGTGCATTTTTCACCAAGCCCGCGTTGAATTTCTTGTCAACGTCGGCGCCGATTTTGCCCAAGAAGAACAATCAGAAAGCGAAAAAGAAAGAGACGAAAGAAAAGGAGACAAGCGGCGCAAAGAAAGGTAGCGACCAAGGAGTTCAGAACCCAAGTTTAGTATGACCAAGCCTAGTGTATAGTTTATTTTAGCGCTAAAATTTATATTGTCATCGCCGCGACCAACGCGTGTATCGAGACAAATTTCAATTTACACACAGAGATCAGTAGCACAATTACGTCTGACCATTCAGCAATACTCGAGCATACTAGGGCACTGTTATATAGCCGGCATTTAAAGTTGATATGTCCAAATTGGCACTTTCGTTGGAACTTCCGTGGGTGGAAAAGTACAGGCCCCACAAGCTCGATGACATAGTGGGAAACGAGGAAACCATCGAGAGACTCAAGTTGATTGTTCAGGATGGTAACATGCCTCATATGATCATCTCTGGGCTACCAGGTATAGGTAAAACCACTTCAGTACACTGTTTGGCCTACGAATTGCTCGGACCAGAACTCTACCAGCAGGCTACATTGGAGCTCAATGCCTCGGACGACAGAGGGATCGACGTGGTGAGAAATAAAATCAAGCAGTTTGCTCAGACCAAGATCCTGTTGCCTCCAGGAAGACACAAGATCATCATTTTGGATGAAGCCGATTCCATGACCCCCGGAGCTCAACAGGCGTTGCGTAGAACCATGGAAATCTACTCCAATACCACTCGGTTTGCGTTTGCATGTAACCAGTCATCCAAAATCATTGAGCCGTTACAGTCTAGATGTGCCATATTGAGGTATAACAAGTTGGCCGATGACCAGGTATTATCCCGGTTGTTGGAAATCACCCTGGCTGAGAACGTCCAGTATAATAGTGAAGGGTTGCAGGCGTTGATCTTCACCGCAGAGGGAGATATGAGACAAGCCATTAATAACTTACAGAGCACGGTATCGGGATTTGGATTTGTCAATGACGTGAACGTGTTCAAGATAGTTGACCAGCCGCATCCGTTGGTGATCAGGAAGATCTTGACGTGTTGCACGGGGTCCAAAAATATCGACGAAGCACTCGAGCTCTTGGACACATTGTGGGCCAAGGGCTATTCTGGCATCGATATCGTGACGCTGTCGTTTAAGGTGGCAAAGACCTTGCCGGGAATCAGTGAACTGGTTCGGTTGGATTTGATCAAGGAAATTGGGTTTGTCCACATGAGGGTGTTGGAAGGTGTGTCTACGTATCTACAATTGTGTGGAATGTTGGCCAAAATCTGTGACTTGAAGTAATGTATAATAAGTAATCAGAATATAAGCAAATCACTGCTCATTTCCTCTATTTCTTGTATGCATTGCAGAGTGCTGTGAAATGTTGCACCTGCTCGTCAATAATATTATCAACTTCAGTATCGTTTTCATTGCGCAAAATGCTCTCCACCAAATAGAAGTTGTTGTACAAAAAGATCTCCTTTTCGGTGGCCTTATCCTTGGACCCGAAGAAGTGATTACTGAGCTTTGTCAAGACCGTTTCAAAGTCGTTCCTCAATCTGCTTATAGAAATAAACAAGGGCTCTCCACGGAAGTCTCGCTTTCCATCTTTCGATGTCGTCAAAGATAGCTTCAAAAGACCCAGCACAAACTGGGCAAACTGTTGCGTCACATTGACAGGAGCCAAGGAAGTTTCTTTGGTTGTCCTCAAAATAGTTTTTTTGAGCGATTCACAGTTCAAGTCAATGATCTTGGTGAATTGTGGCCATAATATCATCAACACCGAGTTGAGATAGTCGTCCAATATGGGGATGTGGAACTCATTGTGCATCTTGGTCTGAGTGTTCTGCACCATCCGTATCATCAAGAGAATCGCATATGCATCGCAGCTACTCCCAGTACCGCTAGTCTCTGCCACAGCGCTCGAGACTACACCTTTATTATGGTACACAGGTGTATGAGATATCAACCAGCTCACGAACTCTGTACCCAACTTGAATACCAGCTCAAACATTATTTGGGACCATTCGTGTTTGGATTCAGATTCAGCAGAAGTACTAAAGGCTTCAAACTTTTCGTTGCCCAGATAAAAGAATTCCACCATGAATAGGTACTCCACCACTATATTATCCTCTAATACAATTGACCATTGGTGGTATATAAACTCGAGCCAATACGCAAATGGGGTTGTTTCGGCAATTTGCGATGGAATAGCGCTGGCAGACTCCTCTGTATTTTCCAAGATTTGCATCCGTTTGTCGACTGACAGAAGGTAATCGTTAAAGGTGACTTGGTTTGGATTGGCTGATGAGGGCTTTTGCAGATTGGAAACAGAGAGCCAGCTGTTGAATCCAGGTCCAAACAACCCTTTTTCTTCATTTGCAGTACTGCCTAGTACCAAGTTTTGTCCGATATGGCGCACATTGAGGTTCTCAAGCGCATAGATGTATTTAGCGAACCGCACCTTGTAGTACCACTTCATGGTATAAATGTATGCAAGTTGAAGTTGTTTAGCCAAGTCTGGGTGGTGGGATTGTAAAAATGCATAGCCGTCTTTGATCTGAAGGAGGTTTCGCTGTACTGCCTGGGACGAGATCTTGGCGGTACTGGACCGCAATAGCTTTATTTGACTGATCATGTAGTCACGTATCCTTTCAATACACTTGTAGACCAACAATTGGACTCCTGATTCAAGCTGTTTCAATGCCTCTGAGCCCCTGTATGACTTCAAAGGATTACTTTGAGATGTTTTTTCCTCAGACAGATCGTTGATGCTAGCAATGAGTTGGAGTTTTTCATTGACAAACTTCAAATTGTCCATCCACTTCGCGTTGACAGGCTCGCTTATTATCGATTTCACTATTTCGGGCGATATGATGAGGTCAAGAATGATAGGATTCAATTTATCGGCAATGGAACGATTCAGCGACGAATCGGACGTGATTTTGGTTGATTTTTCATGGAGTTCCACCAAGCTGGATGAGAGTTGTTCCAATTCAAAGTCAAAGCTCTGTAGGATCGTTTCGATAGGCACCAATTTGTCACGGTGAAGACGTAAGTTGGATTGGTAATTTTGGAATTTGATGATCAATTGGTCGAGATCATGGAAGTCTAATGCATCCACAAATGAATGATCATGCTCAGGAGCAAGTGAAGCGTTGACTCTAATCAGTTCCAAGAGACTAGGTCCATGATCCAGATTCTGATCAATATAGGCGCCAAGGTTGGATAACAGTAAAAGCGGTGATTTCAGTTGAGGCGGCCGATCCAACGGTAACATGCATCTAACTTTATCCATAGCTGACATTTTAGCAGGATATGTTCATGTAATTAAAGTAACAATATTAGCAGGGATGGAATTATGGCGTTGGTGAATCTACAAACAAAAGTCTCAAAGTTGATGAAAGCACGAGTTTTTCAGCCTAAGATTAACACACACATATAGAGACCAGTTTGGTAATGATAGACGCGAATCAGCCTGGGCAAGCAGAGGTGGACGAGGACGAGCATACAAAGTGCGACTTGCCAAAAAAGACGGCCGCCAGCGAATCGCAACAGGCTATCATTGAGTATCCGGTGAATGGCGGAGAGATCTTGTCAGTACGGGCAGGACCTGGAAGCGGCAAGACTTGGACATTGCTGAAGAGAATAGAATACTTGATCAATAATGGCATGGTACAGCCAGAAGAGTTGTTGGTGTTCTCGATGACGAACCGAGCGGTGTCGTCATTAAAAAACACGTTGGGCAAATTGATCGGCGTGGGGAAGTCCAACCAAATAGAAGTAGGAACGTTCCACTCGTTCTGCGCCAACTTGGTAGAACAACAGCAGGAGAAGTATTGTCCCTCTCGATCGCACATTCGTAGGCGGCTCATGGATGACTCAAGCTGGCGAATGTTTTTCGACATATTTCTGGGAAAGACGATAGAGATCAACGGCAAGACTATCAGAGGAAACCTAACATCGTTGACGCTTGAAAAGGTGTTGAACGAGATCAAAAATGGCCATTACGATATAGAATCTGCAGCACTAAAGTACAATGTCAGTAAGGAGTACCTTGAGCAGTTGTTGAACTACTTGAAACAAAGTGGTTTGAAGAGATACGAGGACTTTATTACCGAGGCATTGGATATAATAAGCGAGTCGCTACTGCGTAACGACTTGATACCCAGCCTTAACAACTATAAGATGATAATTGTTGATGAGTTCCAGGATATGCACCATCTGTTGGCCAGCGTGATTCGGGCTGTGGTGTCTTATCCCACGGGACCGGATGGCGGGCTAAAGCACTCGACGATAGCAGGTGATCAGCACCAGTGCATCTATGAGTTTTTGGGTGCAAACCCAGACATCGATGTTGCAAAGGAATTTCCTGGATTCAGAGTAACCGAGCTACCAATAAAAGAAACATTTCGATTGACCCCACAAATTCTTAGAGTATCGGAGAAAATATTGGAAAACAGCGGGCTCAAGCAAACTGGCTATCCATCAATATCCTCCACTAGACGACCCCTATACCCTCCTGTGATATTTCACCTGGCCAACAGCGACCAAGAGAACCGATTTGTAATGAAGGAAATCACACGCTTGATCTTGGAGCTGGGTGGCCTATTGAAGCCCGGGGATTTCGCTGTGTTGGCAAGAACTAACGTGGATTTGGAGCAGTTCCAAAGCTGTGCACAAGAGCATGGGTTCAAATGCAACAAGTTCTCTCTGAACGCCGAGTGGGTTAAATCTAAGGTACACTTATTGTTAGACATCATGAATGTTACGAGCCAAGGAGCGGGCAGTGACTTGAATCTTTTATGCATTCTCCTTTTGTTGGATAAGCGAGTCGGCTCGAGGCTAAGAGTATCGAAACTTTTCAATCTATTTGATCAATGGAAAGCAGCTCACCATTTATTGTACAGCTACAATGCAATGGAAGACTTTCTCTGGCAAGAATTTGCGAATAGAGAGAAGAAGCCAGCTAAGTCCCTATTTAGTATCTACAAGCCCCGGGATCATCAAAATACCCTAAATTCATTCGAAGCCTTCTTGACATCTATTCGCCAAGAAAGAGAATATTTGGTGACAAATGACAATCCAAGCGGCCTTATTGAAAGCTTATTGCGAGTAGTGACTCGTCTGGGACTTATAGATAACATGAATTCACCGTCCCACCGCAAACTTAGTCACTTAAGCTTGGAGGAGCAAATTACCGAGCACAAGCTAAAATTAGAAGCAAATTTGAACGCATTTTTCCAGACGTTAAAGAGCTCATATCACAAATACTTACAAATGGGTAGTCAGGAAGATTCTTTTTTACAGCATTTTATGAAGAGCTACAACGAAGATGTAACCATCGTTGACAATAACACGATCAACGTGTCAACTATACATATGGCGAAAGGCTTGGAGTTTCCGGTTGTTTTTTTGCTTGGCAAATCGCAATCTAATTTTAGCTCCAACTCCGAGTGGATAAGCGCATTTGACGAAGAAGCGAAGCCGGTTAACCAGTCCACAGCCAGATTGCTTTATGTTGTATGTACTAGATCGAGAAGCCTTTTGTATGTAGGCACCTCTCCCATGTCAACAACTAGAAAAAGCAATATCCACAGTATTTTCACCCAAGCTTTGCCACAGATAACGCCAATTATAGATGAATTATCGTGGGACTTGAATAGGCATTCCCCAAAAGTGTCAAGAATGCGTCAGGGGTCAAATCTCTTCAGAGGCATGTTTGAAGCACCGCGCAATATTGCCCCGTTTTCCAAGAGGCGTTTTATTTCAAAGCCATCAATTTGGAACCAAAAGTCTTGGCATAGTTCCATTACTAGATCCCGTGATTCGGTTACATACGGAAAGGGCTTTCTTCAGGGTATAAAACTAGTTATCCGCAGATAACTACTAGTATTTTGTGATGTGCTTCTGCATATCGGCAAATAAATAGTGCGACCCAGCTGTCACATGTGCGAGTCAGAATTTGAAAAATGTAACCCCAGTTTTGACTCGTAACTGATTAGATGCAAAGTTTTAGTTTATATCTACCGAACAAGCCAAGGAGATTTTTAGGGGGTATTTCTTCTGATATATAACCAATTTGAAGTTCACTTATGCCCGGAAACTACTAATTTTGATTATCAGATCTATCATTTATTATAATTGAGTAATACGGAATGGCCTTTGACGAAGCCGGGCCCATATTGGCAGAGTCCAATGATTTGATTCAGGAAGAATGTCCTGAAATAATAAGCTATATTGGCGAGTTCCAGGTAAATTTACAAGATTCGAGCAGGCTCGAAGTATCATCTGTAAAAACTCCATCCAGATCTCTGAAATTGAATTCCAAACCCAAAATACCTTCAATCACCGTGTTTAAAAAGAAGGACCTCAGGAAGTTTCAAGGTGATTTGACCAGTAATATCTATGAACACAACTTAGGTAATACCAAAGTGAGCCTAACGGATCCTCGGAAGTCTCAAGTAAGCTGTATAAGGTGCCGTAAGCTCAAAAAGAAGTGCTCTCGCATGGTCCCCGAATGTTCCAACTGTGTATCTTCGGACCAATTATGCGTCTATGCGTTCAGAAAGCAGAAATCTAAGCCTGGCCCAGTACTTAATGATCGGGCAATTGAGCTGAAGTCTCCAAGATTACCACACAATTGGCCACCGACTCCTACAATGAGTCCTGTCAAACGACTTTCATTACCTATTGAAAAACACCACAATCCTGGTCTCTTGAGTCCTCGTCTGATCACCGCTCCAGTGGAGTATATGTATACGACCAATCCCGCGACCCCAACTAGTGATACAGGGTTATCAGAGCACCTGATATCGCAAGGAGTATCTCCAATCACCATAAACAACCGTGAAAACCGTAAGGTTAATCTCAGCTATTATGATGAATCTCCCAATCGTCGACAGGGTCATGACTTCAACATTATCTTGAACTAAACCCTTTGCTATTAGAACCATGTAAAACAATCCTTTGCTATTACTTTGTCAAACAACCCTTGCTATTAGGTTTATGTAGGTTGTAGCATCAAAAGTAAAATGAGTACATTTCATGGCGTAGAAACTTAAAATTAATATTGATACACTGTTTTATAATTGATGGTCTTTCGTGACCTGTGAGTTACATTTATTGGTACATAGTCTATTGGTACAATTGCCTAAGCCAACTTGGAAAGCAAGCTCATAACGTCGGCGGACGAACCCGAAGATTCATCATCGGTCTGACCAGGGAGCTGAATCTCCGCACCGTTCAGACCCACATCGATTGTCGTAGAAGGATCATAACCATCGTCGTCGTCTTCTGCTGCCTGACTGTCATGTTCATGTTTGAGTTCCAAATCATCCTTGTGGTGCAACTCAAAATCGCTAGACACTTGATACTCATCTGGTGTATTGTCATAAGTGTCGCCATTGGACCCATCACTACTTTCAATTTGTACAAAATCAGTTTCTTCTTCACGATCAAACTCTTTGACTTCGATATCTTCTGAAAACGCTACCTTTTTAGATGACGGCGTAGATCCTCCTGAAGACGTTTGAGAAGAGCGCCTCTTTCTGGTCGCAGGTTCAGGCAATGCGATGGTCTCATCACCACCTGATACTGGTGTTCTTTTTTCATCAGTATCATCGTCGTCAGTTTCGTAAGTAGGAAGTATATCGTCGTCGTCATCTTCGTCATGGTTGTTGTTTGTGTCATCATCATATGAAGGAGAAGGTTCTTCACCTGCCAGCTTGGAGAATTTCGTTTCATCTTCATTCAACATACTTTGAAGCTCGTCCCTGGTAGTATGTAATCGGCCAAGTTTGTCGTTGATGATCAGAATTTTGGTATTGTCGGTTTTGGCCTGTTCTGAGATTACAGTTGATAAATGTTCCAATTGTTTGGCGATTTGCAGCTTGAGACTCTTGAGTTCTTCGATATTCATTATTGAAAGCTTGCTCAAATTTTCCAACATTTTAAGCTTGGAAATGTATACTTTGGGAGCGGGCAAATTATCTGACTTTGATGGGTCTACTGGCAAGTAAGTTTTGGATTGTATACCAAATTGAGTCAAGTTGGATTGACTGATATCTGTCAAGCGGTTCAAGCTTAGGAAGAGATCGTTCAAGCTCTTCAATTCAGGAGCAATAGACCCAGAATTGGCACTGCTGTTGCTCGGAGTATTTGACGATATGATGGGTTGTGGTGTCCTGGATTTTGTAGATTGCACAGCATTTCTCATGTTGGTGATATCTGCGGAGCTGAACACTGCTCTTTCTTGCCAAACATTGATTAATCGATCCAATTTTGGGCGGGTAGCGGTGTCCAAAGTAGAGTAGATTCTGGATATAACATTGGGCAACACAGCAGCGAACTCTTCGATGAATTCGGGCTTTCTCTTTCTTTTGGCTCTTTGAACCACATCATTGCACAAGTAAAGCAAGCAGAGCTTTTTGGCTGATGCACTAGTGCTTGAAGGGATTTTCAACAAGTAGTCAGACCATGCCTGAGCACATTCCTTGCTGTGTCTGTGATGAAAGAAGACCCACTGGGAAATTGAAACAATGGACTCTTGCGTATCCTGTAGCAGAGAAAGTTTGCTATTTAAGGTTTCTTTTGAAAAGGACATGATGGATGAAGAGGTAGCAAATGTGGCTGGCGTTAAAGTTCCTGTCAGTTTGATTTTTTCAGAACATTTTCTCAGCGAAGACCCAAAAAAGTGTTACGGGGAAACAAAAGTGGAGCGAAACAAGAAAGTAGTTTAGGAAAGTGGCTTGATATTCATATTTTCCAATTGAGTGTACATATATTGCCAATAGCGTTGTTGGGGCAATTAAAATCAAGTATGTATTGTAGATCGATGAGGTATCTTTAATATGGGGCGGGCTAGAAGCGTGGAAATCGAAAGCTACGAATAATCGAGGAACGTGCAACGGAAAATATTAGTATTGGTACAGATATCGTAGCAAGAATAGTGCGGTCTATAGTCAATCAAAGCGCAAGTTGTTGCAAAGGGTCAGTAAACAAGCTTCCAAAGACGTACATTCTTGGCGAACGGCACCACAGTAACAACTAACTATTATATACCTAAAATTGGGTTTAATAAAATTTTGGGACAGGTTAGATAAAAGGTGAGGTAGCTCAAGATGTCTCAACAAAACAGTATGTACGAAGATTAAGCATTTCCCTTTTGTGATACCATGCAATAGATAACTGAGAGCGATGGCTAGCACGTTGGGTGCAAAATGACAGTGCGTAATAGTTTCGAATTTTGTCAATACATACTCGTATGCATAGCTCTTTGCACATTTAACGGTAGTCTCCGACACGAAAAGGTGGTCAACACATTTGAGCTAGTTACGGTCGAAAAAGTTGCCATGTCTTTCTGGTACCGGGGCCACTGTGATGCTCATTTGAAGCACCAATTCTTCCTCATTTCGCTTTCGTTTTTATGTGAAATAGAAACCTTGTTCGATAACAACATCCTCAAGCTTGGTCTACTGCTAGCAATATTGTACTTTCTTCTACTTTCCTATGTTTGGCTGGTCGTAGCCTTTAGCGTAAACTACTTTCCCAGGCCCGCTCTCGCTACAATTCTAGACAGTCGCGCCGCACCGCGCTACTGCGAGCGAAGTTCAACAACAAAGACAAGGAAGTGCTTGACAGTCGTTTGTAAAGTACACTATACTCCACGGAGATTGAAATTCAGCTGACGCGTCATATCAACCCCCCTGTCTTAAAATTTCAACTGGTACTTTGTCTAGCTAAAATCCAGCTCTTTTTCTGAAGCTTTGTACCTCATCTCATCATATAACTAAGCCGATCACGATGGCACCTAAGACACGTAAAGCATCGCAGAAAAAGATCGATTCGCTAGAAACAGAAGCCACTACGAAGGTTGCCACTAAAGAGCCGAAATCCAAAGCTACTTTACGTAGATCATCCACCAAATTGGAAGGCCTTCAACTATCTTCTACCCCTAACCCAAGTAAGCGCAAGATATCCTGCTTAACACCCTCGAACAACAATAGCGATACTCCAGTTGGCGACAAAAAATCAAAAAGCTCTATGGTGACAGGGCAAGATATTCTCAATGCCAACAATAACCAGGAATTGGTCCAACTCATCAATACCCTAGTCAACACCAAGCAAGACGAGTTGTTTAATAAGTACCAGAATAAAGTTCGAACACAGCTTCAAGACGATCACGAGCTAATTGCAGAATTAAACTCAAGTCTTCTTGAAAAACAGGCGACCATCGATAAATTGATAAGCGAAGTCAACGACTTGAAGTCTCGCGGCAATTCTTCGGGAAGTCTAGCCAGTAAACAAAGCCAAAGCATCAACAGCACTGTTCTAGATTTCAACGAAAGTGGCAACAAAGACTATATATACGAATCGCCAATTCGTCGCAAGAAAAGCAAAAAGATTGACCTTCAGAATGGCGAAAATCGAAGTTCTCACCTAATAAACCAAGACCAATTATCTAAAGAGCTCGAAAACATTGGGTTCACTCTTGACATGTTAGAATTGTTGACGGGCCTTCGAATAGTCAATTTCCAAGAAGACGAAACGAGATATTTTTTTGACGTAAAGCAAAGTCCCTCGTCTTCATCTTCTGGCGGATTGGTCAAGGATGAAATATTCATTACCTACAGGTTGGTAATTTCGAAGTCTTTTGGCGCTACAGCTGAGATCAATTATATACCCACATTCTTGGAGGCGTTGGAGGCTGGCTACGAACAGGATTATGATGATTCGAGTGTTGAATCTGATTTGGTGCAAAATGCCAGATACTTGAAAAAAATACTACCTGAATATTTGTGTGAAAATCTTTCATTTCCGTACAACACATTATCCCAATTCTACGGAAAAGTCAGTCGAGCCTTGAACAAAAAAGTTAGAAAGTAGGACAGTCAGAAGCGCAAGAATAAAATCAGAAGCTGAAAACATTTTTTTGGAGCTAGCTACAGACAATGCTTAGTTCACGGCCATACTATGTCCGGTCCATTGGCCGAGGTCGAGGTGAGCTATAACTGGTCATTCATAATTAGGATTAAAAATTCTCGAATAAAACATTTGACCGCAGATCTTTATTGAAGCTATAATTAGGGACGGTCTAGTAAACTAACCAAAAGTGATGCAATTCTTGGGCACTCCAAAAGTCTGGACCTCGACGTCGTACGCAGATCTTTCTCAAAGCTAGAATTAGGGACGGTCTAGTAAACTAACCGAATGTGATGCAACTCTTGGGCACTCCAAAAGTCTGGACCTCGACGTCGTACGCAGATCTTTATCAAAGCTAGAATTAGGGACGGTCTAGTAAACTAACCGAATGTGATGCAACTCTTGGGCACTTCAAAAGTCTGGACCTCGACGTCGTACGCAGATCTTTATCAAAGCTAGAATTAGGGACGGTCTAGTAAACTAACCGAATGTGATGCAACTCTTGGGCACTTCCGAAGTCTGGACCTCGACGTCGTATTTATCCATGAAAGACGCCTCTGATATATCGATTGTTCGAGATAGCTTCTACCCTCACCACCTATGGCATAACTCTTGGATCCCTCGAGCGACTCTTTAAACTTTTACCAATATACATTCTCAAACTTTAGTGCCAAGATGGTTGTATTTTAAAAAGTGGAATTTTGGCTCTCGTGCATGCATCTGAAATTTCGCCTAAACTAACTTCAAACTGGAGGCGCACCTAACCGGCTTGTGAACCTTCTTCTGGAAGCCGAAAATGCGCACAAAATATCCGTTCTGGGCGTTTTCATTCTGTGCCCAGACCAATGGATCGGCGAAGGAAGAACTATTTTAGTTCGATGAAATAGGGGTAGTAGGGGTATGGGTATTCGATGCGTTTTCGGTGCCGCAAATTTAATAACGAGTTTTGGGGTGGGGATATTAACTAAGCTTAGACGTACACTGAAGTTATTAATAAAGTATTTCTAAAATTATAAGTATTTAGCCAAAATGACGGACATGTACTTCAGAGATGATACACAAATCACAACTGTCCATCCAAAATTTAGCAACTTTCGCCGTTTACAGCTTTTGAGTCTTGATGGTTATATTTCCACTTTCGTCTCTAATTACACTGATAGTTTTCAAAAACTCCTTGATCTCTTGAGAGTTCTCTTGCGATGCCTTTTTGACGATCTTGTATAGGTTTTGCTTTTTGTTTGGTTTCAAAAATTCACCCAAGCTCTTTGCCGGTCCGCCAGCTTTATCTTCAGATTTTGATTTTTTAGAGTAGGGCTCTTTTACAGGATTAGCGGTAATTTCAGAAGTCTTTGTGACAACCTTAAAGGGCTCTTTTTTTTGTTGAATCCTGTTTTGTTGCTTCTTAGGTCCTTTGTACAACGCCTTTTCATATTTTTCAGCCTCGGAAATGCATGACGTGTGACCTTTGTATTCATTACCTTGAAATGTCCTCGAGCAGTCTATACAAGTGAAGTAAGCTCCGTAACATCTTTGCACATGCTGGTCTAGTTTCTTTTTTATGATTGTGTCATTACAAACTTCACAGGAGAACGAAACCATACCTGAGTAAATCAATAAGTGGTCCACTTTAGCTTTCTAAATTCTATTTTGTATCGAATAATTAAATTTGCGATGAGATGAGACAACAGTTCCGCTTACGTAACTCTAAAGTTGTAATATGAGCCCTCTCGGAGCTGCGGAGCTGCGAATCTGCGATGCTGCTCACAACGCGCGCAAAACAGACTTTTTAGTTAGGCTAATGCGTGATTGGCGCTTAGCTTCAAGATTCTATTTTTAAACCAGATTATGCTACAATTGAGGACAATTATAACTGTGCTCGCTTGAGTAGATATTCTTTGGTGAAATATAAGTGATTATCTATAGTATTTGGCAGGAGGGGAAAGCTCGATTTGTAGACGTGACAGCCCTCGTTGTTTTGCCTTCTCATAGATAAATAACGGTGCGCTCCCGAAAGAATTGACAATCGCAACTATTGTTCTGCTTATAAGATACGTATTATGAAAACGTACTATACTCGTACCATGTGTTGTCCCCAGCTATTTTGCGAGCCTTGATTTTACTCACTTTTTTTTTAGAGGCTTAGCGTCTAAAAATATCGCACAGATATGCAGTCGAATGTAAAGAAAATATTATAGCGCTTGAGTAGCGAATTAGAGCATGACAACAAATTATAATTATTTTCAAAGTACGGCAAAGAAGATTAGCATAGTTGTAGATACTCACCTCGGTGACTTGACTGATTTTATGGGAAAGGGTTTTTGTACGGATTTCGTTCAGGTTATCATATTACTTGATACATGATTTGCACAATCCAAATTTTATAGTAGTACACTTATTATACCAATTTCGTTTGTGGGTCACAATCTGATTTTGAGGAGTTTAAAACATTCAAGTTACAAAACTTGCGTTATTTTTTCAAGTGTCTCGAATTGTCCGCTTGTGGATAGGAGCACTTCGCAATTTAATTACAAGAGGTGCGGTTCAGTGCCCTCGCCGAGAACTTGGCGCGTATTTACGAAAATTGGAATAAATACAAAAAAAACTTTATTAGCTTACTAAAGTTTCATTTGGTAATGCAAGATGAAAACAACTTGAGCACAGAACAGTAGCGTAAGAGCCAGATACATTCAGGTAATCTGTCGAGCCGATAAGTTATCCATTTTAATTGTTACATCTCATCTGAAGAAGCCAATACATGCACAACTGTACCACACTCTCTTATCCTCACGTCTTAGCCGTGGTTACTAAAAAAATATGGTAGCGAACGCATCCAGAAAGGTCTATGCACGGAATGTTCGGGAACCTTAGTTCGGAATAGGTTTTCTTAACCCCGCATAAAGCTCCAAGTGAAATCTTGAAGTAGCGCTTGTCAGCGTTCTTAGCCTTCCGCAATCAACGGTAAATCTGGTCCCTCTAAAATTTATCTAGGATATTATTTTTAGCAAGAGTGCCATTTCCCTGTTGTAATATTTTTTACGCACTAGATACAGCTGTAGAATTTAATAGCCTTCGTCTATTATTGCATATATATTGTGCAACCGGCGATCGTTTAAAGATCTGCGATTTCGTCTCCTAACCTAGTCAGCACATCAGGATCCAGAATGCGATAACAATTGCGGACTTTGCCGAAGTGAGAGTTCGGCTTGAGAAAAGGCTCATGTATTAAGACCTTGACTTATTAATCTATCACAAAGCCTATTCACGATTAGAGACATGATTGTCAATACGACTAACAATTAGCATTTGAATGAGCTCTTCTAAAAGAATCTTCAAGCTTTATAGTTAGATCAATTTTACCGTTTGTTCCATCTCAGGCGTCCATTGGACTGGCTCATACATCACTACAACTACTGCTACCGGTACTGATGGTACTGACACTGTGATTATCGAGACTCCACCTGCAACCACTACAATCACCACCCCTTGGACTGGCTCATACATCACTACAACCACTGCTACCGGTACTGATGGTACTGACACTGTGATTATCGAGACTCCACCTGCTACCACCACAATCACCACCCCTTGGACTGGCTCATTCACCACTACAACTACCGCTACCGGTACTGATGGTACTGACACTGTGATTATCGAGACTCCACCTGCTACCACCACAATCACCACCCCTTGGACTGGCTCATTCACCACTACAACTACCGCTACCGGTACTGATGGTACTGACACTGTGATTATCGAGACTCCACCTGCTACCACCACAATCACCACCCCTTGGACTGGCTCATTCACCACTACAACTACCGCTACCGGTACTGATGGTACTGACACTGTGATTATTGAAACTCCCACTTCGTCCTTACCAAGCAGCTCTTACCCAATCATCACATCGTCTCAAGTTCCGTCGTCTTCAAAGTATAGTTCGATCAGCTCTTCTTCATTGAGATATTGGAACTCTAGTTCTTCTCCTGAAAGCTCCTCAGTTGTTCCTGAAACACAGACTTCAAGCACTATAGTTCCTGCATCATCTACAATTGATTCGTCATCCAGTACTTACTTTTCAAGCACGGGAGTTCCAACTGCTTCGTCCACTTCATTGACAAAATCAGAAATGACCACCTCAAGTTTTATAACTCTGGTTCCTTCATCACAACAATTCCACTCATCAAGTGAAATCACTAGTACAACTACATACGACAGTCAAAGTCATACAACAGTTTCTAGTGGATCGGAACCTTCGAAAAGCTCCAGCTCAATTCCGGCTGGTCCTTCGGGCACAGGTGTACCAAGTATTGCCAGCAGCACTAGCGAAAGCACCCCATCTACTTCTGGTGGAGCCAATCCTAGTGGCACTACTGGAAACCTTGAACCATCTAGAAATCCAAATACCGTCACAGCTGATCCATCAGGTACAAATGTACCAGTTCCTGCAGGAAATACCAGTGAAAGCTCTAAATCCCCTGACATTGATCAAAAATCCGATTCTTACCCATCGTCAACTTTGAGTCCTCAATATTCTTCTTCGTCATCCGTTAGCAGTGAGCCAACCGTCAGTGTGACACCATCTGAAGGTGGCGCATCGTCGATAACTCTCCCTAGTGGTATTATTTCGTTTTTCGTTTTCGTCGCCCTTATATTTTAGATTTTCTTCTTCTCTTAAAACATACCCTTTTCGATAGAATTGTACAATACACAATTAAATTATTAACAGCTTTCGATTTTTATTTGTCCATTAGCAGTATAGTAGGACAAACGAGTCTCGCTCGAATCCAATTCGAAACACTCAACTTGTTGACATCTTTCAAGCTTGATTATTGAATCGATAGCTGCAACAAGCTGCACGACGTGAGACTGCTGCAAGGCAGTTGATGAACTGCTTTTAGAACCATTGGGTCCTCCTTTTTGTATTCACAGCGGTAGGAACCTATTTCAATCAAAATCGTATTATCTAGCTCGTAGATGATGAGAAAACCTATACCCAATGCGTGCTTTTAAGGCATGTCAACTAGTAACTTTGCAGCTTTGAAGTACCATATGTTCTTCATATTACAAAATTATACTCAGCTGACAAAAGTGAGACGAGCAATAGCAAAGAACGGTATCCACGGGGTATCCTTCCTCGTTGCGGACCAAAGTGAAACGTCCTTTTCGCTTTTTTGCTTCACTGGCATACCGTGAATCGTTGGAGTCGCATTGCTGCTTCACCGGAATATCGTGACTCGCATTCCTCGGCCCAAAATTTGTGGGGATTGTTTTCGCACCTAAAGATAAAAACCAGCACTATCAGCCGTCTATTACCTACAAGTGGTGCCTAACGTGTGCTTATAACAATGATGGAAGATTCATTGACTCTATCGAAGTCAGGCCTCAAGTCTAATAAATTGACGGAAAACAATTACAAGTTGGCTTTGAAACTCTTTGTCAACAAGAACTTCGAAAAGTCGTATGGGCTTATCAATCAGTTGTATCAACAGAGTTTTGGAGAATTTTCTTCGGGCTTGATTACAGAAAGTCTCTTTATCAAGATCCTCAACCTTTACTTAATTCAAAATGGCGTCAGTTTAAGCTCGAGTGACGGACCTGAAGAAGCCAAGGTAGAGATAATACGCAAGATTCAGACCGACGCAATAATCGGCAGGCTCTTGGAGGTTTTTTCGACAGAACAGGATATACCACACGAGATATTGTATAACTATTATCTCTTGATCATCACCAATAAGGATCTGATTCTTAGCCAGCAAACCCAGCAAGACTGGTTTCTCAAGAAGTTGAGCAAGCTATACTCAGTTCTTGACTACAATAGACAAGACAAGTACCTCAAAAAATTGGTCGACTTGTACATATTCGAGATACTTCCAGCATTCGATAAGTTCGATGAGTCAGGAACCATCATCAGAGAAAACAGTCTCTACAACTCTGATTTGGAGTCAAACCTCGCAACCTTAAATGAAGTTAAAGAAATCAAGAAGGATCAACTAAATCGAGAACAGAAAAAAGCACTTGAAGAGAAAAAACTTCAAGCCGAGGCCCAACAGAAAGAGTTGGCGCGACTCAAGGAAATAGAAAAGCTGCAAAATCTCAACTACAGATCAATCAAGGAAATCAAAAAGAACTATACCACCGAAGCTACACCATCTACACAAACATCTCTCAACTCTCCAAGTCACCTTGAAAAGACAAAACGAAAAGCGTTATACTTCTACGGACTATCCAAGAACTATCTTCGAGAAAACTCCATTGTTTTGATAGTTGTGCTACTCGGATTCCTAGTTTCGACCAAGTTTATCAACTATAGAAAGATCAACTTCAAGGAACGGTTGCGCGAGACCGTGAAAATGGCTTTCCAAGTAAGTTATTTATAGCCTAAGTAGATCACAATCCTACTCTTGATTGTTGTGTAATACTCATTGGTTGTGGCGCACGACCGGAACTATTTAGCGACCCATCAGATCCACAGTAGATTACTCTTCAACACATGATGCAGACTGGTATGTGGGTGATAGGGTATGGATCTTTGATCTTCAAGCCTCCGCCCAATTGCTCGTTCAAAGTCAGTGGATACTTGAAAGGATATGTTCGTCGGTTTTGGCAGAGTTCTTCCGATCATCGTGGTACGCCAGAGGCTTCCGGTAGAGTAGTGACATTAGTTTCGTTAGAAGACTTGAAGTGCCATTTCAAGTTTCATGCCAGCTTACAGAAATATGACTTGGGATCACTTGGTGAGCCAGCTGGCAACTTACAAGAAATTATCGACAAATTAACCGTGGATGATTTACGCGTGTGGGGTGTTGCATACTACGTAGAGCCAGAACATGTACAAGACGTGCGAAATTATCTTGACATTCGTGAGCAGGATGGGTATACCTTGCAATCTGTGCCATTTCACGTTACTAGCTCCGAGGAAGAACGTTTCAAAGATTTGACCCAAGTAACCAAAGATCCCGTGAGCGGGGGCTACCAAATCTTATCTTCAGTTTATATTGGTACCATTGACAACGAATCGTTTGTTGGACCCGAGAAAAATGAGGTAACTGCGAAAATCATAAGGTATTCGGTGGGCCCAAGTGGGCCCAACAAGGAGTATCTCGCTGCTTTGCACGACGCAGTCAATGCACTTGATAGAACGTCGCGAGACCGTTATTTAGATGACCTAGTAGACCTAGTTGAAAATGAATGATTCTGTGGTAGAACATAAACCTCGCATTGTGTGAAAATTGAATAAAATCACATAATTTAAAAAAAATTCTACTGCCAAAAGAGTTTGAACCTTTTACCATCAACCAACCCGGATGCGCCTTCTCGTTGAAGCTGAGGCTCTCTCCAAGTAGTCACATAATGCCCAGTAAGTGACTTATTAAGCTAGCTAGTCCAGGGTTTAAGGTGGCCAGAAGAATATAAGGGGCTAAAGAGATAGGAACCGTTTCTTATCGCGACAAAACCAAAAAAACTGTTGAAGTACCAGCTTGAATGAGAATGTAGATCCTGGTTGGTTGAAAGTAAAAAATTGTATACTATACTCAATCACTACCGTGGTATTGGCTCGGTTGTTGCTTATCCGTTGCAACTTATACACTTATTTGAGAAAAGGTATAGAGTAACTATAGGGTTCAATGGTTTGGAATCACGCCTAACGATATTAGGACCACCGAGATTGAAGTGAAGTCATCTTGCCCCGATTGAGTTCATGAACAAGATAATGGAAAGAAAAAGCAGCCTTCATTAATTCTAGCACGCGGTGTGTACCACATTCCTCCCTTTGCAAACTTCTTTAGGAATGTTACATTCCCATCCCCGCAGCTATTCGTATATGATCTTCATAGCTGTGGGGCATTATGAATATCATTCGCAACCCTGAGGGACTTTAGTAATATTATTTGCAACCATAAATAACTTCAGTTCGCTTACGAAGATCGAAGTGGGGCCTTCGCTCGCTTACGAACTTACCGAAAAGCCCCTGCATTCTACGTCTCTCTGATGAAATTTTATAATAATATTTCGTCGAGCGAGGAAATATGATTTGTAAATTTTTTTTTGTCAACATATGCGTCACCGAAGATCTAAAGTATAAACTTAAATCGGAATTGGTAATGCTTACTAACTCAATGTGACTGTTGTCTCTACCAAATTGAAATTGGAAAACTTCACTCTAAGTAGTGTTTTATATTGATTTCAGTGCAATTCATCCTTCAAAAGAAACTGGATGCTGTGAGTGAGCCAACTTCTCATGTTCCGAACTCGGTTCTTGGCGTCTCCTGTAAGGTGGTGACCGTTAACTTCGAATGTGCATTTGTTTGTACATATGGCGCGACATATTTTATATCGTCCAGAACGTAGATGCATGTCTTTTTCTTTCTTATTGGATAGACTCGTGCCACCCGAATGGCTTGCATCGCAAATCTCTACAGAGGTTGCCGCCAGCGAAATTTCGCGGTCTACGCTTATTCTGCGCTAGCAGCTCGCTCCTCAAATTGTCAAAAATGGCTTTTAGGTGCACGCCCCTAGGTCGTGCATTCTGTTTTGTTGTTGGGTTCGGATAATTCTGCCTGCAATCCTCCGCCGTGCCTGCACTGAAACCAAGCGAGTGCCTTTGATCTTTCGTTTAGACCGTGAAGTTAAATTTGGCTCGGCTATATACCACCTGTTTTGAACCTGAGGTGGAGCCCGGCATTGCTGAATGCTCCAGATGTTCCAAATTTCCTAGGTTTAGAACTCTCGTACAATAAGTCCGACCAAATTGCACGCTATCTAATTTTATATTTTTGCCCTCGGAACTCAATTTCGAGGGAAAACTGGTAAAAAAATGTCGTTAATATTGAACCGCTCTTTCAAAATGTTGCGCGTATTGAACCAAAAACTTTGCACCCATCTCTTGTAATGATGATTGAGCCAAAAATTTAGTTGAGCGGCGGCAAATTAAACGTTGCAAGAAGAAGGCTTTCAATTTGTAGCACAGCCTATTCATGTTGCATGAAACGGTCTAAATCATTGTGAGAGTCAAGAGTATGGTGTATATTGAAAAGTAAGCTTGTGAAACTGGAGAAAACAAAGGAGTCCGCAAGTGAGAGATGGCTTGTTAGGTTTTATAGTAAGTATTTCGATAGTGATACTAAAGTTACTTGAAGGGTAACACTAGGAGAGAAAATCGAGCCACTATTTATACACGCCAGGTGCTTCTACCGTTCAGAAGTAACTACTGCGGGACTTTCCTTAATATATAGCTATAAAGGTTCCTTATTTAAACAAGTTTGGAAGCAGTTAATCGGGTGCTGTACGCTTTTCATATAAAGGTCAATAGGCATTGTTTCACAAGCACTTTTCAAGCAAGTTTGAAGATCTTCGCCTGGTCCAAATTCACGCCTAGACATACGCTTTTTGAGTTGATCCCAGAAGTTTTTGATGAGATTCAAGTCTGGGCTATATGCGGTTAAATACTGTATTCTATATCCTCTACTTTCTACGATCCTAGCTATTACCGGGTTTTATGAATACTTGCATTGTCCATCATCAAATAGCAATTTCTATAATATGGGTAATCATCTGAGGTATCCATAACATCCAATATAAACTGTTTTAAATGTCCAGTCATCGTTCCTTTATCACTGTCAGAATCGCCAGCTCCGCGCATCCTTGAATTTGATGTAGCTCTAGGACGTTTTGCTGAGTTCAAATATTTCCTTTTCAAGTTCTATTGAACGATTCCTACAGCAGTCACGGCACCCGACACAGACCTATTCTCCGAATTAGACATACTTGGTTCTTGTCACAGGTGCTTTGCCCAATTTAGCCCATCCATAAGTAGGGGACATATCAACCTTCAACCCTGCTTCATCAATAAAGACACAATTTTTAGCGTAATTGATGTCAGTTCTGTTCACTAAAGCATACTTGCATCTTTCCACTATCATGTGGTATGTGTTTCTTACGTATGGTTCCTTTCTGATTCTCTTGAATGTATATTTCAGTTCATCTTTGATGGTCTTGCTCAACGTAGATTTACTAACTTGACGTCCTTCAAATTGATCTTCCAAGTCATTGATGATATCATCCAATGTTTTGATACAATCTTGGTCCAACTTTTCTTTTATCAAATGGATCTGGACCTCCCCAAGCTTTTTAGATCCTGGTCTTCCTCTTTTTAGTTCCTTAGGTGACTTGCCCGGTAAATTGAACTCTCTTACCCACCTTTGTCCGGTCATTAATTCCATGTTTGTGGGCCATTGGTGCTACCGGATAACCTGGGAATCGGTCTATCTCATCGAAAAGTCACAAATCTGCTCTGGTGTGTATTTCCTGTAAGCTTTAACACTGACTTTGAGCTCTTTGTCTTTGGATCCAGGTTCTTTACGTAAAATGTCTGATAAGAAAGGACTTTGTTCAATATTGGTGTTTGGTAGCTCCATTAATTTCATGTGTTGCGACTCAATCTCCATATCGTGCGAATCCAAACTCTTGTGCTCATCTTGGGTCTCTTCCTGGGGTGCTATATAACGAACTGACTTACAGTCTTTCCGCAGAAAGGGTCCACCGTGTGCTACTTCTCCTTGAGGTCTAGCCTTTAAGTAACTTGGAAAATTGATGACTTTGTCCAGAGCCTTCAACTAATCCGAATCACTAAAATCAACCAGATTCCGGCCCAGCTCGTTTCTGAGTTTACCATTCCCATTTTCGTAAACAAATGAGGGTTGGATGTTATGATTACGCTACAAGTGTATATTAAACAGTATGCTTCAACTGTACTCTTCCTAATTTAATTGCCCAATGCTACAAAATTTACCAAGGCCCCCTAAAATATATGAGGATGAATGATCGGTTTCTCTTTGTCGTGAAGTTCAGGTTTATACCGCCCGCAAATAAGGAATATTCGTGCAAGTCTTACCACCATTACCGTGCAACCTTTTTTTGAACGAGGCCCGAAAACTCATCATAGTGACGACATAATAAATTTTAATGTCGTTCAAAATGAATTCCGAGGGTGGCAAATTAAAAAAAGATAGCATGCAATTTGGTTTAACTTATTGTAGGCTAATGCGTGATTGGCGCTTGGCTTCAAGATACTATTTTTAAACAATTGGGGACAATAATAACTGCGCTCGCTTAGGTAGATATTCATTGGAAAAACATCAGTGATAATTTACAGTATATGGCGGGAGGGGTAAGCTTGATTTATCTCTTGTTGTTTTGTTTTTCTCATAGACCAATGACGGTGCGTCCCCGAACAAATTGACAGGCGGAACTATTGTTCTGCTTATACGATATGCATGATGTAAACGTACTACTTATAACATGCATTGTCCCCGGCTAGTTTGCGAGCCTTGATCTTACTCACTTGGGAGAGGCTAAGCGTCTAAAAATTATTCACAGATATGCAGTCGAAGGTAAGGAAAATATTTTTATTTCGCTTAGGTAGCGAAATAAACCATGACAAAAAATTATGATTATTCTCAAAGTATGGCAAAGAAGATTAGCATAGTTGTAGAAAGATTGACATACTCACCCCGTGGACTTGACTGATTTTATGGAGAAGGATTTCTTGTACGGATTCTATTATATTACTTAATACATGATATGCATAACCTAAATTTTATATTATTATTTATTATACAATTACGTATGTGGGTCGCAATCCCTTTTGGAGGGTCTGATTTATTCAAATAACAAAACTTGCGTCATTTTTTCAAGTGTCTCAAATTATTCGCTTGCGGATAGGAGCACTTCGCAATATTTTTTACAAGAGGTGCGGTTCAATGCCTTCGCTGAGGTCTCGGCGAGATTTTACGAAAATCGGAATAAACACAAACAAACTTCATTAGCTTACTATAAAGTTTATTTGATAATGCGAGATGATAACAACTTAAGCACATAATAGTAACGTGAGAGCCAAATACACTCAGGTCTGTCGAGCCGATAAGCTATCCATTTTGAACGTTACATCTCATCTGAAGAAGCCAATACATGCACAACTGTACCACACTCTCTTACCCTCACGTCTTAGTCGTGGTTACTAAAATAATTTGGTAGCGAGCGCATCCAGAAAGGTCTATGCACAGAATTTTCGGGAAGCATTGTTAGGAATAGGTTTTGCTAACCCCGCATAAAGCTCCAAGTAAAATCTTGTAGAGCTCACGAAAGTGGCGCGATCCTCAATAGCCGCTTGTCAGTATCCTTAGCCTTCTGCAATCAACAGTATATCTTGTCCTTCTGAAATTTGTTAAGCGTTTTATTTAAGTAAAAGTTTCATTTCCTCGTCGTAATATTTTTTACGCACTAGTTGAGGATATGGTTTTGGTACATCATCGCATATTTGCTGTGCATCCGGTGATTAATAGAAGAACTTCGATTTCGTCTTCGATTTCGTCTCCTAACCTAGTCAGCACAGGTTTTGCCTCTACCGAGCAAGAATAAATCGGGATGCAGAATGCGTCGACATTTACGAATTTTGCCAAAGTGAGAGTTCAGTTTGTATAATTACCAGGCTCACTCGAGACCTTGATTTGTTAATCTATCACAAAGCTTATTCACGGATATAGACATATTTGTCAATTCGACTAACATCGGCATTTAAATTAGCTCTTATAAAAGGATCTTTGAGCTTTATCTAATTGAATTAATTCAACCATTTGTTCCTTCTCAGGCGTCCATTGGCTTTGTGGCTTGCGGGTATGCATACGCAAAAAGTAATCGATAGTTGCAAAATTTGGCTCATAATTATCCGTTTTCTTGTCAAACTGTTATACAAAATAATTGCTGTATATATTGTATATTCTAAGGCAGCATTTTTTACGCTCTCGCATGACCGGGGCTCAATGATACTGCAGCATGACCTAGCCGAAGCACTTATTTTCAAAAAATCACCAATTTGACAAGCTTTTGTTATTTCGAGAAGGGCGGCACACTGCAAGATTGCATGGTAATCAAGAATTTTCTTCATGCATGGGCTAATGCATCGGCTCATTTCCTGGACAATGTCTAGACTACGGGCAGCACAAACCAGGCTTTTCGAGAGAAGAGCGGCAGCTTTCTATAAATTGTGCCCCATTTTCGCCAATTTTTTTTACCATCAAGCCAATAAACCCTTATAAAATGAAGCTCAGTTTGCTTTTTGCCGCGGCCACTGCTTCGGTAGGAGTCATAGGAAAACAGATATCAGGAGTGTTCACTAATTTTGATTCCCTTACCTTTGTGCCTGCAAGTTCAGCATATAACACGGTACCCAACTCTCCCAGTTGGAAGGCGACTCTTGATTGGAAATTGCAAGGTTCTAGCGCTTCTGCAGGCGATACCTTCACACTCAACATGCCCTGTGTGTTTAAAGTAACTACCGCATCATCAACTATTTCCTTAACCGCCCAAGGTAAAACTTATGCTACTTGTCAATATAGTAATGGTGAAATGACGGTATCATATTCTGAATTACAGTGTACGGTAACTTCAATTGATGCAGGTGAATCGGTCGAGGGTACTATATATTTCCCCGTCGTATTTAATGTTGGTTTGACAGCAAATCTGGTCGATTTGGAAGACTCTACATGTTTTCAATCAGGAGAAAACAATGTCATATTCACTGACGGAAGTAATCAGCTTTCTCTTACGACAACTTTCGCAGGCGGATTCACGTCTAGTGTTAATTCGAACCCCAACGATGTGATCGTTCAAATGAGAACACTCCCTCAGACTAATGTTTATCAATCACATATTATGGCCGAGGCCTGTTCTAATGGATATAGTCAAGGTGTTTTAGGAATTTCCTTGACCGGCTCAAGTATTGACTGTAACTCTATTGATGTGGGTATTACCAATGATTTGAACGCATGGTATA
Organism: Suhomyces sp. yHMH580; assembly: GCA_030580235.1. Classification (NCBI taxonomy): domain Eukaryota; kingdom Fungi; phylum Ascomycota; class Pichiomycetes; order Serinales; family Debaryomycetaceae; genus Suhomyces; species Suhomyces sp. yHMH580. The sequence continues at coordinate 87,119 of JAKTSN010000001.1, read as the reverse complement.
ATCCCAAATCTTATACTTCAAACTTCAAGTTCACCAAGACATGCTCATCAAGCTCGATCTCCATTAGTTACTCCAATATTCCAGCTGGGTATAGACCATTCATTGACGTTGTTAATTCGGTGATAAGTAAAGCTACTGTTGTGGCCTCATACACCGATACAAAAACCTGTTCTGGATCCGTTTCTTCTTCAGATCGCTCGAAGAAAATCACCTGGGGCGCTTACAATAACGGTGATCAAGGCTCAAATGGTGTGGTGGTGTTCACATCGACTTGGACCGGTTCCAGTACTATTGTTTCCACTTTACAGTCCACTGGCAGCACCAAGACAATCGAAGTTATTGTACCTGTACCCACCACCACAACTACCAAAACCTGGACAGGCCTGATCACAACTACGTCAACTATAACTGCTAATCCTGGTTCTACCGCAACAGAGATTGTAGAAGTTCCATTCTCTTCAACCACAACTACTAGTACGTGGACCGGCTCTTACCCAACTACTGTTACTATTACTGGAACTGATGGAACAAATACCGTAGTTATAGAGACCCCAACTCCTACTAGAACGATAACCTCGACATGGACTGGCTCACATCTTACTACAACTACAGCTACCGGTACTGATGGTACCAACACTGTGATTATCGAGACACCAACTCCTACTAGAACTATTACTTCGACTTGGACCGGTTCGAACGTTACCACTACCACTGCTACTGGTACCGATGGTACTAACACTGTAATTATCGAGACTCCATCTCCAACCACAACAATTACTTCCACATGGACTGGCTCTTATCTCACTACAACTACAGCTACCGGTACTGATGGTACCAAGACCGTAATTATCGAGACACCAACTCCTACTAGAACTGTTACTTCGACTTGGACCGGATCTAATGTCACAACCACTACCGCTACTGGTACCGATGGATATGACACTGTGATTATCGAGACTCCATCTCCAACCACAACAATTACTTCCACATGGACTGGCTCTTATCTCACTACAACTACAGCTACCGGTACTGATGGTACCAAGACCGTAATTATCGAGACACCAACTCCTACTAGAACTGTTACTTCGACTTGGACCGGATCTAATGTCACAACCACTACCGCTACTGGTACCGATGGATATGACACTGTGATTATCGAGACTCCATCTCCAACCACAACAATTACTTCCACATGGACAGGCTCTTATCTCACTACAACTACTGCTACCGGCACCGACGGTACCAACACCGTAATAATCGAGACACCAACTCCAACGACAACTATTACGTCGACCTGGACTGGTTCGAACATTACTACTACCACTGCTACCGGTACCGATGGTACCAACACTGTAATTATCGAGACACCAACTCCTACTAGAACTGTTACTTCGACTTGGACCGGATCTAATGTCACAACCACTACCGCTACTGGTACCGATGGATATGACACTGTGATTATCGAGACTCCATCTCCAACCACAACAATTACTTCCACATGGACAGGCTCTTATCTCACTACAACTACTGCTACCGGCACCGACGGTACCAACACCGTAATAATCGAGACACCAACTCCAACGACAACTATTACGTCGACCTGGACTGGATCGAACATTACTACTACCACTGCTACCGGTACCGATGGTACCGACACTGTAATTATCGAAGACCCAACCCCTGCTACCACAATCACTTCCACATGGACTGGCTCTTATCTCACTACAACTACTGCTACCGGCACCGACGGTACCAACACTGTAATTATCGAGACACCAACTCCAACGACAACTATTACGTCGACTTGGACTGGATCGAACATCACTACTACCACTGCTACCGGTACCGATGGTACTAACACTGTGATTATCGAAGACCCAACTCCTGCTACCACAATCACTTCCACTTGGACAGGCTCTTATCTCACTACTACCACTGCTACCGGTACCGATGGTACCAACACTGTAATTATCGAAGACCCAACCCCTGCTACCACAATCACTTCCACTTGGACAGGCTCTTATCTCACTACAACTACTGCTACCGGCACCGACGGTACCAACACCGTAATTATCGAGACACCAACTCCAACGACAACTATTACGTCGACTTGGACTGGTTCGAACATCACTACTACCACTGCTACCGGTACCGATGGTACTAACACTGTAATTATCGAAGACCCAACCCCTGCTACCACAATCACTTCCACATGGACTGGCTCTTATCTCACTACAACTACTGCTACCGGCACCGACGGTACCAACACTGTAATTATCGAGACACCAACTCCAACGACAACTATTACGTCGACTTGGACTGGTTCGAATATCACTACTACCACTGCTACCGGTACCGATGGTACTAACACTGTGATTATCGAAGACCCAACCCCTGCTACCACAATCACTTCCACTTGGTCAGGCTCTTATCTCACTACAACTACTGCTACCGGCACCGACGGTACCAACACTGTAATTATCGAGACACCAACTCCAACGACAACTATTACGTCGACTTGGACTGGTTCGAACATCACTACCACCACTGCTACCGGTACCGATGGTACTAACACTGTGATTATCGAAGAGCCAACTCCTGCTACAACAATTACTTCCACTTGGACGGGCTCATATCTCACTACAACTACTGCTACCGGTACTGATGGTACTAACACTGTGATTATTGAAACTCCCACTTCGTCCGTACCAGGAAGCTCGGTTGTCACATCGTCCCAAGCTCCTTCATCCGTACCAAGGAGCTCTTACCCAATCATCACATCGTCTCAAGTTCCTTCGTCTTCAAAGTATAGTTCGATCAGCTCGTCTTCATGGAGATATTGGAACTCAAGTTCTTCTCCTGACAGCCCCTCAGTTGTTCCTGTAACACCGACTTCAAGCACTATAGTTCCTGCATCATCTACAATCGATTCGACATCCAGTACTTACTTTTCAAGCACGGGAGTTCCAAGTGTATCGTCCTCTTCATTGACAAGCTCAGAATTGACCACCTCAAGTTTTATTATTCTGGTTCCTTCATCACAACAGTCCCATTCAACAAGTGAAATCACTAGTATAAGTACATTCGAGAGTCAAAGTCACACAACAGTTTCTAGTGGAAGCGACCCATCGACTACCGGTATATTTAGCTCCAGCAGCGTAAGTGGAAATTCGGAACCTTGGATAAGCTCCAACTCAATTCCGGCTGGTCCTTCGGGCACAGGTGTACCAATTATTGTCAGCAGCACTAGCGTAAAAACCTCATCAACTTCTGGTGGAGCCAATCCTAGCGGCACTACTGAAAACCCTGAACCTTCGATAAGCTCCAACTCAATTCCAGCTGGTACTTCGAACACAGGCGTACCAAGTATTGTGAGCAGCACTAGTGAAAACACCCAATCAACTTCTGGTGGAGCCATTCCTAGTGGCACTACTGGAAACCTTGAACCATCAAGAAATCCAAATTCCGTCACAGCTGATCCATCAGGTACAAATGTACCAGTTCCTGCAGGAAATATCAGTGAAAGCTCTAAATCCCTTGACACTGTCAGCAGCACAACCGATCAAAAATCCAATTCTTACCCATCGTCAACATTGAGTCCTCAATATTCTTCTTCGTCATCCGTTAGCGGTGAGCCATCTGTCAGTGTGACACCATCTGAAGGTAGTGCATCGTCGATGACTCTCCCAAGTGGTATTATTTCGTTTTTCGTTTTCGTCGCCCTTATATTTTAGATTTTTTTCTTCTCTTAAAACATACCCTTTTCGATAGAACTGTACAATACACAAATTTTAATTCAATTATTATCAGTTTTCGATTTTTTGTATTTGTCCATTAGCAGTATAGTAGGACAAAGGAGTCTCGCTCGAATCCAATTCGAAACACTCAACTTGTTGACATCTTTCAAGCTTGATTATTGAATCGATAGCTGCAACAAGCTGCACGACGTGAGACTGCTGCAAGGCAGTTGATGAACTGCTTTTAGAACCATTGGGTCCTCCTTTTTGTATTCACAGCGGTAGGAACCTATTTCAATCAAAATCGTATTATCTAGCTCGTAGATGATGAGAAAACCTATACCCAATGCGTGCTTTTTAAGGCACTACTAATTTACAGCTTTGTAGTCACCATATATCCTTCATATTACAAAATTATACTCATCTGAAATCGTTTGTTGGACCTGAGAATTGAGGTAACTGCGAAAATCATAAAGTATTCGGTGGGTCCAAGTGGGCCCAACAAGGAGTATCTCGCTGCTTTGCACGACGCAATCAATGCACTTGAATGAATGTCTCCAGACCGCTATTTAGATGACCTAGTAGACCTTGTTTAAAATGAATGATTCTGTGGTAGAACATAAACCTCGCATTGCGTCAAAATTGAATGAGATCACACAATTTAAAAAATTTCTCCCGGGGGTGAGTCGAACACCCGATCTCAAGATTACTTTGAGTTATCATTACAGTCTCGCGCCTTAGCCAGCTTGGCCACCGGGAGCCAATTCAAAATTTTGGAGCAATTAAATGACTAAGAGTTGAGATGCCAGCGGAGGTCCAAATGTTGAGCCTTCTTATGGGAAAAGCCAGGTGAATATAACTTTTAAACTTCAATTTCAGTGGCCTAATAATTCAAGCGCTATCAGTTACTGATCAAAAGTTTTACGAGACACGTTCACCTGACCTTTATAGGCGTATGTAATAGTATAGACAAGATAATAGACTTCCAACCTGGTACTACCGAGAGAGTTTTGAACCTTTTACCATCAACCAACCCGGATATGCCTCCCGTTGAAACTTGGGCTCTCTTCAAGTAGTCACATAATGCATACTAATTAAGCGAGCTAGTCCCGGATTTAGGGTGGCCAGGAGGATATAAGGTGCTAGAGAGATAGGGATCGTTTCTAATCGCGACAAAACCAAAAAAGCTGTTGAAGTACTAGCTCGAATGAGAAGGTAGATCCTGGTTGGTTGAAAGTATAAGGTTGTATACTATATTCAAAAACTACCGTGGTATTAGCTCGGTTGTTGCTTATCCGTTGTAACTTATACACTTATTTGAGAAAATGTATAGAGTATCTACAGAATTCAATGGTTTGGAATCACGCCTAACGATAATAGGACCACCGAGATTGAAGTGAAGTCATTATCTTGCCCCAATTGACTTTATGAACAAGATGATAAAAAGGGAAATAGCAGCCTTAGTTAATTTTAGCGTACGGTGTGTACCACACTTCTCCCTTTGCAAACTTCTTTTAAAATGTTACATTCGTAAACGTGTGACCCATCCCGCTGCTATTCGTATATAATCTTTAGCTGTGAGGCATTATGAATATTTTCAACCCTGCGGGATTTTAGTAAGATTATTTGCAACCACAAAGAGCTTTAGTTCGCTTACGAAGATCGAAGTGGGGCTTTCGCTCGCTTACGAACTTACCGAAAAGCTCCCTGCATTCTACATCTCTCTGTGAAAAATCCTACAGTAACCCATCGTATCATATGTTTGCCAAGCTAGTTTTTTCACTTATACAAAAAAAAATTTGGGACTGGATTTCATCCACCACATTTTTTACATTTCGACCAGAATCTTAACAAGAGCGGCCCCAAAATTCAAAGAGATGAAGGAATATTATCTATGCAGGTATATAACTGAATAATGGTGCAAAACATGTTCATATAACGTGACAAAAATCGTAACGGCAAAAAGTATATGCGAGATGCATAATATTTCCTGACTTTGATACCGCACTATGGTTATCGCATTGATTTGGTATTACCGAGGGCCTTTTCCAATGCAAGATTTCTCAAAAAATTGCAATCAAAAAAATAAAAGAAAAAATAATTAGATGGAAATCGATTAGTGAGTGACGGATGTTAAACTAATTAATTTTTTTTAGGAAGATTTTGACTTGAACTTGGTTGCGGTGTGAGATTTTGAGTTACTAGCGATAAATAATTTATCGAAATCTAAAGGTACTACAGCTGAAGGGGTATATAGTATAGTTTTAGTTAGCAACAAGAAGGATATAAAATACTATTCGGCATTAATTGCATGGCGCGAGCTGCGCCATACCACTTATCCAAATCTTGTTAAAGCATGCTGCGAAAAAATATATTGCTGAATATTTTCAAGACGCCCGTCTTTCATTTAGTCAACTAAAGTCGCCAAATCTGCTCATTATGCCAGGAATGATCCTTTCTGCTAACACTATTTCCATCGTTGATTCTAAAGAGCCGGTTATTCAAGTGCTTTTTGAGATTTTTTTTTAGTGACTTAACTCACCTCAATTGTGGCGAAGGTAACGAGGTAAATTGGAGACGTAAACTTTCTAAGTAATGGGCGTAAGGGCGAAAAATTGGGACACAGTAAATATCTCGTACTAACTAAAAAACAAAGCTCTTTCTCTTCTTCTTCTCCGCCAGTACTCGTTATGTCTACAAACTAAGACGCTTTAACTTCTCTTTACATTTATTAACAGCTGTCGGGAAATATTTTTCATTTCAGGTATCAACCACTCAATCGTATCATAGCGATCTCTGACATCCAGGTAAGTTCAGGTGTTATATCATGTCTATTGCAAGGAAACCTCTCGTTCACGTTAAGACAGCAACACTTCAGTTTTGCACAAACTTGTTCGGTCATAAAACTACTTCATGGTGAAATCCGTTGCCTTTGCCATGGTAATTCGACCATCAAACCCGAACTCTTTGAATATTGATGCACCCTGGTTCTTATAACTTAACTTATGAAATTCTACATCTTGGCAACCCATCAGTTTTACGTTATATACAGCTATTGCTCCAATAAATGCTGACCGGACCTCACTATTAATTCTGAAATCTGGTCTATCTGATGTTGTGCTCTTGAGAAGTCATTGATTGCCAAGGAATCCCTTATCGTAGGAAACGAGTTCCACTCATACTGCTCATTGGACAATTCTGGCGCTGAGAATGGCACGCCAAATAAGATGTTCAAGAACCCGGGTCTAGTTTGCGTGCTATCCTTGAGAATGAACCCTTCGTTGAACCGTATCAAATTATCGTGCCATTTCCAACGGTTCATCGCCAAAAATGATGGTTCAATCTCAGCTGAGTCATGTATCAGCTGTCTCCAGCCATTGCACCATTCGTGAAATTGACCAGCCGGAATTTGAAGTGATTCAACGGCATCTCGCAACAAGCCGAAATTGAGTGCCGGTTTATCCGGAAAATTACTTATGATGTCCGAACTGAACCTTTCCAAGTCTTGAACCATTTGCGACAATCTTAATGCGAATTCTTGGAGATTATATGGTATTATTGGAGCTTCGGCTAAATTGAGCGAGATTAGCGACAACAATTCAACCATTTGTACGTGTTTTTCCATAACTGGATCAATTTTCAGAGACTCGAAATTTTCAAAGTTGTCAAAACAAGAATTCTTTGGATACTTCTTCCCAGAAAACTTTATCTCAAGAGATGGGATATTGAGCAAATTGATAAATGGCAAATAGTTTTTCAGTTCAATCAAATTGTTACTAATAAAGTCCTTATTGTTGTTAGAGCTTTTGAATAACTCATACATATTCTTGAACTTACCATCTTCTATAACTACTTTTTTAAGTGAATCCTTGATCAATTGATCCAAGTATGGGTGTGCTTTGATTTTGAGTTCGTCTCCACTCACAACATCGCTCAAGTCAATGTAGGCATAGCCCTCCTTTTTCAACAGCTGCTTTCTGTTTTCTATCCACTCAGTCAGGCCTGCAAAGTTGTACTCAGTGGCATCAAACGAAACAAAGTATATCGATCTAGACGGTGACCACTTATACTGTCTTTGCAACGAAGTGAATATCTTGATTAATTCGAGTAGTATTACACTGCCAGTGTTGGAGCCTAAAGTACCGAAACATCCTGAGTCACGAGAAGCGCCTATTATTATGCCTTTTTCAGCTTGTTCTCTTCCTTCGATCATGCCCACGACATTCCATATCTGGTGAATTGGACGCTGCTCATTTTTAATCTTAAGTTTAATCTTTGAATCTAAGTTTCCATCCCCAGAGTGGTTTCCATCGTCAAACTTTATTCCCTTTTTGTTCAATTTCAGCAACAATGCCTGGCCATCCTTCCAGGAAATGGGTATACTTGGGATTTTGGGGGTGATTTCGGATTTAAACCAGGGAAGTCTGGTGACATATCCATCGTCGGCTGACCATCCAGGGGTTAAGATATCTCCAGGACTTGATCTTGTTAAACCAACATTATTGTTTTGAATAATATCATCATGATCAACGTCGTCAATACGGAACTTTGGTGTGATAAATACAATTGCCTTGGCACCTTCCTGCTGTGCCAAATGAAGTTTGTTTGCCTCTGGTATGGCATCTTTGCCACCATATTTGATTAAAACAATAAAATCCTTGAGCTTGATCCCGTTATCTTTTAATTTCAGCAAATCAGCTGCGGTTCCAAAATTGGCGAACACGAAAGGGCTCTCAATCTCTTCGTTGGTGTTCAAACCATTGGGATTGTAGACAAGATACTCCATGTCTCTACTATGTGTTTCGTATAATTTAGCCAGGAACGAGTCGTCACTGAGCTTTAAATAGGTCTCCTTTTCATTGAACACAGGATAGTTTGTACTACTCTGCAATTCATTGAAGTCTATTACTTTGATGCCGTTGTTAGCCATATACTTTTCAATGAACCGGGCTAACGTCAAGTCGCCCTTGGTACCTGTAATATGTGGCATGGATGACAAATACTCCAAGTTTTCCTTCATTAATTTGCCATCAATGAACCCTTTTATCGACCCACCTAGCTTATCAATATCGTAAAGTCTGCCTGAGCTGAAAGCTCCGCCGCTGGCTCCATTCACCCCGTCAGTTGTATCGTACTTAGTAATAAAGAATATTAGTATCACCACGAAAAACACGTAGAATAAACGTTTTACCACAAGGGGGTTTCCTAGCTTTAAGATGAACTGTTCATAGAGCTGGTTGAAATTGCTGTATACTTCATAAATGGGATCCACTATTTTCGTGACGGGGTGGAAAATAGTAAAGTTGAATTTGTAGGCAAACTTCTTGGTCATTAGGGAAGCTCGTTCCAAGAAACTTTCCCTTCGTACGTTGTTATCATCATCGTCAAACATATCGTCTATCTCAAATTGCTCTATACCATGGGACGGAAGTGGATGGTCGCGTATGTAGTGGTCCTCGCTATCCGAGTAGTCATTAGATTCGGTTGTGTTTTGTGGGTTATCGTCTACCTCGATGTAGCTCGGAGGATGTGAAGGAATGTCTGAATTCGTAGAATGCATGGAGTAACCACCGGATCTACTCATGATTTGATACGTGCTTGAATATAAACTATTCTAGCCCTGTTATCAAGATCCTATCTGTTGTAAACGACACGGTAGAAATGATATATGCTAGTACTGGCAAACTGTAAATCGTGTGAGTACAACCTGTAATCGGTGCCTCCCTTTTTCCCCGGAAACGTGACGGGAGATTTCAAGAAGGCTGTGACGAGAGTCGCCAAGATATTTAACCTGGTTCTTCTGCCCGTGTAGTAAAAAGTGGCCTTTACCGGCTTCACTTTGAGCTTATGATACATATGATAGAAAAGCTCTCTCATACCCTTTTGTTGGTTTTTGAGTGGTGTGACAAATGATCCATCATGCAGTACCTTTAAATTATCCAGCTGAACCGTCGCCTGAAGAAATGGCCAAGATATCAGCAGTATAACTCCAATTGCGCGCGACCATATCAATCGTATTTTTTGTACAACTTTTGTCTCTTATATTATAATAAATTCATCAATCAAGATTTTCGAATACAAAACAGCTGTACCGTGTTCACAATACTATACAATGTGATTACCTAGCTTACGTTTCAAGTGTAGATCTACAATTCCCATTTCTTGAAACTCGTTGGCCTTTGGTGTTAGGTAACTTCTTGCAAACAAAGCCAATATTCTTTTAATTATGCAAACATGTCCTAAACTCTAATTTATCTTTCTTCGTCGTCTGGCTGCGAACGATTTTTGGTTGCAAATTTGATCGGTTAATTTTTGTGTCGCACGAGTATAGAGCCATCATTTTTTTTGCAACAGCGGCAATATTCTTTTCTAGTAAGCGCTACAATGAAGTGTTTGGTGATTGCTTTACTCGCAAAGCATGTGTACGGTTATATTCATCCAATCTCGGTCTTCGGGAACTACTTCATTGACAGCGTCACCAAAGAACCGGTAAGTTTTTGTTTCTTTTCAATTAAATTTTGCAGCCGCTAACTTGAAGTTCTATATTAAAGGAGTAGATTATCAGCCAGATGGATCGTCAGCCTCATTGGACACATCTGACCCATTATCAGACCCAAAAAAGTGTGCTAGGGATATTGTTTTGTTCCAAGAATTGGGTATTAATGTAAGTATAACTCTTTACTCGCTATGCTGCATGTACTAATTTACAGACAATACGTATTTATTCAATTAATCCCGAGCTAAATCATGATATTTGCATGTCAATGTTGGCAACGGCGGGAATTTACCTTGTTCTTGATGTCAATTCACCTCGGCCCAACGAACATTTGAATAGATACCAGCCTTGGATCACCTACAATGAGGAGTATTTGAAACATGTATTCCTGGTTGTAAAACAATTCTCCTCATACAACAACACTTTGGGATTCTTTGCCGGTAACGAGATTGTTAATGACGAGCTATCTGCTAAGAATTCGCCGACCTATATTAAGGCAATTACTCGTGACATTAAGCTGTACATTGAGCAGCATTCACCACGTTTCATCCCTGTAGGATATTCTGCAGCTGATGATTTAAACTATAGAATGCCCTTGGCTAACTACCTCGCTTGTTCGGATGATCTGCCTTTGGAATCAGTTGACTTTTACGGAGTCAACTCATATCAATGGTGTGGAGAGCAGACTTTCTATACTAGTGGTTATAATACTCTAGTTGACGATTACGGTGGTTATTCCAAACCAGTGTTCTTCTCAGAGTAAGTATTGTTACAAGCATTTTCGGTGAAAGCAACATTACTAACGTCAAGATATGGATGCAACGAAGTCTATCCGAGACTCTTTGAAGAGGTCAGAACTTTATACTCAACCGACATGGTTGATGTGTTCAGCGGTGGATTGGTATACGAATTCACACAAGAACCAAATAATTACGGTTTGGTCAAGGTTTTATCAGATGGAAATATTCAACTTATGGAAGATTTCGTTCAGCTAAAGGCACAATTTGATTCCTTGCCAGAGATCAACTATGCTTATGTCGATAAGTCCATGAGGAAGAATGCAGAAGCTTTAAAAGCAAAATCTAAAACTCATACCCATAGCCTTCCTCAATGTCAAGAGGGCTATGATAATTTGAATATTTCCAATGGGATTCCGCAATCTGTAGCCGAAGAGCTAATTTACAAGGATGTGGATATTGCTGAAGGAATATACGTTGAACTTTCCCAAGCTCAACTAGAATCACAGTTCAAAGTGTTCACACCGGACGGTTCTGATTATAGAACTGCTTCAAAAATTATACCAGTAATAAGTATAATGGATGGCTCTATACCAACTCGAGGACATAGTTTTCCAGGATATGAAAATTGTACGTATGTATCAGAATCAGATCTCTCAGAATGGGATGATGATGATTATGAAGATGAAGGAACAGAAGAAGACAAAGCCAGAATACCTTCAGACAAACAAGGATTCATCTCCAAGATTTCTCAGTTTTTTAGAAGCTTCTTCACATTCATAAACACCAAGCTCTTTGATTGATTTTTTGAGGCTGCGGTCTATACTAACCACTGAGATCAGCCGCCATTATTAAATCCTTCCCTTTTGGACTTGCTATTGTCCTAATGAGCGTATTTGTTGCTACATTTTCACATTAATTCGTAACAAGGAGTGTTGTTAATTCTGGAAATGCTTTTGCACTTACGCGTGCAACTTCCTTGCTTTGACACAACAAGTGTTGCTAGCCCTCTATCCAGCGAGTAAATATAGTATTCAGTTTGTAATCTTGGATAGTTATATTACACCGGTTACTGTTAGATAATAAAGGTCCTAATACAGAAGTCCATTCGTCAGTAGTTAATGTATCAATACGTTTATCATTGAAGGATCCCGAAACTCCACAATTCTTGCAGACTGTTTCCTTGGCAATATGATGCTTTAGCACAATCGTTAAATACTGGATGTTTGATAGGTAATCCATAAAGCATGTGAAGGTGTCCTTGGGAGGCTCCACCCATGAGTCCACATCGGATTGCAGACTAGAGTGATCCAAGCAGTCGGACAAATCGAAATTTACTAGTGTTAGTCTTTTAAGGCTAGAGTAACCTCTTGTTCCAGAACAAAGAAGTTCGAAAAATGGATTGTACTTGGCAAACTGGAATTCTCTCTTACCTTGCAGCATCTGGTAAAAGATAGAAGAGTCCATGTCAAGCACCAAATTATGCAATTTGTTATTTCGCTTGACAAAGTCTATCAAGGAGAGACTGCTGCCATGGGTTATGTTGATGAGCTTTAGGGTAGTGACATGGAAGAATAAGGGAGAAGCTTTTTTGGGAAGATTCAGTTTTCGAAGAGTATCGGAATATGAGCCCGAATCCATGGTCAAAGTTGATAGGGATATGTTTGGAGGAATCTGCAAGTTGACTAATTTGGAGTCATCTATAACAAAATTGGAAAGTTCTAATTCTTTTATATTGTTGAAACTGCGAAAAAATAGGGAAACCAAAGTCCACTCAAAAGGAATAGACCAACCAGACTGTGGTTTTAGTAGCAAATGATTCAATGTTCTTGAATGCAATTGCTTTTTCCAAAAGGCTTTTTGTTCGGGAGCAACAGATATGTCTTTGGAAAATTTGAATGAAGGGGAAATCTCTACAATTTGCAAGAGATTGAGGCCAAAGCAGTTGTCAAATAACAGGGTCAAATTGGCAATATAGTCGTTGTAGTTTATTTGACTTTCACGTTTGTAGTCACTTTCCACATCGATAGTACCAGTTATATTAGTAAGTACCTTCTGGGCATCGCTTGACGGAGGGTTTATCAATTGAACTGACGAGATATAATTGATACAAGAGCTTGGCCCGTTGCTGTTGCGAAATTTCTTGGTGAGTGAAGAGCTCTTTATGGCACCGCGTAAATGGTATGAGGAGAACTTGCTTAAGGATGCATCAGTTAATGTGATGTTTTTGTATAGGTAATGCTTGTATATGATATTGTTGAAGCGGCGGCAAGTTATTGCCAAACATATGAGATCTCGTAGTGAGAGACAACTGAAAATGTGAATTAGAATCTCATGAGGCAAGCTGCAAATGTGACTGAGATGATACTGTATTTTGGGATCTCGCAAACCAACCACTTTCTTGCGCCCTATAAGCTGGTATCGTTTCATGTTGTATTCTAGTCAATGTAATAAGTTTCAAGAAAAGAAGTGTGGTCATTTCTTTTTTCACTTATCGAGTCAAGATCGAAATTAGATAAGACGAGATGAGGCAGAGACTATTGAAAAAGAGTAGCGAGCAGCAGAGTTGAGAAGTAAAGGTGGCAGATAGATGTGGACTCGGCAGATACATGGTAGCGCTAGTGTCTCGATGAGCCTCGATGCAAACCAGCTATATACATCTTTTGTCTCGGACAATTGCAACCCCACGTCTCATGAACTGTTCAGATCGAAATTGGGCATTAGATCCAAAATTGGGCGCGCGGCCCTTGTGTTGTGGTGCGACGGTAGTTTCCCGAATGGGCCATCACGAATAGCTGGGTTTTATTTGGCGTGTCACGTGTTTGGTGTCTCATTGGGTCTATCCAAATAATTTGAAGAGATTGTTCGGGTGGCACTGCAGAGAACCATGGCAGAGGAACAGCGAAGGTTATTGGAGCAGCTAATGGGAAAGGAGGCGCTCATATCGCCGGCCCTGCGCAGACGGGAGGTTGAAATGACAAGCCACCGTGTATGCAGCAGTTTTTTGGTCGGTACTTGCCCTCATGATCTATTTGTAGGGACCAAGCAGGATCTTGGAAAGTGCCCATTGTTGCATTTGGAAAAGCACAAGATGGAATATGAGTACCGTGCGGGTAAAGGGGAGAAGTTTCCTGACATAGAATATAATCACTACAACAATTTGAAGAAGTATATCATTGATTTGGATCGCACTATAGAATTTGCCCAGCGTCGATTGGAGCGCACGCCAGAAGAGAAGCAAAAAATTGCAGCAGTTACCAAAGAATTGGATGAGTTGGATACACAGATCGGGCTCATGTCGGAAGAAATCAATTTCCTTATAGCTAAAAACCACACCTTGAAAGCCACTCTGGAAACCATCAAACTAAATCAGCTATGTCAGCAAAGAGAGACCCTTTCAGAAACCGCCCGAAATCTTGCAGAAAATGTGGGACAGACATCTCAGCAGAAACTACAAGTGTGTGAAGCATGTGGAGCATATTTATCTAGATTGGATAGTGATCGACGGTTGGCCGACCACCTTATAGGTAAAATACATCTAGGATTTGTCCAGATGAGACAAGCGTACGACGAATTGAATCATCGTTTCAAGAGAAGTCATATCTAATCATTTTTCAAAGGCTTGATATCGGCGATTTTTTCTTTCGAAACGTATCCAATAGCCGACAATCTTTCAGCCAAGATAGGATGGGAATGGTGATAAGCTGAGAATAACCAGTCAGCATCCATGGTAGACAAGTTTTTGCTCAATAATTTGATGAGACCCTTGGCCAAATCGTTGGTATAACCTCCGATTTTGGCGTGCTGGTCCGCTTCAAATTCGTGTTTTCTAGATAACAAGTTTTGAGCAAATCTGAATGCGCTCAGGACAGGAGAAAAGATGTCTCCAAACAAAAAGAAACCAATCATGGTTGGCTGAGTATTAGTGAAACCGAACGATTTGTAAAGAGAAGAGTTTCTGATGAATGCCGAGAACAATGAGAAGCAAATGAAAATGTATCCTTGAGCAAAGACCATCATCTTGGACAAATGGGACATTTTCCAGTGGCCGATTTCATGGGCGATAACTGCGACAGTTTCTTCAACGGTCGAGTGCTCAATCAAAGTATCAAATAACACGATTTGCTTGCTCCAAGGCAATCCGGTGAAGTAAGCATTGGAATGAGAAGATCTCTTGGAACCGTCGATGACGTACAATTTAGTCAATGGAAATTTTTGGGTGGCAGCGTACTTTTCAATTTCAGTTCTGAGTTCTCCTTCTTCCAATGGAGTAAACTTGTTGAACAAAGGTTGGATTAAGGTAGGATAAATAGTCATGAATATCACTTGAACTGCAAGAACAAAGAACATAGTGTAGCCAATAAACGAGTCACCAGTAGAATCAATAACCTTTAAGAAGCCAGCCAGAACAGGGAGACCAAGAACAATACTCAAAGCAAGTCCCTTGAGGGTATCATTTATCCATAAACCAATAGTCAATTTATTAAACCCGTACTTTTCTTCCAAAACGAAGTTGGAGTAGTAAGACAATGGCAATGAAATAACGGTAGAGACTAATTGTTGAGTACCCATAAAGAAAATCGACTGTGTGATAACACCACCCATGAAACCTGGTAAGTAAGGAGCGACCTTGGCCATGGCAAAACCACCGAAGTTCCAGAATTTGAGCAACAAATCATACTTGATGATTGCAACATTCTGGACCAAACCAAAGACTTCAGAGAAAAAACCAAACTTGGCCTTGGCACGAGAGTAGTCTTGAGATTGGTCGAAAGTTTCCTGAGAAATATCAGCTTTCAAAGATGCTGGTGGATTGGTCTTTTTCAATACCTGGTACTGACGATAGTTGAGGTAATTTTCAAACACGAATTGACCTACGGTGAAGCCAAGAATGACATTTTTCCAGTTGATATTGGAATTGTCGAGAAACGAGAACGTCTGGGGTTAGTAAATCGTCTACTGGATCATGTAACACAAACATACCTCTGCTAATGAAAACATTGTTGGCGGAGAAGAATAAAGAGACGTAGCTTTTCGGTAACACTCTATTTGATTCTAGCGAGACGCTCCGCAAGACAGCTCGCTGGCGCGACACGCCGAAAAATAGAGAAGTGAAAAATTGCGGTGGCAATCAGAGCAATCGAGAGGCGACGAGATTGCCGAATCTCTTTCATTGTGGGGTGACTACACTACAATATTCTGATAATAAACGTTTTTATGAGACTAGCTGATCGAATATCTAGTTTACTTGGCTTCAGCAGCTAATTGTTCGGCCTTGGCAACGACATCTTCGATACCACCAACCATATAGAAGGCGTTTTCTGGAAGGTCATCGTGCTTACCTTCTAAGACAGCCTTGAAGGATTTGACGGTTTCTTCTAATCTGACCAACTTACCGGAGATACCAGTGAAAACTTCAGCAACGGCGAATGGTTGAGACAAGAATCTTTGGATCTTACGAGCTCTTTCAACGGTCAACTTGTCGGTTTCGGACAATTCATCCATACCCAAAATAGCAATGATATCTTGTAAAGACTTGTAAGCTTGTAAGGTTTCTTGGACACCAGTGGCGGTACTGTAGTGCTCTTGACCAACAACAGCGATATCCAATAATCTGGACTTGGAATCCAATGGGTCGACAGCTGGGTAGATACCCAATTCAGAAATACCTCTAGACAAGACAGTGGTAGCATCCAAATGGGCGAAGGTGGTAGCTGGAGCTGGATCGGTCAAATCATCGGCTGGGACGTAGACAGCTTGGACGGAAGTAACGGAACCCTTTTTGGTGGTGGTAATACGTTCTTGTAAAAGACCCATATCGGTGGCCAAGGTTGGTTGGTAACCGACGGCGGATGGAATACGACCTAACAAGGCAGACACTTCAGAACCTGCTTGGGTGAATCTGAAAATGTTGTCGACGAACAACAAAACATCTTGACCTTCTTCATCTCTGAAGTATTCGGCAATGGTTAAACCGGTCAAAGCAACTCTAGCTCTGGCTCCTGGTGGTTCGTTCATTTGACCGAAGACCAAGGCCACCTTGGAGTCACCTTCCAAATTGATGACACCGGTTTCCTTCATTTCACGGTACAAATCGTTACCTTCTCTGGTTCTTTCACCGACACCACAGAAAACTGAGAAACCACCATGAGCCTTGGCAATGTTGTTAATCAATTCTTGGATGAAAACGGTCTTACCGACACCGGCACCACCGAACAAACCAATCTTACCACCTCTAGCGTATGGGGCTAACAAGTCAACAACCTTAATACCGGTTTCCAAGACTTCGGCGGAAGTGGATTGTTCGACGAACGATGGAGGGTCGGCGTGAATTGGGTTCTTGTGGGTGTGTTCGATTGGTCCTCTTTCGTCAATTGGTTCACCAACGACGTTGATAATACGACCTAAAGTACCACGACCAACTGGAACGGAAATTGGGACACCAGTGTCGGTGACAGGGGTACCTCTAACTAAACCTTCGGTACCGTCCATAGCAATAGCTCTGACGGTGTTTTCACCCAAATGTTGAGCAACTTCCAAAACCAAGTTGGAGTCACCGTTTTTTAAGGTTAAACCATTTAAAATGGATGGGACGTTACCTTCTTCGAATTGGACATCGACAACAGCACCAATGACAGCTCTGGATAGTTAGTATATACTTATAGGAGATAAGAATGATTGGAATATAGGCAAACCTTGATGGATCAACGCCCAAAGTGGGTTTCCGGTGGATTTGTCGATAATGAAAAACTGGACAACATGGACAGTTTCAAGGCAATTCTTGGGTCAAATCGAGAATCAAACATTCAATGCATCTTCCACCAAGTTGTTGTAAAGGATTCATGTCCATCATTATCAATTCGCCCTCGTAATGCTCGATTCCAACCATATTATGCTTTTGATGAAATTTTTACATACCTGACCTTACCGGCAACAGGAGCAGCAGAAGCTAAACCCCTGTTGAACATGAGGTTACGCTTGGCGGCAGTGAAGGCACCACGTGAAGCACTGTTAAACAATCTTGGAAGAACCATCGTTAACAACTTTGGTTAAACACTCTGTAGAGAAGAAAAGTATGAAAAAAATTAGCTGGTGGATTCTCACGCTAATTATATTTTCGTTGGCCGCTAAGAGTACTATGGAGGGCAGCAACCAATCAAATCGCGAGCTTCAATTAAGTGTGGTCGACTCCGGTAGTGGTGCGAAAAATATGTTTTTATTGGTTGGGGCAGGGTTACCCTGAACACTCCACGTGAGCCATGCCGCTCGGTATGGGCGGGCGCACACCAACACCAGACCAGCACCAGACTTGAGCACATAATCGGTGTGCGGTGAGCTCACCATTGGCCATGCATTGGCCATTTAGTGTGTAGTGGCTCGTGTGGGGAATGCTACATTAGGGCTATATGTAGGAAAGCGTACTTTTGTAGCTAAGTATATGTCGTTCTTGTATGGGGAATAGTGCTCGGAACGGTTATTCGCAGCCGGCAACTGGGGTAGAGCTCTTCGGATAGAAGAGCGTGTCGCTGGACTTCCGGGTTTCAGCGTACGTACGCGCCAAATTGCAATTTTGGCCATTGAATCAGGCTCAACAGGTTCTAGAATTCAATACGGTAGGATCGTATTCTCTGTTTCAATTACGGGCTGATTGGCGTTGTAGATTAGTATATCCGGTTATGTGCGCATAGGGTTCAAATCTATCTAGCCAGTACAAGCGCTCTGAATAGGTTGTGCTAGACAAATGGTGGCAATGGCGATAAATATAATATCATTATTCGTTCATTCATTTATACACTGTTACGGCTAATCCCCAATCTGGTCTGTTCGATGAATTGCTTTAATTGCAAAGGGTGTGCTTCGTAGAGTAGCGTAGATCCTTCTGGAGCCTGCTCGCCGGCAGACCCACAGTACTTACATAAGCACTCGAGACATAATCTGATGGAGTCTTTCAGGTTCAACTGTCTTATACTGGCCTGAACTCGCACAACCGACATCTTGGACCCTTCAGTAGGCGGTTTAATAATTTGTTTTTCCTCTTTGAGTTCCTTGATTCGTCTGGATTTACGGCGTGTAGACGAGTCGGCCTCTTCAGCTGCAGCTCTTTTGGCCTTGGCTATTAATCGATTATACTTTGCCTCCATGGATTCAACGTTTGCATCCTTCTCGGTGTCCTGTTTAATTTCGATCGTTATTTGAGGGTTGTTTGGATCCTCTTTTTGAAACTCAGAGAGATTATCTGCTGCTTTAGAGGCTAGGATCTCGCTAATATCGTGGGATTGAGTTTTGTGGTCGTCGTATGGTGAAGAATCTGGGGTGAGAAGTTGATGAATGGGTATTCTTGTAGGTCTAATTGGTTCAATCTTTGTAGGCCTTTCTTCTTTATTGGTGATGTCCGGTGCTGGAGAAATTTCTTTCTTGCCAAAATTATGGTTCTTGTTGTTGATGATACAGTACTGGTAAGCAATGTGGGTTTTGCAATTTTCACACAAATCTTCTTCTTCTTCATCTTGGGAGTCTTCAAATTTTCCTGCTTGTTCATTTTCAAAGCTCCGAGGCTTGAATTGTTTAGGCTGATACTTGATTTGGAAGTGAGATTTATCGAGCAGGTCAAGAATGCTATTTTGTTCAGTGAGAAAGCGTTCGAAGCTGTTGAGACATCTGGCCGCCAAATCAGTGTCATTGGTCGATATGGTTGTGCCATTAGCGAGTTTATGATTGAACTCTCTCATGATGTTTTCAATCAATTGATAGTGATTAAAGACGTTCTCCTTCTTGATTAGTTTGTAATCATGAATTGACTGGGCGCCATACTCTAGCCAGTCATTCATGGTGAAGTTGACGGCTTCGTTGAAGTTGAACCCACAGTTAAATCCTGAATGGTATACTCTAGGATATGTCACCACAAACTCGTTTGGTTGTTGATCGGCATATACACACTTGATGCCATTCGCCACAAGAGACATGGGCGACAAAAGTGTCACCAATTGATGCAAGAGATCGGGCTGTTTTTTGAATAAGTCGGGAGCACTCTCTTTCATAAGTTTTTCGAACTGGTCGGCTTGTTTGGACGGAATACCGTACCACTTTTTGGTGGCCCCAAAATGACAGTAGTTGGCCGATAAAGTATAATGGTCCTCGACATGCCAACAGAAGGTGGATAGCAAAGTTCCTATATAGATCCAAGGAACCGTCATGCCCGAGATGGAGGTGTTGATGTAGTTGAGAAGAGAGCCCTTGGCGAAAGGGAGCTTGGTCAAGTTGAAAGGGTGGTCTATGTAATCTCGTATACAAGGATCGTCTGGTTTGATTCCCGGGGTATTCAACATGGGAAACCCGCTTATTTCCCCTGGTTTGAGATTGTGAATGTCGGCGCCATACTTGACTTCTAAATCCGACTTTTGCACCTCCACAAATTGCCAGAACATGGTTTCTATGGTATCTACATCCAAAGGCATGTTGTTATTGTAGTCCTGAACGAATTGTCTTTCGAATTCCTGACACATGTCGTAAAACTGAGGCAAGGAGTATTTGATATCCACTTGCTCCTCGAAGCCGTACTCTCCTGTACCAATCAAGCACTTGTCACAGTACCATTTTCCGGTGGGTATAGATTCAAGCGGCACAGCAAGGCACGCCATGTGGTAAGGATTATCACAGTTGTCACATAGAAGGGTTTCTGAAGGGTGGTCGTGGTCGCCACATATCATACAATTATCGTACTCGTCGTCGTCATCGTCAGACTCCGGGAACTCGAAGCTGTGGCTGTTATGAGACAAGTAAGCAGCATACGACTGAATGTACGCTTCATACTCTAGTTGAGCTGTAAGCGAATTAAGGTCGGGTACGCCAAACTTGCGGTTGATCTCAGCCCATTTTGCAGGGGTCATGGCGGCATAACCGCCCGCCTGTTCAACAGCAACATACAAGTCGTAGTAAAATACATCGGTTTTCTTTACTTTGAAGTTGAGCTTAATAGGTTTCTGTCTATTCATTTTGAGAAAGCGGTTGATATTGTCCTTAAAGAACTTGCGAGAGCGGGTATTCAAGCCCAAATCACTCAACTTCTGGAGTCTGGTGTGGAATTTGAAGCTGGGACTGATCAGAAAAGGTGGTTTCCACAGGTCGGGGGGCACAATTTTGACAATGCCGTATTCTGCTCCAAGCCGAGAGACTCCTGGCAGCGACATGTATTGGATGGGATCCCGAAACTCCTCAGCAGTAGGCCGAAGGACCGGACATGGCTCTAGTAGCAGTTTATCGTACATGCCGGTAGACTTTAGTGGTTCAAGTATAATGTGAGCAGAATACTTTGGGTGTATGTTGCGGCGAAGAAACTGAGGTAGAAACTAAGGTAGAAATTGAGTGAGAAGATAATTTCAGGTTGTAAATAAATCAGACAATTGACAAAAAACCGTAAAAATTAATCTAAAATACGTCAGGTGAAGAATTAGTGCGGAGCGAAATGTTAAAGGGTAGCGGCATTATCGCAGCATATACGAGCGCAGAGCGGACACGATGTAGAAGGGATTGAACTCTGTTTTAGTCAGAGGCGTAGAGCCAAGTCCTTTACAGCACTCCTATGGAACAGACCCGAAGAAGTCAGAAGTTGGGTAGAAGAATTTAAAGAGAGTGCGTGGGAAGACGGTGAGTTGGCACCCAGAAAGGCACCAAGAAAGGCAGAAAATAGCTCCAACTAGAAGGGCTGGTATATTTGATGTAGACAATTGCAAAGTTCAAGATGTCTCCATATGAATGCTAGGATGTTAGATGATCGCCTCCCATGATTCGTTTTGAGTGGTAGCTTGGCTAACTCTCTTGGCGGCTTTGTGATTCTCGCTAACTTCCGCACCGATTCCCCAGAAGGCAGGCGCCGCCGATGATCGCCGATATGATCGACCAAGCAAGCAGCGAAGTAAGAACTAGGGACAACTACAATGAAAGACGATTATACACTTACAGTACTTGGATGTGGTGTGATGGGTACCGCTGTGCTCTCAGCCGTGCTCAAATCCGAAATTAGACCTTTTCCTGGCAAAGTGTACGCATGTGTGAATTCTGAGGCCTCCGCAGCCCGCTTGACCAAGTCGTTAGACGATTCTCGTGTAGAAGTGGTTTACGGAGCCAAAGACAACCAAGCGGCTGTCAGCAAGGCTGACGTGGTGGTTCTCGGATGCAAGCCATACATGTACAAAGATGTTCACCAGCAAGTGGAACTGGCATTGTCCCACCAGCCTTTGGTGATTTCGCTTCTCGCTGGTACTACGTTGAAAGAATTGTCCATTTTTTCACCCAACGTCGTCAAAGTCATGACCAACACTCCTGCCAAATTCGGCTGCGGGACTGCCACTGTCGCGTTCCCACCAAATGTCGAAATAGAAAAGGAATTTGTGTTGGAATTGGTGGGTACCGTTGGGGTGGCCATGGAGATTCCTGAAAAGAACATGGATGCCGCCACTGCTTTGGTAGGTTCGGGTCCGGCCTTTTGCTTACTTATGATGGAGTCTTTAATAGACGGTGGTGTCAGAATGGGTCTTCCTTTTGATGTGGCCAGAGTATGTGCTGCCAAAGTCATGGAGGGAACTGCAAAGATGGCTCTCGACACTGGCGACCATCCCGCAGTGTTGAAAAGCAAGGTTTGTACACCGGGTGGTACAACGATCGGGGGGCTACTCAAGATGGAAGATTCTGGCGTCCGTAGCGGAATTGCTCGTGGTGTAGAAGAAGCTGCCAATATTTCAGCCTCATTTGCCAAAAAATAAGTATATACATTCAATCTATATAGTCTAGTTCTTTTTTTGCGACATGTACAAATCAGTCAAAGCACTGAGATCTTGCTGGTTGATTTGGATGCCTGAGGCCTGTAAAACGTCCTTTAACTGCGTCAAGTGCTGACGAATATCTTTGTCAGCAAGCATTCTCATCATCTGGGTCATTGAAGGAGGTTGTCCACCTGTGGTGATACCTTTTTCGGCCAAAAGACCCTGGAACCCGTCCAAGAGACGCAGTAACTCGGGATTGCTCTTCATTGTCTCGGCAAACTTGTTGAGAGTTGCGGCTTGCTCTTCGTCGATGTCTTTGCGAGACACCATGCTAGTGGAAAACGGCCTGGCGATTCCGGCGGAACGAGGAAATGCCCGAATTCCACTGGCGCACTGCCTGCGTACTTGAAACATCACTCTGTTCATCATGACTGCTAGTGTTCACTAGCAAACCAGGAACTGGGCAGTCTAGTATGGTCATGGCAGGTCGTGCCCATACCAACACCTGCCGCCGGCCGCGCACGACCATGTTGTCGATGAAAAAAAACTCGCCAACTGAAAAGTCACCACCACCACTGTCAACCCACGAACATATCGATCACCATGTCTCACGAAGGACAAGAAGAATTATTGGACTACTCGGACTCCGAGGAAATTGCCGTTCCATCCACCACAACCACCTCCGGTGCTGGTGAGGGTAACGACGAAAAGGAAGCTGACAAGAAAGGTTCCTACGTTGGAATCCACGCCACTGGTTTCAGAGATTTCTTGTTGAAACCAGAGTTGTTGAGAGCTATTGGTGATTGTGGTTTCGAACATCCTTCAGAAGGTTCGTATTCAATATAAACACGCGTCCAACAAGATAAGTCCTCGGCCATTACCCTACCAGCTAGTATATTGACACTTTGACAATTGCCTCGCTGGGATTTATTACGCGTAATATTTCGCCTAGACGGTGATTTGCTTTGATGGCGCCGAATTGCTGCCACTAATGTCTTGTTGGTATGCCAACAGCCAGCGCCGTCGCTGTAATGATTTAGCGACGATCGCTAACGCGTGTCATGTGACTGGTCATATGAGTTGCACGCCATGATTTCCCAGAATTTCCCCACTAACATTTTTTAGTTCAACAAGTTTGTATCCCACAATCCATTTTGGGAACCGATGTGTTATGTCAAGCCAAGTCTGGTTTGGGTAAAACCGCTGTTTTCGTTTTATCCACCTTGCAACAATTAGATCCAGTTGCCGGAGAAATCTCCACCTTGGTCATTTGTCACACCAGAGAATTGGCCTACCAAATCAGAAATGAATACGCCAGATTCTCCAAGTATATGCCAGATGTCAAGACCGAAGTCTTTTACGGTGGTACTCCAATTAAGAGAGACATTGAAAAGTTGAAGAGCAAAGACACTTGTCCTCATATTGTTGTTGCCACTCCAGGTAGATTACATGCTTTAGTCAATGAAAAAGCCATTAGATTGAGCAACGTCAAGTCGTTCGTTATTGACGAGTGTGACAAGGTCTTGGAATCTATTGATATGAGAAGAGATGTGCAAGACATTTTCCGTAACACTCCTCACCAAAAGCAAGTGATGATGTTTTCTGCCACCTTGTCTCAAGAAATCAGACCGGTTTGTAAAAAATTTATGCAAAATCCATTGGAAATTTACGTTGACGATGAAGCCAAGTTGACCTTGCACGGTTTACAACAATACTACATCAAGTTGGCCGAAAAAGAAAAAAATAAAAAGTTGGCTGACTTGTTAGATTCATTGGAGTTCAACCAAGTGATTATATTTGTCAAGTCTACTCAAAGAGCCAACGAATTAAACAAGTTGTTGTGTGCTTGTAACTTCCCATCCATTGCCGTTCACTCTGGATTACCTCAAGAGGAAAGAATCGAAAGATACAAGTCGTTCAAGGAATTCAACAAACGTATTTGTGTCTCTACTGATGTTTTCGGTAGAGGTATTGATATTGAAAGAATCAACTTGGCCATCAATTATGATTTACCAAACGAAGCTGATCAATACTTGCACAGAGTTGGTAGAGCCGGTAGATTTGGTACCAAGGGTTTGGCCGTTTCTTTGGTTTCTAACAAGGAAGACGAAGAAGTGTTGGAAAAAATCCAGTCGAGATTCGATGTCAAGATCACCGAATTCCCTGAGGAAGGTATTGACCCATCCACTTATATGAACACCTAAGCATTTAAGCACTTGAACAGGTTGAAGTGTCTGTGTATTGTTTTGTATTAGTATAGTTTAATTGATAGCAAGTAGTATCAATCAATTGGAACACGTAGTGTAGGTGCGATTTCGGGATTAGGAACCACTCAATATGTATGTTGTATTGTGGACCCGATAAAACGGGTTTTTTGCAACCCGTGCATTGTATATCGCCATATCCGTATTGAGCGCGAAGCTGCTCATGGATCAGGGTCTCAATTTCAGCCACATTGCGAGGACTATACCAACCTCTTTGATCGGGCTGAAAAGTGCGCATAGTTTGGGGTTTGGCAGCCTTCGAGTTTTTTAGTGATAGCTTGGAGAACATGGCTCGAAGTCGCGAAACTGACTCCACAGAGGGGTTGGTCGCGAGGACGTTTGTAGGCGGCAGGATTTCCACAATTTTATGTCGACACTTCTCCTGCCACTGTCTCAAGCGTTTTGCAACGGTCTGAGTAGTCATGCCGATCTTCACCAACATGTAATTTGATTTTGCGGCATTGAACGGCACGAGCTTGTTCTGTTTACTGGCACGGGTTCCCGGGATATTCTGGACCTTGAGCCATGGCTTGTCGTCTTCAAGTAATCTGGCATAAGTATAAATGTAAATGAGCCCACCTTTTTTTTTGGTACCGGGGCTTTTGCCCGATCCATCGGGGTTTGGTCGCACCGCGACGGTAGATCTGGTGGTGGCAGAGTGTTGGGGCGAACCCCGCAGTTGCGAAGAGCGCGCCTGGCCGGCATGGTAGTGGCAGTAGCCCTTGTCAGTCTTGATCTTGCATGGCTCGCCTTTGACAGTATTCCCAAGACATTGTTTCATGGATGTGGCCCCAATTCTTTGTATCCCGATTGTGTTCCTCGCTCGGTGACGTGATCTGGTTGAGCCACCAGACTTTTGTATACTATGTTCGCCTATAACTTTGCAAGAGCTGAGGTTGTTGAGCGCACGCTCGAAAACGCCACAATCCCTCACATTGATGCATGCTCACGTGCAATCAATAATGCTGCAACTGGCCTGAGTTCAGGCTGCAGTGATAATGTATATATATGGGGGTGAAGCCTCAATTTACAGTAGGCCCAGTACCACGAAGCCGGATTAAACTATGCCATCGCACTTCGATACACTTCAATTACACGCAGGTCAATCTGTTGACGATTCTACTCGTGCCAGAGCACCTCCAATCTACGCCTCCACTTCATTTGCATTCAAAGACTCTCAGAATGGTGCGGAATTGTTTGGTTTAGAGACTCCCGGCTACATCTATTCTCGTATTGGCAACCCTACTGTCGATGTGTTTGAACAGCGTATTGCTGCTCTTGAAGGTGGAATTGGTGCCGTTGCCACCTCGTCCGGTCAAGCAGCCCAGTTTCTTGCTCTCAAAGGTTTGGCCAACCATGGGGACAATATCGTCTCTACAACCTACTTGTACGGAGGTACTTACAACCAATTGAAGGTTTCGTTCAAAAGACTTGGAATTGAAACTAGATTCGTTAAAGGTGATGAACCAGATGACTTTGAAAGGTTGATTGACGATAGAACCAAGGCCGTTTACCTTGAATCCATTGGTAACCCCAAGTATAACATTCCAGATTTCGAAAAAATTGTCAAGATCGCCCACGCCAAGGGGGTTCCTGTTGTTGTAGACAACACATTTGGTGCTGGAGGTTTCTTGGTACGTCCATTTGATCATGGTGCTGATATTGTGGTTCACTCTGCTACCAAATGGATTGGTGGCCACGGTACAACCATTGCCGGTGTGGTTGTCGATTCTGGTAAATTCCCATTTGCCGACTATCCAGAAAAGTTCCCACACTTGTCGGAACCCTCTGAAGGTTACCACGGCTTGGTCTTCAATGATGCGCTTGGCAAGGAAGCATACTTAGGTCACCTTAGACTCGAATGGTTAAGAGACATAGGTCCTACTTTAAACCCATTTGGCGCCTTCTTGCTTTTGCAAGGTTTGGAGACTTTGTCGTTGAGAGTCGAACGTCAATCCTACAATGCCTTGAAACTTGCCCAATACTTGGAAAAGTCTCCCTATGTAACTTGGGTCTCATACTTGGGATTGTCATCCCATGAAAACCATGAGCGTGGTAAGAAATACTTGGTGAACCCCGATCTTCACGGTGGAGCCTTTTCGTTTGGGGTCAAAGATATCAAGACCGATTCGACCGATCCTTTCAAAGAAGCTTCTCCAAGGTTTGTAGACCAACTCAAACTTTTCACCAACTTGGCCAATGTCGGTGACTCCAAGAGTTTGATTATTGCTCCATGGTATACTACCCACCAACAATTATCTGACGAGGAAAAAATCGACTCTGGAGTCACTCGTGATTTAATTAGGGTTTCGGTGGGTACGGAATTTATCGATGATCTCATTGCAGATCTCGACCAGGCTTTTAAGGCAGTTTACGAAAACTAAATCAAGTACTATTCTCTATAATAAATCATAATCAACGATACTTGCAACGCAACATTGAGTAAAGTAGTCGATATAACGATATAGAAACCCAGGCCTCGAGAAAAGTCGGCGATAGGGAAACTATGAAAGAATTTGGTCATTCTAAAATAGAATTGTATTTCGCCAAACATGATTGTCAATGATACAATTAACTGGACAAACGCCAAGACCATGGGCGCTATTATGATTTTGAGTACATTAAGTTGAAGACTCGGGCTGGAATTAAGTGCTTGAAGTACGTTTCCTTGCACCATAAGTAATAGTACCGAAACCACCATTGAGACAGTAGACGCTATAGCCATGGAATGGCCGAATTCGGTCATTTGTCTGGCTTTTGCAAAATACCCTTCTTTGGCTTTTTCAACTTTGTCACCGGTAGACATATCTAGCCTAGTATCAACACTCTTTTTAGGAGCAAAGTACTGGTCCAAAGAGACCACTGACAGTGAATAGGCGGTAGAAAGCGCGGTTCCGACGTCCAAAGGATCTTCGGCGTTCGAAACTACTCCCAACTGAATACCTACATCTTTGACCAAGGATCCAAACACATCAAGCCCGTTGATATACGTGCACGAGTCCTTGCCTGACGCCACCAGCTGTCTGCAGAAGCCATGGAAGTTGAACTTGAAGACGTTTTTGTTGGTAAAAGTGTCGATAGTGTCAATATACTTGATTTTTTCACTGAGTCTGTGGCCATCGTTAAGAGTGACGCTAAAGTCCTTGGCAAAATAACTGGCCATGCGAAGACCCTCTCGAGCACCAGACAATAGTGCTCTGGACTCGGAGGTATCGCGAAACCGAAGTGTGTACTGAGAATAGCAATGGGTGAAGCTGTCGTTGGTACAGGAAAAAGAGCCAATAAAGTTTTGGATGCACACGAGGAGGGCCATGACAAACGAAAAAAGGATTAGCGTACGAGCCAGCCAGCGGCCCGACGAGTGCCAGTTGTGTGCCAAGGGATCAGAATCGTCCAGCATGTTGGGTCCGTCATCTTCAAACGAGATTTCGAGATCATCGTCTTTGGTCTGGTTACTGGTGCCGTTACTGGTCTGGTTACTGGTATTCGCGGCTTCGTTATTGTAGCTGTCGGGAGATGTCCTCATTGTTGCCGATATCTGGTGATTCATAGCAGTCGGCTCGTGATGTGAGGAACGAGGACTCGGGCCTGGGTCTAAATTTGAGGACATGACCAACAGAGGCTGACTGGTGGAGATTTGTGTTTGTGTAGATTTTGTGTAGATCGAGCCGATTTATTGTGAATCGCACGAGGGGGACTGCGGAGGCTTAGCTGGGGGGCATGGCCCAAATGGTTATGAATACACTAAAGAACGCTATCTTGTATAGATAATGTAAAATTATCCGAGTAGCCGTAGCAATACCACAGACAGTTGATCTATAGATAGGTATAAGACCACGCTCTGCCGTTGGCGCATGTGGAGATTGTTTTGTTAGCGACTGTTGAATAAGTTGTTGTCTAGCCGTGCTCGCAACGCGGGGGAAATCGGCAGCTGGAAACTAGGTAAATTGGGTGGGGAATCGTTGAGTTAGAGAGGGTCGATTTCAATAAGGCAAGGTGGTATGGTACGGGCCTAATCCCACTGGTCAGTTTACCCCAGTTTTTGATACGGTTCGTGTAATACGTAAAGTCGGCTGGCGGGCTCGTACATTACCGAAAAAAGACAATCGAGGTGCAATTGTGCGACTGCAGATATAATTGAAAAGGAAACTTTAGCCTATCAGTTAGATTGACTACATATAAATAGTTTCTATGGAGCACTAATATGCTCAATATTTCTATATTTAGTGTTGTATTGTCTATAAGTATTGATTCTCTACAAACTAGTGAGGGTAATAATCTCTAAATTGGTCCGTGGGCTCACTGTTTAAAAGATCGATTTCCTCGGGATCCAAAATGGACGTAAACGAATGCTGATCGTCAAAACTGTGCCTTTTGCTTGATGTTCCCAAGGGCTTTAGTTGTGGCCTAGGTATCAAGTTACGATGTCCATTGTAGGGTTCTGCTTCAGGCAATGGAGACACCATGGGGGGATTGGACGTCGAGGACGTACCGTATCCATCGTAGGTTTCTTCACGATAATGGTTTAGAATGTTTTGGTTCCGATAAACATCAAACTTGTCGCGATCTTCATACAAGAGTTTTCTTGTTTGTTCTTCTTCGAGAATCAATGGCTCTACCTGCACTCTCGACGACTTGGTGTTCATACGACGAACCAGCGATTTTTTGGACAACGACTTACCCAACATACGGAGCTCTTCTTCGTTCTTAGCATCGTGCGAGTTATGGATATTGAACATTCCTTTTGCAAATGAAAATCTGTGACTGGGATGATCCTCGTCATCAATAAGATTGGTAAGTTCTTCATCGGAATGCTGAGAATCAGGCCTGCCCGATACGCTTAGTCTCAAACCACTCAAACGCTTCTTTTGGTGATGCAAGCTCTCTCTCATCTTGCCCATCTTGGTTGATCTTTCGAAAGGTTCAATGAGCGTCCGATCAGAGGTAAAATCGGTGTCGTCGTGGAACGGGTCGGCATCGGTGAATTTTTCGGTAGTCTTACGTTTAGGAACATAGCTACGACGATTAGAGTAGTGGAAATGCTCATAATCATCCTCGTCTTCATCCTCGGGATTGGCACACCAAACAGGTGCAGCCCACGTTAACATCGCCAAAACGGCAAAACTCTGCGCAAGCCATAACAACAGAAACCATTTTCTGCCCATACTGAGCGAAACTCCAAAAGAACCCAACGATTTGTGTATTTCCGAGTTGATTTCAATCAACACATTGGTGATGATGGCTGCTCCAATAGTGAGGGCCAACATCGATGCCACTGATAGCAACGCCATGACATTGAACACCAAGCTGGAAATCTTGCTGAGATCCTTGGACGAGCCTCGGTTGCCGTAGATAACCAACGTGATTATCACTATTATGAGTTGTAATAATCCTCCACTGATAATGGCCGGTGTTATCAACTTATACTTTTTGTCTCGCGTGCTGACTTTGCTTTGATACCTTGGATCGCTCTCGTGTGATTGTAACGCATACGCCAAGATACTCTTGAGTCCCACTCTTTCTAGTTCTGCACGGTAGTCAAAAACAAACAGCTTGTCGAACCTCAGGCACAGCAAGACCTGGTCCAGCACTTTGGTTTTCAGGATCCCATGCGGGTCTCTGTAATTGGTGATGTTATAGTTGCCGTAGCACCAACTCCATAGCGAGGTAAGAATATACTGAGGAGCATCCGCCACTTGGGCCAGCGCATACTCTGTTAGGATAGAAATTTCAGAGTTGGTGAGGGTCTGATCCACGGGATACCGGACTTTTTCGCCAGGAGAATCGAGAATATTGGATGAGCTCGAGACCGACGTCCTCAAAGACTTGTAAAGACCATAGGAAACATCAAGATGGGCACAGTTGATCCTTCCGATGTACATGGTATTGGTGACGAGCGGCCCTACGAGGAGCGAAAGGCATAATGATAGTGTGAGGAGCGAAGTGAAAAGTCTCACTAGCTGTAGAGCCCTTTGCTTGACTGTGAGGTTCACAAAAGGTTTTGATAAGTGGTTCCACACCGTCGTGGGCATAGTTGAGGTCCTCGAAGGGGTGCTGTTGTCAGACGGTTTATCTGAATGATTTGAGCGAAGCGGCACGTGACGCGGTTCCATTTTTAGCACCACAAGGATAGGGAAAGCAGTGTAGCAGATACACTGTTGGTGTACTGTGTATGTACTGTGCTAATGAGGTTTCAAGAGAAGTAGGCACAAATACACCTGTCTCATCATGATGGCGGAGAAAAGTGGCAATAGAGTGACTCGAGTGATGGGTGCAAATTCAAGTGATGGAACGGCAGTGGGTGCCTAAAGAAAATGATGCAAGCAACACCACGGCCATTATTGTCGAGCCATAATGACCTGGAATGTAAGTTGTATCCTAATAATACTTTGACTAATCACTGGGTAGACGCGTTGGTAACGAAGGCCCTTTTGTCTTTCGTACCACACCAGTGCGAATACCAGCAAAATCCCACCAGATCTTGGACTACAAGCCTATTTTTACAGTTCAGTCGAAAACATCTTGTCATTGTGTATTTTTTAAATTGTATACTCCTGGGGCGCCAGCACATCAGGTTAGAAATCGTCGTTGAAAACTAGATCGCCGTATTTTTGCTTGAACAGGTTCAAATCGTCCACGTTTTCATATTTACGCTTGTTTGGTTGGGCAACAGGCAACACCTGTAATGGTGTATTTTGGATATTGTAACGACTGTCCCACTCGCCCAAACTTGAAGTCGACGAATCTAATGTGGATCCATCGCTGGTTAAGGATGGAGGTTGGTTCATATGATTTGGTAAGGGGACTCTTTGGATGTGACCTCTGGTCCCTTGTGGCTGTGACGGAGCGTTGTACCCTTCCGATACGGCTTTTCTGATTCTCATTCCAAGAGTGGCGAGACCTGATGCGTTTGAGTCGTCAGGAGACGACTCTGGGGCCTTTTTCATTTGTCTTTTATGGCTCATGTTTCTGTTTAGTTGTACTAGACTGGTCAGCTACATTTACTGGTCAATTTGTTTACTTTGAGATGTGCGCGAACCAAAAATGGACTGCGCTTAGCAATGAACTCGCTAGATACGTGCCAGTGTAAGATAAGAGGAGATTAGCTGAAGAAGTGTGTATGCGGGACCTTATGATTAAAGTACGTGTCCTTCATATTTGAAGGTGACGATTTCAGTATAAAAAAAGCTGCCACACTAGCAAACTCGAACCACTTGAAACTCCCATTCTTTCACCTATCATATGAGTGGGACTAAAACCATTCCAACATTGCGTTGGCATATACCTAATAGTAGTACGGAGACGGGACGAGGATGAAGAAAATTTGCCAATATAGATGTACTCACCTTTTAATCTAGTATATAATTGAAAGCTAAAAACTTGAGCAGTTGAATGGGTGCAAAATGGTATCACGTAAAAAATTTTCAAACCGTCAAAAAATCGGGTCTGAAATTCCGCCAGCTATGTTCTGATTAAAATTGTATGTATTCGATATAATTGCCAGGTCGGTCGCCGTATAGTGATTCCCCTTCCCTACATTGATTGCATCCGAACCACAAAATCTCAAGACTAACCCGCTAAATCTTCATTTGGATCATGAACAATCGTAAATACACAATAAGCCCTCATATATATAACTTTTCAATTGTACTA
This sequence comes from Suhomyces sp. yHMH580, assembly GCA_030580235.1. Lineage (NCBI taxonomy): Eukaryota > Fungi > Ascomycota > Pichiomycetes > Serinales > Debaryomycetaceae > Suhomyces > Suhomyces sp. yHMH580. Next base: position 54,473 of record JAKTSN010000001.1, on the reverse strand, counting down.
ATTATGCCTTAGGCATAACTATCTGTATAGGTCACCCAGCCGTCTCCCCCGCGTTACAACTCCGTTCGCATTCGGTTGCCTTTGGCGCGCGCCGGCGTCGAGTGCCGTTCTGGGCCCCACGGTATGTAGCTTATAGGCAGTAGACACCGATCGATAGAAGTATATAAACGTGTGGAAGTTCGCCTAAAGAGTCAGAAGTCTCGATTCAAGTATCAGCCCTAATCAAAATGTCTAACCCAAGCTTCCAAGTTTCATCCCAAGTTGCTAAACAATACGAAGATGCGTATTCTGCTCACAACTACCATCCATTACCGGTTGTGTTTTCCAAAGCCTTAGGCGCCCACGTTTGGGACCCAGAAGGAAAGGAATACTTGGACTTTTTATCAGCATACTCTGCCGTCAACCAAGGTCACTGTCACCCTAAGATCATAGAAGCTTTGGTTGATCAAGCCTCCAAGTTGACCTTGTGCTCGAGAGCCTTCTCCTCCGACGTATTTGGTGTATATGCCAAGTACATAACTGAATATTTCAACTACGAAACAGTGTTGCCAATGAACACTGGTTCCGAAGCCGTTGAGACCGGCTTAAAACTCGCCAGAAGATGGGGTTACCTCAAGAAGGGTATTCCTGAAGGCGAAGCCATCATCTTGTCAGCTTCAGATAACTTTCACGGTAGAACCTTGGGAGTTATTTCCATGTCTACTGACCCAGATGCCAGAACCAACTTCGGTCCTTACTTGAACGGTGTAGGTCCGCAAATCCCAGGTGAACCAGCTGGAACTTTGTTGAGATACGGTGTTATTGAAGATGTCGAAAAGGCATTCAACAATGCCGGTGACAAGATCTCCGCCATCTTGTTGGAACCAATCCAAGGTGAAGCCGGTATCGTAGTTCCACCAAAGGACTACTTGAGACAAGTCCAAGACTTGTGTCGTAAACACAACGTCTTGTTGATCTGTGACGAAGTCCAAACTGGTATTGCTAGAACCGGTAAGATGTTATGTTACGAACACTCTGAAGGTGTTAAGCCAGATATCGTTTTATTGGGTAAAGCTATCTCAGGAGGTGTCTTGCCAGTTTCCGCTGTTTTGTCATCTAAGGAAATCATGCTGACCTTGGACCCTGGCTCGCATGGTTCTACTTACGGTGGTAACCCATTGGCATGTCGTGTTGCCATTGCTGCATTGCAAGTTGTCAAGGACGAAAACTTGGTTGAAAGATCAGCCCGTTTGGGTGAATTGTTAAAGAGTAAGCTTGAAGATTTACGTGCTGAGTTCGGGGGAATTATCGCTGAAGTCAGAGGTAAGGGTTTGTTGTCTGCCATTGTTATTGACGACACCAAAACCAACGGTAGATCTGCCTGGGACTTGTGTTTAGTTATGAAGGACCACGGTGTGTTGGCTAAACCAACCCACGATCACATCATCAGATTGGCCCCACCATTGGTCATTTCTGAAGAAGATTTATTGAAGGGTGTTGACGCCATCAAAAAGTCTTTGATTGCATTGCCAAATGCTCCAAAGGCTGATCATTAGATTAAGACTTCACAGATTGTATAGTAATGAAATAACGTATGACAAAATGACATTCTAATCATAATAATTGTAAGATGATTGCCGCAAACAAAATGCCACTGACGTTATCGGAAAGATAGTTGTAAACTCGATTTTTCCGAGATATTGCGAAATTATTTGACTCGACTTGATATCCGATCTAGATTCACCAAAATTCCTATCATTATTATTGCGAAATGTATAGCGCCAAAAAGAATAGACGGGTCTTTAATCTCAAAACCCCCACTTAGTCTGATTAAGCTACCAAGCTCAGCTTGACAGCTATATAGGTAATTACAATTCCTCGGTACCATTTTTTTTCTTATTTGCAATAAAGAAAACGTACAAGTACACCTTAGCCTTCCTTTTTTTTGAACATTTACTTGACGTCATACCGAGAGCTATGGCTGATCAAGTCAAGTGGAACAAAGACTAATATTGTATTATTGCGAATGAGTGCAATTTAACATTCCCTTTGTTGTCTCTGGCGAAGGTAGAGTTCGAGGCTTAGCTACAATAGAGCCGCTCTAATACATGGCCATGCCTTGTGATTCGACGAATTATGGAACCAAAGCTATCGCGAATCTGTGCAAGAATTATAAGATAACCAAGTGTGAATAATTATTCATCGTTAAAAAATATATGCCTCAAAATACGTCAAAATGAACGTTTGACGTACCGATACCTAGACCTATTAGTATCAACTTTAATCCTCACAGATTCTCTTGAAATTAATCACGATACTGTGCACTGGTAACTGGAATACTTCAGAGAAGAAGAATGGCTTTCTTAAAGAGCTTCCCCTCGACATCGAGCTAGGACAACCTCCGTTGCAGCTGAAATCCAGACTCTTGGGCACCTTAAAGTATGCTGGTGTCTTATTTTGTTTGCTAACATTATTAGCAACTGTCAGGATTGGTGCTTCTCAGCATTCTATAATCAAGCGAGACGATACTTCACCAGCCATCGCAACGTCCTCTTTGCCTCCTCCACGATCACTTACCTCGTTAAGGAAACAATCCGATAATGATACCCTTCCTTCTCCCAGCCAAGTCAACAGCCATGATCCCTACGAAGTATTTGCCGTTTATGATTCGGATGTTGTTAAGGCTTCGTACGGATCCCCCGTCTATTCGAGTACTCTATTTAAGCATGTGTTTGGTAATTCAGCTGGAAGTCCATGCGCTGGTCAACTTCCCATACTTCCAGCGCGAGCTCAATTCAACAAGGTAATTGTAACCCTATATACCAATGTGAGCTTAATCCAATACGATAGATTGGCTCATTTTTACGTGGCAGGCAATGAGGTCTGGAGAACTTCGACAATAGAGCCAGCTGGAGCCCAATTCTTCTCTATATTTCTGAAGGACCTCTCTGACTACGCAAAACTATTCGAAGTGGATAACCAGTTCGTGTTTCAGTTGGACAATTATGTGGGAAATGGCGAAGGATCATTCAGTGTTCAATTGGATATAGCCTACTACTTTGATGCCACCGAAGTCAACGAGCTGGGCGATAGTCTTGCAATCTTCTCAATTGATAAACCTGCTGATCTGGTATATCCTTTGGTGCCAAATTCAAACAACGAGCCTGTCGTGACTATTGAAGATACTTTAGACCTTATCTTGCCCACAGTGCCAAAAAATACAACCCGGTTGATTTTGAGGGTTTTTTCATCAGGAAACAGCGACGAAGAGTTTTGGTACCTTAACCTAGCATCTCCCCTAAGATTCATCAACGTTTACTACGATGGCCAGAAAGTTGGAACTCAAGCTGCAGAACCATCGATATTCAGCGGTGGTTTAAATCCGAGCCTTTGGCGTCCAATTATGTTTGACACTGACTTTGATTTGCCTCATTACGACTTTGACTTGACCGGATTGTTGCCATATGCCTGGGAGGGGTCTGGCTTAAGCAAGGAAACTTTACAGGTTCAAATCAGTAATGGCCTTGGAGAGGTTGGTTTGGAATCAAGTACGGCAGTCCTGAATGGGTGGATTACCAGTGCCAGTATCTTGGGATATGAAAGTGACCAGGTTCGGTCTGTCAATGGCTCCACTCACACCGCTACAGATAGCAAGAAAGGCGATGAAAAACTAAACGAAGTCATCACAGTTGTTGAGGCGTCTTTCGATGCTCAGCTTCAAAGCAATTTGTCAATCGAGCTATCGAGTGGCGTTTTGGTTCAAGTATCAACTACATTTTCAAGTAAATCTGGTTTGTTCAACCTTAACCGATTGCATTTTTCTAATAACGACTTTTATGTGGCACAATACGGCAGATCGTTCACTACATCTCAGATTCGCGATATCGACAACAATGCCGTTTTACAAGTTGACAAGAGCGACCTGAATCCCTTGATAATAGTTGCACCACTGTCTGATTTCAATATTACCCATCTCAGAAGTACTACTACCCAGAGAAACCACCAAGTTGTTTTTGATGTGATCTCTGCCATAAACACTTTTCTGGGAGATGTCACTGGTAGCAGTGGCAATGTGACGCATGCCACCAACCTTCCTTCTGGCAGCTCAACTTTCAGTAGAGAAGCTAGCTCGCAAAACTATAGCACAAAACTGGACAATATACAGAGAACCGCATTTGCTCCCATCAATGCACCACAAGGTCCCACTGTGGTAAACTATGCCAATTTCTGGAACATAGTGGCCAATGACTTCTTGGCTAGCAGTGCACAACTTGCGGAATCCGAAGTAGTTTTTTCCGAGTTCACCAACTCCAACCCGTGATAGCCCATATGCACTAGTAATAATCGAATGACATATACTATAAAACCACATTTGTACAACTGTAGACGTCCCAAATATTCTCGATCTATATTCTCTATTTTTCGCAGCCATTCTTCCTGCACTTGCCAGGCTTCAGTACTCACGTGCTCGAGCAACCTACTCGGATACTCTTCCTGCAGTTTTACCTCACTTGGCTCAACCAATATCGTTTGTAGCTAGTTGCGTGACATATCAAGATGAAGAACAATTTGTCGTGAGTAGTACATTTAAAGAGGTAGATAGTAGAAATAATCCACAAAGAGTGATCGGGAATTTATTCTGACGGTTATACGTGATGGCATCGGATGTGTCGCACGTGATCTCTGAGATCCTGTCACCTAGGTCAGCAGATATCGGCCCTCTTATATCGGTGTCTTGGGCTGGATTATCAGACACGACTCAGACCAGCCAGAGCACGAGCTATGTTGACTTTTCCGTGACCCAGACTTAGAGACCGACATCCTACACCTGTTCCCAGCGCTCTTTGTGGCAGGATTCGGGTGCACATGTGCCGTACTACTGGTAAGTGAACTTATATAAATCACATTATGCCCAAGTATGAAATTACTGGGGATCGGTGTATGCCAAAACTGAAGTTTAAGAAAAATAACAAACATCTTCAACTTTCACTTGCCGGCAGAACCAACCGAGCACTTCTAATGCACACACATCAGTCCCCTTCTTCATTCTTTAGTTGGAGCCGGTTTCCGTCATTTTCGCAGCCACCGCTTCCTCGCTTCGTACCGAATTTTGCCCCACCCAGGAAGCGGGATTTCCCCCGCCCAACGCACCAGCACGTGAAAAGTGTTGCCTGCATACAATCCGATACTGACCATGATTTATAAGTCTTTCTCCAGATTAGTTATATGTCTAACACTATATTAGTATAGTTAGTAGTTGAACCAAAGAATAGTAGAACATACCATGTCATTTGTCGGAGGAGGAGCCGACTGTTCTGTGAACGGAAATGCGATCGCCCAGTTCAATAAGCATACCCAAGAAGATAGATCACTACAGCGCCAAAGCGCAGGACAACCCGGAGCTATTCAAGGATCTGGATTCAAAAACGAGAATACGATGAGTGCCAGGGAAAGACAGAACATGGAGCAGTTCATGAATGGAGGAGGAGCACAGGGCCAACTGGCTTTCCAATTCCAGCCAATGAGACACGAACTTGGCATGATCCAAGGTGGGGGCAGTCCGGGAGGGGTCTACCAGCAGAAAAACCAGCAATGGAGCTCTGAATTTCACAGCCATAGTCCTGCAACCATAAGCCAAAGTCTGGGACGCGTGGAAAGCCCCTCTAATGCGCAGTGGGCGGCTGATTTCAAGCCCATGGAGGCACAGATGAACTCTTCTCAAGTACAGCAAAACCAGCAATACCAGTACAGTCCCATGCCATCAATGATGATGAACAGGTACCGTCCCATGATGGGAAGTGGTATGTCGATGATGGGTGGTGGTTTAGCCCAACAGCAGCCTGGCCAAGCCAACGCTCAAGTATCTCAAGAACCACAGGTGGATTGGGATAACCAATTCAAGGAGATCGAAGAGTTGACCAGTGCAGCCAAAGAAGCCGAAGCCGAAGCTATCGACCGCGCAGAGTCGCCTGAGTTTGTCATTGATGACAAATACCAGGCTACGTTTCAAGAAGTTTGGGATGGACTCAATCTGGAGGCGGTGGAGAGCGACTTCATTTCACAGCAATACGAGGATTTCAAGAATACGCAGCGTGAATCGCTTCCTGCTGATATGAGTCAATGGGAAAAGGACTTTGCCAGGTATGCTTCGACCAGAGCCCACTTTGGAGACTACAAATTCGAAGACCTGAAGCATAACCAATTTTCGGATATGCCCAAAGAAACCAATCTTTACGAAATTGGGTTGCAATTAATGGAAAACGGAGCCAAGCTTTCCGAAGCTGCGTTGGCTTTCGAAGCGGCCATTCAACAAAACGAGGGCCATATCGAAGCATGGCTTAAATTAGGAGAAGTACAAACCCAAAACGAAAAGGAAATCGCTGGTATTTCTGCCTTGGAAAGGTGTTTGGAGTTGCATCCTGAAAACTCGGAGGCTTTGATGTCCTTGGCCATCTCATATATCAATGAAGGCTACGACAATGCAGCCTTTGCTACTCTAGAAAGATGGATATCCACCAAGTATCCACAAATTTCTGAGAAAGCCCGCCAAGAAAACCCTGCCATCACTGATGAAGACAGGTTTTCTCTCAACAAGCGTGTGACGGAGCTCTTCATCAAGGCCGCTCAATTATCGCCTAACCAGGCTAACATGGATCCTGATGTCCAGATGGGATTGGGGGTTTTGTTTTATGCCAACGAAGACTTTGACAAGACGATAGACTGCTTCAATGCAGCATTGACCATCAAACCTGATGATCCTGTGTTGTGGAACCGGTTGGGAGCTTCGCTTGCCAACTCCAACAGATCTGAAGAAGCTGTTGATGCATACTTCAAAGCTCTTTCGCTCAAGCCAACATTCGTAAGAGCTCGTTACAACTTGGGAGTTTCGTGCATCAACATCGGATGCTACAAGGAAGCAGCCGAGCACTTGTTGAGTGGGTTATCGATGCATCAAGTTGAAGGAGTGGCAGAAGGAGGCACTTCAAACACCTTAAACTACAACCAGTCCACTTCATTGACAGAAACACTTAAGAGAGCTTTCATTGCCATGGATAGGCGTGATTTGGTGGAATTGGTCAAACCAGGAATGGAATTGAACCAGTTTAAGGGTGAGTTCAACTTTTAAATTGTATATAAGTAATGAGCGAAGAATAATTAATGGATCAAAAAGTAGAAATTCAAGTATGGCTGCGAAAAGCCATCCATGGTTCGTCTGGTAATATTGAAGGCTCAAAAATCCCGAATAATGTACCGATTTCAAGGACTAATTTGTTTGCTCTCTATGACAGGTTACTGCTCAAGTTTAAGACAATTCGATGAATACCAAGGAACATCCTAGCCTTCTTAACTTCTTCTGTGCAACTCATGTATGTAGTGGAGTCAGAATGGTAGTTGCACGACACCAAATCTTATTATATATTACATAATCCAGCTATCAATGACTCAGATAACGGGCATTTTTCACTAGTCGGAGCATATTCATATCTACCCAACATGACGTTTCCGTTATTACCTATCGTGAATCCTAGCGATTCGGAAGCGATATCCAGACTTGCCTTAGTAGGGCAGCTTTTGCTACCTCTTTCCACCGTCAAAGTAACAAAACATTTCCTCCACCAGTTTCCCCACTCAGTTGCAATTGATGTGGATATCAGTAGTGAGAGAGTCGACGACGAAACTGTGATTGGATTATTGAATGTGGGTGTCAGACAACTTCACGTTACCGAAGAACAAGCCACGGCATTTATTTTCAACTTGGGTTTGCCAAGCAATAGATTTGCAATTACTTTTGACAAGCCTCAGGTGGACGCCCAGTGGCTCGAATCTGCTTCGTCGTTTGTATTTAAACAGGCATTATTGGCTGAAGACTTGGCTAGCTATGGTCAGGACGGTAATAGAACAGTTTATATCAAGCCGGAATCTCAGTTAACTCAGGATAAAGCCAACCAATTAGCTGTGGATGGGTATTTTTCAATTGTTGCAGCTGAAAAGTTGTGTACCAGTGCCAACACCGAGGAAACCAAGCTTTCAGTTGCTGATATATTTGTGTCCACTCTTACTACCGACCGTCCGGACGGTTTATACACCACCTTGATCACTACCCCAGCACCATCCTACACTGCTTTGGGAGTGGTTTATTCTTCGGGTGAGTCTTTCAAGGCCGCTATTGCTGAAAAAGTGGGAGTTTACCAGTCACGTAAGCGTCGTTCTGAGTTGTGGTACAAGGGAAAGACCAGCGGAGCCACTCAAGAGCTTGTCAAGCTAGAAAAGGACTGTGACTCTGACGTGGTTAAGTTCATCGTGGAGCCTAAAGAAGGACTTGGATTTTGCCACTTGGACAAGAACTTCACTTGCTTCGGTGACGGTGAGTTGAAAAACCAAGACAGCGTCGGAACGGGTTTGGATAAACTCGACTCTACCCTTGCTAGTAGAATCAAATTAGCTCCTGAGGGGTCTTACACCAAGAGACTTTTCAGTGACGAGAAATTGTTGGTAGCCAAGCTCAAAGAAGAGTTAGACGAATTAATTGAAGCTGGCGGATCCAACGATCAGGATGAGGTGGCTTGGGAGTGTGCCGACTTGTTTTATTTTGCCATGGTCTGGTGTATTAAGCATGGAGTCAGATTGGCCGATATTGAGCGCAATTTGGACATCAAGAGCCTCAAAGTTACTCGCAGAAAGGGCGATGCCAAACCAGCATACATTCCCAATGCAGAAACAGCTAAACCGGAAACAGCTAAACCAGCCGAGCTTGACTTTTCCATGCAAGTCATTGAAGCCGGTCCATCTTCGGATTCTAAACCAGTGGAAAAGGCTTTAACTAGACCAGTTCAAAAGACTGCTGATATCATGAAATTGGTGTTGCCTATCATTGAAAATGTTAAGAAGAACGGTGACAAGGCCTTGTTGGAGCTCACGGCTAAATTCGATGGTGTTAAGCTTGAAACTCCCGTGTTGAAAGCACCATTTCCTGAAAATTTGATGCAAATTTCCCAAGACATGAAAGATGCCATTGACATATCAGTTTCTAACATAGAAAAGTTCCACGCTGCTCAGTTACCGAAAGAAAAGATCATGACATTGGAAACTTCTCCAGGAGTGTTCTGTTCTCGTTTTGCCAAACCTATTGAAAACGTGGGTCTCTATGTTCCAGGGGGAACTGCTGTTTTGCCTTCTACTGCGATGATGTTGGGGGTCCCGGCCAAAGTTGCTGGTTGTAAAAACATTGTGTTGGCTTCGCCTCCAGCTCGTGCTACCGGTAAATTGACTCCAGAAGTTGTCTATGTTGCTCATAAGATTGGAGCAAGTGCTATAGTGATGGCCGGTGGTGCTCAGGCTGTTACTGCGCTAGCCTATGGTACTGAAAGTGTCATCAAATGTGACAAAATTTTAGGTCCAGGTAACCAATTCGTCACTGCTGCCAAGATGTATGTCCAAAACGATACTCAGGCGTTGTGCTCTATAGATATGCCTGCAGGACCATCGGAAGTGTTGGTTATAGCCGACGAAAACGCCGATGCCGATTTCGTGGCTAGTGACTTGTTGTCGCAAGCCGAACATGGTATTGATTCTCAAGTGATTTTGATTGGTGTCGACTTATCTAAGAAGAAATTGGAGGAGTTTCAAGAGGCTGTCAAACGCCAGGCCGCTGTGTTGCCAAGAAAGGAGATCGTGGCCAAGTGCTTGGCTCATTCATACACCTTAATGGTCGACAACTATGAACAAGCGTTTGAATTATCCAACAAGTATGCACCTGAGCACTTGATTCTTCAAATCGACAACGCCGCCAGCTTTGTTCCCGACTACATTGAAAATGCCGGTTCGGTATTCGTGGGCTCGTTGTCTCCAGAATCTTGTGGTGACTACTCCAGTGGTACCAATCACACTTTGCCTACCTATGGATACGCTAGGCAGTATTCGGGAGTGAATACCGCCACATTCCAAAAGTTTATTACCTCTCAAGATGTTACTGAACAGGGATTGAAGAGCATAGGCAAGGCCGTGATGACATTGGCTGCAGTCGAAGGTTTGGAGGCTCATAGAAATGCCGTGCAAGTCAGAATGGACAAGCTCGGTCTCAGTACATAGACAATGAAGACATTTCAAATAGTATTAACAAAGATAACTAGAAGTAAGCCAACGAGTAAAATGTAGTGAGTTACTACACTCTAATAAAGTTGCCACTATTCAATCAATATAGATCTTGTCCAGAAAATATCTGCTGTCTCTTATTATATGCTATCCTTTGATAAGAGAAGCACAAGCTGCAACAAAAGAAATCGCCTTCTAATCAAATAGAGCTTAAGTTGACGACCAATGTCGCGCTTTAAATTTAGCTGTAAAAATCAGAGTATATATCCGGTTTAGCAATGGAACCGCATACTCTCATTATACGTTCTACTAAGTTAGATGTAAATTTTGAGGAATAATGCATCCCGGATGCTATTTGTATTTTAAGAATGAATAATTTGGACAAGATTATGAAAAAGTCAAAAGTCTTTAAGATATACTTGATCAGACTGGTCTAGCTCTACCAGTCCAATTCCTTTGTGGAGGAGCAGTCCAAGGACTTACAAATGCCTTCCAACTCTTCGATCTCCTTGTTCTTGGTGGAGTAACCAAATGCTGCTGGGTGAATGGGTGATCCTTTCTCTTGCTCCTTGGCATAGTGCTCCTTGACCATATCTCTAACAAGTCCTTGGTAAAACAAAACACCTCTCTCCTTCTGTGGGTGCAAAAATCCCGAGGAATAAATTCCTTGATCCAAGTTCTTTTGGGTGTGTTGGCACAAATTAAAGTCCTCGAGTTCGACTAGTTGCAAAAAGTCGATAAACTCTTTTTTGGAAGCCTCGTCCAATCCCTTCTTGGTAAAAATATCGTACTGCAAAATAGTGCGCTTGGCACTTTGAGGTAATACTCTAATCGAGTACCAAGCTGGTGAATAGCAGTTGATACCGTTGCTGGGAAACAAATAAACCCAAAGGCCATTGAAGTCTCCTCCAGGGTTAGATTTTTTCTTTGGCTGCGAAACTTCGGGTGCTTCCTTTTTGCCAAAACCAAACCAGCCATCTTTACCTTCGGTCTTGGCTGGTGGTGCTGGTAAATCGTTGCGAACAATTTCAGCATAGTGGCGACAGTATCTAGTTTTGGGGACCACCTTGTATGTCTCCATTTTGAAGGCGCTGTTCAATCCTGGGTGCGCCGTAGGACAGTGGTAGCACTCCTGGTATCCGTCCATGAGGGTTTTCCAATTAAACTGGCCGTCAAGCTCATAAGACATGTTGTACTCGTAATCGCTGAAGTCAAATTCAGAGAAGTCCTGTTTCAATCCAGCGAACCATTCATCGAACGGCATTACTTCGTCGCTGTTGTCGAAATTGATAAATATCAAGCCTTGAGCAGTAACATGGGTTTTGATTCCATACAATGAGTTCTCCTCCTTAACAAATCCTTCCACATTATCAAAGTGTGGAGCCTTGTTCAACTTGCCGTCACTGGAATAACTCCATCCATGATATTTGCAGCCTAACACGGTTGTCGAGCCCTGCTCTTTGCGCACGACCGGATAGGCCCGGTGACGGCACACGTTATGAAAAGCCTTGAGGGATCCATCAGTCTTGGATTTGATTATAAAGAAGTTGAGGCCCGCCATGGTGAATGATCGGTAGTCACCTGGCTTGGTGAACCTCAGAGCGTGGGTACAGAATAACCATGACTTGTGGAAAATGGACCTTTTTTCAAGTTCGTAGATTGCTTCTGAACTCCACCAACTGGCCGGCAAAGTGTGTTCGCCAGCGAGCATCGATTCGGCAGTATTTGTAGGGGGTGGTAAGCTGGGTTGAATTGCAGCAGTAGACATATTGAATGTTTGGGGTCTTCACTCAACTCCCCGATACCCGGAGAAAGAAGTCCCTCTTTATAGGCGTCTCTACGAGGCCTTCTAATCTTTCTATCGGCATCTGGATCTTGACAGGGAATGATTAGCCTAATTGGGAACTCCCGTCCCCACAGGAAAAAAAACTGATAACGAAGTAACATGAGATATAGGGCGCGATGCTACTAAAACGGCAATACGGTTCTGGCTACACGGGGCTATCATCGAAATAATAATACATTGTAGGGAATATACAGTCTACTTTTACAGAATTCAGCAATTCGATCCCTTTCTTGAAAAATTAAAATCTTTCGATTTCTTTCAATAACTCCAAAAGTCTAATCACCTCTTTACCCAATTGTGAATCTATTGTGGGAGCGAGATAGGTATCCAAAGCCAAGTTTGCATCCGGTACAACTCTACAAAGATTCTTGATCTTTTCAAGATAGGGAGTTAACAAATCAGGTTGATCTTGAATGCCCTGGCTCTTATTTTGATTTTGTTGTTCAACTAAAGCAACCAAATTTCCAACCAACGAATTCACCACTATAAGCGACTTTACCAAAACCAAAGTCAAAACCTTGAACTCGTTGGATTCTCGGGCGAACTTGCCAGTTTCGGACACCAATGCTATCGAGACCCGCGATAAGTTGCTGAGAATAAGCTCTTTGTTTTCGACAAGCCATTTCACACTCAAAACACAATTGATAGAGCTGGGTTCATCAAGAGGTATCATGTCTATTATGAGCTTGGCTCCAAAGAGTGATTGTGTAATGGTTGTAGCTCTCATAAATATGAGTTTGGAGAACTCATAACTATTTGCGTCAAAAGGAATTATACTCATGAAGATTTGGAACGCTTTGGTCAAAAGTCTACCACTTTTAAATCCTTCTTCGTCACCTTTGAGATATGCAACCGCTAACTTTTTCGTCAACTCTTGATCCTGACTATCAATAACAAATGGTTTGGTATTGGTATAAGTAGTGGCCGCTATAGTTAATGAGCCACCCAAAACTGCTTGCATTAAAGATCTGTTATGCGGTTCACGCACAATGATCTTTGCAAGCGCATCGATTCCAAAGGGAAGGTAGGAATGAGTTTCGAGACTAGTAGATGGGATTGCAAATTCAGACTCTTCCAACGAGGGTCCAAAGGTGCTTACCAAGACAAAAGACAAAAAGGCCTGCTCCAAACTGTTCAAATGTACAAAATAGGCTATGTTATCAAGCATTAAAAGACAATCTTTAAGAAGACATAATCTCTTTCTATGAAACACAAACTTATCACTATGCGTGCCAGTTTTCTTGACAATTTCAAATAGCAAAGACTTGAATAGTTCATTCTCGGCAACAGTAGGTTTATTTATATCAACGTAGGATATGTTTCTCAATATCATAGTGACCGTAATCAACAGATCGACTAGCATTATCTGGTCATCATTAGCACTTTTGGTTTGAATTTTACTGAAATGGTACATGTTTTCACCTTTGAAAAGCTGTAGCGTGGCCAAGTAGTCAGGGGCACTGAAAGACAAGGAACCTGTATCTCCATCGACCGTATCAGGGCTACCTGCAGTGGAGTCTTCTGCAATAGACACGTTGAAGAAATCGTCCATATCTTCATCGTCTCCGTCCTCGTCGACTTCCACCTGACCTGTCAATGAGTTTACCACGTAACTGACGTCCTCGCCCATCAAATCACCGCTATTGTTGCCCACATACTTATTAAAGATATCTTCAATATTGGAGTTTGTTGGTAATTTCCTGGTATCATTGTACAAATAAATATCCTCCTTCACGTCCTCATTGGTGATTTTCTTTAATATCTTGAGTCCGAGATTAGACAAAGTGTCCAAAAGTTCAAGACAGTCAATAATCTTGAACGAATAATTGGTATCTGAAGTAGTAACTAGTAAAGTATTAAGAGAGTTGAATACTTCACCACTGATATTCCCGCTCGAATTCTTGAGTCCCATGGTGAGAGCCTCCAAATTAACCGTACCAAGCTCAGGTGCAAACAAGTAAACGGGCTTTGTGATTTCAATTTCGCTAGCGATTTGAGAAATTTCCTTGATAGGATATCCACCATGCGTGTCAATAACTTTGTTGAAAGGAACATAGTTTTTGATAACGTTGAGCTCGGTGTTTTCGTCTTCTTCAGTGACTGTAGGAGCTTGTGGGTACCCTTGTTGAAGTGGTTTACTTTGCTGGGCTTGCTGAATTTGAGCATTCTGTGCCTCTTGCACTTGGGCCTGATATTGTGCTCTCTGTAAGGCTTTGGCTTTGACTTGGGATGCTTGTGCTTGCGCTTGCGCCTGTGCTTGTGCTTGTGCTTGTGCTTGTGCTTGTGCTTGTGCTTGTGCCTGTGCCTGTGCCTGTGCTTGTGCTTGTGCTTGTGCCTGTGCTTGTGCCTGAGCTTGTGCCTGAGCTTGTGCTTGAACTTGGGCTTGTGCTTGTGCCTTAGCTTGTGCCTGTGTTTGTGCCTGTCTCTGCTGAAGCATTTGTTGAGCCTGGAAATTTAATTGTTGCTGCTGCTGCAAATTTCCTGCCCGTGATTGAACCTGCTGATTTTGCAAGTACGGTGACTGAGTTGAAGCAGGAGAATTATGGTTTGAAGGGTTGCTTACTCTTGATAATTTACGTTGTTGAGGTGTGGGTGCCTGAGAGATATTAGGGCTCTGTTGTACAAAACCAGGGGTGGGGATCCCACCAACAGCGGGAGACTGAATTGGAGGTGACATTTGAGTGTTACCATGCGGGGTGTTGGATCTATGCAGCATAGCTGTATTAGGAGGTTGGTTCTGTTGATTCTGATGATTTTGTTGCAGTTGCTGCTGCTGTTGATATCTCAAAGCAAGCTGTTTCTGGAGAGTGAGCCTTCTCATCTGGAGATCTTTACTTCCATCTGGGGTCTCTGAGTATTGTTCATAAGGGAACAAGAAACTAGCGTAGCAGTTGCTAATTTCTCTGTCGATTTGCTGCTTCACGTTGGGGTCTTGTACATTTACTCCTTCATAAAGCCCGAGCTTCTGTCCTATAATCAGCCATTGAGCCTGTGAATTATTGGGTTGTTGGGCCCACTTTACAAGCTGCTGAGGACCACCGAGTTTCTGGGAAATAAGATGGAAAAAGAAAAGATTGACACGCTTACCA
Source organism: Suhomyces sp. yHMH580 (assembly GCA_030580235.1). Classification (NCBI taxonomy): domain Eukaryota; kingdom Fungi; phylum Ascomycota; class Pichiomycetes; order Serinales; family Debaryomycetaceae; genus Suhomyces; species Suhomyces sp. yHMH580. Next base: position 39,467 of record JAKTSN010000001.1, on the reverse strand, counting down.
TTGATAACAGGAGGTTGGGTGATGGGGGTGCCTCTGCGAGACATGAAATCGTACAACGTGGTCAAGAAAAGCTCGATTTGAAGCTGAGCTATTTGAACAGGAGGAGGCTTTTGGGCCTGTAAATTAGTTTGAGAGACCTGCTGGGCCAGCTGAGCTTGCTGAGCTTGCTGAGATTGCTGAGATTGTTGTGGAACTTGTCGTGGAGCCTGTTGGGGAATTTGTCGTTGAGCCTGTTGGTTAAACGAGGTGATTTGAGGCGATATCATACTGGGGCTGGCACCAAAATTTTGCTGGTTTTGGACCTGATGGAGCTGGTTTGAGGCCATGCTGGGCGTGTTCATCAGCAGGACATGGTTGGTGGGCGTGGGAACCAGAGAACGCGCCGAATTGACGTTGTTTTGGCCCATAACTTGCGACTGCGGCGACATACCGCTCAAAAGGTTGATATTGGCGGGAGAATTCTGCTGTGACAGTTGTCTCTGGAGCATTTGCTGCTGCAAGTAGTGCTGTCTCATCTTTTGAAGCTGGTCTTTTTTCGATTGTTCGAGCTGGGCTTGCTGTGCCTGTTGTGCTTGTTGTTGTGCCTGTTGTTGCGCCTGTTGTTGTGCCTGTTGTTGTGCTTGTTGTTGTGCTTGGTGTTGTGCTTGTTGTTGTGCTTGTTGTTGTGCTTGTTGTTGTGCTTGTTGTTGTGCTTGTTGTTGTGCTTGTTGTTGTGCTTGTTGTTGTGCTTGTTGTTGTGCTTGTTGCTGCTGCTGTTGTTGTGCTTGTTGATGCTGTTGTTGCTGGGCTTGTTGTTGCAGGGCTTGCCTTAAGAACATCTGGGGGCTAAGATTATGGGCTTGTTGATTATGGGTATTCTGGTGCTGTTGCTGAAGTAATTGAGCCGGTCCGATGTCTGGATTGATAGGAGACAACGTTGCTGGATTCATTGCGCCCGACAGCTGGCCCGAACCGGACGGAGGAGGCGCCGAGGTCTCGAACATGTTGGTCAAGAAGTCGTCATTGGCATCGCTAATCTTGCCTGAGTTATCTCCGTTCAGAAACGCATTGTCGTTAAACCAGAAGTTATCGCCCATGATGTTCAAGCAATACTTCGATTAGAGCCAGAGCTACGTAGACCAATTTTACTGTTGTGGTTAATAAACTCGGTCTTTTGGCGTCGAAATTTGAGGTGGTCGTGCGCGGAACAAAAGGAGGGTATAAGGCTGAAGTAGCTCAAAAGTCTATCTATTCTACTTACTGGTAATACTAGTTAGGTTCTACTGGTTTGGTGCTACTGGAACTACTCGCATATCTTTGTCTCTTTTTTGAGTCTTATTTTTTCACTTCTATTCAAATTTAGTACATTTTACACACCACTAAGCCCAAAACTTCCACCATCTTCTTTGAAACTTCTTCGATAACGCCTTGTAGTGCTCCATCTCGCCCCAGCAGTCACGGCCCCACTCGCATCCAGCCATATTGATAACAAAATCGTGGTTGTGGAAAAAGTACTGGGGGTCGTCAGCCTTGTCTGAACAGGCACCAGGAGGGAAAGCATTGATCTTTCTGAGAGGCAAGAATCCGATGCGTTCTCTTATCCAAGCCTGAGTAGAGTATAATGTTTCCAAAGCATCTTGCTCCTTGTGCTCCCATTGCATGTGCATCTGTTCGTACATGGCTGGGTCCCACCAAATATCCAAGAGCATCTCGGACCAGCTTGATCTACGCATTAAAAACGAGCCAAGGTTGAAGCCACCACAGTCTTGGGTGATAATCATGTCGATGGGCCTATCGTAGTCGGCGTGGGCTATATCAGTAGGAAGAGATATAGGATTAAATGTTTCCAATGTACGGTAGGTGGCGTTGTCGAGGCTGTTCAAAAAGTGGTCTTCCAAAGAAATCTGGGGCTCCATGATATAAGTGTGAAGGTCCAACCACCAAAACCATTCTGTATCAGGAAATTGACGCATGGTCTGTTTCATTATATCGACCTTTTCCCACGACTCTCTCCATTCGTGGGAGTATCTTTTTTTGGTGGTCATGTCTTTGATGGTCAAGCCGTAGCCATGAAGTTTTGCATAGTGCTTCTTGTTGGCAATTGACGAACGTTCCACCGACCATTCTTGAGGCGATTTCCACTTCAACACCCCTCCTCCTTCGTTGGCAGCCAAGATGATCACCACCTTTGGATTGGCACTTCTCAAATGTGGAATAAACGGTATGGACGTGAGCAACGAGAGGCCGGCCAATATAAGTACCACAATCAGAATCAACTTGTTTTTCAATGCAAATTCAGTTATAGGTCTAACCACAGGCTGTGCAATGGCGTGGATTTTCGACCCCAAGGTTTGACGCCGGTTTGGTTTGAGCGTCTTGGTGTACTCCCCGCTCATATTGTCTTGTTCTGTCTTGTTTTCTGAATACGGCAACGTGAATCGTTGCTTTGACGACATGATGCAGACGTCCAAAATGCTCAGTGGTGGCCGTGTTGATTTAGTCCAACGCGTCACGTGAGATATACACGATGAGTCTGAATAAGAGAATAGAGACAGAGGTGGATGGGAGGAAAGGCATAAGAGAGAACCTTTTTCTATTGGTGATATCTGTTTTTGTTAGTTACATAAATCATTTATATAAGATTTTTTTTTTACCTCAATGGAAGCAAGTTCTGTTCCAAACATGGTTGACGGCACAATGGACACTCGGGGTTCTCTCTGAGCCAGTCTACAATACAGTCCCAGCAAAATAGATGGCCACAGTTGGCTGCTGAAGGGTTGGTCATGGGCGAAAGACACAACATACAAGAACGGGCATTTGAAGGAAGGTAAGGAAGAGCAGCGGGATCTTCCAATTCGATGGCCCGGGCTTCGGTGCTTTTGCTGATGGTTTTTAAAGTGCCTATATCTCCAATATTCAGGACATCTGTGGTGGTTTCTGTTTCTGATTTCTCCAACTTGCTCTCGTCAGAATAATTTTTGAGATATATTAGGCCCTTCACAACGAATTGCATGAGAATAATGGCTCCAAGGAAAGAGTAGTTTCCGGCTTGTTTGATTTTCTTGGGGTCTTTATTGTGGCCAAAGGCGTATCTCAACCCAAAAAGACGCTTCGACACAGAATAGAACTCTCCCTTGAAGTAAAACATCGCTATGTGGAGATTCAACAAGGTATCCAAGACTTGGTGGTACGACGAAAAAAACCGCACGAGCCACTTCAGCTTCAGTCCATCCTCTTCTTCATCAGGCTTGGGTCGCAACCTTCTCACCACTTTGTTTATAATGTAGGGCAACAATGCATACGACAATATGAATCCTATTCTCGGCCCTATCTTGGGTATTTTTGTGCCTGATTTCTTGACATAGATCAAATCCACGTACTCTTCACCTAGAGTTCTGGATCCAATGAGGGTGGTGAGGGCAAGATAGAGTGATTTGGTGAGCACGGTGATTTCTTCTGGGTACGTATTGACAAACCGCTGTCCTTTAATAAGTTGGATCACATCTTGAATTTGGCTTCGGTACGACGACTCAAAATACGCATCTTTTTGATGGGCACGGACTGAAAGTTAGTATCGATATTCTAGCACTTATATGGCAACATTCAATGCATACCTATTGTAGCCGAGTTTGCAAACGGCAAGGCTCTCTCGTTTACCTTAGACATCGGGTGGCAATATAAAATAACACTAGGTTGGCGAAGTGTGGAGAAATAAGCTTACCGAGGTGGACAGGGTCGTGCGCGGCAGTGAACATTGATAAGACTAAATTATGTAGGAAGTAGAAGTGATATATACAAGTAATAGAGGAAAGCGGATCATGTACAGCGGTAAATTGCTATATACGCACGGAGGTACACCTATAGAATTCCACAGTGTTCATGTGCGATTTCGTGTCCAGTTATAGCTTCGTATACGTTTTGCGCCATCTGGTGGGTGCAAAATCAAGCGAGATGTGGAAATAAATGGTAACCAATAATGGGGTATCTATGATTTGTCTTTGATTATCTCTTTCTATAGACCAGCTATGTTAGCCTAGAAACCAAAGTCTCCCAATTGAGATTCCAAGTCGGCGATGGTTCCGCTCAACTCGTTTTTGTTACTGATAAGTGCATCCAACTCATCGAACTTCCTCTGTTTGGTGAAATCCTCAATCATATTCTCCACCATAAACTTCTGCTCGTTCATCACCATTAGCTGTTCCCGTAGCTCTCGAATCTGTTTTTTGGTAAGAGTTGGGGGTTGGTCTGCTACTTTGCGCAATCGACTCTCGTTTTCTTGCGCTTCTCGCAACTTTTGCTCTTCTTGCTGCTTATGCTGGCTATTCAATAGCTTGAACTCCATCAACTTGTCCTGCAGAAACATCATTATACTTTGGTACATGTTGGAAACAAGCTTGTTTTGACTCTGATACTGTGATTTTACCACAAGACGGTTATTTTCTTGGACCAAGAAATCGTTTTTGAACCGTAATGTCAGGGACTCGAGATCCTTGAGTAGTCTCATGGCTCGAGAATGTAACTTCTCAAGACTCTGGTTGGTGCCTAAGACCTGATCGTACTTGTGAAAGATACCCTCTATCTGATTTTTGATGGTAAGAAGTGATTCGAAGCTGGCCACCACCGCCTCGCTATCGGCATCTGTTTCATTTTGGGACCGGTTTCGCTTCCAGTCGTAAAGTAACGAATTTTTACAGTTGACGCAACATCTGAACCGCACTAGCTCATTTCTGAGGACTTCGTCGAAGTTCTGGGACACATGAGGAGCATAGTTTAGCTGTGGAAGCTTTTCCATAAGTCGGGTTAGAGGTACATATATGGAACAACCTCGACGAATATTATTGGGATCATCGCACACTATCTTGCCACAGAGACGACAATGGTGTTTTCGGACTAATAAGCCAAACTTTACGTGACATATCGAGCAGTTTGTCACCAGGTTATCGAGTTCCCAGTCGTCGTGGTCGATTTCTGGACCGGTGAGAGACGAAAGCGACGTAAGCCATGATGATTTCTTATTTTGATTGCGTTGCACGAGTACATTGGCAAGTTTGATAAATCTCTTGAGTGTTTTGTTGCGCTCAAGATGAAACACATCCACTTTGGCCTGACGGGCTCGCAAAAACTCCGCCGTAACATCGTGTGACGCCGGCTCGGTGCCTGCCACGAGGTCTGGCTTGCCATGGTAGCAATTTATGCAGCAGCGCGACCATGTCCCTTTTTTTGAAGGCGAGTATATCGGCTCTTCTGAATTATTTGGGGCGGGTGAGTCTTGGAGCCGGACCTTAAAGTGAGTATGTTCATTACAAAAAAGCAAGCCACACTTGCGGCAATTAACTACTCCATTGCGGACCCCAAGGGTCTTTGTACACCCATCGTATGAGCAAATAGATGTAGAAGAAGGGGCTTTCCAGTGTGATCGTGATATACGATTTTTCATTCTGGACGGCGATACCGGTGATTCCAGGGTTCTAAAGCCGTTATCAGCATTTTCACGGATCAGAGTATCATCGCTGGTGTCACTGAGCCCAAAACCCTTGTTGTTATCGAGCAAATCAAGTTTGATGTTTCTACGGCGCAGAGGACTTTCCAACGAATTGGGGTATTTTTGGTTTTTTTGAGGTTGCTGAACTTCTTGAGTGTCAACTACTTTGCTGGAAAACCATTTTTTGATATCGTTGTTGAGGAAATCATTATTGATAAGCTTCGAAAGGGCGTTGGTGGTGTTGGGATTGCCGGTATTTGACGGCTCATCACTCACATGCACATCATCTATATGTTGGTTGAGCTGATTCAATGTAACCATGGCCTCTGAACATACTGGGCACGTTATTTTGGAGCCGATTGCCTCATTTTTAACGGTCAGGGGTTCGTCTTCTTCAGCTTGTGATCGTACTGGTGTAGGGCTGGGACGCAATTGCAGGGGTTGGATTTCTGGATTGAGTTTCAGCTGCCGCGGCGATTTAGGATCATGCTGTGGCGACTTGAACGGCGAGCCAAGTATCCTTTTGGGGTCTTTTTTGCCAGGAACCGACATTGCCCAGCCAAAGTAGCTGTTCGCTAAATACACTTTAGGTATATGTCTGATTATGTAATATAGGCGTAGATATTAGGTCAGCGCTGGCAGGCAGAGTGGGATGCCACTATCTGCCCCAGTACCCTGTCGTGGTCAAATGAGGCCAAATGAAGCTAGAAGAATGTTGCTGCCTATGGTCAGGCAATTGCGAAGCTCAAAAATGTAAATTGCCGCTTATTGTTTAGATTCGGCACATCATAGTTATTTGATCAAGAGATACCCAAAATCAATCACTCTTGACACACTTTGCCAATAACCTCATGTTCGCAGTAAATACTTGCGCACTCTACACATGTTTCTTACCATTGGCCAAACCCTTCTTCTTCTCTTCTTTCAAGTTTAGTGGGGAAAAGGAATTTTTGGGTGCAAAATTCTACTAAAGGGTAACAAATTACATTATATGTAACTTAGAAAGACTAGCTAATTAATGGACTTCATGCGCTCTCCTACAAATAGTTTGAATGGTCAATGACTTGTGTCACATTTACAGCCGGAATTATCAAAACCTCGGAGTAAGCGAGTAAAAATCATGGGTATTTCCGTAAGAAAAAGTGCAAAATTCTCAAAATATACGTTACTTGACTGACAATTTTCGTTGTGCTTTATCCCTACGTCATTTTTTCGGCGCTTGGTTCTATTTATCTATGTTTATTGTACACTATACAGCTATGCTACTCCACCTTGACCAACACAATGGTAATGTCATCTTCCTTCCCTCCCAAATACTTCTGACCGGTCAATTTTGACAATTCTTGAGCAAATGAACTTGGAAAGTTGGTATCCTTGGACACTTTCACTACTTCTTTTACAAATGTTTTGGCCACCAGGGCTAGCTCAATTTTCTTTCCATCGATTTGATCCTTCAAAAAGATCTCAATGTCTTTGGGCACAACATTGTCGGTCACACCGTCAGTAGCAAACATCACGATATCGTCCTTCTGCAAGTCCCACGTGTATTCGTCGGCTTTTTCAGGTGTATCGATGATATATCTTCTACCCTCGGATTCGGCCTGTCTAACTATATGACGAGGGATCTTGGCCAATTGATAAGGAGTGTTGAAGTTGTGAGTTTGAAACTCGGTTTCATGAACAAGCTGGTAATCTCTAAACACACCACACCACGAATCTCCAAGATTGGCCACCTTTAACTTTGTACCGGTCAATATTCCCAAACAGGCGGTGGTTCCACCAATTTCAACCGCAGGAGACGACATGATTTTGTCAAAGGAATCTTGTAACATGGACTTGGGCAGCTCAGGAGTACCATCTGTAAAATTTGACTTGAGGGTGGCGCAAAGTTCTCTCAGAATGGCTGAAGAATCATAGCCTGCTTCAGACCATCCTCCCACTCCGTCCGCAACACCCACAGCTATTGTGCCATCTTTGACAGCAACAAACGCATTATCTTCACCGGTTGGTGACAACAATGCAGGACTAGGCTTGTTGTGTTTCTTCTTGAATAAGTTGGACTCTTGACGGTCTTTAGGGTGATATGCCACGGCCACCGTAAAACCAGGCAGAATGGTCAAATCATCAAAATTGGATGATGTTGACGCAGCAGTGGAGAGAGACGCTAACGACTCTGAAGGTTTATTACCAAGTTTTCCAGCTCCTGAACCAGAACCTGTGCCAGCACCCGCCCCGGCCCCGGCTCCCGTGCTGTTTCCACCCATGCCACGCCAGCTGAACATTCGACGACCATTCGCCACATTGCTGCGAGCGGTCTGGATCCCTCTTTTGCTAACAAATGACAATAACATTGATAACACCACAAGTATTATCGCAGTTCCCACTCTCATGTTCTGGTGAGAGGCAATCTTCTGTGAACCGTTTTTTTCTTCATTGACCAATCAAACCCGCGCAAGAAAAGTTAGCGAGCATCCGGCGAGGCATTAGCGGGAACAGAACTGAAAAGTAGTGAAACAAACGTTTTTTAGATTCAAAACACAGTAATATGTCTGCTACATTTAACGTATTGAGATACTCAACCCTTGGAGCCGGCCTTTTCTACGGTGCTTACCACAGATATAGTTTGGAAAGTAACGAACAACAAAACCAGGCATTGAAGAGCTGGAAGGCTGAAGAAAAGTTGATCAGACAAGCCAAGGCTGAATACGCCAGGCTCAATGCACCAAAGCCATCCAAGGCAGACTCAGGATCCATCAACTGGGAAGACCCAAACTTGGACATCGGTTCAGTTTTAGAAAATTTGGTACAGAAGTTAGATTAGATAGCTAATAAAAGTTTGGAACAGTGATGATGTAGAAGAAGACGAGAGATTACCAAAAGCGACTAGAAGCGAAATGAACGAAATGAAGAGATGTTTGACAGAGCCAAAATGATGAGCTACAAAGCATGACGAGTGAAATGTCGTATGACGAAAAGAATGAGTACAAGTAAACCTGCGTAAGTGTCAGACGTGATAAAGTTAAATGTGATGAGCTCAGGCATTAAATAACTGCAATAGACAGTCCTGTCCAGTCTTTGGCATTGTCATTACGGCGCTTTACCCAAAGTGCAACTTCAATTGTAGAAGCATGTCACATCTCGCATTATTGTCATACTATGCTTTTGAACTAATTATCTTTGGTTCATACCGTCACGATCATATATAACTACACGTCTTTTCTAAGAAATAGCCTGTACGATACCGAAACAAGATAACTCCCGAGGAGACTTTGTGACTCTTCGAAATGATATACCAGTGCTTGGTTTATGGCACAAAATTCGAGTTGGCTGCGAAATCATGGCGAGTACAAAATAAGTACAAAAACTGTCGAACTTTTACTTCCTTCTTGATTTTGGTAAGAAATGTTAAAAACAAGCTGATAACTGTTCAACTAAAGGTATTTTTCAGCAGATCAAGGTGCCATATTACCCAGATATTCTACGAAATCGCCCAAACTTGTCGCTATATCTAATTCATGGCTAGAGAAACTTTTAGGGGTGGGCCTATACTATCAATTCCGTGAATTTTTTATGTCTAGTTTGCACCCATAGTTAATGCCGAGGTGAATTTTACTTTTTAAGAGTAAACTCACCCAAGCCACTTTGACAGCCTCGAGGAAATTCTGACATGTTATCGATTTAGTGCACACACTACTGTATATTGACTTGTACATTACTGAGGAAGAAACAGGAGGTTATAGATCAAAGAAAGGCCGGATGAAAACTTTTGCTAGCATCAGGCGGTTCCTATACTACCACACTATACGAAAGCGGGCGTTCTTGCCGCTCCTTCTGATGTTTGTGGTGCTACTCTACCACTTCTCCAAAGTAGACTACGCGACTCAGCTTAAGGAGATAGATCTTATACAGGCAAGAAATAAAGTGACCAATCCAGTCTATGATGCTCTAGAGCTCGCAAGCAATGAAGACATTGACTCAAAATGCAAAATATACTTTGATAAGCTAAGTCGTCTAGAGGCCAAGAACTATTTTGCATTTCGGAGCACCCATCATCTGAAAGATCAACATGAATGGAACTCGTTTCCCTACAACAATCTTGTTTATAAGAAGAAAAAGTTTCTACGCGAACGTAAACTTGAGCTCAAGTGGAAATTGAGCTCCGAGGGATCAAAATTCTCTGATATTCATGAGCAACAGATACATAGAGAATTTGCTCAGCAGGTTCAATTGACAGCCAACTACGAGGCCAAGTTGATACAGAATACTGGCCATATGCGAATATGGGGCAAGTGCTTTTTGCAAAATGAAAAATTAGAAGGATCAAGAGTGGATATGCATTTGGATGATTTGTGCCTGAAGTACCAGAAAGAGCTTTATCCATGGATATCTGGAAAGTGCCCTGTGTTTGAGAGCTGGGAGAAAACTGTGCTTCCCCAGAGTGAATTTCCTATATACCGGCAGAAGTCCCGGGACGCTTCCAAATGTTTCATGAAAAGCTTCGTCAATAAGAGCAATGGAAAGGGAATAGTTATACCGGTGTTGCAACCTGATTCCAAGCACATAGATAAAATTGTTCGGCTCATAACTGTGCTACGAGGCCTCAACAATAGGCTTCCTATTGAAATAATGCACCTTGGCGAACTCAAAGAGTACTCCAAAATGCAGCTTGTCAAAGCTGCCCGTGGTCCCAGTAGAAAGGGATCCAACTCACAAACTGCTACACAAACTACTACACAATATACTTCACAACCTACTACACAACCTACTACTGAATTCCCTTCGCAAGAAATATGGTTTGTTCGGCTAGATTCGGTTATCAATGCTGAGCTATTCTCTGGCCACGACGATGTCTTGCAATCTCCCGACTTCAAGTACAGCTTGAGCACAATATTCAATTCGTTTGAAGAGTATGTGCTCGTTACCGCGCATACTATACCAATGGTTGAAAATATGGAATCCTTTTTTGATAGCGAAAGGTACTTGAAGTATGGCATCAAGTTGTACAAAGGCCCCACACCGTACGGTAACAAAGCGACTCGATACGAGCCTGGGTTTCATGAAATCAGCAATCTTGTCAAGAACTACTTGATGCCATCAAAACTCGACACAGACTATTTTGGATTTCATCAAAGTCATGTCAATACAGGTACGCAAAAAAGAGTATTTGAGCAAAATGTCTTCAAGATGATGGACTCAAGCTTGATGGTGGTCAACAAAACAAAAGTGATGAGTGGATTGATGTTGGGTGCCCATATATTACTTCACAAACCGTTTAAGACGCGGTTCTATAATCGGCCCAGTAAGTCTAAAGAATTAAACACTGAATACATTTGGTTAGGCCAGGATACTTCCGGCATTAATGAATTAACCAATTTTCACATTAATTATGCCGTCACAGCAGGCACCTTGACGCCTCGAAGTAATATCCAGAACTCAGTAACAATGGCCCAGGAATTGTGCAGCTCTTCGTGGGGCCAGGTCTCCGACGAAGACTCGACAAAGCTTCTATATCTAACAACACATCAGCTTGAAAACTGGCGAAGTAGTGATGAGCTCTTCAAAACCAATCTCAGGAACAAGTACAAACAAGTCAATGAGACTGAAGCGTCAAATACCCAATATTTCGGCGAGATTCCTATGTATATCGAGTCGATAATGGTGCCTCCGACCATCACCGAACCCAAGTATGAATCTGTGAACAGAGAGCCCAACGAGGCGTGGATTCTTCAGGAAGGGTTTGAAAACGGCCCTTACGAGTATTGGTGTACCTACGACATCGTTGGAAGCTCTTCTACTGGTATAAGAGGGCTAGTAGTAGAGATAAACAAGTTGCTCCAGGCGAGATACAATGCTGTTTTGGATTTGTGGATGGAAAACAGGCGGTTTTCCTATTAAGTAGCGAAATATCATGAGCAAGTAAAGACACCGATCAATGAAATTTTTTTGGCACGATTCGAACTTCCATAAACGTAGCTCAAATCTAGGGGCCTTTCCACATTATGACTTAGCTCATATATATATGGGAAATGAGAATGGTAAAACTTTTAATTTTGAAGAGTACTACAAAGCTCATCCTTCAATGATATGAATATCTTATTTATTATTTGTGCCACACATCTGGATGCTGATGCAGTCTACTCATTAACCGGACTAACGTGTGTAATCTATATGTTTTCCCAAGAGCTCGGAATTGCTATTTTGCTCACTCAAGGAAGTCTCGTTGGAAGTGGCTTCGGTTCTGTCGGAGTCGGTTGCCGGCTTGGGTCCCAACAACGCTTCTTCGTCAATAGGCTTGATTTCTTCGGCTTCAATCCATTTACGCATAAAATTCACCAATATCTGGGCGGTAAGAACTTGTTCCGATTGGTACAACACCAACGGAACCAACAAAATACCCAATTTGGGGTTTGCAGAGCCATATTGCGACGTAAGAAGCGATACTCCCAAGGCCGCAGTCTTTGCCGGTCCACAGAGTAGCACTGCAACTGTATCTCTTCTGTTGTAGTAGAACGGTCTGAAAATCTTGTAGGTCCAGGTATAGAGTCTTGTGCTAGTTTCGTCAGGGACTTTGTTGAGGAATAGTTTGATGGGATATGGCCGGGCATAAAAGTAGCTCAAGACGGTAAAGAAAAGGTAGATACCTATGTTGAAAAAAACAAGGAAGATGATGGAAGCGTGGGAAACGGCTGTGAAGGCATGCTGAGCAAACGCAGTACAGAATGACTGGTACATGATGAGCAACAACATGACAGAACCGACTTTGCCTAAATAGAACTTGGTGGCTACGTATTTTGTTTGCTTGGGGAACACATTCTGCACCACCTGGCCCACAAACAACGGCACAAATACCGACAACCCCAACTGTTTCATGGTTTCTTTGTACAAGTCCAGGATAGTGGAGTCACCGCCAGGCTGGTGGCTGGGGTTTCCAAACTCCCAGTTCCCTTTCATGTACAATTGAAGCAAAGCCGGTGTGATAAACGCACCCAAAATGTTGCCTATAAACACCTCACATAGCGTAAGGATATCGTTACCTCGAGCAGCTTTGGTCATAACCACGTTGGAAGAAACGGTGGTGGGACATGCGTGGGTCACTATGAGTCCCACCAACACCCAGTCATCGATCTGTCCATCATGGGCAGCCCTGATACCGGAAGCAATGCCGTAAATGATCGACGACGTGATGAGAAAGGAAAGGGACAATACAGTGAAGTGCGCACGCCAGTTGTAGAAGTTTTTGACCAAGTCTTTGGTGGACATCGTAAGCCCAGAGATAAGAAAGATGACGGCCACTGCTCCGTAGCCGATGGTGTATTGTGCCTTGATAGTTCCGTGCTGTTTGCCAAATTCGGGCCAGAAATGCGCCAACATCACCAATATTCCTAGCGCCACGAAGAACCACTGCGCGATGAGAAACTTGATCACTTTCTTTAGCCTGCGCTTGAAAACGGTGCTTTTGGTGTCTTTGGGTGTGTTCGGTTGGATATTTTGGGAGTTGTCTGTGTTGGTGTCGAGTGTATCGTTGTCATTAGTAGCATGATAGCTGGAATTGTGCTCATTGGTATTTATTTCTTGAAGACCATTGCTGGGTTGACTGACTATATCTGTGCTCTTATTGGGGTTGTTCGCTATGGAATGTTTCCCGCTTGTCGCTATTTCGTTTTGAGACATGACTATTGATCACCGTCTATGAAAAGCGTCTCTATTTATATAATTTAGGTGTATATTTAGGTGTGGTAGTCAGTGGAGGTAAGAATGAATTGTCATGGGCCATGCAAATGGTTTGCGGAAAAGATCCGAGTATTAACTATGCGGTGCGGCGGAACCATCTATCCGCATCGGAAAGAGTCCGAGGTGACAGTTGACATAATCCAGATGAGTGCCAGGACTTGACACATTGTGGCTGCAAGTATATGACCCATCGTGGCAGTCTGTGCGTAGACAACGATCGTAATCAGGCATGCATTTCCATCACTACGAGGCAGGTGTTCTTGTCTACTGCTGCTCCCCTATTGCTCTCGGGTCCGGTCTCTGGCACAACCATTGATTGCACGCGCGGAACCCACTCGAAAACTCAGTTCGGGTCATCATTTCACGTGACATTTAGAATGCAACCCCATATTTTCGTCATGTGCAAGCTGTGGCCAGATAACTTTCGGCGTCCTACAAGTCGTATCACTCAACTCGTGACATCCGTCTCCTGACAATAGTGAAAACCTGTGTTAACACGTGACTACTCTGCCAGCATGGTTATTGCTTCCCCGATTGTTTCGGATTTTTCACGTGACGCGAGATTGTTTATTTTGGTGCCTAAACAGGCAACCCATATTACAACAGATCTTGGTCGTCTCCATCGACAGATGACACACAATACTACAACACTTGCCGGCTTCTTCATCACCAACTCCTAAAACAACCGACAATTATCAATAATGAGCCGTTCAGGCCCCGTCAATCCCAATGAGTCCTCGTTTGTCAACAACTTCTGGGGTCCTACCGACAGCGGGTTTCGGACCATCCAAGCAAGAATGAAGCATTCACTCAAAACACTCCAAGAACTCCTCGATTATTATCAAGAAAGAATAATCATTGAGAAAGAATTCAACAAAAGACTTGATAAGTTAAACCACAAGATATCCGTGGGCACTAACGAGACAGGAACCCTCAAGAAGTCTTTGGATAAGTTGGCGTATGAAAATGTCCAGATGACCAAACACACCACCAAGTTCATAAAGTCGGTCTCTCAAATCAACCACGACAATCTTCATGATTTTTATAGCATCTACCATAAGAAAGTGTCCAAAATCGACCACCATATGAGCAAGATTATTGCTCGGCGCAACGACTGTGCCAAGCAATTGGACGCCACCAAGGCCAAGTTTCAAGAAGACTGTGTCTCTATCAAATCACTTCGTCTATGCGTCCAAACAACCTGGGGTAAAGAGTTGGAAAAGCACGAAGCAAAGCTCTCAAAGGTGAGCCAGTCTATTAACAACTCCAAAAAGGCGTACCAAGTAGCTTCGGCCCAGTACAAAGAGCTCAACGATATTTATGTCCAGGATTGGGCCATTGCCTTGCAGGATTTCTACAAGTTGGAGGTGGAGAGAATCCAGCTCCTCAAAGTCAACTGCTTCAATTTCTGTAATAACGTGGCCACCTTGTGTGTAGACAACGACCTGTCAGTAGATACGGCTCGTTCGGTGTTTGCCAAGATCCAACCGCCACAAGATCTTCATGATTTTGGCTTAACTCATGGAACAGGCGACAAGATCTACAATGTGCCTGAATTTGTAGACTATATGAATGGATACGACGACGACGAGTCCACATCTAAGAACAATTTCCATATCGCCAACTATGAAACTCCCGACTATCAGCCTATATTGTCTCGTTCTTACTCGACCTACTCCCATGCTTCGCTGGGTCTGCCTCATCACCAACAAAATCAACACACCCAGAACTCCATACCTTCAGCTCCATTGCCATCCTCCGTCAACACGCCTTCCAAACCTACATATCAATCGTCAAACATTCCTTCTAGTCTCATGAAGGAGCTTCCCCGAGTAGAACTTCCTCCACCATCGAGCCAACCACCCTATTCTCCTCCCAAAACACCTTCTCCTACTCGTAAAGCTCCTCCTCAAACAGGCACAGCAATCAATGGATCGCTTCAGCTGGGATATCTTCCTATAAAGCCTGCCCCGGCTTCAGTATACTCGTCTT
Organism: Suhomyces sp. yHMH580; assembly: GCA_030580235.1. Lineage (NCBI taxonomy): Eukaryota > Fungi > Ascomycota > Pichiomycetes > Serinales > Debaryomycetaceae > Suhomyces > Suhomyces sp. yHMH580. The sequence goes on along the minus strand of JAKTSN010000001.1, from coordinate 24,283 downwards.
CTCCGGACGATAAAACCGATGTGTTTTCGTTGCGGAACAAGCACGACGATGAATTGGCCCGTAGCAACGGCTCGTCCAACTACTCCAACCCCACCAACTACTCTTCTTCCAATTATTCCAACGGAGAAAAACACTGGGCGTCTCCAAGACGGAAGGAGAAGCAATTGAACCAATTCCAAGAACAAATTAATCTCAAGTCCAAAGAATTACCATCACTAAACTCGAATATGCCCAAACTTGATCAGACTCCCAACAAAACCGTTCCTATAATGAAAGACTTTTCCATTGATTTCATCGCCAAGGCGTTGGAAGACTTGAACTCGGGGGGTAACGGTGACATTTCCCAGTACCGTCGGTCCGTGCGCGGGACCAGAGCCGAAGAGGGCCGCGCCCAGAGCGAATACGGGGTCAATTCTTCGCCCAAGTCACCATTCAGATCTGCTTCTGACTATGTAGATGATCATGACGAAGTGGCCACCAGATACGGCTCAATAAACTTCACGTCGCCCGTCCAACAACCCAAATTCAAGACTCAAGCAAGACCAAAATCTATGCTTGGACCATACTCGACACCTCAAGCTCCAAAACAGCGTCCTCGGTCGATGCTTGATCCCTACGAGCCATTCGTTGATCACAACGATCTGGCCTCAACTTGTATTGTCAAGTCGTCCGATAAGCCCAGAAGAACGTTACTGAAATCGCCCACAAAGTCATATACCAATCTTCGGGCTATGATCGACCAACCGCCCGAAACAACTCCAGCTCTCGGCAAGCCATATGTAATGAAAGCAACTGCTAGGTATACCTACAAGCCCCAGCATCATGGAGAATTGTTTTTTAAAAAGGGCTGGAATATGTATATCATTCACAAACAAGAAGACAATTGGTTCTTCTGTGAATTGGGTGCAAATTGTAACGAAAACGCGGGAATGGTGGGTTTGGTTCCAGGCAACTATCTTATTGAGGGCCATGATATATTTTAATGTGATGTATAGTATAATGTAAGGATAATTTTAGTGATACACTGCTTCACAGGAGTACAAAAGAAATCACGAACTATAGAAGTACACAGAAAACTAAGAGCTGCAGAATTACACCGGCAACCACTAACTCTCACTATACCTACCGCCACTTTTCACCGCTCTCGCTAGTTACATCGTTTCGCACTAACACCACTAAAATGTCTCTCACCCACATCTACTACCTATTTTTCTCACCACTAACTTCCACCAATTACAATAATATACACCCAGATTTTCTTCCACCACCACATGTCACCACCACTTTCTTGACATTCTCCCAAGTATTTTCACTACACTGGGACATTGTCTATATAACTACTCGGGGTAATCCTACTAAATTTCAAGGCTGGCAGATTGCAATGCTTTGGCTAATTACATCAAAAAAAGATATGCATACCATAAGAGCATTAGTGTTGATATAGTTCCAATTATATCGCACAACTTTACCAAGAAAACAAGGTACTTCTTTTTTGCAACACGGAAGATTTCATCACTGCTTGGTGAGAGATCTGATAAGATCGGGTGTTCTCACGTGACCATGCTTCGGGCTAGGATCCCGCACTATATACGTCAATGATATGTAAGCCAGTGAGGCAAAGCAGTAATGTCGACAGTTAAGCCCATTGGAACGGCTGAGGTGACGAAACCGTACTCAATTGTCAATCTTCCACCGCTTATTATTGGCGGGGCGGTTTTCAATACACAGTACTCATCCAACCCTGCCCAGTTGCCTATCTATGAAATCTTGAATAAGGCATTTAGTTATGGGTTGAATGCGATAGACACTTCGCCATACTACGGGCCATCTGAAGAACTATTGGGCCAAGCATTGAAGAAAGTGTCGTTCTCCAGGGACCAATTCTATATATGTACCAAAGCAGGTAGAATTAGACTCAACGAGTTTGACTATTCGCCCGATTCTGTGCGGAAGTCAGTGATGCGGTCGTTGCAGAGACTCGGAACTGAGTATTTGGATTTGGTGTATATGCACGACATTGAATTTGTTGAGAAGCAGCAAGTGTACGAGGCATTGAAAGAGTTGAGAAAACTCAAGGATGAGGGTTTGATCCGGGCCTTTGGAGCGTCGGGGTACCCCGTCGATTTCCTCTACGAAATAGCCCAGGGCAGTCAACACAACGATGAGATAGGAAGCCTTGATGCCGTCATGTCCTATTGCAACGGGTGCATCCAAAACACCATATTCTTTGAGTATTACGATAAGTTTCTCGATTGTGGGGTAAAGAAGTTGATGAACGGATCAATCTTGAGTATGTCGCTCTTGCGGTCAGGACCAACACATTCGTTCCATCCTGCACCACCCGAACTCAAGGAAAAGGTGTATCAGATCGGGCAAGAGTTACGCGCGCGCCACCAGCTCGAGTTGGCGGATGTGGCCACGCGGTTTGCGCTCAAGAAGTGGATGTTTGACACCAATAAATCCAACGATGCGAATGGCAGCGCACACCAGTGGAACCGGAAGACATCCACAGTGTTGGGAGTGTCCAATGTATACGAATTAGACGTAGCGATCTCTAGTTACTGGCAAGTCAACACCAACCAAGACAATATCAATGCTCGCGACAGCGAGATTTTTAGTGAAGTGGAGAAGTTACTTGGAAAATACCTCAATGTGGTGTGGGAGAGCGGGATAGAGCAAAAGTAAATATACACGTTTTTTTTTTACCACAACGATGAGCGGCAGTAGAAAAAGAGCAGGCGCAGACAACGAAGAGGCGCGGAACGAGCCGTTGTTGAGCATTGATCTTGATGACAAAAAGCGGGTGTCTGTGAGCAAGTTCAAGTCGTACAAGATGGTGGATATACGCGAGTACTATGTGAGCAATGGCGAGAAAAAGCCAGGCAAAAAGGGCATTGCATTGAGCCAGGCGGTGTGGGAAAAGTTAATGGAGTCGCGCGAGGCCATCACGGCAGCCTTGAAGGAGTTGGACATGGGCAAGGGGCCCAAGGAAACCAAGGGAAATAAGAAAGTAAAGAGTGGAGAAAAGGTTAGCGAGAGTGACGACGAGTAGAATCGTATTTATCGCTATTTATTATTTCGCTATCTTTATTGCTACTCGGTCGCTACTAACCCTGAAATTGATGACATTAGCATCAATAACGTCCTCTATTTTTACGATACATTCATCCGAGCACTCTGTCTATACGCATATAGCACTATACATAAGTCATAAGCTCATCATATATGACCATAAGCCATAGCGGTCAAGCCCGGATTCATTCAGGTCAGGTGCTTTGGAATAGCTTTCCCCAGAGAGGCTTCACGTAATTCGCACCGAGATACCGAGAATTGCGCGTCAGCAATCTCCCGCCGTGCCCCGCCCGCCGCAACCATACTAAGGAGCCAGGTGATGAGCCAGATCAAAACATTTTGCCATTGGAAGTTGAATGTTAGGCTAAATCAAGACCAAGAGAATCTCTTTATAATAGAAATCGCTGTGCCACGTCAACCCCAGATAATGCAAGTATGACTCACAACGATAATCAAAACGGTCATCGCCACCATCGTCAATCGGCCTCGAGTGCTCTGCAAGATAAACCCACCACTTATGGAACTCCATCGACAAGTGACAGCAGACAAAACTCGTTGGACGACTTTCTAACATCAGGCGCTTTTGTCGACCACCGTACCAAGCAGGATTTGGCCCACGAACGAACGGCTCCTGGAAGAACTCGCAAGCGGGCCTCACACCAACAAAAACATCGTGATAGCAATGGTCTAAACGAGCTCAACGGCACTAATTTGAGCAACAATGCACCTCGCCGCGGCTCCACCCAGCCTATCTTACCACTCACCAACCAGAACCTCCAGAACTTGTACCATGCCGGCAAGACTGAGCCCAAGATGCGTAGAAACCCCCATTATGGCTCAGTGGCTTTGGACATGGACAAGTATGCCCAGGAACAGTCGAGCTTAATGGAAAACAGGGCATTTTCCAACCCCTTTAATGTGCTTGATCGCGACGCAAACTTGTCTCGCTACGACGATGGGCGTGACGTTCATGACAATGACGATCATGACAATGACGACGACGATGGACAGTATTCGATGAACTCGTACGAATTTGGAGGTTCCAATCCGTCGTCAGAACATTCCAGCGACTCCACTTCTCTCGACGACGTCTGTTACCACAACTACTACGACCAGAACGGGCACCACGGCCGTGACAGCTACCAGTGGCCCGATTTGAAGGTGTTGGAGGAATTTGTAAGGGAAGAATTGGAAGATGTCTTAGAGGAATCACATGAAGAAGAACAGGTCAAATTCAAGCTTGACTTTGACCGTAAAAACCCGGGGACCCACCCCCCTGATAATGTTGCTCAACTGCCTACTGCCAAACTGCCGCAAGAAGTTGATGACGTCAAAACCCCGTTGCTCAACAACTGCCACGTCAATGAAGTTGAATCGTTGAGTCTGTTGCAGGAGTCGTTCAGAGTAAGACCTACACCTATCCAGCCATGGGAAAAGTCCCGTGAAGAAATTCCCACCATTTTGGTTGACCAAAAGGGCCAATTACAGCATCAGAGCCTGAAAAAGGGGCCCAGATCAGACGGCAAGCTCTGTAGATTCACCTACTTTCGAGACGATCTCAACACGACCATCCATTCTCCCACCATCAGTGGTTTGATTTCAGAAAGTACTGGCCGCCAGAGCGATGGTGATGGCACCCCAGACCCTGAAGACGAAGAAGATATTATGCACAAGCTCGAAAAGCTATTCCAGGTCACTCTGCCACTGTTTTCCAAGTCTCCTTCAAACGTCAGTATACCAAATATGGTGGCCAGCCCACCACCCCAAATCGAGCAAAGTGCTTCGTCTGTCAACTTAAATGTCCAGCCCCTCACCAAGATTATCAAATCTTCGAAAGGAACCGAGTCGCCCCAACTCGATCCACCCAGCCACTCAGGAGCTCCTGGGTCAGTTGTGACTCCAGCAGTAGCATCTCCAGCAATCCCATACTGGTTGGATGTGTTGGATCCCACGGAAGAAGAAATGAAAGTGTTATCGAAAACCTTCGGTATTCATCCATTGACCACCGAAGATATCTTCTTAGGAGAAGCTCGTGAAAAAGTTGAGTTGTTCAAGTCGTACTACTTTATATGTTTCACTTCGTTCGATATCATTTACGAGAGAAGAAAGCAACGGGCCAAAGAACAGGAGAAAAAGTTGAACAAGCTTCAGGAAATGTACGAAGCCAGTGGCGGCAACTTTGATGGTAGAAGTGATAACGACAGCATTTTCGGATCTCCTGAACGGAAAAAGAGTTTGTGGGGATTTTTCAGCGGATTGGTAAGACAGAAGTCTACCGATGGCAGAAAATTCAACACTCCCACCAAAGAATCTGTTTCGGTCAAGTCGAAACAGAAAAAAATTAGAGAGGGTGAATTGCTGCCTCTTAACATGTACATGATAGTGTTTAAAGATGCGGTGATCACCTTCCATTTCTCAGCTACTCCCCATCCTATTAACGTCAGGAGAAGAGCAAGATTGCTTAAAGACTATCTTACAGTGTCTTCAGATTGGATCTGCTATGCTTTGGTGGATGATATCACCGATTCGTTCGCTCCCATGATTGACAGCATTGAAGAAGAAGTCAATGCTATCGAAGATGCTATCTTGAAGATGCATTCGGGCGACTCTGATTCCGATGATTCGGACGACTCCGATGATGATCTGGAGTCAGGGGCCAGCTTTAGACCCCCTTTGAAGGGAAGAAAGAGAAGCAACGAGCACCCCAAATCGAACTCAGAAAACGTCTTTTTCAGGCGTAAACGGACCAAGTCGACGGTTGACCATGGGTCCCGGGGCAACAGAATCCCAGGACTTTTACGTAAAGCGCAGTCTTTGACGTCGAAGAGCTCGTCCAAAAAGAGTAGCCGTAGTTCCAAGGGAACAGCATCCAAGATCATTGGATGGAAGCGCAAGGGAGATATGTTGAGAAGAATCGGAGAGTGTCGTAAAAGAGTAATGTCGGTGCTTCGGTTGTTGGGATCCAAAGCCGATGTCATCAAGGGGTTTAGTAAACGGTTCAGTGAATCCCTTCACGAAGACAGGAATGGCTCCAAGTCCGAAATCGGAATGTACTTGGGAGATATTCAGGATCATATAGTCACCATGATTCAATCGTTGAACCACTATGAAAAGTTGCTTGCAAGATTCCATTCCAACTACTTGGCTCAAATTAATATAGACATGACCAAAGTAAACAATGACACCAACGATGTTTTGGGAAAAATCACCATCTTGGGTACTATAGTGTTGCCTATCAACGTGGTGACTGGGTTGTGGGGTATGAATTGTGTGGTTCCTGGTCAGGACTACCCTGGGCTTGCTTGGTTCTGGTGTATTGTAGCCGGTATGATTATTTTTAGCACCATCGGGTACAATTATGCCAAGCGGGTGACAGGTTTATAAAAAGTTATACCAGAGTAGGTTAGAAAGAATAATTACGGTTATCAATAAATACAAAACCAATCAAAAGGCTCACTTATTTTTTTTCAAATGATGTAGAGAATGTCAATCAGCGTAAACCCCCAGAAAAACCGAGGCGCATCGCGCTGCTGTCATATTCTGGCAGACGTCGCGCGCGAAGCCTCGTTACGCTCACCAAGTCTCACCAGCTCCCCATAAAAACGTCACTGCGCCTTTGAGTTTAACACATCAACCTTTTCATTACAAGCCAAAGTATATTCCAATCAACAACAATCAACATGACTCTTCAAATGACTTTGGTGTTCGGCACCCTAGTATCACAAATGCTGGTTTTGGTGATCTTACTCCTGCCATTGCCCCATGTACTTCGTGTAAAACTAGTCCGCATCAGCGAAATGTTGGATAGATCGCCCAACTTCAAGGTGGGATTGGTATTCACCATCTTGCTTCTAGGCATGCAGTTCGTTGACTGCTTGAATCGCTTGCAAAGATATCGCGGGCCAATCGATGACCCCGCTTTCGCTAGCAACTACCGTGGTAACAATCCGCCATTGACCCATGATCAATTGGCTGGTAAATTCTACGCACAACGTAATCTTTACTTGACGGGCGCTGTCATCTACTTGAACCTTGCCATATATATCGTGATCCAGGCTATCAAGAAGTTGGTGGCTAAAGAATCGGAGTACAGAAAGATCTCGTACGAAGCCAAGAATAGAGCCAGTGGGCTCGCTGGCGAAGATGAAGAGGTGGCAAAGTACGAGGAGCTAATCAAAAAGAAGGACCAAGATCTCGCTACTTTAAAAAGGCAAATTGAAGGGTTGCAAGCTGCATACGACAACTTGACGCCATCCAACGCCACTACGAAATCAGACTAACTCACATCAACACTTTGAGCACTTGTAGGTTAGCAAATTTTTTATTGTCACACGGTACTAACAATGTATAACTTATTAGATATGAATCGAGCGGCTTGTTTGCTATCGACTTCTTCTATTCCTTTAGCATGTTAGCTCTTTACTTCTAGCATGATTTACATCGTTTATGCTTTACATATCAAACATTTATTTAAACAATCGTAGAATCAAAAGCGTATATAATTCAGTCTAAGCATGAGCACTATAGTTACCACTAATAAAGTTTCTGGCCACCGGAATTTCATCTAATCCTTCAGCATCATAGATAGTTGCATTGCGAAGGTAAGGGTCTTGGATTTGGAACTTGAGTTGCACTCCCGATTCGTGTTCAGAAGCCGTACCTTCGGTTAAGAACCGAGCTATCAATTTCTCTTCCGATACACCTTCGCCAAGAACAAGTGGCGAGGAGTACCGCCAGGTGATTCTATTCTTTTCTTTGTTAAATGAACCCAATGGTTTAGATGAGACCGAGCTGGTTTGGACGTTCAAGTTCAAGGCCACCGACACCACCAAGTTATTTAATACCAAGGGTGCGTCTTCGATACTGGGGTTAAGTTTCAAGTTGATCATCAAACTGGACTGGTGTGGTTCGTATTTCCATACATGATGGATTAATACTGGAATTGTAGAGTCATTAAGTTTTTGGATGTATTTGATTCCTCCCAAGGTTTTGGACAAAATTTGTGCTGGAGAGATTTTGAAGAGTTCGTCTCCAACCTTTTCAACAAACGTATTGTTCAAAATGGTTTTGTCAAAGTTATTGGCGATTTTGATCAAAACGGGGTCAAGGTTTTGGTCACCTTCGGTAGGCTTGAAGTTGAACGCAATTTCACCAATAATCTGGGCCGTATTGGCCTTACCATCTCTGAAACTAACATTAATCACTTCGGCAACCGACGAATTCAAACCGTTGGATTCGGCTGATTTGGAGTCGAAATGCTTAAAGAATTCGCTCTGTTTCAAGAGAGAGTTTCCAGTATCTTGGCTGATCAAAGAACCAGGAGGTTTTATGCCATTTGGAGACTGGATAATCGAGTCTCTAGGATGGCCTGCTGGTTGAATGTAGGATTCACGAGCCAGTGGTAAGTTATGGAAGATCTGTGACTGCACATCCTTTCTGTCTCTGGTAGGTTGGGGACCAGAAGTCAAGCTGGAAAGGGTATCTTCATGGTGAACCACTTTTCTGGAAGGCGGAGGAGGTGGAGGGGCCACTCCAGCAGATCCAGCAGTGGAAGGACCAGTGCTTGAACTTGCTGGAGGATTCTCATAATTTCCAGCAGAGCCAAATGGCGAGTTCGAATCACCCGAGCTATAATATGAAGGGTCACTTGGCTTGGCTGCCTCAAATGGCTTTGTGGGCGAAGTGTAGCTGACGTTGGGGTCCGGGAGATCCAGATTAGGCTCGAATCCGTTTTGTTTGGCTTTTGGACTTGTCTCAATAGGTTTCTGGTCATCGCCAGCTTCAAAACTGTACATTCCCGAGCTTCTTTGTCTTGCTCTCTCAACCGATAATTGGCCATCAGAAGAAGCAGTTTGTGCTGGGTTCTTAGTAGGCGTAACCACTTCATTCTGTTGAGGCTGAGGCTGAGACTTGGGGTTCGAAGGTTGACGGCCTGCTGGACTTTCTTCTGCCAAATCGTGTCTTTGAAGCATCGATAATCTGCGGCCATTGACACCCACATCTTCAGGGCCTTCTTCATCGGATGATGAATCTGTTCCATTGTATGGCACTACATTTGGAGAATCAAATGGTTGTGGGGCCTGTTTCTTATTCTTTTCTGCCACCAAAGGTACTGTCGATCCAGAAATTGGAGCGGTATCGGAATGACCCGAAGAGCCAAATACGGGCGTGGTTGTTTGAGCAGGAGCAGGATTGGTATAGTATCCTGGGGCATTTCTTTCATTCAGGCTAGCTTGTTTTAGAGGTGCTACTGGTTTGTCTTTTTGAGGAAGTTCTGGCTGGCTTCCACGTTGTTGAGCACCATAAAGATCGGTTGACTGTCTTCTAACGGAATTTCCTCTCGACAAAGAACCACGGGTCAGAGATCTACCTGGCTGGTTGTTAAAGCCCCCAATAGTGTTCAATTGCTGATTTGAGCTGACCGTATTGACAGACTCAGTTTCGGGAATAACGTCGCCGAATCCACTCGACTTCTCAGCCTTGGATTTTCTTCCGAAAATCGAGCCAACTCTAGACCTAATTTTAGATGTCGACGACTTTTTGCCGCTTGATGAGCCCGACACAATTGACTGGTTATCCGGTTTGTGGAAGGAAGAGAACCTTTTCAGTGGTTTTGGAGGTGAATTGTAGCTCTGTTGCTGTTTCTTTTGCAACTGCTGCTGTTGATTGACAAAGCCATTAGTCAGTGATGGCTTGAAATCTGTTTCCACCAAATACTCGGCGTAGTGATTAAGCTCGTTGTCAAGTTTGAAATTGTTCAAAAGATAGTTGGTGGAGTTGACGTTGTTTTCCGAGTCTTTTTGGAGACGAGAACTGTGAAATTGAAAGAAATTGAGGACCACGTCAAAGAGCAATTGGATTTCAAACGCCTTAAAGTTTTCCAAATTGGTAAACGATTGTGGCGCCTTGTAATTCCACTCAATTTCGGCCTGGTTGTCGTTGTGGGTAAGCTTGGCGCTTATTTCCTTCAATTCCTGGCTGTTGATCATCAATTCCGACAATCTGACATCTTTATCAAACACATCCTTAAGCGGTCCAAGTGCATCAAGCTTCAAATTCTTGTAAAGGATCTCGTTGTTTTGATGTTCGACCTGAAGTGAGCTCAACAAGCAGTTCCAAATACGGGGAAAATTGCCGTACTCGCCAAAGTATTGTTTTTCAGTGAAAAACTTGGAGCCTTCGTCATAAAGCTTCTGGAGATTTTGATTGTGGGCTCTGATAGATGCCGAATAATGGTTGAACCAATTGATCAATTTTTCATCAATCAATTTGGTGGTGGAGTCCAAACTACTGGGCAATATCAATGCGGCCTGTTGCGGCGTTTTTGAGGTAAGAATAGTGGTGGCAAACGAGCTGCTGCCTCCAGTACCAGAAGATTCGGCCATTTTTAGTAGGCCAGTGTAGACTTCAGGGCTAAATAGTGACGACCAAGTGTAAGTAAGCTGGCGGGTCTTCTTGGTTGCCGATACAATCCGTAATGTTGTCACGTGGGCGCGGGTTTTGTGGGGCAGCGAGCTGATAGGGTGAGAGCAGGAGAGCACTGGAACGAGCGGGCGAGCTAGGGAAATGGGCTTGTGGTGAGAGGGGGTCACATATGGAGTGTGTATTTGGATTTTTGTAGCTATGGTTGCTTAGTGTGACGGAGCTCACTTCAAAGCATGGCGGCGTCTAGATTTGGTGCGCTTCCACTTGACGTTATTGCGCCCCGAAAGAATACGAGATAAGTCTGGAACATAGAAAATTACGGCGAATATCGAATGGGTAATGGAGCATATAAGTGGAGTTCCTTTTCTACCATTGAATTCTATAAAGCTTTAAATACATCTTTCACGACCATTGTCTTCTATAAAGCTCACTACTGCTATTGATACACTTGTATTACTGTTGAATTGATCAATGAATGCTTTTAAGGTAGGATATTGATTGATTTACTATGAGAGGAAGACAACTACTGCGTAAATGTGCAGTGCGAGAACTTAGCGGGGCGGAAGAAAAATCGAAGAGTACGAAGCATATAACCGTGTATTAGTGTAGTAGTGTAGACACAATAATAGTGCGTTGGTCTTGATGCGCCACTATCGGCGATTTCAATCAGGAATTTGCACCCAGGTGAAGAGGCTTCTGTGCATAATCAATAATTTGTCTCTATATGCTAATTCAACAAAGCAAATGCAGAGAGAAGTGCTCCAATGGTGACTAATTGGGGTGCCTTGGTGTTAGCGAATCCCAGACTTGGTTGGGCAACAATACTTGGTTGGGAACCAGTGAAAGAAGTGGATTGGGCAGCAGGGTAGTGGTCGGTACCAGTTTTGACAGCTAATGGTTTGACACTTTCAGTTGCAGTTGCAGTGGTGGCAGCATCAGCGACGAGGCCAGAAGTATGGTCCGTCAATGGACAATAGGTGGTATAGACAGTGTGTTCTTCGCTGACAACAGTCCATCCCGTAGTGACCGGATGATCAATACATTTGTTATCGGAGCATGAGGTGATGGTAACTACAGTGGTACCGTGGTTTGTCTTTGTCACAGGGACTTTTCCAACAGAAGTGATAGGGACCCCCATTGAAAAGTTGCCAATGGCTGAGCTTGAGACGGAGATCGATGAAGCAGAGCTTTTTGGTACTAAAGTGTAAGCCGACGTGAAATTGAAAGTAGGAACCGAAACAGATGAAGCGGGTGCATCAGAGTCAGATGCAAAACTTGGAGTGTCAGAGGAGAAAGTAGGTGTGACTGATGATGAGTTTGCGGTAGCTGACGACACCACAGTTGCAACTGACGAAGTAATGGACGATGCTGATGCCGAAATCGAAACCGGTGTAGAGGCAGTAGCACCAGAAGAAGCACTTGCAGAAGCTGAAGCTGAAGAAAAAGCACTGGAGGTAGCGGCAGCAGCAGCTTCTAATAATGGGGTGTAAGAAGCTGGGATGTTCCAGTAAATCCCAGCCGAAGTACAGATGGACTTCGCGAGTGAGGTTGCACTCACGACATCTTTTCCGTTGCATTGTTGAGCGATACACTCGGCAATAGGACCCTCAAATTGCTGCATTACACACAAACACCCGGTGTCCCAGTATGGGCATGGAGTGTTGGAGGTACTTCCCGTAACGCACGGTTGAGCACAAGCAGGCAAATCGTCGTAGATTGGGTCAGCAAACCCGTTAATCGAAGCAATTTTGGAAACCGGTGGATAAGTAGCGAACGGGTTGGTTGAACTAGGAGCTTTGGTGACTTGAGGTGCGTCAGTGCTCGATGGATGCGAACTTGTTGCGTCAGTGCTTGATGGTTGCAAACTTGGTGCATCAGTGCTTGATGGCTGCGAACTCGTTGAAGTCGGCGAAGAAATGGGTGCGGCAGTACTTGATGTCTGCGAACTCGTTGAAGTCGGCGAAGAAATGGGTGCGGCAGTACTTGATGTCTGCGAACTCGTTGAAGTTGGCGAAGAACTGGGTGCTGCAGTAGTACTTGCGATAGCAGTGGCTGCTGCGTTTAGAAAGGTGCTTGCTGAGGCAGGAATATTCCAATAAATACCGGCAGAAGTACAGATAGATTTGGCCAAAGATGTAGCAACCATGACGTCTTGTCCCTTGCATTGATCAGCAATACACTGGGCAATAGGGATTTCAAATTGTGGCATGATACATGAACATCCAGTGTCCCAGTATGGGCATGGAGTGTTAGAAGTGCTTCTTTTAACACACGATTGGGCACAAGATGGCAATTTATCGTAGATTGGGTCTGCGAAGCCATTGATTGATGCAGACTTCGGAACTGGTGGGTAGGTACCGTACGGATTATCGGCTGCTAATACAGCAGAGGCGGAGATCAATGCGGCTGCAACAATTGTGAATACCATCGAAGCGAGTCTGGTTTGGATGCTACAACATTAAAATTAGGGTATCATGTTTAATATTTATTATAGCTTTTTTGTTTTTTACAAATTGGTCTGAAAATCAAACAATTCCAATATCGGATTATCGGTCTACGAAAGGCATACAATGTTTGGTTGGGCTCAATTCAATTACCGATATCACCGGCATAATTTGAACTTATTCGTGCATATGCAACTTTGTTAATGAATATCGAAATACAAACTCATCACTTACGCTCTTTTAAAAAATTCGCTTGATTTGCCCAACTTAAGCGAAATGTCTTCGGGAGTGCAATCGCTTTCGTAAAAGAATTATCTAACTAAAATCTAGACGAGCTTTATCATAGTATGAGCTGATTTTTTTCTGGAGTGAGTGTATGTAAACTAGCTAAAAGCTAATTTGCGTCATGGCATTTCGAAGCAGCTTTGCAGCCAAAAAGATCGTTTAGATAACTTGGATGCGCGACATTTTTTCAAGAAAAATCTTGGTATTTTGGCCAAACGAAAAAAATATTATGCAGCCATTGAGAGCGCTCAAAGTCTAAATATAACGGACATCGATCGGTTATTTCTTTGTGATAACAATAGATTGATGGCCGCTTGATTTTTTTTTCCTTCATTCAATTTTTCCCTTGGCGCAAACTCTATGTTTGTTAGTACATCATCAAGTAAATTTTCGGGGACGATTGCGTTATGTAGATTGTCTAAATTTACATTGCTCACAACTTGGTTATTTCGTTTAAAATCCTATCACGCTACAATGAAAAGTGAAATTAATTTTATATTTGTAAGAAATGATTCAGTTGAATTGAAACAACTACCAAAAACTAACTGGGTAATCTGAACTTCGAATATCCTGATTGTAAAATGAATTAGCTATAGAAATAAACTTACGCGTTCAAGTGTCTTAGAGCATGACAACAATTCCACTGACTAAACCAGCGGTGCCTGCAGCCCATACTGGAAGCATAACATTTCCAGAATTGACTTGGCTGACACTGGCTACTGAGCTAATCGAAGTTTCAGAAGCAGAGGTTTCGGCGGCAGTGGTTTCTTCGCTCTTGGATTGTTCTGCAGAGGTTTCAGCGGTAGAAGTAGGCTCTGGAGCTTCATCGGAAGAGGTACCTTCAAAAGTTGAGGTAGGCTTTGGAGCTTCGTCGGAACTAGAAGCTTCAGCAGTAGGAGTTGGATCTGGGGCTTCCTGAGAAGTAGTAGCGTCAGCAGTAGTTTTTGGAGCAGCAGGTGTGACTTTAGCTTCGGCAGCCTTATCCAAAACAGCAGATAACGAAGCTGGAATCATCCAATATGGTTCCCAGACACCAGCTGCGGAACACGCTGAGTTAGCGAGAGAAGTTGCGACAGAAACGTCTTTTCCTTGACATTGCTTAACAATGCATTCAGCGATAGGGCCATCGAACTGTGGCATGACACACAAACATCCAGTGTCCCAGTAAGGACATGGTGTATTCGAAGTACTTTGCTTGACGCAAGATTGAGCACAAGATGGTAATTTGTCGAAAATCGGATCAGCAAAACCATTGATTGAAGCACTATGAGGAACAGATGGGTAGGTAGCGTATGGGTTATCAGCACCCAAAACGACTGAAGAAAGAACGAGTGTAGCAGCGAATGTAGTAAATTGCATTACGGTATTGTTGATATTTTGGTGTTGGACTGATGTAAATATGAAAAAATGAACCGAATGATATAAGTATTTATCAGATTTGAACTTCGCAAATTATTTTGCAGTCTTTTAGAGAACTCCATGTTCGGACCTGAGAAATTATTTGCGAATACCATATTCGTTGTAGTGAGCTACCGATATCCCCATAACAACAAGCGAATAGACCAATGGAATACCGGAACGGAATTGAACTATCTTTTCGATCAATAAATAGTAAATTCAGTAACGGTTTTTGAAGAAATGAGGCTCATAACATTAGCGAATTAGTGTAGAAAATATATGCAACACTTTCGAGATTGCCGTTTTCAGTGTGAGCAGCCCCATGATTCGCCCTTCTCTGTTGGAGCGCTAAACGGTATGTTTGTACTCTTGCTATGCTCTTAATGCCGTTTATATGATCTAGACTTCTGTCTGCCAAGGCTAAACGATTCGTGTACTTCACTATTCGAAGAAAGAAGAGCAGAAATAGTTTACGCTTCCAGTAAGTACATGAGACTATATGGGGATGAGAAATTTTAACTTCCCCCAACAAACTCTGAATAGGAGCTCAACAATTCTATCTTACCCAAGTATGTATCTGAATCTTCTCGGATAGGTTCAGCTTGCCAACTCGTGTCTCACTGATGCTTTAGATAACTTCCTATCTATAGTCGCACAGAAAAATACGTGCATATTTTTTTGGGCTTTCGTTAATTTATTGTACATTTTCGATTTATCGTATGAGACCTGCTACAATAAAGAAAGTTAGCCTATTAATTTATTTTTGGAAGCATTTAACTAGAAGAAAAGAGAAACCAAGGTTCCGATGAAAACTGCTAAAACACCGGTTCTGGATTTGGTAATAGCATCATTTGCAGTTGAAGAGCCCGAGACCGAATCGGTTCCAGAAGAGAATGACGAGCCCGGCGATGAAGATCTTGAAGAATCAGTTAAAGAAGTTGTGGATGACGCGACCGAGCTCGGAGAGCCTGATGATCCTGAGCTAGTAGTACGCTTAGAAGAACTATCCGGGGTTGAAGATCCTGAACTGGCAGAAGAGCTTCCTGAAGTATAGGTAGCGGAAGCGACCTTGGCGTTTGCAGCTTGTGAAAGCTTAGTGGAAATAGAAGCAGGCATCATCCAGGTATTGGCACCAACTGAACCACATAATGATGTAGCTAAAGAAGTAGCACTAGAAACATCTTCTCCAGCGCAATTCTCAGCGACACACTGCCCCACCAACCCAGACCATTGAGGCATAACGCAAAAACATCCTGTATCCCAGTATGGACAAGGTGTATTGGAGGTACTGAATTTCACGCAATCTTTGGCACATGAAGGCAACTCTCCGTAGATTGGATCGGCAAACCCATTGATACTGGCAGTTTTAGGGACCTGAGGATATGTCGCCCAGTTGTTTGCGAATGCCAAGCTCACTAGGGCAAGTAGGACTATTAAAGAGTGCATTTCTGTGTAGACTGTATCTGCGACGTAACATGGGATCATACAAGTATTAAATAAATGTTCATGTTGGGGACTGGTAAATTAAGGATTATTAGCCATTACCCGATAAGTCGGAATTTGGGAAAATCTGCACCGAATAAAATTGAGTAAGACGAGAAACGTAATCCTTCAAGACCGATAAATTTTCGAAGTCAGCCTCGAGTTTTTTTTCCATCCGTTTGTGTGAAAGGAAAAAAGCCTGGAGTCATGGTTTGACATTATTTGAGCTAGCCTGACCTATTAAAATATATTTTTTATGCGCGAGGAGTCTAAAAACTTTGCAGCCACGACATTTTTGCAGTACTTGGCCTTTTGCGATCGGAGTTTCTGAATACAGTAAGGAAATTATGAATGAAGTTTGGAAATAAGCCGCAACTCAAAACTGACAACCTTATTGACAACGAGCAGAATGCATGACAAGATATTAGGTGAAAGCTTACACAAAACACCTTGTTGTGTTGTAGACAATACAGCAAACGACTTGTTCTTACTCACATATCTCGACATTGTATTGCCAAGATATTTCCGTGGTTTTCTACTAACCTTTACTGATTGAGTAATTACGATGCAACCTCGAATTATCTAAAGCATCACTAGGTAATAAACCTTGAGAATAATTTCAGCCAATGGCGAGAATTCCTAACATCCCTTGGCCTCCTCAACACTGCACTCTTGGTACCTTCGCCTTTTGTAGCCAGGAGTAAGGATCAATTATCCGATATCTCCATAACGCTGCATCTTGAATTATTTGACTTAATTAAGTTTTGGATTTGGTACTTATATTACCAAAAATTAGTACATTTAATTCGGTTGCAATACAAGAGTATTACTTGCTTAGCAACAATGCCTTCGAGTATACCATTTGACCAACAATACTTTGTTGAAAAGGACAGAAATGAAAAGTTTGAAGGACTAGTTGTAGTACTCGTTTTCCTTGTTTTAGCGCTCCATGGGCTAATCTTTCATTGGATTCCTAGATACTTGAGAGGGAAAAGGTTCGAGCCCTCTTTAAAGTTCAAGCCATATTTCAAGTTTATCAAGTACTGGGAAATATGGACAAGCTGTGTTAGTTTGAAGCTTCCATTGAGACAAACTAAGCTATATTTCCAGCCAAGTTTAGCCTTGTTGGGGCTAGTTCATCTTGGTATATCAGGAGCATTTTGTGTGGTGGAGACAATCGATCTTGACTACCAGCCGCGGCAATATGTCATAGCAAAGAGGCTTCTGAGGGTCGCCATGGGTAACTTACCAGCACTTATGCTAGCTATCATGAAACACGATTTGATAACTGCCATTTCGGGACTTCAGCATGATAGAATAGTTTTTTTACATTTATGGTTGGGAAGAATCATGTGGCTTTTGGTGACAGCGCATGTCGGATTATCAATTCAATACTGGCTTGATCTAAACTTCCCCGTCATGATTTTAATTCCACCCCAGATATTTGGAATCATTGCTTACAGCTGCTTCTTTATGTTGACATGGGCTAGCAACAGATGGATACGTAAATGGTCTTATGAATTTTTCTTAGTCCAACATAGAGTATTTGCTTTCATTATGTTGCTTTTGGCATACTTTCATAATCCTGCAAACCACGCCGTCGTGTTGGTGTCCGTTCACTTATTAGTCTTGGACAGGGTGTTAACCCGTGTATTGAGCTTCATCCACAAAAGGTGCTCTCCTAATAAAGGATTGTGTGAATTCGAAATAATGGACTCTGATACAATTTTGATAACAATTTCCGTTGCTAAAACTTGGATGGCGAAAGATACCTGGTACACCAAAATATTGCCCAAATTCAGTACATGGAATGCTGGCCAGCATGTTCTAATAAACGTCAGAAAGGTCAGCTTTTTCCAGTACCACCCTTTCACTATTGCCAGTTTAACTGATAGTGGAGAAATTAAAGTGGTGATGAGAGTTCAAAAAGGGTTCACCAAGAAGTTGTACCAAAAACTAGAAAAGACGCTAGAGGAGCAAGATATTTCTACTATTGACCCGGAATCCTTGGAAACTATTGGTGAATATAAAGAAAGTTTCGGAATAACCCAACTGGTGGAATCTACTGACATCAACTCGAATTGCGCTGGCTGCAAAAATGGAAATTCGCAGACTGTTGACGTGAATACTACTACGACGACACAGTCAAAAACAGAGACGGAAGGTACCAAGAAAAATACTGTGAAGCTCAAGCTCATGTTTGCTGGGCCATATGGTGCTAAACATCAACCATTGTTGCCTTTCGATACCACCATCTTTTTTGGTGCTGGTTCGGGTGGCTCATTCATTTTTCCAGTAGCTCTTGATCTTTTAAATCAGATAAAGGAAAGAAATGAAGCGCGAGACTACTTGTTCCGTCCTGCCAACCCTGAAGTTCACATCTACTGGACCGTCAAGGATCGAGCTAATGAAATATGGTTCAGTCATATTATCGATCTTTTGAAGCCTCATATCAGTGCAGGTAAATTAATGCTCACTATCTTCATCACTCAAGAAGAAAGACCCCAAATTTTGAGCTTGAGCAGTAGCGATTCTGGCGATTCCAGTGGCAAGCTAGTCAAACAAGAACGAGTAACAAGATATGGATACAGCTGTTCCTATAGCTTCGAAGAAAATGACCACATAGAGAGAGTTTCGGGGCGCCCCGATATCGAGCACTTGGTTAGGTACCATTCGGCTCGACTTATACGGCAAGGTAAAGACCTCAAGTCTTTGGCTGTCTGTTGTTGTGGACCAAACGAATTTACCAATACTATTAAAGAGCAATGTCAAGCCAATCGAAAAGCTAAAAACTCTCCGGACATTTATTGTTATAGCGAATCGTATTAGGTATATATATAGACTGGCAACCAGCTAAAGATAGCTTTTTAGTAATGAGCGTCCCAGCTATTGATCGAATTTCTATGTGATCTTCATTTATTATGAAATTGGTTAAAATTATTATTAGTTGTATTAAATATATAAACGCAAATTAAGAACTGAATGTCATGACTAAGCATGAACTAAAGTGAAGACTGTACAGAGATAAATAGAAAGCAAGAGCTTGAATCAATCTCTTATACTTTATTAGAGCTTTCGCTTCCTTCTTCATTGAGTGAGCTCAAACCCTCGTTGTTGACTTCTGGTTCCTTTCTGTAATCTGGATTGGATGCAGCAGCCTTCAATTTGGCAAGATTGGCATCAGAAGATCTGATTGGCTCAAGCACATATGGGCTGTCGCCGTTGTCGCTGGCAAGGTTCTCCACGTAGTAAGCGTGCTCACCAATTTGAGCCAAATCAGTACCCAAGATTTCCTCGTCTTCGTGTAATCTGATTCTCAATTTAGGAATTCTGTCCATAATCAATAACAAGATGGAGGTAATGACAAATGACCATAAGGCAACGGAACAGATTGCAGCGAGCTGGTATCCCAATTGTTTGTAGTGGTGGTTCATCCATCCACCAGCAATTTGCAAGGAGGGGTCACCTGCGACGGACCCGTCAGAAGCTGCAATGTAATCGGCAGCAAACAAACCAGTCAAGATTGAGCCGCACATACCACCAACGCCGTGTAAGGAAAAGACATCCATACCGTCATCGATTTGTAACAAGTTCTTGAGATCCACAGCAAAGTTACATGCGATTGCAGGGACAACTCCAAAGATGACAGAGGTGTAGACAGGAACGAAACCGGCGGCTGGAGTGATACCAACCAACCCAGCAATGGCACCCATGCACAAACCGACTGTAGACCACTTTCCACCGGTTCTGAAATAGTCAACAAACATCCAAGTCAAACCACCAGAGGCAGCAGCAACATTGGAGTTGACACAGGCGTACCAAGATCTGATGGAAGCATTACCTGTAGAACCACCGTTGAAACCAAACCAACCGAACCAAAGGAATACCGTACCAAGTACGATTGAAGATACCGAGTGAGGCTTGTACTTTGGAACCTTTCCAGAAGCGACTGGATCGTGTCTCTTACCCAAAATAAGCGAGTAGGCCAAGGCAGCGAAACCAGAGTTTTGGTGGACAGGACCACCACCGGCGAAATCAAGAGCACCTAACTTAGCTAACCAACCATTAGGATTCCAGGTCCAGTAGGCAATTGGACAGTACACTACAGTCAACCAGCAGAACAAGAATACCATCATTGGTCCCAAACGGGCACGCTCACAACCGGCACCAACCATCAAAATTGCCGTGGTGGCTGCGAACATACCTTGATAGAAGCAAAATAAGATATCAGGCACAGAAGAGACCACACTGGGAGCTCCAAACACTTTCATTAAGGCAAAGTTGTCCAAGGTTCCCAAAATTTGGGAACCTGTGTGAGAAAACGTCAATGAGTAGCCCCAAAAGAACCATTGGAATGCAGTAAGACATGCTGCCATAATTCCTGCCCACAAAAGAGAAAGGGCATGGTTTTTTCTTGAAAGACCTGAGTATAAAAGTCCCACACCGGGAATCATAATCCAAACCAAGACAGCTGAAACTCCGATCCATGTCATATCGGCCTTGTCGAATTGTTTATTAAGATCGACCTTGAGGATATCACCTCCGGTCCCTGTTCCAGTGAATCCGTCTGACATAATTGCAATTGGTTCAGTTACAGTGTAAGCATATTGGGGGAGCGGGTCTACCGTTCCTTTTATATTGATGCATATATACGATATTTTTTTGCATCTATCAAATTTAAGATCGACCAATCAGAGATGAGTCGACAAGAAAAAACCAAACATGAGATGCAAAAATTAGAGATAAGCATTACGCATTGTAATTTCCCACGAAACACGAGAAGTCGGGGAAAGGGCGACTTGAAACACATCTCACAGGCTAGTCATACAATAGGATGTCACCACAGTCTCGCATGTCATGAAACTGCTGGTTTCGTGCATGCTATTCCAGTGAATCTTCAGGTGGTTTGCAATTATCGTGCGTAGGTGAGGGATGAGAAGTGATAGTGTTCAAAAGCCGCGTGGTTTAATTGGTGAAGTCAGGGTCTGCGGAAACAAAGAACGCCTAAATCCAAGCTTCTACAGGCGTTAATTACTTGAATCCAAACAATAGGCCGTTCTTTATTAGACGAGATTTCGAGGCGCCGGTTCCGGGGATTTCATTTGGTCTGAAAACTTAGGTTAATTAATTACTTTGCCGTTTTCTTATCTCGCACTAATTGGTTAATCCACTAACAAGGCAATTTCTTATCAGCTCGTAATTTGATATGCGTCTGATATTATAATGCCCTCCATAAAAACTGAGCTAAATTAGTCATAAATGAGTGGTACGATACAAGCCCTACGATCCAAGTGGTACGGTACAAGTGGTACGATACAAGCGATACGGTACTAATTGTCGAAGGTTGTTATATTAGCGATTGCTCAACACTGTGAAGAAATGCGTAGACCCAAGTGTTGGCAATGCTCGATGGATCTTTCTAAGCCATACGAACAATACAATCGTATTGTAAGATGTCCTTGGCATTTATAGATTCTATTATCTAGTATTTACGTTAAAATTGATCTATTGAACCAAACAGATTATGTGCCTCGTTCAAAAAGTAATGACCTATTTTGAACAATGCACATAGTAACTAAGAAAACTATCAGCTGGGTCTTGCCTTGGCTATTCCTGATTTGCCTTCATTTGTTTCTGTAGTGTTTCAGCACGCTTCTTTGAATAAATAGCAGCTCAGCTGGTCACATGCAACCTGGTCACATGCAACCTGTTTGGGCCAATTTAAACCTACATGTGGTAGCGCTAGCTTAGATCAAAGTAAAGGTGGTAGTGCAAAGAGCATCCTGGATTGAAATCAGAGTCACACTTGGGGCATTTGGAGTCGGCCACATACTCCCCGAAAGTAAGTTCACAGTAGCAACCCCCGCAGAATATCACCTTTTCTTGATCTTCGTACAAATCCTGCTTATTCCACCGCATCGATTTGTGGTCATCTTTTTCGCTCCTCTTGATACTATCGTCAATTTGTTTTTTTGATTTGCTTGCCACGTCCTCACATTTAGTACTCACATCATGGCACTGATAACACGGATAATACGTCTTGCAGCACTTGAACTTTATTGCAATGATATCTAGCCGCGAATGGTAATGGACACATCTTGTATATTGATCTGTCAACGGTCCTCTCACCACTACACCACATCTCTCTTTTATAAGTTTAGTCCACTCGCTCATACTTATCTTGAAATATTACTACCACCACCTGACTACCAACAACCCGGTGCGGGAAGTTGCACTTTTTCGCGATCGTGGGTCTATCTGCAGTACACTTTAGATCCCCATACTTCAAGATTAGTCGTACAGTAGTCTATGGGAATGTGGGAGAGTACGAGTTCGACGACTGCAATTCAAGACGCCCGCGAGTTTGCTGTTGCACTACCCTTCTACTTATTCTGGTTGGTTATTTGTAAGAGTATGCGACATCAATTGTAGCCACATATGTGAGGAGGAGTCACACTGAAATCCTCAACAACTTTTGATGGTGACGAGCATTCTGTTGGCGTCACCGTGATTCTTGATAGTGAGACCACTATTGCCGACTTGCCGCCTGATCTTGTTTCTGCTTTCACTGTTACTGCCGGGCTGGCCTACAATTCTAATCAGCAAAGAATTAGTGTTGATTGCAACGTACAGCTTAGTCTTATCATAAGCTCAATTTAATGAAAAAACTATTAAGGCTCCTTTACTGTTTGGCATAATCGTGATGGTACTTGCGAACTCAGTATTGAGGGAACAAAGAACTCGCACAATTGCATTCTCTTGGGCTTTCTTGAGATACGCATACGTTGTATACAGTTTTGAGGATAATATCATTCAAATTGCACAAGCCGCTTACACTTTAGCCTCTAGCATCGTTGCTATTAACTAATGCAGGTGCTAGGTTAATGGGTTTTTCTATTTCGCAGCCAAATTTTTGCAGCAATGGCTTGTGTGCCGTATACTGGAGCCATCCAAAATCTGGCACGCAATCCTGCGAGTTTTCGTGTGTACGTTTATCTATAGAATACATTTTTCGATCCCTATAGTGATGCAAATTCTTCAACCACAGTAGCTGTATATTGTATTAACTTCCCAATATTAGCTAGCCAAAATTCTAAACTTATTAAATCAATTCTTTCCTTAATACATCAACATAGCTTCTAAGTTCGGCTTTTCGCAACTTCCTATATTGAAAAAAAAATTGAAATTCACAATGAAAGAGAGCAATAGAGTCATGGACACCAATCATTTGGTATTTGCGATCACTCCCCCTTTGCGTGACCATTGCAAATTTGCTTACTACTGTTTATCTCATGACAAATGGTCTGACGTATATTCCTTGCTTTTTGTTGTTTTGTTGCAAAAATTCTCAATTTTTTAAACTCACTAAATAATTGTACGGATACGATATAGAGATGGTTGTCCCGCCATCGAGTATATCAGCACAAAAGAATCATTTTAAAGGCTTCCAACTCGAGAATATAAACCAAAGCTTTTAAATAAGGGAGCGCTATATTTTTTGAAGAGATACAAGATTGGAACCATCGCTGTACTTCACCTGGGCAAGAAAAATGTTATTGTCCGCGATATCAAAGAGCATAGACATGTCTTAAAAAGTGTCTTCCAAAATAACACCTACTTCGGCCCTAGATTGCACAGCAAAAAACAAATATCCTGATGCCAGTTTCCATCGCCGTCGTGAACATCACAAAACCGAGTAAGTAACAGCAATTGAAACTACATTAGAGTTGAGATTGAATACCTTGGAGCCTTGGTCACACGCGTACGAGTCGTTGGATTCATTATACAATTCAGCCTCTGCAGCGTTATACACTTCGTTCACGATGTTTATACCATCGGCGCCCGGGTCTTATAAAACGGACCCCAGCTGGACCCTGATTGTTTTTCCGCTAGCGGTGGTTGTAATTCAACTTCATACAGGTGCTAGGATGTTTCCATATGAGTGCTAGTATGAGTGCTAGGATGTTTCCATATGAGTGCTAGGATGTTTCCATATGAGTGCTAGGATGTTTCCATATGAGTGCTAGGATGTTTCCATATGAGTGCTAGGATGTTTCCATATGAGTGCTAGGATGTTTCCATATGAGTGCTAGGATGTTTCCATATGAGTGCTAGGATGTTTCCATATGAGTGCTAGGATGTTTCCATATGAGTGCTAGGATGTTTCCATATGAGTG